>OY728131.1:1641697197-1642947197 GCA_963277665.1 Viscum album | reverse complement strand
TTATTTATGCCATAAAATAATTTTATGGACGAATATGACATATTATTTAAGATTAAATTAATTTTCTTAGAAGGAATAATGTTTTTTTGACTTTAACAATAATCAATTACTAAATAGTGTCAAAAATGATAAAATGAGTTTTTAAAACAAATACAATTTTATTAAATAATATAATAATTCTAAAAATTGAATATTTAGTAAATTAACTTATATAATGTTAAAAATTACCTTAGTGATCCACTTGTGGTTTTCATGGAATTTTATAGTAACTATATGACCATATATATGAAAATGAAATAATACATGGTAAGAGTTAATGTTTTTAACTAAGGCTTAAAGTTACATGATGAGGTTACTTTTGTGAAATGAACTTGTCTAAAATATATTTGTTGAGAGTATTTAGATGCATCTTATTAGTATCATTTAAAGGAATCACTTTGGAACCCTTAGAAATCGAAAATAAATTCATAATAAATTAATATTTCATGACATTTCTAAAGTTACCCACACCTCTCCAATAAAAATGATTTTATCCTTCACTTTTATTCATACCACTAGAAACCATTGGCTTGGCCAAAAATTGCCTAAATATACTGACAAAACAAATCACTTAATCTTATAGGAGTCCCATTGGTATGAAAACCAACTTAAGGAGTATTTTGTGAAAATTAATAGGAGACACCTAAAGAAAAAGTAATCGTTTAATCCCTTCGTTCAAAATTATTTTATTCTTATACTTAATCATATTAACTTGTTACCATAATAAAATAATAAAACCATAGTATACAATATTATGAGATTTTTTTATGATTATTGGAAAACCAAAATATCCATTTTAACCATCATATGAAAAACAATATCACCATGCGTGTGTGCGTACGACATACCATCTCCACAACATGGTGTAAATAGTTTTTCATCAATACATTATTCTGATGGGTATAATGATGAATATAAATGACTTAAATAAAAAAATATAATGTGATATTATTTCTTTGAAATTTATATACCGTCCAATTTCATACTGTTTAACCACCAATTGAATGATATTGTCGCTCGTGCGTACGTACAACTTACCGTCTCCACAATGCGATGAGATACATTCTCCGCATTCACCATTAATGAATTTTTATAAAGTATATATAATAAATAATAATTAATTATATTAGATAATAATTATTCAATATTTATGTATATATATTTGATTTACATTATTCAATAAAATTCATAAAGGAAACATAAATAATGTTCATCCGTACGTACAACCTACCGTCTCCACGAACAGTGTACTCCATTTCATTTATCAATTAATCATATATATTTATACAATAAATATTTATAATATATAATTAATTTTTTACATTATTCAAATAATTAAATCATGATCTATGTAATAATATCATGAATAACAAATCAAAACACATAAGATAGATAAAACGATTATTACTGAAAATGTTGCTTTAACATAAGATTGATAAATTAAGGGTAATATCAAGTAATAATGTTATCATATATGATATCATAAATATTATAATGGTTCTATTAATATTTATTAATATGATTAAACCCACTAAATAGCAATTTTTGACACATATGGAAGAAATCAGACATAAAGAAAGAGTTAATTTTTCAATCTCATTATCATATAAGATTGTTTATACGTAAATATTTTTTGGGGTATATTTATCATCCAAATATATGTTTCCAAAATGTGTAAAATTATTTTTTATTTTTATAAAATTTATTAAATTCAATTTTACCCCTTGGTATTTTTTATTAAATGGTATGTAAGGAATCTCTTGGCATTTTCTAATACAATGCACTTTCTTAATTTTCTGGTAAAAGTATGAGGAAAAGGTATTTCTACACAGCATGAAAATTTATTTACATATTCATAACACTTGTTTATATGAATATTCCTTTAAAATATTTCATGTTTATTTTCCAATAAATTCTATTATTTTAATATTTCTCAATATTTTGTTAAAATAAATCTTTTTTGATGAAAAAGGCATATTTTCCTCATGATTAAGTTAAAATGTTTTATCAAAATTATTTTCCATATATGATGAAATATGTTTATTTTTATATCCCAATTATTACATTTATGTGATTGTTTTTATGGTTTAATTATTATTTTTATGTCCATTTATTTTATATGGATTATGATGGAATGATGTTTAAGGAACCCATTTTATTTCATGGGTTATTCCATTATGAATAATTTATGTTTTTGTGGCACATGTAAGAATGATTTCACTATTAGATGGGTGGAAACTATAACTCCATCTAATGCATTGGGTAATGTTTTATATCTTATTATTTAGACATGAATAGAACAACAAGTAAGTCTGGTTCAGAAATATAGTGCTGGAATGGAATGTAAATTTGGTTTAGTAATACATGGCTAGAATGCCATGTAAACTAGGTTCAGTAATAGAATTTATCCAATATGATGGTCCTATAAGTAATTCCTTGTCTAATATGGAAATAATATTATGTTTTTATTTTACTACAACAATTACATTTTTTATGTCAATGTTATTTTATCATGGGTTGTGTGTATTTATTACACATGCCTTACAAACTGCCATGATTTATTTTCTGACTCACAATTGTGATATTCAAAATTTATGTTCATGTATTTTACAATATTATGTTTATATTTTGTTTAATTATTATCATTTCTACCATTACTAAACATTTTAGCTCACCCTTTTTATGTTTTATTTTCCCTAGTATATAAAGAAAGGTTTTAGATACGAAAAAAGGGAAGATCTGTATGGGAGATGTTGGTGATCATTCACCATGTTATAATATTATGTTCCATGATTCTAATGTCACTAAACTAATATGGTCATTGGTAATATATTTTATTAATGTATTCAATATTATGAAAACTAAATTTAATGACTATGTACATCATGATTGGATGGTTATAGTTGGTATCATAACAAATGGGGTTGGAATGAATCTGATCCTTGGGAACTCTCACGTGTGAACGTTGGATGAAGCATGACTCTCTTCCAAAGAGAATAATATAGAAATTACATCCACTGGGGATGGTGTTGTGTCCTTAAAAGAGGGTCTAGATGCCCATACATTTCCTTGATAGGTATCAATTTCAGTCCATTGGAAATAATTCTTGACCATTGCAGTTTGTATCATAGAGAAGGTATAGTTAACCCTTGAGAACTACGATGCATTAAAATTAGTGAGATATCTAGAGATATTTCTAAGTTATGTCTAGGGATGTACCAAAGTGTATGTATAATTGTAGGTTACAGTCCTAGAATAATGGTAATGATCATGAATAACCTATGATTAAACTTAATATGATAGTGATTGAAAGTACCCCTTGATTATGTTGGTTTCCTAGAATGATATTTTCCTCTCACACTGTTATTTTTGGGTCTTTGAAAATTACTGGAAATAAGTGGATCCAAGTTAATGAAGAATAATATAGACAATGGAATGATATTCTTCATGAGAAACAAAATTAAATGGGATTATGAAAGAGAAACATAATTATTTTGCCTAATCAGAAATCACATAATATGATCAATAATCTCAAATTTGTGAGTTTCCTGACCCAACTAATAAGAAAAATTTGGAGTCTCATAGTGAACATAGAAGAACTAAAGTCCAATTTTACTCATTTAAATAATGTTGGATGAGGGATAACAAATAATGTTTCAAAAGAACTTGAAGATGCTTTGGTTTTAGAAAAGAAGGCCACAATGCCTGTAATTTAAAAGTAAAAGGTTTAATTAACATAAAAGATAAGGATAATGGTATTTCTAAGATATCAACAATGGTTAAATTTTTTAAATGTGGAATGTATGAGAATTATGCTAATCTATGACCTAAGGTAAAATCTACTGAAAATAATCAGCATGGTCGTATGTGTAGTATTTATGATGACAGTGATAAAGATACTACAAATGATATATGATATGAATAAAGTGTCATGGAATAAATGATAAATCTTGGTCAATGGTTTAATAATATAGGGGAATGATTACATTATTATAAAGAATAATGTTGTATAAGTAATTTTATGGTATTATAGAATAATTAAACATCTAAAAATTTGTACACTATTGTTTGTCCTTAAAAAATTGGAAGTATATGTTGAATGATATCAGTAACCATTAAAAGTTATATATATTTTTGTTGGAAAATGCATGACATGTTCATAATGATGGTATAAATAAATAATTATATGTTTGATACTATTAATGACCTCATGACTGATATAAGGAAAAAGTGACATCTTGTTTTGAGTATAAAGAATTTTTAGAATTTTTGGTGTGTGGAAAGAGTTAATTTTTACAGAATGCATGTTTTCACTAACGTTATACAATAATTCATGTTATTATCATGTTTAATAGAATAAAAGAGTAAGGTATTATCATGTTTGGAATGTGACAACCAAGAACTACATAATGATATATTTCATAAAAAATTTATGGTGATTTAGTACACCAATTTGTAATGTTTTATATTTTCAATTTTGGAAGGATTCTAATGGTTTCTATTTATAGATAATATATGTTATATTATATTTTAATATTGATATATTAATGCATTAGGTGGACTTATTAATATTTTATTACTTGTGATAACCATTTTTTGAGATATATGGAATGATATATAATTCTACTGCATGATCTTATAACACTTTAAGAATGAAAAAATCAACTTCATTTCATTAAATAAGGGATGTAGTGGAAGTTGTTCAAGGCACAAACAACAGTGTTATTGTACCAAAATCAAGTAATTATTTATTCTCATGAAAACTTCTTTAAAATTATGGAAAGGATATTGAATAAAAAAAATATCTTATTACTATCTTATCTAATGAATCAGATGGTCCCTTATATCATCAGAGATTTATGGGTTTCTGGTTGTTAACTTTCCCCAAACCTTGTTCTCTATCACTATCCATCAGAACATGATGGTTATATTTTTCATCCTTATCCATGTTTTCACTTCCAACCTATGTTCTTCATTGTGGAAACCCAGTTATGAGTTATTTTTCATAATAGGTATGTTTCTAATATACCTTTTAAAATGATGTTTTATAATTCATTTTTACGATGCGGGTGTCCATGAAATGAATTTCATGTAGAAATCCTTTTATAACCCTAACAAGTTTGGAGGGATAAATTCATATTAAGGAGGAATAATGTAACATCCTAAGTTTTTATGGACCATTTTTTCTAATATATTAAAATATTCATTTATATCATGCAATACAATAAGTTAAAAATTCATTTCACACTAAACTGACTTTGTAGTATGTTACCCCTAACACCGAGTAGGCGTACGATACACAAAAAACTACGTATATATTTTGGTCAGTGTATAAAATAATTATTATTGGATACATAACACCAAAGGAATCATTCACTACATGCAACAATGACTTGTCTTGTGTTACATGCAAGAGAGACCTTCCTCGATAGCTTACGTCATACGCAATAATGACTTTCACCAAACAATGATGTATTATTAAAATATTATTATTTAATGAGATATAAACTAGAAATTATGAATATTATTAACCATATTATGAATTTTATATAAAATTAACTTTCATCTTATTTATTTTCTAGACATGATATATGAACAAATTTAATTTTTCAAATAAAAGAAGTGTTTAAAAACATAGTTTTTCCACCTATGGATGGAGCACCCATTTAACATCTAGTTATTTTAAAAAATTTATATCAAATTTTAAAAAAACTTCATATTTGAATTTGGTACAAAAAAATTTACTTTTATTGATTTTTTGTATTTTTCTAATAAAATTTCTATTTAATGAATAATGAAAAATACTTCATTTTAATTCAAAAACGTATTTTCATATAATATAATTATATAGTAAGATTATCTCTTTAATTTATTTTAATGTTTATTTAGATTATTTTTTATAATTTCATAAAAAAATTTCCATTAAAAGTAATTTCACATTTAAATTGGACACAAACAAATGTAAATATTTTGATTGTTTCTATTTCTTAAAAACCAGCATTCTGGTTTTGAAAATGAGAATTAATTTTAAATTATTTCTAGTCAATTATGAGTTTTTAATATAAAAAATGGATTCCATATTTGGAACTAGAAGTTCCAAATTATGTATATATGTCTCTTTTATTTTTTGACATTATGAATAGTAACTTTAGTAATTATTTTTATTTACCATGGTTAAAGGGTAAATTAGGTAAATAAAGGTAATAAATTAATATTATAATAATATAAAACTGCCATAACATGTGTTATAATCCTATTTTTTTAGTCATGGGGGACCAAAAAATCCTTAGTCTGAAATTATTTTTAATTTGGGAACCACACGGGTGTGAAAATGACATGTTATAATAATTAATTTAAACCAATAAGAAATATTACCTAAACAAGTATATTTTTACTAAACCAATTTTATTTTAGTTTATATAAATTATCTCTTCAAATATAAATAGTTATTATAATGTATAATTGAATTTATAAATCCTGATATTTTATTTATAATTTTTATAACATTTATGAAAAAATGATGATACAACAATTACCATATTAATGAAATATTAAAATAAATGATACATAAATATTAAAATAAATGTAATTTAAACATTTTATGCCAAAAAATAATATTATGTAAGACTATGAAATATTATTCATGAGTTAATACCTTTTTTCTAAGGAATAATGTTTTTATGACTTTAATAAAAATCAATTTCTAAATAGTGTCAAAATTGGTATAAATGGGTTTTTTTTAATACTATTTTATTAATTTATTTAAAAGTACTAAAAATATGATATTATTTAAAATAAGATATATAATTTTAAAAATTTCATCAGTGATGTAATTATGGTTTTCTTGTCAATTTATAGTAACTATAGTAACCATATATTATGAAAATGCATGAAGACATGGAAAGAGTTAATGTTGCTAAATAATGGTTAAAGCTAAAAGATATGGTTAATTTTGGGGCCTGAACTTGTCTAAAGCCTATTTTTTAAGATGATTTCAACCTATAATTATATTTTCATAGAAATTAATCACTTTCTATCCATTATAAACTGAATATAAATTTATAATATATCAATATTTCAAGTCATTCCTAAAGTGCCCCTCAACTCTCCTATAAAGGGGAACGTACCCTTCACTTTTATTAACACCTCCAAAGACCGTTTTATAGGTCAAAAGCTACCCAAATATCCCCCCAAAACCCCTCACATCATCCTATATTCCACCTTTTGGCATAAAACAAATATAAGTAGTCTTTTTGTGAAAATCTAAAGAAGACACCCGAAGAAGAGGTAATTATTTTATCAGTTCTTTCAATGTTATTTTCTTATTCTACATCCTCTTACTATTTTTTACCATAATAAAAAAATACACAATATAATATATTACTATTTTTTATTATTATTATGGTAAATTCAAATTCCTTTTTTACCAATCCTATGAAAAACAATATCACCATGTGTGCGTACGTATGACTTACTGTCTCCACCCCGTGGTGTAAATTGTTTTTCATATATACATTATTTTGATGGGTATAATGATGAATATAAATTACTTAAAT
The DNA here is from genome assembly GCA_963277665.1 of Viscum album. NCBI lineage: Eukaryota > Viridiplantae > Streptophyta > Magnoliopsida > Santalales > Viscaceae > Viscum > Viscum album. Next base: position 1,642,939,602 of record OY728131.1, on the reverse strand, counting down.
AATAAATATAACATGATATTATTTCTTCAAAATTAATATATCATCCAATTTCATACAATTTAACCATCAAGGGAATGATATCGTCGCTCATGCGTACGTACGACTTACCGTCGACACGACGCGATGAGATTCATTCTTCACATTAACCTTTCAAGAATGATTATAAATTATATATAATTAAAAAGCATTAAATATATTCCATAATAATTATATGGGATTTATGTATATATAAATTTCATTTACTTTCTTCCATTCAATTCAATAAGGAATCGGAAACATCGTTTAAGCATATGTTCGACCCACCGTCTCCATGAATAGTGTATTCCATTTAATTTATATATCTATCATATATATTTATATAATAAATATTTATGATATGTAAATCATTTTTTATGTTTTTTAATTATGTAAATCATGATATATGTAATAATATCCCGAATAAAAATTCAAAACACATATGATAAATAAAACGATTATTACAAAAAGCATTACTTTACCATAGAATTTATCAATAAATGGGTAATATAAAGTCATAAGAGAATCATATATGATATCATAAATATTATTATGGTTATATTACAAGTAAATAATTTTTTTAAACCCACTATATAGGAGTTTCATACTCATATGTAAGAAATCCTACCTAAGGTAAGGTTTAATTTTTTAATCTCATTTTTATCCAAGATTACTTATATGTAAATATTTATCGGGGTATATTTATCATCCACATACATGTTTTGTAAGTATGTAATATTATTTTTATTATTTTAAAATATTTTAAAGTCATTTTTACCAATTGGTAATTTTTTTATTAAACCATATGAATGAAATCTTTTGGTATTTTTCAATACAATGTAATTTTTAAATTTTTTTGAAAAAGTATGAGGATAATTCTTTTTTAAATTACACGACATGAACAAAATTTTATGTCTTCATGAAGCCTTCTTTATAGGAATCTTAATTTACCTGATTTCATGTTTATTTCCAAATAAATTCTTTTCTTTTAAAATTGGGTGGGATGTTTATAAAAGAAAACATTTTTGAAGAAAAAAAGGACATTATCCTCAAGAATTATGCTCAAATGTTTTATAAGAAAAATCCATCTAATATGAAATTGTGTTATATATATATCTATATTATTACTTTTATTTCATTTTGTTTATGGTGGAATTGTTTTTATAATGTTTATTTACTTTATATGGGTAATGATGGAATGATGTTTAAGAAACCTATTTTATTTCATGTGGTATTCTATGATGGATGATTTATGTTTTTTGCGGCACATGTAAGAATTATTTCACTGTTAGTTGGGTATGAATTATATCTCACTCTAATAAATTGGGTAAAGATTTATATCTCATGAGATAGAGATGACTGGAACATCAATTAAATCTCGTTCAGTAATATAGGGTCAGAATGACAAGTAAATCTGGTTTAGTAACACATGGATGGAATGAAAAGTATACCCTGTTCAGTAATAGACTTTGTCCACTATGATGGTATTGGATGTATCATCTTGGAAACTATGGAAATTATATTATGCTATTATTTTCTTTCCACAATTCCATGTTTTATGTCAATTTTAATTTGTCATGGTTTTTTTTCATTTATGATTCATGCCTTACAAACAACCAAGAATTATTTCATGAATCACAATTTTGATAATAAAATTTTTTTCCATTTTTTTACATTATTATTTTAATAGTTTGTTTATTGATCTTCATGTTTACCCTTACTGAGAATTTGATATCACCATTTTTGTGGTTTCTTTTCACCAAGTTATAAAGAATTTTTTTAGGTAGTAAAACAAAATGGGATGATCTTTATGCGGGATGTTGAAGATCATTCACCATGGAGAAGATTATTTTCCATGTTTCCAAACATACTAAACTAATATGTTCTTTGGGCGTATATTTGTAAAATTTATTATGTATTCCACAAATGAGATGTAATGTCCATGTATATCAATATTCTGTAGTTATATTCATAGTTAGGATTCTTCAGAAAATGTTCTAACAAGTATTCTATCTTGAGAGACTTTTCATGTACACCAATATATATCAATGAATTTTTAAGTATGTTCAGTAGAGCTAGAAGAAGAAATGAGTGCATCTGTGGTCTAACCTACTATAAAGCTTCCACCAGATGATCAGCCTTATCAAAAAATTCCTAAAACCCACCTAGAAACGTCTTTGTGGTTAGGTTATGGAGTATATTAGTATTCACATTCCCCTTGCATATTTTCATAAAATTATATTGAGTTTTATGGATATAGAATGAGTATATGAGGCCTTTCTATGAGGCGACAATGTCTGTTACTCTCTGAAAAGGCCTCTTCCCACACTTGTAGTGGTCTTAAATACCTTCCACACACATTGTGGAGGTTAACTAGTAGAGGAAAAAACTTAATATGTATTCCCAAAGAATGATATAACCTATGGGAATTTGTCTATATAAGAAAATTTTTAGTCTTTCTAGTGTTTAAACAAAATGTTAAACATTGGCATCCTCCTTCTACTCTGGGGTCTGATAATTTGGACAATAATTTAAGATGAAGTGTAACAAATACTTAGTGGGTCTCCCATTCCATTGAATATTGAAAATATGGGATTTAAAAACTATAGGGTGCTTGTATGTTGTCCAACCATGCTGAGTACAGGTTTCAATCATATGGAACCACAACATGTTGCAACTCCAGGGTCACAAGGTGAGTAGTGAGAGTAGTTAACAAGTCATCTTGGGAGGTTAGGTGTATTAGTGAGGGTATTTTCTCCACAATTCATTTATAGGTTCATCAATATGTAGATAGATATCATCATCTTAGGGATTTGGATGTCCTTGATCCTGAGATGGGTATTCACACTACTCAGTTGGATTAAAAAACTCATACCTCATATACTTTCCATATTCTCCGCCATCATATCTATATGGATGTATAGGTGACCCCTATTTGATCTAGGTAATCTAGCTAATGTTTAATTTATACCCCAATTGGGGATAAATGGGGCCCTTAAAGGCATTATCATAATATCGGTGCTGGTCATCAATGATATTGGGGATGATCATTTTATATTCTTCATGTTGTTAGAGTAGTGTGGCCATAATGTGTTATTTTCCTACAAATTTTTGAATATAAAATGGATCATAGGGCTAAATATGTTCATTTACATTTCCAATATTGTTACAAAAAGTTAATAAGGCCTCACTGGTAGGATATTCAAGGCTATATTCATGCTTTTGTTGAAATGATAGGCCACATGTTTGTGGGTATGTTTGGGGTTGCACCTCCCCTTTAGGTGAATCTTCCCTATCAAACCCCGCATTTATTCCCCAATCCCTAAGATCACAAGGAATATTTGGGATGAAAATGTTCTCTATGACTGTAGTTGAATGTTAACCCTCATTATCAGTGAATAGGATTGGCTATCATAAGATTTGGATATAGTGGAGACCATCACATTATGGCAAGCCTTTGATTTTTATGTTCAGATATGATGCATTAATGATTTGGAGGAACACTATAAGGATATTAATTAAATTTTATTGAAGGGTATTGTGGTAGTTTCATGAGGCATTGTGCTGAGTGACTGGGATCATTATAATATCAACACTTTAGAAGTACTGGTCGATGGACTTGAGGTGCGCCTTGATTCTAGAATTGGTAAACTGACAATATCATATACGATGAAGTATTTCTCACGTAATATGGAAGAAACACACATACATCCATCATTAAGGGTCTCTGGTATGTCAATTATTTATGTAGAATTTTTATAAAATACCATGGGTATATAATTGGAGGATAGAAACTCCCACGTGATGTCTTTCAAAAATGATGTGTCTTTTTCCAAGTCCTCCAAATATCTAATCGACGTAGGACAAGAGATGCGTGGTTGTACAAATGTGTACCTTCTCAGCTGATTGATTTCTTGGAGAGGATTCTCTAACTGATTAATAATTTTATAACCTGATGTAATATCCCTCATGTGTGGTGCTAATATCATCATCACATCCTTGTAGGACCGAGTGTTCATCACTACCTCATGGGTGAGAGAAGTGGAATCCATTTTCATCTTTATAGAATGGTCACACTCTAAAGGTTCTATCCCAGAACCAAAAATTTCTCCAACATCTAAATAGGAGTTGGAGAAGGGTGAAACAATAAATGTTGATGTTGGATGTACTAACAGCCCCTGTAATGGAGCTATAACATCCTCCACTTTCTAGTACCCATGGAGGGATCATGGGATCTTGTGGACATTAGCTTCAAGGATTGATAATATCACCAATCATGGACCTTAATCGTACTCTAGTAGCTATTTTCAATACTCGATTAGTGATTCATCCATCCCCATAAAATCTGAGAGATCGACAACCTTAATGATGACCTATAACTTCCTCATATTTATCTTTTAACTACAAGTGTTGTGATCTCTTCCCGAGGAGGGAATGGAATTTACTCATCATGGGTAAGACCTCTATGAGAGTTGGTGATGATTAATTTAGTATTAATTATTTGGTATGATGTATCATGGAGAGGAACTTTGTGCTGAATATAATTGGATTTGGTAAGAACTCAGCTTTGATTGGTGAAATAGTGGGGAGGATCTCCACTCAAGTTCTTAAGGACCTTGGGAGGACCTCTATGAAGAGATGTTGATGTATGAGGAGGAACTTTGTACGAGCTATTTGAAACAATGTTAGGAGAACCATTTTGGATATTATGATCATGGAGATTAACTGGGTAGTGGTTGTTAATAGTTCATGAAGTAATTTCACTTGGATTGATACTAGAGTGGGAAAGACCTCCCCTTTAGATTATAGTGGATATGGGGAACCTCGATGCTTTTTGTTTATTGAGTGGTGAGGACATATTAATGGGTTGATGAGAGTTTTTAGAGGACCTATGAACTAATTATAATCAACATTGGTTGTCCCATAATGGATGTTCGTTTTGGTAGCAATTTAAAGATTTAACCAATACTGCCTATGTGGAAGATGGGGTCTTGATCTGAATTTGGAAATGATGGATCCATGTTCTCATGCTATAGGGGCCTACTGAGATACACCAATGATTTAAGGGGACATTTTATAAATACAATATTCCCCTTGACATGCACCATTTAGAGAAAAACCCAATTTTAGTGTCAGGTGATTCAAATTTTGGTAGGCAAAGCAGGTGTGGAGTTCACCTATTCTTTAGCATGAGGCACTGGACAGTGCCAGTGAATGCACTCCCAAGTGGGATCCCTCTATGGTAACTCCAGGGTAGTATTCCTAGCCAAAAATACTGAATATTATTTTAAATATTTATTATAAGGGATTGAATCAGTGAAGAACTCCAAGGAAAGACTTCTAATGTAATTCACTGTCAGATCGAGGGGGTCCCCCTATATAGCCATCAGGGATAGTTCTTTTGACGAGGTGATTATGCCTCCAGCTCCTGGTGGGCTATAAACCTTTTTATAATAATCCCCTTCTTCTTATAAATACATAATAGGGTGTCGATAACCCTACTCTAGATGATCTCCATAACTGATATGGGGCATGTTTAACCCGTAGAAAAAGACATAGAGTACATCATTGCTAGAGGGTTATGAAAGATTTTCACATCAATGTTTCTCGTACTCTGGAACCTAAGAGTGCTGGGTTTTTGGATTTTTGAATCATTATTTATGTCGGGAATGCACATTTTTCATTCAGTACAAGTATAGGGAATGTGATGAAAAATTCTCCAATTTCATCCAATCTTCTAAAAACATAGAGGGATTCCCCATAAAATTTTCGCAGATCATGGATTCACAATGATGATTACCCTAATCCATAGGTGTGTTAAATTTTGGTTCCACTATTTTCATTGTGGTTCCTAATGCTTAATTTATGAAAATGGTTAAATGAAATGTTATTAATTCCCTAGATGATACCAATCCCCATTTTGAGGAGAAGAGTTTCACTTCAGGTTCTCCTTTTCTATTTATGATGCTTTTTGCATAGAAAAACTCACTTATCATGCATAAACATTGCATATATTTTGTGTAATATACAAAATCATATATAAATAGTCACCCAAAGACTATATTATTCTAGTGGATTTTGAAACATAGAAACATAAACACTGGTATATATGTGTGCTTCATTTTCCCCCAATATGTTCTTCTAGACTAGCACACTTATTAAACACATCAAACATAATACATATCTTCAGAACCTCACGAAATGGAAAAATAAAAAATGGGCGAGCTTAGATACTCATTAAGGGTAAAACTATGATATGTAAACATAATCATGAATATAAGGACATGAGAATAGGATTAGGAAAATAGAATATCAAACCCTTAGTATCAAAGATCATAAACAAGTATCATGGAATAAATATTGAAAGTTCATAAGACATTGATCATAAGGACATGAAGAACATATGCCATGAAAGATTAACATATTAATATAACATGAAATTATAGAAAATAGATAATCAAATAATATTATTTCCATAGTAGTCAAATCATCACTTCCAAGTCTATCTTGGTAGTATAGTTTCACTCCCCATACAATTGTGGTATTCATGGTTCACTCTCATTGCCATCTTGGTAGTATGCATTGACTCCTCATACCATCTTGGTAATCAAGTTTCACTCACATGGCCTTATTTGTAGTCAAGGGTTATTCCTGAGACCATATTAGTCTATATCATTAAGTAATTTTATTTACCCAAGGCATTATAGGGAGATATAGGTCCCACCTATATTAAAACCAAATTATACATATAGGTTCCAAAAAATCATAAAAATCATATCACAGCCCATGAAATGTAATGGGTATCATAAACATGAAATCATATCATAACATATAGAAAAATATATTGGTTTCATAATCATTATATCAAAATCATATCCATTGAAATAGAAGCGGGTTTCAAATGTATATAACCCGTCAAAGATAAACGGGTATCATAAATATCATTCCATCAAAAAATAATCCATTTATAAAAAGAATATAAATGGAAACATTGATTCATTTCCACATAATGTCTCAATTAACACTAAATTATGTCATATTATATCAAAAAAAATTAAAAATACATATATACTATTTCATGAAGAAACTATTTTTTATGACACGAATAAATGTTTTTAAAACATAAAACATTTTGAAAACAATTTATTTAAATAAACATGAAAATGTATAATAGAATACTCGAAAATAATAAAGTAGTATTTTCTATGTAAATTATCATAAAATATCATTTGAAAAAATTCTTTAAATAATTTTTGGAACCATAGTTTGTAAAATATAATAGATTTCTAACCAAAGAGAAAAATATGATCATATTTGTTTTGAAAACATTTTCTTAATTATCTTAAGTAACAATGACTAAAAAATTGTACTAATATATAGAGATTTATTGAATAAAAATATTATAATAAAACTCATTAGCTTTCACAATATATGGATTATAATATTTCATTATCTATGAATAATCATAAATAATCTTGAAAATAGATGATATTGTTTTAATAAATTCTAACCACTTGGTAAATTTGAACCACAATAACCATGTATGAAAATGAGTTTTCATGAATCAAAAAATATCATCAAAATATGTAGATTCATTATATAACATGTAAAATTGATGTATATACACCTTGAAAGATAATGTCGTTGAATAACAGAACATGTGTCTTATATAAAGAAAGTTGAGACAAATATGTCTTACCGAGTTGGTAACTTTTGAAACATTATCCCAATTAAATAAATATCACATAATGGTTATGTAAATACCAATATATTTTGTAATATTAATCTTTTAATTCATTAATAGGTATTAAATACACCACAAAAAAGTAGTGGTGTATATAGCATGTTTCTCACTGAAATAAAAAGTGAGACAAAACTCCACTTACCTTTTGTCATGACTCTATTCGTACTCGCAAAATATTTCAACATAATAAATGTAAAATTATTTTACTTATTTTAATATTTTATATTCATATATATAATACAATATATGGTTTTATTATGGCCTTATATTTTCCTCTTGTTAACTATTCTGTGTTAAGGTTTAACTTCAGGTAATATCTTCTTTATTCTTTTTATGTGTCTTGATTTTTTTTATATTTGGTCCTTATAATTATATAATGATTTCCTGAATTTAAAACATTATATAAATATCAATTATATTCCATATACCTGTACTATAATTGTACATATAATATAGAATTATAAAATTAAATACACCGTTCATTCCTTTTTATTTCCATATTAATAGAAAGAATGAAAATGAATTATATGAATATATGTATATAATTTTATTATAGTATAATTATTATATCATATATATCATATTAGTTCACTAAAAAAATCCTTAATACATTCCACGAAGTGTGTGAATGAATCACATAGATTTTAGGGGGATGGTAGTTCAGACTTCCTCAAACGAAATTATCATATTTACTCTGAATGTAATGAATAAATATATTTTTATAAATGGATTAATGAATCATAAAGATATAAAAAATATAATGTATAATACCTATAAGTATATTTTTCATAATAACTTCCTACATGAGAGGTAGTAGAACAAAAATGAACAGTAATCGTTTCGTGAGGCGAAAGTTCAGCATGCACATAAACAATATATTTGTTACCAATTAGATAGAACTATGTGTAAGTGTGGGTCAAAACCATATCATAAAAACATAAAAGTTTATTTAGGATAAATTTTTTTATACAATCATTTAATAGGAATATATTATGGGGTGGATAATGTATATAACATGAAGGAACATGATGAAGAATGTTAACTCTTATTCGGGCAACACTATTTGGTTTGCAACAAAGGAATTCCATGGATTAATTTATTAAAATAGGAGGATTCTAGGATTAGTATATGTTTTTTTAGGATCTATATTGGGGGAATTTTGTTTATCCAAACTTACTTTATAGATGATAGAAAGTGTTAGGGGAGAGGGCCTTTTATAATAAAGGAGGAGTGGCACTATTATAATGTTTGGGAAAGGGAATTCCATCCACATTTTTACCTTGTCATGTGGATAAAATAATTAACAAAATTAGATAAAATTGTTAATTGGGGATAATTATGGCGATCCAATGGATCATTTACAATTTTCTAGGTCATTTTGGGTCATAAATTTATGATTTGGTACTTTGTTATCCTAATTTTTCGCTACATATTTGTAATTAATATTAATCACTTTCACTAATATTTATGGTCCAAATAAATTGAACGTATTATACATTATAAATTAAAATGATTAAAAATATGGAATATATTTTTTCAAATTACAAACACAGATGTGGAAAAAAACAATTATAATTTAATCCCACTGACGGGATGACACTGTGGGTTTTTTAAGTAAAAACATCCAAAATTTTGATTCGTTGTTTTATCCAAATTCATTTTAAAATTGATTCCTATAACATTAATTGTATTAATTGATAAAATTATGATATTATTAAGAATTTATATAAATTTAAAATATATCTTAACCTTATAAATGAAAAAGTAGTTTTGAGTTAAAATGCTACATTTTCCACTATTCATAAAAAAATAATGTTTCTAAAAAAAATCCCCAAAATTAATACAAAGAAAAATTAGAAATAAAAAAATAAAAAAATCAATTTTATTTTATAAAATTGGAAATCTATGTGTATATAAAATTAATTTAATGGTTTTTACATAAGGATATAAATGAAATTTATTTGAAAAATTAGCATTTTTAAACATATAATGAATTTTCCATTAACTATATCATTCATTATCATTATGTTTTATTTTTATAAAAACATTAAAATTAATATAATGAACATGTTTATAAAAAATCATATGACTATGTTTAATGTTTTTGTTATAATAACATTAATTAAATAATTATTACAAAAAAATATGTTTCATAGAAACACAGTATTTCATGTATCACTCATCAGTTCGATGTTGTGTGTAGCACAATCCAAGTCGGTGTTTTGTGAATGGAATGTTTAAATTAGTAAAACATAAGAAATAAATGAAAATTAACTTATTCAATAAAATGGACTATAAAAAACTAAGGTTCTTACATTCTACCCTCCTTAAAATGAAGTTCCCACTTGAAATTACTCATTCAGGTAAAAAAAAATTCGGATACCTCTATTTCATTATATCATAAAGTTACCACATAGATTCCTTTAACATGTGATTTCTCTTCAAACCATTTTCCAGATGAGTGGTCTTGTTTCGTCGAACATTCCCTGTACGATTCAGAATTTCAATTGGTTGTTTCTCATAAGAATGGTCATGCTCCAAAGGTATTACCATTGAGTTTAGTACATGTAAAGGGATAGATATGTACTTCCTTAGATGGGATACATGGAATATATCATGGACTTTAGATATATTTTTAGGATGTTCCAAGTGATAAGATACCATCCTGATATGATCTAGAATCTCAAATGGGAAGATACACCTAGGTCTTAGTTTCCCTTTATTCTTTAATCTAACAACTTTTTTCGAGGATTGGATTCTTAGAAACACCCTTTCAACTACTTAAAATTATATATTATCCTGATATTTATCAATAAAACATTTCTGTTAAATTTGAGAAACCTTGAAATGTTATTTAATGGTTCTATACTCCCTGACTATTTCTTCAGTGATCTTAGGTCCCAATATATTCTTTCTCTGACTTCATCCCAGCATGTTGGAGCTATACATTTATTCCAAAAAAGGTATTCAAATAGTTCAATATAGATTATTGATTGAATGATATTGTTGTTTGAATACTCAAAAATAGGATAGTTTTTATCCCAACCACCTTTCAAATATATGGAACAAGATACAATCATATCCTCTAGGGATTGAATTATTCTTTTAGTCTGACCATATATATTGGGATGAAAATGAGTACAGAAACTTAATTTTATATCAAATACATTTTAATGACTTCTCTACAATATAGAGGTAATCCTCAGATCCTGGCCAGATATAATTGAATGTCATACTCCATGAAATCTTATCAATTCCTTAAAGTATATCATAGAAATATAATCTTGATATATTTCTTCATTGATATTGATTAATTGTGATGAATATGTAAGGCGATCAAATACCTCCCATATTAAATTAAACCATTAAGAGGTTTTGGGTAGTCTAATGAAAAAAATCATAGTGATTTTCTTCTATTTCCATTCACTTATGGGCATTGGATACAATATCCATTTGTTACATTTAACTTTGAACCTTATATTTCTAGCATTATGAGAGGCGTGAGCCATGCAGTTTGTTTGTTTCTATAAGATCATGTCATATTAGAAATTTATATGTGTCTCAAACATTACAAACTACTAGGACACAGTATAGTATAATTCTTGGCTCGATCTCATGAGAAGGACACTGTTCTCTAGGGAGAAGAAATCTGGTCTTGGATCCTTTGCAGGATTTCTTACTAGTTTTACTACTGTTTGGGAGTTTTATGACTATTTTTAGGTATTAATTCAATTGATTATTGAGGGTTCGGGATAAATTTTGAGTATCTTGATAAAGAAGATCCTAATTCAAATCATGAGATGGGCCTAACTTCTTAGTCTGTGAAGCAAGATGTAGTCTCTAGTTAACCTTTGTCCACTCTTCTAGTTCTACCTTGGATATAACTATTCCATGGTCAGGTGTCTAGATACAGTCCTATATGAATTAAACTCATTTTATATTACAAAAATATCCCTATGATAATGGTCATAGATTTAGTTTAATCCAATTATGATAGGGTCATTTTTTTTGACTGTCTAATGGTCACAGTACGGTCACACAAATTGTGTCTGACCGTTGGTTTATATCCTAATTAGTAATCCATTAATGTTTTCCATATTTTGAACTATAGGTCCAACTAATCATGTAGATATTTCTAATCTTTATCCCTACCCATGATGCGTTTAGCTACACATGATGGTAATTAATGTAATAAAATGAATAAAGTAAATCATAATAATTATGCTAATGTAATCAAATTGAAAAAAGGCAACTATATGAAATAAACATGAAAAGATACATTAATTAAAACCTTACATTAATGGAATTGAAGGTCTTCAATAATATGCATTCGTGGATCTTTGATTGGAAATGTAAAGGAATTACAAAGAACTAAAGTGTTTTAAGAGGGAAAATAGAATGAAGTTTCTAAGTGAGTCTAAAAGGGAGGGAGAGATAATCCTATCATCCTTGAAATGTGATATCGAGAAGCTCTATAAATAGGAAAAAAAATGGTAATGATGTGTACTTAGTCATCACGTTTTGAACCCCTGATCTGTGTTACTTTGACATGTATCTCCATCGTGTATTCATATTTTCCAAAAATTAATGAATTTTGACCTTGGTCATGTCATGTATTGGTGGTTCACGATGAGTACCTCATGGCCAACAGGATTTTTTCGTTGAATCCTCATGGTCTTCTAGCATCTGGTATGACTTGAGTCATGAAGAGTAGCAGGGATTCACAATGTGAACTAAAAATTTCTCCAATCTTCATGGTTAGTCACAGTTTGGCATTACAGCTTGATGTAGGACATGATCATCAAGTACACGACAAGAATGTGGCCATCATGATGTGTACCTGGCCATTTTTTTAGCTTTAATGACTTTCTTCCTTGGAATATTTTGAATCTCTATTTCCAATAATATTGGACATATACCACATGAATTTCTTGTAAATAAATGGAAAAAATGGAAAAGTGACAGAAAAATATATATATCATTTGGGTTTATCAAATCCCCCCACACATGAATCATTTCCTATCCTCAAGAAAAATATCTCAACAATGATTTCAAAATGATATGTAATTTTTATATTAATAATTGTACATTATTTCTAATAAATTAAATTAAGTGTAAGTATAAATGTAGTAAATTTCTAGTTTTAATCCTGCATAGTAAATTATTCATGATTCATAGTTCTTATTTCTTTAAAATATATTCTTTTAATCATATTCTTTTAAATGTTTCTTAATATATATTCTCATTTTTAATTAAAATCACCATAAATTTCCCTCATTAATCAGGGTAAAATTTAAGTAAGGTGTTCTTGTACCCTGAGTCCATGTTCCTAACCAAAGGCTTGCACTGGTTCTATCATCTTTACTATATAAATACACGTATAAAAATAATCTTGAGGACCTTTAGAAATAATGTTCTGATGACTATGAGGCTATAGGTAATTAGGTAAAATGTGAAAATCAGGAACAAAAGGATGGTAATCACTAATGTAGAATCAAAATGTAATAAGATAATTGTGACTAAATTCCTCCATCTGTCGATTAAGGTCCATTCTCCATCAGCTGAAGTTGAATCCATATGTATAGAAATTAAGTAGATAAAGAAATGATTTTTTTCATTTCCTTTTTTTCTTTTTCTTTTTTCTTTTTCAAAATTTATGAATTTGATAGATCGCACATCCATCACCTAACCACATATGATTCTTCAAGGTATTCATCAATCTGGAAAATGGTGATTCTTTACCATCCTAGTAAACAAACCATATCAAAAAATTATTATCTTTTAAATTTAGTAATATAAGAAAATAAAAATGATATAAAAAATAAGGTATATGGTTCACAAACTAGTACTCAGGTGAGCGCGATTTAAATCTCTAAAAGTGATGCATCCCATGTTGTCTGAATTCCTCCCCCACACTTGTTCAAAAAAATCATAAACCATTGTATAAGGAGTAGTTTAGGAAGGTAAATGATATTTAAATATCTTTTCTTCTAAAAAATCATTCATAGGAACTATGGGCTAAACGAAAGATAGATGTCAGGTGGGTCTCAAGTAAAATGGCTATCAAAGGCAGCCTCATTCATTTAAAAACTACACTTGTTCTGTCATCATTTTGATAAGATCTGGGTGCAAGTTCTAGTATGTTTACATGTCCTAGGTATCTCTCAAGAAATATTCACAAAAAAGAAAATGATATTGATGGATTAGAATCATATTGGGTAATGAGAATAAAATAAAAAATGGCCTTTAAAATGGAATTTATCCTAAGTAGTGAGTCAATTGATCACAATTTCAAAGATTTTAACATTGAATTAATCTTTGTAACTCAAAAATCATTCTAAAAGTCTAAGTAGGGGTAAAACATGGTTCTTAGATAATTTTTTTTTAAAATTTTTCTTTAATTTAAATGGGAATAATGGTTTTAAAATTGGAAGCAAGCTTATCAATTTGAAAAATGTATCCATGAATAGTGAGAATAGAAAAAAATCATGTGTATCACTAGTGAAATCACGAGATACCACTCCCCCCCTCCATTTTTAAAAGGAGAAAATTTCCCCACAAGCTATGAAAATAATGGGTGGGAGTGCTATGGAAGTGAATTTTTGTAATTGAATTGACGTTGAGGTGATGATAAAATTAAAAAGAGGGAATCGAGTGATCCCTGAGAAGGAGTGGTTTCCTTTGGGGGTGTCTTAGCAGTATTAAAATTGATTTTTATGCACATGCAAAATATGTTACTACGAAATTCCCACACTATCGAACAGATTTTAATTTATAGTTGTAAATATTTGAATAGCTAAAAAACAGGTAGGTGAAAATGTAATGGATAATGGTAACCATGTTATTTATTGAATGAATGTTTATATAAATTACTTTAATGAAACTCTAAATAATCTAAGAATCAAATAAAACTCAAAAACATATATGGTTTTCCTCTCATAAAGTGCTTACTTTATAGTTGAGAGATTGAGTTTTTTGGATCTTAGTTAAATGTGGCGTTGAGGACATAGCCCTCATGGAATGGTTCTTGAAATATCTTCAATTGTTGACCATTCACTTTGAATGGTGGCTCCCTATCTTGTAGAATTTTAATTGCTCCAAACAGAATTACTAGGATAACATCATAAGGACCAGACCATATTGATTTCATCTTTCATGGGAAATTTTTCAATCTTCAGTTGAATAGAAAAAACTTATTCCATAGGATAAATGTGTTTCTTCTGGTAAAATGGTCATTCCATTCTTTTTTTCCTTATAAATTATTGTGTTCTTGTACTCATTTTCCCATAATTCATCCAATGCTGTTAATTGAAATAACTGCCCTACTATAGCCTTGTTTAAACCCAAATTCTGTTTTTATGGCCCAAAATGATTGGTGCTCTAGCTCCACTGATTTATGACATGGTTTTACATAAAATAGTCAAAATGGGGTAGTGCCGATGGGTTTTTTATAAACTATTCTATATGCCCATAATGCATTTACAAGCTTCTGGCTCCAATCATTTATGCTTTTATTGACTATTTTTTTAGGGATTTGTGTTACCTCCATATTTCACAGTTCGACTTTCCCACTCATTTATGGGTGATAGGGGGCTCTCGAATTGTAGAGAATCACATTTCGTTGAATCATTTTTCTCATTGGTTGATTGTAGAAATGTGTTCCATGATCTCTAATGAGCAGTTGTGGAAATCCAAAATTAGGAAACACATTTCCATGAAGGAAATTTATTACTATGTTGGAGGTGTCATGAGTCGTTACTTCTGCTTCGACCCTTTTAGATATGTAGTCCACTATAACCAAAATGTATTTCTTTCTATGTGATGTGGGTAATGGTCCCATAATGTTGATTCCCTAGACATCGAAAACATAAACTTCCATAATGGGGTTCTGTGGAATATTATTTCATTTACTAGTATTCAATGTACTTTAGTATCTGTTAAATTGGTGGTGGAATCTCCTGGAATCTTGATGCAATGAGGGCTAGAAAAATCCATTTTGTGGTATTTTAGCCACTGTGTGCTCAGGTCCATATTGTCTACCATTTGGAAATGTGTGGCACATTTTGATTACATTTTGTGCCTCCTCTTTCGGAATACATTGTCTTGAAAGGCCATCAGCGCAACGCTTGAAAAGTAGAGGTTTGATCCCAAATTAGTTCTTGGAATCTGAAAACATCTATTTCTACTGCTGATAAGATAACTCTTGAGGGAGGAATCCTATTTAAATAAAATTTTCTATGTTGGAGAACTAGAGCTAAGTCTTGAAATTAAATAAGGTATCATCAGGAAAATCTACCTCAATATCAATCCTATTGTATTTGATAATGGTAAGAGGTAGTCTAGAGATGTGGTCTGTAATAACATTTTTGGTTCCCTTTATATCTTTGATTATTATATCGAAATCATATAGAAAAATAATCAAGTGTATCAATTATGGGTTTGGATATTTATTTTTCATCATGTATCAATGGGAAGCATGATTAGTATGAATAATAAATATTGACAGAACATGGTACGTGTTGGTCGGAGTGGAGACTCAAGAGGGGGGGTGAATTGAGTTCCAATTTTAAATTTCTATTAAAAACTTTTAGGATTAGAATCCCCCAAATTAAAACGGCCCAGTTAATTAAGGCAGTAGAGATATAAGTGACTTATTGTTCAACGGGTTTCTCAAAGGTTGATTACTCCTCAATAGAGTCAGTGTGAGAACTACATACACTTTTGAAACAAGTTTAATAAACAACTCAGATATACACACTAACCATAACTAACTATCAGAGTGAATGTAAAAAATAGATTTATGTTTTTGCTAATATAAGAACAGCAGATAAATGTAAAACAGAGTAATGAAAGAGGAACACAACAATTTAAACAAGCGGTTCAGTCTTAAGACAAGACCTAGTCCTCTCCACTTGGTGATCACCTGCCACTAAGAAATTATATTAAAATTGATACACATCATGTATCGGGCTTTACAATAGTTTTCACAAAATATCAAGGTTTTGAAACCTCTACCATAGTTCTACATGGGAAAATAAATTTCCAAACCACACAAGGCTTCTTTGACAGTTATACGTGGGAAACAAAAATAAAGAGAGTTTAGAATGGTGATTTTCAGTATCCCTCAGTTCAAGTACAAGAGTCATTTTGTGTAACACATACACACTGCTCACAAATATAAAGTATTTAAACACAGTAGAGCTATAGATAGTAGGGATTAGTTTAGAATTCTCTGTTGTGTTGGCAGATCAGGTATGGACTCGTTGGAATGAATGAGATGAATTTTTGGTCCTTCTCTGCAAGCTGACTCCAAAACAGAGTGTCGCAACTTCCAGGTTATGACTTCCAAATGTAGAGATGATCAGCTTCTAGGATTTAAAAAATCTTTGCAGCACACCACTACAGGTTGTAGAAGGTTATTTCAATATATCTTCATGAGGCTCTATGTTCTTCTGAATGAGTGCTCGAGTGTTCTCTGCTTCTTTCTCGTATGTTTTTGGTGTTCTTTTTGTGTCTCTTCTATATTTTTAATATAGTCTCTTTTTTTTAGTGTTTTTTTGTTCAGTAGAGGCCGACAAGAGAAATGTTTGAACCACGTGTGATCTTCCTCATACATCATATTGTCTCCTGATATCCCTACAGATAACATTAAATAATGTCAGGTGTATTAATTTTTCCAGACATGACCGTTATAGTAGTATTAATAAAATTGGTAAATAAAATAATAGAATTTCATTAGACTGGTAGTAGATGCATGTCACACTGTAGACTTCAACTATGGTCTTTCCAAATGTGGACTTCATCAATGGACTATTCAACTATGAACTTCATCGGTGGACTATTCATCTATGAACTTCATCAGTAAGCTCTTTGGTTGTAGGCTTGTAACGGTGGACTTTGTGCTTAGTGGATTTCTTATAACGGTAGTTGTTTACTCTATGTAACATTAGCTCCTTATTAGTGAACTCTATCGATAGACTCAATAGTAGACCTTTAACAGTAAACTTCTAATCGGTAGTTACAACAGACTACTTCAACAGTAACCTTTCCAACTGCAAACTTGAACAGTGAGGTTCTCAACAGAAGACTGGAGAAAGAGTCTGACAGTGAACTTCTAACAGAAGCCTTGTCATAGTAATGACCTTGTGATAGTAACTCTTTGTTTGTGATCTTTGATAAGTAGATCATCGGTAGACTTGTGATAGTAACCATGTATCGGTAGCTTCCAACAGTGACTATAAATATTCAGCGGTGATCTTCTAGAATTAGTGACTTAGAGTGATAGTGAGCTATAATGGTGACTATGAACAGAGAGCTCTTACCAGTAGCCTTCAACAGTGAACTTATATTTAGATAAGTATAAACTATAAGATGATGCAGCAATGTCATGAGACTTAAGATTATACATTGTTCAGGATAGGATAATTATAAATGTAGATTACAAAGATTAGTAACTGACTAAATATATCATGATCAATATTTAACCATGATTTGGGATTATCAAAACAGGTGAGTCCAACAATCTCCCCCTTTTTTATAATCACAAATTATGTCAGTATGTATTAAAGATAAGTATCAGAGATTAATAAGAGTGTAAAACCAGAAAATATCAGTACATGGTATCAGAGAGAAAGGAAGATAAGATTCAACATAGTATCATAGTATCATACTAGCATATTTCTCACCAATCATATGATTAGTCTAGAGTTAGCACAATATTTCTCTAATTAGCACACTATTTCTCCCCCTTTGTGATTAGAAAAAATAAAGACAAATGAGAGAACATAGAAAGCTTGTGTTAATAAACAGTTCAGTACATGACCAAAAAGAAGACATAGTCCCTATCAGAAGACATAAACAGACTCAATCCACATCAGCCTCAGGCAAGGGATCTTTCTCTTTGGAGGAAGAAGAGGGAGGATGAGCTGATGCATCAGCAGGTTTAGGAATGGCTGCAGGAATGACTAGAGGGGCAGCAACAGAAGCTCTTGTGGGTCTGTAATGGGTAGCTCATGAAGGTATCAGTGGATTGAGGCTTATGATAGCTTCAGCAGGAGACATCGTAGAAGAACCACTGGGTTGAGATGAAGGTAAGGTAGGAGAGATGATGTCAGGGGTGCATTCCACATGGAGAAAGGGTAGAAGAAGGTTTCTGAAGTCCATAATAATGTTTCCTCCTCTTTCCATAGCAAATAAGAAATAGTCTTTATTCTCCAAAAACTTATCCAAAGCTGGGGTCAATTCTCTCAGCTTGCTGACCTGCTCCTTGAATGCCTGAGTCACTGGAGGCAACTTCATATTCTCAATCAAGAGCTTGAAGTGGTTGGTCATTTGATTCTTGGTATAGACCTTCTCAAAGTAAGAATCTACCTTATTCTTAATGGCCTCTTGAGAAGCAGTAGCTGCCCATAGGTGGTCACGAACAAAACTACTGACTTCCCTAGTGGTAGCAAGTACTTGAGAATCAGAGGTGCCACTGGTACTGGCCTGAGCAAGTTCTTCTTGGATCACAGTTCTGATATGGTCAATGGTCACAGATGATCTAGATGAGGGAAGGGGTTTGACCGAGAAAGCCACTGTCTCTTTGAAATATTGATTCAAGTTACCAATCACCTTCTGAACAAGTTCATCTTGACTGTTCATATGTTCTTTGACTGATTTCTTAAAAGCCTCAAAAAATTACACAAACTTATTGACTACTTCTTTGATATAATTAATCTCCACATTCACTTGGTTTTGAGAACCGCTCATGACAGTCAATGAAGCAACTAATTATCTCAGAGCAACCACAGCTCCTATCCATATCTCAATTTGATTAGGGCGTACTTTAACTTCATCCATCATTTCTTTCACTAGACTAGACACAGCACATCCTAGAGACAGCTCCAGGTATTTCTCCACACTCCTCAGTTCTTCAACCAGGATTTTCTTCAAATCTTCTACTGATTCTCTCACTGCCTCTTTCATTTCAGCCTTTAAGGACTCAATATCCTCCTTGGTTTCCAAATTGTCAGCCACAATAGGTAGGATAACAGAATCCCTTTGGGGCTGGTCTTCCTCATCAGAATCTCTATAATTGAGTCCAAGTACCATGTATCCTGGATCTTATGACCAACCTTCGATGTCATACAACACATAAACTGAACCAAGATGCTCCCCCTCACTTAGATCTCTCTCCTGAGGAAGCTATTCAATCTGTTCTTCTCTAGGTAACTCCACAACCTCTTCTGCAATTCCAGCAGATTCAATAGCCACTTTCTATGTTAGTTCAATAGTAGGGTGAGTCTTATCCATCTCTAATTCATTAATTACTCCCATATCAATGGCAGTGGATGCCACTCCTACTTTCTAATCAGACACTATATTGTCTGTATTATCTATCAAAGGGCTCAAACTGAGCTCTTCTTCTTCATTGTTCTCATCATCATCTTCATCAACAGTTTGTTTTCCTTCATCCCTATCACAAGATTCCTCTACCTCATCCTCTTCAGAGGTGTACTTGACAATATTCTGATATGCTTCTTCTTCTTCTTCAGTGGTCTCAGTGTCACTGTCCTTCAGAACAGTCTCTCTTCTTGGAAGTTCTTTTAGAGGGATAGCTGCTCCAAATTCTACTGTCCTTATAGGACTATGAGGAAAATCAGGATCACTCCCATTATCAATGGGGTTGTTCTCTCTTTCAGGGTCCACAACTCCTTCATCCTCCTCTTAATCTGAATAAATATGTTCTGGCTCATCAGGCTTCAGGCCTTGATCTCTCTTATATTTTGTCATAGATGGGTTAGTAGTAGGGTCAAACGTTTCATACACCTTTCCTTCATCATTCACCCATGCCTTCTTCTAGGGATTCCAGCTAATTTTCATAAACTTTCAAATCACCTTAGAGATACAGACACTGTTTATATCCACTATCATTTCTTCTTGATTTCCAGCCACACCCTTTACCTTTAGCATAATTGAAATAATATTGGCATGGAATAAGGCATTGGACTTTGAATCCTCCTTGATTTTCCATCTCTTGTCAGTTCTTCCAGAGCTTTTTCATACTCAAAAACAGCATTGTCCGGAGGAGCCACTCCAGAGTAGTAATCATACACTCCTTTATGAGGGACTCTCAAATAGGCATCCCACTCAGCAGACGTGAAATAGACTTCATTTCCGTTGACTTTTTATATTAACTTATGCACATCATCTTCCTCTACAAACTTAAGATACTAATAGAACTCTTTCACAAGCTTCGAGTAGTGTGGTCCATTATTATTGGCAAAACATTCGGTCCATCCTTGGGAATCTAGTACTTCCAGTACTACTCGTCAACAGCCATTGTTCACTTAACTCCTTCTCAGCAAAGATTTGTCTCTTGGTCAGATGCGAGTTAACAGGTCCCGTCGGAGTATTACCGGTGCCACTGGATTTGGCTCGAGTCCTCTTTAGCCTTGGAGCATCCTCATTGACTGTCAGGGGTCTCTTTGTTCTGGCCATAGAGATTGAGAAAGGTTTGAGATCTTAGGTGAAGGGTTAGGGTTTAGGAATATTGATAGAAATGTTCAAGATTCATAGAGGAAGGTGGATTGAGATATGTTTGTTGCCTTTGGTTTTATCATTTAGGGATAAAAACAAAATAAAACAGAAATAATAAATAAAAATGGTTTGAATTCTTTCAAAAAAAATAAAGACAAACAGCGAGGTATCCAACAGTGAGATGTACCAGTGAGGTACACCGGTGAGGTGCAGCGGTGAGGTATGATAGTAAGGTCCAACTGTGAGGTCTAACTGTGAAGTTCGACTGTGAAGTCTAACTGTGAGGTTCGACTATGAAGTCTAATTGTGAGGTTTCACTGTGAAGAGATTAATCGTACCTAACTCATGTTTGATGTAATTTAACCTCTCAGAATTCAAAGGCTTTGTGAATATATCATCCAATTAATGTTCAGTGCCAATGAATTCAAGAGTGATATCACCCTTTTGACAATGATCCCTCAAAAAGTGATGTCTCACATCAATATGCTTTGTCCTAGTATGAGATATAGGATTTTTGGAAATGTTAATATCACTTGTATTGTCACAAATTATAGAGACATGTTTGAACTGATATCAATAGTCTAGTATAGTGTGTTTCATCCACATAATTTGAGCACAACAACTACCAGCAGCTATGTACTCAGCTTCGGCAGTAGACAATGCAACAGAATTCTGTTTCTTACTACACCAAGATACTAGTGAATTTCCTAAAATGTGACATGTCCCAGAGGTGATTTTTCTCTCTAACTTGCAACCGTAAAAATCAGCATCAGAATAACTTAACAAATCAAACGATTGTCCTTTTAGATAAAATAATCCTAAGTTAGGAGTATATTTGAGATATTTAAAAATTATTTTTATAGCAGTTAAATGAGATTCTTTTGTATTGGCTTGAAATCGAGCACAAATGTAAACACTAAACATGATGTCAGGTCTACTAGCTATAAGATATAGTAGACTCCCTATCATACCTCTGTAGTTGGTTTGATCCACTGGTTCTCCAGCTTCATCAGCATCCAACTTACAAGTGGTACTCATAGGAGTGTCACTACCTTTACTACCATCCAAATAAAAACGTTTTAAAAGATCATTAATATATTTACTTTGATTTAAAACAATACCATATTTATTTTTAAAGATCTGAAATCCAAGGAAAAATTTCAGTTCTCCCATTAAACTCATTTCAAACTCATTTTGCATCATTTTTGAAAAATAAACACATAATGAATTTTTTGAAGATCCAAAAAATAATATCATCCACATAAATTTTTACTATCAAAACATCTTTAGAAATACATTTAATGAAAAGAGTAGGATCAGCTATCCCTTTGAAAAAACCTTCTGAAATAAGAAAAGACCTGAGCCTATCATACCATGCTCTTGGAGCTTGTTTTAAGCCATATAAAGCTTTAGATAGTTTAAAAACATGATTGAAAAAATGGGGATTTGTAAAACCATGAGTTTGTTCAACAAATACATCCTCAACTATATACCCATTTAGAAAATCACTTTTGACATCCATTTGATAAAGTTTTAAATTCAGATGAGCTGCATAGGCAAGCAGTATCCTAATAGCTTCTAATCTAGATATAGGTGCAAAGGTCTCATCATAGTTTATTCATTCCTCTTCAATATATCCTTGTGCAACTAACCTTTCCTTATTTCTAACTATATTCCCAAACTCATCTACTTTGTTCCTAAACACCCATTTAGTGCCTATGGTCAAGGTGCCCTTGGGTCTTTCCACTAATTCCCAAACTTTGTTCCTTTCGAACTGATTTAGTTCTTCTTGCATAGCCATTACCCAAAATTCATCATTGATAGCATCATTAATATTTTTGGGTTCAAGCTGTGAAAGAAAATCTTTATGTTCAACCTGGTTTCTTAGAGAAGCTATAGTTTGTGTTCCTCTATTCAAATCGCCTACAACAGCATATAGAGGATGATTCTTAAGAGTCCTAGTACCTCTAGGAAGGGTTGAACTAGATTCTTCATAGTTTTCTGTTGGTTCAGAATTGGTAGGAGAAGATTCTGGAAAATTTCCAGAACAGGATACATTTACAGGGGATTCACTATTTTTATCATTAAAGTTCAAATTTGAAAAATCTTCCTCAAGATTTTCAAGAGAGGTTTTAGGCTCATGAGGATTAGTCTCATCGAATTTGATATGAACTGATTCTTCCACACATTTGGTTTTCTTATTGAACACTCTATAGGCTTTAATTGAAATATAATAACCAATAAAAATTCCTTCATCACTTTTGGGAGCAAATTTTTCAATATTATCTTTAGTATTAAGAATAAATACTTTTCAACTAAAGACACTAAAATAATTAACCTTAGGCTTCCTATTATTCCAGAGTTCATAAGGGGTCCTTTTTAGAATAGGTCTAATTAAAACTCTATTGATAACATAACAAGCTGTATTTATAACTTCAGCCCAAAAATAAATAGGTAATTCATACTCATTAAGCATAGTCCTTTCAATTTCTTGAAGGGTCTTATTTCTTCTATCTACAACTCCATTTTGTTGAGGTGTCCTAGGGGAAGAAAAGTTGTGACTATAGCCATTGTGTGAGCAGTAGGATTCAAACTCATGATTCTCAAACTCACGGCCATGATCACTTCTCAGGGTCTTAATTTTAATTCCACTAAGGTTTTCTATAGTCTTGGAATATTTGACAAAATAGGAACAAGCTTCACTTTTGTGAGCTAGAAAATATACCCAAGTATACCTAGAAAAATCATCTACAAGAACATAAACATTTTTCTTCCCATTTAGACTTGAAACTCTTGGTGGTCTAAACAAATCCATGAGAACCAACTCAAGTGGTTGAGAAGTTGAATCTTCTTTCTTTGGTTTGAAAGAAACTTTGTATTGTTTTCCCTTTTGACAGAGATTACATACTTTATCATTTGGGAATTCCAATTTTGGTAGGTCTCTAACTATGAATTTTTTAGATAGCTTCCTAAGTGAGTGCACATTATAGTGTCCTAATCTTATATGCCACAAACAAGACTCTTTATGAAAATCATTTAAGCAGGAAACATTTTGTTTGGCTAAAGAGTTTAAATCAACAGCATATACATTCTAATTTCTATACGCAGTGAAAACTAAATCATTTTTTTGAATTAAAAAAATTACATGAATCATTCTCAAATTTAACATTAAGGCCATCATCACATAACTGAGATATGCTAAGTAAATTATATTTTAATCCATCAATAAAAAGTACTTTAGAAATTAATATTGTATCAGGGTTACCAATCTGGCCTAAGCTGATAATTTTTCCTTTTGCATTGTCACCAAAGGTGACATGCCCACCATAAAAATTAATTAGACTCTTGAAGAAAGAATAGTATCTTGTCATATGTCTTGAACATCCATTGTCCAAGTACCATAGGGTGTTACAAGAACTCTTTAAGCAACTTCCCTGCAAAACAGATTAAACAAAGGATAATTTTGGTACCCAGATCTTCTTGGGTCCAGAATGGTTAGCCAATAAAACTTTGGGAACCCATATTTTTTTTAAAGGTTTTCTAAAATGAAAAAACATATTTTGAGACATAAACACATTGTTAGGTCCTTTTTAAAATTGTTTCTCAAAAGATGATCCAGAATTAGCAGTGAACTATCCAGATTTTGGAACAAATTTGGTTTTTCTAATTTTCCTCTATCCAGGCTGATATCCTAGAACAGTTGTATATTTTAGTGCAATATGTTTTCCTAGAAACAGTGCCAAGGTATCCCTAGCAGCAGTGAACTTCTCAATATCATTTCTTAATTTTTCATTAGATAATTTAAGTTGAGTGTTTTCTTTCAACAATTGATAATTATTTTCTTTTTCTACACTTAGATCTATTTTAATATTACTAGTTAAGGCTTACTGTTTCTTTAATGATTTATATTTATCTTTCAGTTCATTGCAGGTATCTTCTAGTATATTTCAATATTCAAATAGTTCATCCTTAGACATATTTTCATCATTATTTGAATCACTATTATTTCCAGAATAATAATCATTTAGAATAGGGGAAATAGTTACCTTGGATATGTTAGTCATGAAGCACATGTTGGCTTGATCCTTTTCAGAATCAGTGGCTTCTGATTCACTTGTGTTGTCTTCCAAAGCACTCCCGGTTGATTTCATGGATTTTTTATACTTCTTATCCTTATATTAATATTTCTTTTTGAATTTTAACTTCGGACAGTCAGTCTTGATGTGTCCTTTCCTCTTGTATTCATAGAAAACTATATCATCTTCCTTGTCAAATTTCTTCCAATCCTTCTTCCACTTACCTTGTTGATCATACTTACCCTTGTAGTTTGGTTTTCTGAAAAACTTCTTCTTCCTATAGAACTTATTAAATATCTTGTCTATTTGATCCATTTCTTCATCACTTTATGAATCTGAATTTTTACTAGCTGAACTTTCAATAGGTACATGTAATTTCTCCTTGTCTTTGATCTTTGAAGCATTAGACTTGAATGCAACGGATTTTATCTTGGGTTAATCATCTTCTTCATTGTTCACCTTCATTTCCTCTTCATACATCATTAGTTAACCAATCAAATCCTTAACAGGTAGCTTGCTGACGTCACATGACTCTCGGATAGACACAGAAGTGTCTCTCCATCTGTCAGGAAAACATCTCAATATTCTCATGATCTGCTCCTTTTCTGGAACAACTTTTCACAGTGAACTCATGGTGTTGAAAATCTCATTAAACCTAAGATACATATCATAAATAGGTTCATCAAGTCTCATCTTAAAATTATCATATTTAATAGTATAAGTATTTAATCTCATTTCCTTGACATTGGTTGTTCCTTCATGAGAAACAGCCAGGGTGTCCTAGATTTCATGAGTTGTTTTACATGCAAAAATTCGGTTAAATTCCTCATCTCCTAAAGAGAAGTAAAGGGAATTCATAGATTTACATTTATTGTTATAATCAGACTTTGTTGCATCATCCCAAGTAGATCTAGCAGTTTTTGGGATCTCATATTCTGATTCTATAGAAAACCAATACTTTCCAAATGAATTTTCATTTTAATTTTCCATTGAGCATAATTCACACCATTAAAGAAAGGTGGCCTGTTAATAGTATCTCTTTCTAGTCTATTCTCTATGACTATATTTTAGAAAATATATTAAAGAGACAAAATTTAGAACTAATAGAAAGTTAAGATCTTTAATATAGAACTAAAATCACAGTTTGAAAAGCATAGGGCTTGAAAACCTTTTTATAAATAACAATTAAACCTCTGATACCAAATGTTGGTCAGAGTGGAGACTCAAGAGGGGGGTTGAATTGAGTTCTAATTTTAAATTTCTATTAAAAACTTTTAGGATTATAATCCCCCAAATTAAAACGGCTCAGTTAATTAAGGCAGTAGAGATATAAGTGACTTATTGTGCAACAGGTTTCTCAAAGGTTTATTACTCCTCAGTAGATTCAATATGAAAACTACTTCCACTTTTGAAACAAGTTTACTAAAAAACTCAGATATACACACTAACCAGAACTAACTATCAGAGTGAATGTAAAAACAGATTTATTTTTTTGCAAATATAAGCACAATGGATAAATGTAAAACAGAGTAATGAAAGAGGAACACAACAATTTAAACAAGAGGTTCATTCTTAAGACAAGACCTAGTCCTCTCCAATTGGTGATCACCTGCCACCAAGAAATTATATTAAAAGTGATACACATCCTGTATCGGGATTTACAACAGTTTTCACAAACTTTCCAGGTTTTGCAACCTCTACCATAGTTCTAAGTGGGCAAATAAATTTCCAAACCACACAAGGCTTCTTCCACAGTTATACGTGGGAAACAAAAATAAAGAGAGTTTAGAATGGGGATTTTCAAAATCCCTCAATTCAAGTACAAGAGTCAGTGTGTGTAACACATACACACTGCTCACAAATGTAAATTATTTAAACACAGTAGAGGTATAGATAGTAGGGATGAGTTTAGAATGCTCTGTTGTGTTGGAAGATCATCTCTGGACTCATTGGAATGAATGAGATGAAGTTTTGGTCCTTCTCTACAGGTTGACTCTAAAACAGAGTGTCACAACTTCCAGGTTATGACTTCCAAATGTAGATATGATCAGCTTCTAGGATTTAAAAACTCTTTTCAGTACACCACTACAGATTGTATAAGGTTATTTCAATAGATCTTCGTGAGGCTCTATGTTCTTCTGAATGAGTTCTTGAGTATTCTATGCTTCTTTCTCGTATGTTTTTGGTGTTCTTTTTGTGTCTCTTCTATATTTATAATATAGTCTCTTGGTTTTCTTGTTTTTTGTTTAGTAGAGGCCGATAAGAGAAATGTTTGAACCACGTGTGATCTTCCTCATACATCGTATTGTCTCCTAATATCACTGCAAATAACATTAAATAATTTTAGGTGTATTAATTTTTCCAGACATGACCGTTATAGTAGTATTAATAAAATTGGTAAAGAAAATAATAGAATATCATTAGACTGGTAGCAGATACATGTCACACGGTATACATCAACTGTGGTCTTTCCAACTATGGATTTCATCAGTGGACTATTCAACTATGAACTTCATCGGTGGAATATTCAATTGTGAACTTCATCGATAGGCTCTTTGACTGTAGGCTTGTAATGGTGGACTTTGTGCTTAGTGGATGTCTTGTAACGGTAAATGTTTACTCTATTTAACAGTATCTCCTTATCTGTGAACTCCATCGGTAGACTCAATAGTAGACCTTTAATAGTAAGCTTCTAATCGGTAGTTACAACAGACTACTTCAACAGTAACCTTTACAACTGCAGACTTGAATAGTGAGGTTCTCAACAGAAGACTGGAGAAAGAGTCTAACACTAAACTTCTAACAGAATCCTTGTCACAACAATGACCTTGTGATAGTAACTCTTTGTCTATGAGCTTTGATAAGCATATCATTGGTAGACTTTTGATAGTAACCTTGTATCGGTAGCTTCCAAAAGTGACTATAAATCTTCAACGGTGATCTTCTAGCATCAGTGACTTAGAGTGAAAGTGAGCTATAATGGTGACTATGAATAGAAAGCTCTTACCAGTATCCTTCAATAGTGAAATTATATTTAGATTAGTATAAACTGTCAGCTGATGCAGCAAAGTCATGAGACTTAAGAGTATACAGTGTTCAGGATAGGATAATTATAAATGTAGATTACAAAGATTAGTAACTGACTTAATATATCATGATAAATATTTAAACATGATTTTGGATTACCAAAATAGGTGAGTCCAACTGTAAGAATGTATTTTTTCAATGGCATACATGTTATCTAGGAGATCCTTCTTTGAGGTCGTATAATTAATTTAGGCATCATTTACAGTATGATGTACATAATAAATTGGGCAAAAAAATTTATTCGTATGTTGTCCAAGAACAACTCCTACAAGAATGTCACTGGAATCACACATATGTTCAAAATCATTTTCACAGTTCAGTGCAATGATAATTGGAGATGCCTTCAGGATGTTTCTCAAAGTATTGAAAGCTTTTTGGAAGTCCTGACTTAATTCAAAAGTAATATCTTTTCACAACAATTTTGTCAAAGGATGTGAGACTTTAAAAAAATCTTTTACGATGTGTCTATAGAATCTCGCATTCCCAAGGAAACTTTTGATGCCCTTAACAGTGGATGGATTATATGGTATTTGATATCTTTGATCGTTGATGGATCTATATTGATGAATTCGTAGAAATTGTTGGGACTGGGTATGATTCCTCCTTGCACCATGTGGTGATATTTTTCCCAAATCCACACCAAGAATTCTTCATCACAACATTGAATAACTAGTTATAGATTACTGATACAGAACTCGAATGATCTCCCAAAAACATAAAAATATTCCATGACTTTTTAGATAAATTCTTAATCCATATCATGAATGTTGTGTTTCATACATATTTAAAAAGTCGTTGGAGCATTACACATACTGAAAGGCATCATTCTATATTTAAAACTTCCAAAAGGGAATGTGAAGGTTTTTTTCGGCCGGTCGGTAGGGTCAAATGGAATTTTATTGTATATTTAATAGCCATCAATTAAATAGTAGAAATCATGCCCCACTAGTCTTTCTAACATTTGGTCCATAAAAAGTAAGGAAAAGTGGCATTTTCTTGTGGTTGTGTTCAAACATTTGTAATCCAAGCAATCTCCCTATCCGGTAATGGGGCATGTTGAAATGCGTTCATCATCATCTGTTCTTTTTTACTATGAGTCCTCGTTTATAGTGAATGACTTGGATAGGGATCACCCATTCATTGTCTAAGATATTAATGATTAATCCATCATCCATGAGTTTCACCAACTCTTTCTTGACAACTTCCTTCATGGGTGACATGAGCCGCCTCAGAGGTTTTCATTTTGGCTTTGCATTCTCTCCGAGTAAGATTCTATGAGTGAATTTAGTGGGATTGATCTGCTAATATCTACCACTCCCCAGTCAAAAGACAACTTGTGTCATTTGGGGAAATAAACCTAATTTTCCTTTTGATCATGGGAATGTTCGGAGTTGATGATAACAGGAAAGGAGGAATATCCACCTAAAAATGAGTTCTTTAAAGTATTGGGTAGTGGTTTTGGGTCTAATCGAGGGGGAAGAATGATGGTTGTGTTAAATTATGGAACAAAATATCTTGTGAGTTGTTCAATAAAGTTAACTTCCTCTAATACATAGTCTCCATAATTTTCTAAAATAGAGTATCCACATTTTCCCTTGATAGCCATGTAATCTTTTCCATTCCAGGTGAGATAAAAGGAGGGACATTTTATAGTGTCATCTGATTTTTTCACAGCTCTAATTAAGTTGAAGACAACTTGTTCTTCTCATACATTGAATATGATACCTCCTTGATTCAGATCAATCAATTCTTTCTTATATCTAGGAATGGTATTCAATATATAATAGGAATTCCACCTTCTTCTTCCATGTCTAACAATAAGAAATTACCTGGTAAAATGAACTTGGTGAATTTTACTAGCATATCTTCTAGAGTTCCTTGGGGGTACTTCACCGAGAGATCAACTAATTTTAATGATACCCTTGTTTCATTGATCTCTTTATGTTTGATATTTTGAAAAGTACTATTTAGAATAAGGTTAATGCTCTCTCCAAGATCACAGAGTGCTCTACCAAATTTTCACATGCCTATATCACAAGGGATTGAGAAGTTTCTAGGGTCTCTCATATTTTGTGGAATATTTTGTTGTACCACAGTGGAGAATTATTCATTTAGGGAGATGATTATTTAGTCTTATATATTTCTTTTGTTTTATAATTAGTTTTTTAATTAAATTTAATAAATAGGCATGTATGAAATATCTTTAGAAAAATGGATGTTGATATGTAATTGTTTGAACATATCAAGGAACTTCATGTATTGTGCCACCTGCTTAATTTTCCACTCTCTTTTCAGATAGGGAAGAGGTGGTTGGTATTGGGGTGGGGAAACATACCCAGGTTCCTTCTGTTGCTCAGTTATATGATCTTTCTCACTTGAAACTTATTCATGATGTAAGTTGATAGTGAATTTATCATATTTTACATTAGGTATTGGTTTTTTACTCATATATTCTTCTTATGACCTTTCCTCTTTGGGTTGTTGGATGTCTAGAATATTTCCTCTCCTTAGAACTACTTCCTTAGCTTCATCCCATGGGTATTTCCTAGTGTTACAAAGTAGAGTACCTGGTAATCTCTTAGATAAGGTCTTTGAGATTTCATCCATTTTCATTTCATGGTTTCTTAGATAATCTCTATGATTATTCATAAATATATCATGGGTCATCATTCATTGATCATACTTTTTCACAAATGACACCAGGATGTTTTCTAGATTTCATTTCATAGTTTCTTGCTGAGGTCTTGGATGAGGTGGAAAAATTGTTGTGCTATTTGAGGGAAGGTATTTTGAGGATATGGTCCTCTTGTTATAGGGTTCATAAGAGGATACCCCGGTGGTCCTTGATCTCGAAATTGGTTTTTGTCCACCTTTTGGTTAAAAATAAACCTCATTGTTATGAGGTTTCTCCTAAGAAGGCCCTTGCGGATAATACTATTTTTGCTATAATGGAGGGTTCTAATTATATTAATTGACATAACAACGTTATTTTTGTGGTTCTTCATATCCATATTTGTAGTCTTGATGTAGATGTGGGCCACCACATGTTTTTAAAGATTATAATTTTATTACAGGGGTTGAGTAGTTGGTATCTAAAATGCTTTTATATTTTTAGTGAGTGCTTCCACTAGAGTTTCTAGCATTGTGGTCTCATTAATCTGGTAGATTCCATGCAGTTGTGGTCCACGATCACCCTTACATATACTATCATTTTGAGAGGCATCATCAATAATGGATCTTCAAGCTTTGGGAGTCCTAAACATAAGACCTCCATCAACGACTGCTTCAACAACATTCTGTGATGCTGGATGGAGTCCTTGGTAGAATGTATGGGTTTGTATCCACATATCAAGTCCATGATATGGAAACATCCTCATTTATTTCTAAAATCATTCCCACACTTCCCAAAAGACTCTCCATAAATTTTGTTGAAATTCTAAATGTCCATTCAGAGCTTCTTGGTCTGGATTGGTGGGATGTAGTTGTCCAGAATACTTCTTGTCTAGTTTGTCCCAAGTTGTAAATGACATGGGAAATTGACTCTTTATCCATTCATCGGCTCTATCTCATAAGGATAATGGGAAGACGCTAAGTCTTAATTTATTAAAAGAAACTCCCTAGTTTCAAAAGGTATCATAGACCTCTTAGATGTTAGAAAAAATGTTCATGCAGATATTCACTCTAGAGACCATTGAATTGGACCATGTTTTGGACCATATGAAGGAGTCTAGGTTATATTTCAAAAGTATGGGCTTGGATAGGGGGTTGAAAAATGCTAGGTATCGTACCATGGATTCATGTCAATCCATAATTCATGGTCAGATTATCTTGATTAAATATCTAGTGTTCTCCTGAAATGACATGATGGTTGGGGTTTGGAAGGTTTGTTCTCACTTGGTGGAATTGCTCAGCCATCGCTGACTGAAGAAGTGAATAGATATGCCTTTCGATCTCGAGATCGAAGGCCAAAGGGGAATTTTCTTCAATATTCCTTGAATTAGTTAAGGGATCTGGTTATATTCCTAAGAAAAAGAGAAGAGATGCAAGTGTGTATAAAAAATGAAAGGAAGGGGGTGAGGGAAAGGTAATTCTAAATAAAGACCAGAGTCTTAACACGAAGAAACAGAACTGCCTCCCCATCAAAGGTGAAAATATTTGATAGTATTGATCCACACAACTCATTTGATTCTACAAAAGGGAATCAAATTAGAAACATATATGTGTCCCAAACATTATTATCTACTTGTAAATAGTAAACTAGAAGTCCGGAGTCGATCCCATGATGAGGACGACATTCTGTGGGGAGAAGATATCTGGTCCTGAATCCTTTTTTGGATTCCTTAATAGTATGAATAGTATTTGGGATTTTTCTATCTATTTTTGGGTTTTACTTAAATTGATTAAAGAGGGGTTGGGATCAAGTTTGAGTAACTAGATAAAGGTGACCTAATTCTAATCTTAGTAAGTACCTAACTACTTCGAATGTGAAGAAAGTAGTAGTCTCTAGTTAAGCTCTGTATAGTATTTTAGTTCTAACTAGGATGTAACTATTCCATGGTCAGGAGTCTAGTTATAGTCCAAGATTCATTAAGATCAGCTTATATTGCATAAATTTCTCTAAGATAATGGTCATAGTCTCAGTTTACTCTAATTAGGATAGGGTTGTTTGTTGGATTGTCTGATGGTCACGGTACAAATGCAATAATGGGGTTGGACCATTGGTTTATATCTTAATTACTAATCTAATTAGGTTTTCTTTGTTTATAAATAGTGGTATGATTAAGCATGTAGATACATAGATTATTTATCAATAACCCAGATGCATTTAGATACTCATGATAGTAATAAATTCAATAAAAGGAATAAAGGAAATCATAATAACTATGCTAATATAATTGAATTGTATAATTAGGTAACAATATGCTATAAATATCCAAGAATACTTTACATAATACCTTACTTGAAAAGAAATAAATTGTAGTGAAACATCGTAGGAATTGAAGTAATTGAATAAAATGAATCCACAGCTCTTTGATATAAATTTTAAAGGAATTAAAATGAACTAAATCAGTTTAAGAGGGAAAAGAGAAGGAAATTTCGAAGGGATTCCTAAAGGGAGAGAGAGATAATCCCAGATTTTTTGAAATGTGCTACTGAGCTACTACAAAAATAGGTGAAAATGGCCATGACATGTTCTTAATCATCACATCGTGAACCATTGATACACATTAATTAAGTTTGACCATGGTCACATAGTGTATAGGTGGTTCTCGACATGTACCCGATGGCCAGTTGGCTTTTTGTGTTGAATCCTTACTGTTTCCTCATCTTCTATTTTGACATGAGTCACAATGTGTAGTAGGGATTCACGATGTGAACTAGAAATTTATCCAATCTTTGTTATTGGTCATGACATGGCTTCACTTGTTGATGTAGTCTATGATCATCAAATACACGACGTGAACTTGGCCATAATGACATGTACTTGTGAAGTTTCATTTTTAAATTAATAGTGAAAAATACATAATTTTAATTGAAGAATATTTTTCTGTATAACATATTTATTTTGTAGAATTGTATTTTTTAAGGTTAAATTATATATTTTATTTATAAAATAATCATATTTAGATCTTTGTGATCAATTTTACATTAAATTTGAATATAAAAATATAGCAATCTTTGGAACGTTTTTAGTCTAAAAACCTGCAGTGTCGTCCCATCTGTAAGATTAAATTTAAATTTATTTCTTCAAATTACGTGAATGGAATTTGGAAAAATGGATTCCATATTCATAATAATCATAATTTATATTTTTTAATATGGTAAAATTAATTTTTGAATCTAAATATTAATAAATTTAATTAAATTGATTACAACGATTAAGGGAAAATTAAGAAAAATAAAATAATAAACCATAATCTTAAGGGAACAAATATGATATCCAATATTCTAACTCCCATTTTTTCTATGAATATGTCAATAACATTAAACTATTGTTTTTATTGGGTTTGGATTATTTTTTAGGTAAAAATGTGGCTTCACCTAACTTATTTTCAACAATACCGAGTGACTCATTTTCCTCACTATAAATGGCCACCACCTCTCCCACTCCCTCACACCACCCAAAAAACATAGGATAATCATGAATATATCTAATAAAATTCAAAAAATAAATCACTTCCTCATTGATCCCTCCTTTTGAGTAGAAGTCTATCGAAGGAATCCCTATGGTGAAACCAAAACAAGTTACCCAAGGAAGATGTAACAACCTCCCTCAATGTCGTTTATAATATTTTCATTATCCACCCAATCCCCTCACTATATTCCATTATTATAATAAAAACACCAGTATACTAAATAAACTAATATTTTTTATGATATTGGTTTGACTGAAACTTACACACACTTTGATCTAATATGTAATGAACATTCTATTTATGTGTATGGTGAACTATCGCCTCA
The DNA here is from genome assembly GCA_963277665.1 of Viscum album. Classification (NCBI taxonomy): domain Eukaryota; kingdom Viridiplantae; phylum Streptophyta; class Magnoliopsida; order Santalales; family Viscaceae; genus Viscum; species Viscum album. The sequence goes on along the minus strand of OY728131.1, from coordinate 1,642,904,697 downwards.
TGAAATAATGATTTTCGTTCATCCATTACCACCTCTCATGTTTGAAATTATGATAGAAATCATTTTTATTTATAATATATATGATATTTATAATTTTTTCATATTATGTAATTGTTTTAAAACACATATCTTTATACATTCCATCTTGTTTAAATACAAAAATTTCCTTGGAGGAACTATGGACTACTACCCCCTCAAAGTGACGTGATTCGTTGAAAAGGTACATGGAGTATATTAAGTATTATTTTAGTGAAATTATGTGATATATATTTGAAAATAATTAAACTTTATGGAAATTATATATACAAATATATATTTTTTTTGCTTTCAATATTACAAATAAAAATGGAAACAACGTTCATGCATACGTACGACCCACCATCTCCATGAATAGTGTATTCCATTTCATATTTCATTGTCATATAGATTATTACCATGTAAATATAATGAATATAAATGATATTTATATCATGTTTTATTTTCTCAAAATCATACATAAATATAAGGAAATTTATATAACAAATTATGACACATGCGAAAAATAAAGAGGATATTTCTAGAATGGGAACCGTAACCTATAATTATTAACATGTGGGTAAAAAAAAGACATAAAAACCCCAAATATTGTATTAGATATAAAAATATGGTAATTTAATATATTTTTAAAAAAACTTATACTTATTATATATGAATTTTTTAAGAATGCAATGAGAGTCAAGACACAAGGTAAGGAAATTTCATCTCACTTTTTATTTTCTTGAAATTCATGCCTTACTCATCACTGATTTTTTGTGTATAGTGTGCATAAAACCAATTGATATTTTCTATTTCTCTTATAATTAAATTTATGTGTATTTAAATATCAATTTTATTATCATTTTATGTGATCTATGCTTCAAATGTTACTAAATAAATAATGTTTTTTGTCTCAGTTTTCCTTCACTAAGAGAAATTAAATTTTATGCATGTATATTTTTCCATAAAGTGAATATAGTGCCTTTGACATGTTATATCATGAATATATTAATTTTCATGATATATTATAATTCATTTAATTTTATTCTTTTTATTTTTTTATGATTCAAAGTAAACAAATTGGTAATGGTTAATGAAATAATCTCACCATTTTTCAATATTTTTTATGATTATAGTCTAATTAATGAAATAATATGATCCATATCTCAAGAAAAATACTAAGTTTTTTGTACCATATATTTATTCCTGTTATATTAAAGTAATTGTACTGTTTTTTAACTATTTAGTACATAAGATTATTTCCAAAAATAATTTACTAATCTCTTATGTTTTTTAATGTTCATTTGTACCCATGTTTTACCATTATAAAAATAAGTTTATTAAGAAGGAATCTTATTGTCATTTTTTGGTCAAGGCACTTTTATAAATTTTACAGTGAAAATGGTATGTTTGACATGTATGAATTTACCCTCTATAGTTACCGTCACTACCTTCAATATTCCATTGAAATATTATAATTTTTTTTTTGAAAAAAGTAAATTCTTTCGTAATATTCTATAAATTATGAGTCTTAATTTTCTTTCCAATAAAAATTGTTTCAATTTTATTGTTTTTAAATTATTTTAAAATATTATTTTATATAGTTTCAAATTATTTTTAATTATGTGATTTTGAACAACATTTTAATCATTTATTAATAAATTTACAACAAGATTTAAAAGGATTATGTTTTTTTTCAAAGATTCTATTATATGTTTTTATGTCTATTTTACTGAAAATAGTTTTCAAAATGTTTTCTATTTTAAAATAATAAAAATCTAAAGAAGAAATGATATTTTACTCATGAATTGTTTTTAAAATAGATTTCAAAATTATTTTCCATATAATATGATATTTTTTGTGTTACTCATGCATTTTTGAGAAATGATCCAAATGTTCCATTCATATTATTTCTCCAAATGTTATATGTATTGATGGCATGATATTTATGATAACATGTTTGTCTTTCATGGGATAAATTTTTATGAAACCAATTACTCATCCATGGGTTATAATCTTATGAAACCCAATTCAATTCATTGGGTGATACCATGATAAATTCTCATGAAACCCGCTTCATTTCATGAGTTATTATAGGATTAAATGATTATTAAACCAATATATTTTCCATAGCAAATGATATGATTAAAATTTTATTATACCCATTTCATTTCATAGATTATGATATGATGCTTATGAAACCCATATATTTTTATGTTTCATGGACTAATGAATGTTTTAATATCTTTTGGAACATGTATGCAAGATTTTATCATGTGATGGGTGGGACCTATATCTCCCTCTAAATACTTAGGAACCAATAAATGTTTTATGAGCTCATGAATGTAAAAGAATTGGAATATAAAGCCTAGAAAAAGAGGGTACATGGGATAGAAACCCAATCCTAAAACAAGTGGGAATCTTATTATTAATACATGATGGTACATGACTGGAAATCTCTAGCCTGAAACCAGAGGGTACACTGGGGTCTATCCCAATCCTGAAGAAGGTGCACTTTTTTTTATCCCAAGCCTATCATTTTGTGAAGTTATTTGTAGGTTTCCCTAATATGTAATTTTCTATGTGTATGTGTATACCACAAATTACATTACTAATTCCTATTATATTATTACTCTCCAATTTCCCTTATGATATATGTCTTATAAACTACTAATATTTTTTCCATGATTTATGTTTATGATCTCCGATATATAGGGTATGATCATCTAATTTCTTGATCAAATTTTCATAACCTTATTCTAATGCTTATGCTTATATATCTCCCTTGATTACCCTTATTGTAGATCTAAGATCACCCCTTTTATGTTTAATTACCTAGTATATGAAAATATGCATTATGTATGGTGCGTCTAAGAAAGATGATAGTCATAATGAACATCTTGGGAGATAATGTTTCTCACTCGTGTATCAACATTTATATTTCCATAGATCTATAGGCACAAAACTAATACAATCACTGGGTGTATTTTTGTATAATGTTTTATGTATTCCATATATGTTCTATAATTTGTATGTACGTTATGATTGGGTTGATGTAGTTGTAATCAGAGAGAAGGTTTAGTCCACCTTTGGACACAACTATGAGAAAAATTATTGAGATCCCTAGGTTGATTTCTAGGGATATGTGTTGGGATGTCTCTAAGGATAAGTATATGGATGAATAAACATTTAGGAAAATGACATGAAATTTCGGTAAATTATGTAAAAAGTGGTTTCCATGAAATTCATCCCTATCTAGATACTACAAGTATATGTATCTCTTGAATAGATGAACATATGGGTAAGAACTCTGAAAATTTATGTCGATCTTGACTCAGCATAACCTAGTGCATGACAACGAGACTTGATGAACACTTGGTTTACTCTCTATTGGTATATGCTTTGGAAATTCACAATATATTTATAAACCATCAGGATGGATTTAAATATTATATGACAATGAATAACCTCAAATAAACCTATTGTGTCCTCAATTAAAAAGTAATTGTCATTATTTAGACATTATATATATAATTTTTCTTGATTACATGGTATTCATCAAAAATAGTTTCTTTATAACCATGTGTTTTATGGTTTTAGTCAACAAAAAGAACTAGAAGTAATATAGTTAAAATTGAATGCTTTAGATGATTATTGTATAGGAATAATAAAAATTGATTTCCCATGGGTAAATATTATAGTGAGAATGAGGAATGTGGTATGAGTATTGGTTATACTTATGAAGATAAATAGAAAAAAAACATATTAGTGGTATGTGATGTTATTCTAATATTGTTTACATTAATAATAAAAATCAGTATTATATTGTGGTTGATGAACCTTATGACATGATTCATATTTCATATTCTTGGAAAGATGTATTAAGGAATATGATGATGAATCCTGAGTAATGATTTATGAATAAATTTGGATGAATTAATTATTAATGTTTTTGGAATTAAATGATTATTAATAATGAAATATATAAGTATTTTCAAAATAATTTTTCATTAAGGATTGAAAATTATATGTATAATGGTGGGTAAGACATAAAAAAATAATATTTTCATAAAGGTAAGGTAACCCTTAATGTGATCATAATGTTGAGAAATTTTTTTTTTGGATAAAGAGATGATTGATTTATATAAATTTAATTTCATTATATCAATGAACTTAGAACCAATTAATGATTTGTTTACAAAGTAGTTTATTTCATTATGTAAGACATTTTAAACTACATGGATTAATGGAATATATCCAATAATATTTCGAATATGTGAGTTTGCATGTTTTTAAAAATTATTTATGCTAATTAACATTATTACCATGTTTTAAGAGAATATGAGATGATGATATTAACTTGCTTTTAATATTAAAACAGATAGATAATTTTTTATCTTTGGGGGATCAATGTTAAGATTATTTTGTGACATTCTTTTTACTTTTTTGAATTTCATCTTTCTAAATGTTTATAATGATTTCTATTTATGGAATAATTATGTTACAATTATGATTAAGATTTTGAAAATAATTTATTATCCCACCATATAAGAATTTATTCATATTGGATAACATATTTTAACAAATTTTTATTGATGATAACTGATGAAAAAATGGGATGGAATATCATGGTTCTCATGATTTTTCAGTACTTTAGGAATGAAAAAAAATCACCTTCCTTTTTTGAGAAAGAGGTAATGTGGGTCAAGGAACAACAAAGGTTGAGGTTTTCCAAAAATCATGAAATAATATCGTTTCATGAATGTTATTAAACTTTATTAATCAATATTTATATAAAATGCCTTCATAAACCTTAATTTTGTTGAGAAAATATCCTATTAAAACAACATAGATTTATGACTTTTAGGCCCTCAAAATTTCATTGACCATTCACATGTTTCTGATTGATGACCTTAATCACTCTGTATGAATATTTACTATTTTACTCTATATTCATATTTTCACTTTCCACCTATGTTATCTTAAATTGAAACCTAATTATAAATTACTTTGAGTAACTACTATGTTTCTATCTTTCCCTTTTTAAATGATGTTTTAGGATACATTTTTACGATGTCAGTTCCTATTAAAGAAACTTTCACGTATTAAACTATTGATAAACCTTATAATTTCATGGGATAAAATCATATTAATGAGGGTTAGAATATAACACCTTGATGTTTTGTGATTTTTTTAGAATTAATTTAATATTTTTGATATTTTACATTTAATGAAACACTGAAAATTGTTTTTTTATATATTAAAGAACATTGTTTTTCTTGCATTATGAACATTACCAATTAATGGGACACCACATGAAACATAATTTTTATATTTTTCAACACACTACTCGAATGTGATCATTCATTCCAGGAAACACCAATATGTCTTGTGATACATTCATAACCGATTTGTAGAGAACAACAAAAGAAAATTAAAATATTATTATTTAACATAATAAGATATAACCTAGTGGTTATGAAGAGTATTAGCTAATATATGAAGATATGTGGTTTATAAAACATAAAATTAATTCATTGGTTAAAAATTGATTAAAATGGAGATAAGAACCAATTGAACATAAAGAAAATATTTTTATAGAAAACTATTTTTAAACTCATAAATTTATTTAATACTATTAAATTAAATTAATTAAAATTATTTATTTATATTAATGAAATATATATATTTACTTTTCAATAATTGTTTTTATTTCACCCAATAGATTTGATAATAATAAGATAAGAACAAACTCAATATTTTTCATGAAAATCAACTAGATTTCACTTTTACAGCCTTTTAATAGAGGTCTTATTTGAAATCCAATATACAAAAATTATATATATATTATATATCAAAATCACCATCATATTTGAAGTTGAAACATAAAAATTATGTTATAAAATTTTTCTTTGTATTTTTTTTGGGAAGTTTCATTTTTTAATGAATATTTAAAAACATTGTACTTTAATTAAAAAAATATTTTTAGTCTTTTTATTTACAATGTTAAATTATATTTTAATTTTATATTAAATTAAAATTATATAAATTATTTATAAATTAAACCATTATATATACATCTAATCAATTTCACATTAAAATTGAATATAAAAATATAGAAATCTTTTGAACACTTTTACTTTAAACCCCTAAATTGTTATCCCATATATGAGATTAAATTTAAATTAAATTATGCCACTAATGTGATTGGAATTTTAAAAAATGGATTCAATATATGGAATATGTAAAATTTATAATTTTTAATAACTTCAACTTTTTCCTGAATAAAAATAGTAGGGAATGTAATTAAAAATAATCACAATGATTAAGGAAAACAATTAATCTTGACAAAGGACTAACCCTTTAACTTTAGGGACTAAGTGACAAAAAAACATCTCCAAAACCAATTTTATGTCATTGAATCATCTATTAACATTTTATTAGTGTGTTTTTTTCTTGTTTTCTATGACCTTTTTGTGTAAAAACGTGCATACAGCTAACATGTTTTCAAAAATATCAAGTGAGTCCTTTCTCTTCCCTATTGAAGGTCACAACCACTAGCACTTCCCCACACCTCTCAACCCAACTAGATTTTTCTAGGATCTGAATAATATAATTAAAAACACCCCTCAATTACTCTTTCAATTCTCCCTTTTGTATGAATGCATTCCAAGTAATCCCTTTTGTGAAAACCAAAAGGAGTTACCCAAATAAGTGGTAACACCCTCCCTCAAGATCCTTTATCGTATTTTCATTATAATCCCATACACTATACTAAATCAATTATTATAAAAAAAAATACAATATCCTCAACATAAATATATGCTTTTAAGCTAAGGGTTATACCTACACTGCCACACACATACATCTAATGGGTTATGAACATACTGTATATGTGTACGATGAACTACCGCCTCATGAAATGTTATTTTTCTCTCTTCCATTACAGCCTCCCATGGTAGAAATTATTATAGAGAATATGTTTATATATAATATATAAGATATTTATTATGAATTTATTAATATTTAATTATTTTACAACCCATATTTTATACTTTCCATTTTGTGTAAATATGATAATTTCGTTTGATGATGTGTGGACAACCACCCCCTCAAAGGGATGTGATTCATTAACACACGACATGGAATATATTAAGGATATTTTCATTGAACATATATGATATATATGACCTAATAATTCAACTTTAATGATAATAAATCTACATATATGTCATTTTATTTTTTTACTATTAATATTGGAAAAAAATTGGAAACATCATTTATTAGTACATACAACCTACCATCTCCATAAATGGTGTAGACTATTTCGTAATTATATATATTTTATAAATTATTATAATAAAATTATAGTGATTATAAATTATTTTTATATCATGTTTTACATTATTTAAATCATGATACATCTATATAGACCAATGATATATCAAATTAAGACACTCATGATGAACAAAAGAAGTCATTAACTGAAGTAAAACCTTATCCTAGAATTGTTAACGAGCGGATATTATAAAGTCATAATCAAACCATATATGTAATTAAGCACACTAATATGGTTATTTTATATATTTATAATTAGCTTATATTTATTATACATGAATTTTATATTAATACAACGAGTGTTAAGACAAGAGGTAGTAGAGTCTCATCTCACTTTTTATTTTTGTGAGATTCAAATGTTACTCACAACACATTTTTTATATGGTGTGTAGATTTCACATGGATGTATTCTATGATTCCTATAGTTAAATTTATTGGTATTTATAAACCAATTTTGTGATATTTCTTTCATCGGGTCTATGTTTGAAAAGTTACTAAATCAGTAAAGTGATTTTGTCTCAATTTTAACACTTTCATATAGGTGCCATGTTATACACCTATATTCCTCATTGAGTTGTATATACTACCAAAGAAATTTTATATCATGTGTCTTATTATATTCTTGATATTTTAATATTCGTGTCATTTTATTATTTACAATTTTTTATGATTCATATTTACTAAATTCGAAATGGTTTATAACTGTAATCACACTCTTTATTGATATTATTTATCATTATGATCCACTTGAATAAATATTTTGAGCCATATCTCATTAAATATATTTATTTTTCTTACCCTCTATTTATTCACATTATATAAAATTAATGGTATAATATTTACTCTCTTCGATTCATAATATGATCATGATTTTTTTAAATAATGTATGCATTTTCCTCTATCTTCATTTAGAAATCTATGTTCCTTCAATACCATGTTTTCTAAAAAATATTCAAAAAATATTATACTATTATAATATGACACATAAAATGCATTTTTAACCCTTTTTAACTTTTAAAAAGAAATGGTTCTTAAAAATGAATCCTTTTGTCATTTTCTAGTAGAGGTACTTCTTACAGTGAAAAAGAAATGTTTGACATGTATGAATTTACCAACCTTCATGACGATCATTCCCTTAAATATTATTTTATATAACTAAAAATTTATTTTTTGAAAGATATTTTTTCTTAATATTCTATATATTATTTCTTCAAAAGTTCATTTCAAGGAGAAATTTTTTATTTTTTTTATTTTTTTAAATTATACCCAATGATTATTTTATATGTTCTCAAAGTATATTAAAATAAATGATATTAAAATCATTTTAATGATTTATTTATCAATTTTAAATAATTTTTAAATGGAAAAGGTCTTCAAAATGTTTTCAAAGAATCCTGTATATATTTTCAAGTTTTTTTTCATGAAAATTGTTTTCAAAAGTTTTTTTTTTAAATCAAAATTCAAATGAAGAAATGATATTCCCCTCCAGAAAGGTGTTAACTGAAATTTCAAAAAAAAACCTCGTAAGATGAAGTTCATTGTTATTACTAATGCCTTTATGGGAAATGATCCAATGATTCCATTCATATTTTTTCTCTAAACGGTTTGTGATTTCATGGAATTATATTTATGATTACCCATTTCACTTTCATGAGTTATATTTATATAAAAAATCTCCTCCTCCACAAGTTATATTATTATGAAAACCATTTGACTTCAGTGGGTTATACAATGATTGTTGATTTTGAAACCTTCTTCCTTTGATGAGTTATTCTAAGATTAAATGATTATAAATCCTATATATTTTCCATAGGTTATGATATGATTAAATTTTTATGATACCCATTTCATTTCAAGATTATGATATGATATTTATGAAACCCTTCTCTTTTTATGGGTCATAGTATGATGACTGTTTTTATTGACTTTTGTAACTTTTATGTATGATTTTATCATGTGATGAGTGGGAGATATATCTCTTTAAAATTAATTGGGTAACAATAGATTTTTTATGAGTTCAATAGGGCATAAAGGAGGGTATCTTAAGCCTAAAACTAGAGAGAATCCCAATCCCAAAACAAGAGGTAATTTTAAGCCTAAAACAAGAGTGTATATAGGTGGACATCCCAAGCCCAAAATAAGAGGGTAGACAAGAGGGGATTCTAAACCCAAAGTAGTTAATGAGGTTGTTTGACCAACCATAACTTGTTTTGAAGGTCTTCTTAAGTAACCTTAAAATAGGATTTTCTATGTTTATGAGTATATAACAAATTTCCTGTTTTATTCCTATTATATACTTATCCTCTTTTTTTATTATGATCCATGTCTTATTAATTGCCAATCTTTAAACCATGATTTATGTTTATGATCTTTGATATGTAGGGTATGATCTTATAATTCCATTATCACTTTTTCATACCCTTATACCCATGTTCATGCTTACACATCTCCCATGGTTTCCCTTACTAATCATTTGATCTCATCCACTTTTTTGTTTCCTTTCCCATTAGATGAAGATATTTATTATGTACAGTGTTTCTAAGATGAGTTCTTATGATAAAGAACATACTGGATGATATTTTAGATAATTCATTTATCAACATTTATGACTCCTTGTTTTCAAAGGAAGTAATCTAATATGGTCTTTTGGAGTCTATTTGTATAACGTGTTAAGTATTTTAAGAAGTTTGTTCATGTCTATGTACATTATGACTCTGTTATTATATTCTTATATAGGAGGGATAACATAGATATTTTACCATTGGAGCATAAATATTACTGGAGGAGGATCTGCAGAATAAGATTATTGTCTTTTGGAGATGGAATAGTGGATCATAATTCCCCATAGTGGCGGATCTGCGAGCTACTTCTCTTAGAGGACGTGCCTGGATAATTTAACAATGGATAACCACACCTAGTGGAGGTGAAAATTAGGCAGTATTTTAACAACTTTTGTAGATGGTATGGTGGATTATAATTCCCTATGGAGGTGAATCTGGGAGGTGTTTCCCATGGAGGGAAGATGTCACACATGGAAATTTTACTAATGGATCATAAAACCACATGGATTCATATTAGGGGAATGTGGTTAACATCATTTATAGAAGGAATTATGGATCAAAACTCTACATGAGGGAGGATCTAGGAGGTGTATCCCATGGAGGAAATATTTCACTTCATAGGATTTTACCTTTTTATGATTGAACCCAAAGGAGGATTCATATGTACCTCGTTCATAATACAGTGTTCAAAACCCATGTAGTTTGATGCCACATTTTAATGTATTATGAATAGACTGATCCATGCATTTTAGCATCATGCGATGAAGATACTCATGGACTAAAATGATATTCAATGAGGGATATTTTGGGGATTATGTTTAAGAATCATCCATTCTTAAGATGATTTCTCTTTGGGGGAATGGTGTGGGGCTAACGCATGGAAGATACCTTTCGCAGGGGTCTCATCCCACCAACAGTGATGAAAATTTAGGGCATACACATGGAATCATCATTTTAAAAATGTCTCACCCCATGGTGGGGAAGGATGGTGTGGGGATTACAGAAAAAGTATTCCCTTTAGTTGTGTTCTGTTGTTTTCTTGAGGATAGGGTGGCATCCCGTGATGATAGTACATGGGTAATCTTATGTTCATCGCATGGGGTAATGATACAGTTTTTCATAATGAGTTGAGGATACTATTTTCTATTTTAAAATCATATGAATAGGGAGCGGGGGTATAAAATTTTAAATCATGCTGATCAAACATGCGTGGACTCACTCCTCGCCTGTAGGGATTATGTAACCACCTATCATGTGCTTTTGGGAGGAGCATGACATTGGAACTTTTATGGAGGATTGGTCAATCACATGGTCAAATATAAAGTCCTTATTCATATAAGTAATGGGAATTAGAGTACCTATTCTGAGAATAAATATGTTGTGTAATGGATGAACTTGCGGCGTAGGGCACATCAGGTGGGGTACCAAGACGTTTTTCCATGCAAATGTGTTGACATCCATAAACATTTTCCACGAGTAGGCTGATCTAGCACAGGTATAACTGATTAAGTCATGAGGCATAGTTGCACACATGTTTAAAGGTTGCACGTAGATCTGGTTTTTACATAGAGAGATTATTTAGATGCATTCAACCAGCCTTAGGGAGATTTGTGTGAAGATCACTACACTTAATTCCATGTTATGTATGAGCCCACATAATTTCATTCATAAAAATTCTATACCATTATGTTTTCATGATCACTGATTTTTCATGTAGTCATGGAATTAAGGGATTTTTACACTTTAGAGCATCAATTTGTATTCCTAAGTGCATCCTAATGGTAGGGTGTGAGTTTCTATTTATAGAAAAAATACTCATCCCATGGCGTGAAACTCCTTGAGTGTGGAACTAGAGTTGTGGGCATATTATTCCTTTTTGGTTGGGGATTAAATGTACGACATCTCTGAATTGACTTCACCTTTGGTGCACAGTAGGAAGTTTGTGTAATGATACTGCATGTAATGATTTTTTATTGTGAAAAATAATGATTTCTTTCATGCATCACCATTAGGCACTCCATAGACTGGTCGAGTGTCCATGGATCTATACATCACCTATAGTGTGAAATATATTTTCATAATAAATTACTCTTTTTCAAGAACTCAAAGAAACTTGTGTGAAACCTCTTCAGTAGCACTAAAATGGTCATTCTAGGTGGATCACCAGATCAATTTATCCAAACTATTTATTTTATGTCTGAGGTGATATTTTGACACCAATAGGGGCATAAATATTGATATTTATATATTTCCTTGATTTATTTTGAAATCTTCATTATAATTTGTCTTAATTGAATGATATATCATCGAATTAAAAATGGGTATGATAAAAAAATTTACTTGTGTTTTAGAAAATAATTCAACTGCCCTCCCCTATTAATGTTCCATATCATCCTCCTACCCTTGGACTACAACTAGATGGGTTTTTTCCCAATTTTGACATGGGGTATTTCTAGTGGGATTAAATGAAAATTTATGGGGAAATTTTGGATTCCTCATACATGTATACCTCAATAGTATGATGGATCCCCACTAAACATTCATTTTTTCTCCACTTGACATGTGTATTGGAGGCTCGATAAAATATAGAGAACTAAATTTAGCTCCATTACAAGGTCATAAAGGACTATCTTGGAATAAATCTTGAAATGTACTTGATTCAGGATAATTATAAATTATTAGGTATGAATATACTAGCTTTTTTATAGAATGGTACCTCCCCTCAAAGAAACCATAGGATAGTTGTACTTTTTAGGACTAGTCTACTGATAGGGTATTTCCTTAGGATACAAAAATGTCAAATAGACATATAATTAGGGTAAATATAATCATTTAGTTTTTTATTAGTTTTTATTAGAAAAATAATCATTCTAATAAAATGTGATTCTAGAATATTATATTGGTATAGACACCTGAAAGGATAATAATGTTGTTGTAGTATCATCCTCAACGGTGGACCTAAACAACCCTGGCCTACAAGGATAAGGGGATTTTTATCACCAAAAACACCCTGAGGATTATATTTCCTCTATTGGGTCATGAAAATGATGGTAGTAGGTCATATTAAACCCCAACCCATTGGTATGGTAGGAATTATTATCTCCTCTTACTGTTAGGAGGTCAATATTCACTAGACCATGAGAACCTCATAATAATTATGGTTATATTTTATTCTAATTCATAATCCATGCCATTAATAGAACAATGTTCAATGAAAAATGAGGGTGAATCCCTTATTATTACCATACATAAACCACTTTTGTGAGGGAATTTAAGAGAAAAGGTGGAGCGTTATGTGGGTCATAAGTTAAAATTGTCAAGAAATATGAATTATATTAATGATTATTAGGGTTCTCCCTCAAATTATTTTTAAAGATGATGAATCCCCTTACAATTATAACATTTATAGTGATGTTATTCTCATTTTATGATTCATGTTAGTGAATTATATTTACATCAATCCCGAAAGTAATACAGATCAAGGTCTAGATGTAAAACAATGGGATGAGGAGTCATCGTTCTAAAACATCATGTGTATATAATTGAGTGAAGAGGGGATATACACCCAACATAGGAGACAATATTGTGATTTTGGATCCCCTCCAAACATGCCTTCATCACGAAGTATGTGATCATTATTTAAGGATATATGAGATATCTTGGTTCTATTTATAATCAAACCCCCGACCAAATTTGTTGAGTCTTCCACCACTAGGAAAATAATTCTTAAAAAAAGCTGAATAGGATAAGTTGAGGAATCTCAACAATGAATTACTTAATAAAAAAATAAATACTAATTAAAATTATTATATGAATAAAATATTTCATCTTTGGATGATTCCATTATGTAAGAAAGAATTTCTCATCTAATTATAGTATATTCATGTCATCTGGCCAACCTAGGTAATATAAAACTAGTTCATATAACCCCAGTTGCTATATATTGAAAATAATTATTTCCCTTTGTGGAAAACCACCACCATGTCTAATTCACTCTCGGATAAAGCAACCAATATATCCATAATAGTCACAAAAAAGTAAGCCAGACCATCCTTCATCAACTACATCTATATGGTATTCAACATAAGAAATAGTAACCAAGGAACATCTTAAATACATCAAGTCCCTCATAGCTCAGATGGAAACCATAGATGGAAATAAAGTTCCACTTTATATGGATGGGAAAAAATATCCTTAATGGGTAGAAATGAAACCTAATACAATTAATTTTAAAAAAACATCTTTATTGATATTATATTTTATAGAAAAACAAAATAATATCACATTATTCTTTTGTATATATTTGTCTCTATAATGGGAACACCTAAGTAGGAGGTGGTAGTGAACCTCATTTGTTTTTTGAAAACCAAGTAATTATCACATTTATATTGTTACAAAAAAATTATTAACTACATCTTTTTTCAATTGTAAAGGACATAGATGTCATTTTCAATACAAAATCAACTCAATAATGAAGAAACCCACCATTTTTGACCTCTCAAATTATAAATAGGAAAAAATGTGAGGGTTGTATATTTCATCACCAGGTAAAAAGGATTGAACTCTTCACTAAAAATAACACTACTATATGAGATGATATTATATATATATATATATTTCTAAGAATGAATCTAGAACATCCCTTATTCTCTTCAATTATATTGGTTGATTTTGAGAGTTTTCAGTGGTGGCATAGAGACTAGTGGATTCCATTTAATATTCCAATGTGAAATCTTGGTGGATGTTGTCAATGTATACAAGTTAAGTCTAAAAATATGATCATCACATTAAAAAAATCACAAAAACCATCTTCAGAACAAAAACCCACATAGTATCATGAGTTGAGTCTGATTGGAAAACGATGGTAAAAAAAGTCCCCTTATTTGGATGAAAATTATATTGGTCTCTTAAATATATAATATCCACTGAATAATGTATATTCCTATTTAAATGAGTATATTTAAATGAATTAAAATGATAAAAATGACCAAATTAGTTATTATAAATGATTCCCAAAATTAAATTCATTCCACCAAGTATTGTTCATAATTTCTTAGAATTATTTTCCTTTAAATATATAATTCACATTATTATTGTATTTCAATATGTGATTTTATAAAAAATCCTAACTCAGGTAAACATTGTTTCTTCCCATCTTGTAGAGGAATGAGTAGAGTGTAAATAAGTTATGAACCGGGATATAATGAAAATGAAGAATAGGTGAATATAAAATCAATCATTCAGGGGCTTGAAATAATTAAGGGATATCGAAAACAACTAATTTTGAACATAATTTCTTATATGGTCCTATATAGGACATCATTTTCAACACATCACTCTTAATATTGATGTATTTGTGCCAAAGAAACTAGGTAGAGGAAGACGGGTTGTTACTTATTAGGACCGACCTTAAACACTACATAATATTGACTTTAGTCAAGAAATTATGTTGACGATTTTTTTTAGGTTTATATTTTTATAGAATTAGGTAATAACTATTACACAATATAACCATTAATTACTTGTTTACAGTAATAATAAATATCCACTTTTTTCACAAATGGAAGCCCTATTAAAATAAATCATTATTTCATTTTCTTAATAAAAAATTTACTAAATTCATCCATTATCATACCCATAGATACAATATGTGAAAAAATTTAAAATACATGTGATGAGCACAAAAATCACAATATGTAATATAAAATAAGGAATGAAATCTTTTTCCCATGAATATTTTAGTCTCATGATTTTTTTCACAAAATCATACTTTTCACCCATAAAAACATAGCTCATGAAATCATAAAAAATATAAAAATAATTCATATAAATCATAAATAAAAAATGTATCTTGTGGAATGAATATCATACATATATTTTATCTTTCATAGCTACATATGGTGTAACCTTCATAGATATGTTTGGAATACCCATCATAGTATATTACCTAAATATCTTTGGAGAAACCATATAGATTAACTGCTTCACATTACCTAATGCATTTGATAGATATCACATGCTCACTATGGAACCATCCATATACACTATAAATTACAAATAAATTAAAAATAAGCACAACACATAAATAATGTATAAAGGAAAAATAAAATTTCCACATTATAATCCAATTATATAATTTTAAGATATTGAAACAGTCATTAACCTTCTCAAAACCATTTTTAGTGCCCAAATAAATGAAAATATAATATAGTATTTAGTTAACTTTTATAAAAATTAAGGCATATTTAGGAATCCAAATATCGAATAACTATTATGGATTAAATGAAGTCGTTTTCACCATAAAAGTGAAAAAAACATTCTTTTGGTATTTTTGTATGAAAATTGAAACACTCCATGTAAAAAGA
Source organism: Viscum album (assembly GCA_963277665.1). Classification (NCBI taxonomy): domain Eukaryota; kingdom Viridiplantae; phylum Streptophyta; class Magnoliopsida; order Santalales; family Viscaceae; genus Viscum; species Viscum album. The sequence goes on along the minus strand of OY728131.1, from coordinate 1,642,888,418 downwards.
TTCCATTTAAAAAAATTGAATAAAAAAAATAAAATAAAATATAAGATATTAAAATTTATTTCACATGTAATAGTTGTATGAAATAATTAAGAAGTATAAATTTAACCCAATGAATGGAAATTTAGTTTAGAAATTTTCTTACCTTGATTTTGACTTGTCTCGTATGTTCATCATCTTCCGAAATAATGAACATAGGTTAATTTATAATTTTATGATAAATTTTTCAAGTTTATTATAAATTTTATTTCACTTCTTACAATTTATAATAGTTACCAAATTATTTAAGTTTATGACAGATGTTTTGTCAATATTTGGTACTTATGTCAAAAATTAACTTAGTATGATGTCAATAGCCCATGGGGTAAAAATTAAATTATATCCATAATATAAAACATGATATAAATATCATATATATTCATTAAATAAGTATTTATAATAATCTATTATGAAAAACTAAAAACACTATTCATGGAGATGGTTGGTCGTACGTATGCATGAACATTATTTTTTTCATTCCTACCGTATTGAAAGAGAGAAATTAAATGACATTTATATATATTTTTATACATGTATAAAATCATTACGATAGAATTATTATTTCATTTATATCATATATTTTTAGTAAAACAATCCTTAATACATTCCATGGGATGTGTGAACGAATCACATCATTTTGAGGAGGTTGTAGTCTACACATCCCCAAACTAAGTAATCATATAACAACATTATAGAACATATAAAGAAATGTTTAATATAAAATTTATAAATATGAAATAGGTTATAATATAAATATTTAAATATTATTTAACCTGAAAATTAGTTTTAATACCATCTATTATGGTGGTAATGGAAAAGGAACAAAAAAATTATTCAAAGAGGTGATTAAATGGAATAACATGCAAACAATTTCATATCATTGAATAAGAGGAGATGAGAAAATAAATGGATATGAGATATTCCAAAAGAAAAATAAAACTCTAGTATGTAAATTATTTGGGAGATATCATGAATTTATGAATGAATTAGGTGGGGAAAAATTAGAAAAATAAAATAAATTAAGAGAGAAACTTTGAGAAAATTATCTCTTGAATATCCCTCCCTAAAAGACACTTACATACCTTGGATTTTGTATCTTGGTAAGAACCACATCAATTGGACGTTGTAGAATAATGAGGATCGTTTTGGGAACATATTTGATTAGATAAAAAGATTTTTGGGTCAAAATATGTTGGTGGATATATGGTATTCATACATGAGAAGAGGTGGGTTAAAGTGATTAATTTATTAATTATTTTGTATTAAAAACTCACCATATAGAGGTGGCGTTAAATTACTAGTCTTTTTTATTGTAATTAATTTTATATAGTCTGGTAAGGGTCTCCCCACACCTCAAAACCATAAAATTTTGTAGTTTTTTGGTATGACATATTTTTACCATATAATTTCAACCCTTGTTAGAATTTCAATTTTACTACGACAAATAATTTTTTACCATGATAACTTTTTTATATCTAAAAATTAAATTTGCAATAAAACATAATTTTTTTCATGATTTCAAATATGGTGTCTATTTTACTTAATTATATTCATCAAAATGGGAAAATTATATTCGAAATTAATTCTGCAGACAAAACTAAAAAGCTGGTTTTTTAAAGTGAACGACCAAAAGATTGGAATGTTTTTATGTCAAATTTCAATTTATAAATTATTAAAATGAGTGTCATTAGGTTAAATGTTAAAAACATAATATAAATATTCTTTAAAAAAAATTAAAATTATAATATAAATTTTTTAATAAATTATAAGAAATCGAAGCTTTGAAATAAACTACATTATTAATCACTATTCATTAAAATATGAATGGTATTAGAAAAATAGCCAAAATTATACAAACTAAAATTTGTTATCCCACTTTCAGAGAAATTTTTTTTCTGTAAAATAGAATATAAAAAGGTGTCAAAACAAGATTTAAACTGGGTTCTCCATCAAAAGGTGGTAAGACTGCATTTTAAAAATATTGGATTTTTATGCCTAAAATTATATTTATTCTAATTTTAGGTCCATAATATTTAGTAGAAGAAAGTAAAAAAAATTAATAAACTTGTTAAGAAATAATATAGTTAGTTTTATACATTCTCTCTAATGCAATGGCTCAGAAATAACTACTAATTAAAATAATAATATTAATAATGTATTGTTTTTATGGATAACATAGTCTTGTGAGAATCCTATGATTCCACATAAACTCATTTTTTGTGTTAAATATGCTATCAGGTATATTGTCCCATTTAATATTAAATTAATATCTAACTCGTAAAAATTAATAGATATTATTGTTTCTTATTCTATAATTACCTAGGATGTTAAATCCTTCCCCCATTTTTGAAATTGCATCCTTGAAATTATATTCCATTACTAAATAAGTGGGTTTATTTCTCCCTCATAGTAACTTCATATTCCCATATTTCCTCTTCAAAAATATGGTTTTTACATAAAACCTTAATATTATGTATCACCTTATTTGAAAACCCTTACTCTCTATGGCCAAGAATATGGACTGTTTGTTCCTCTTAATAAATATTTTCTTATAACTAAACTACTTCTATACACAAAACATGAGATCAATCTAGAATATACATTCAAAACATTAAAACATGAAAAAAATTATATACCATTGATAAAATAGTAGGTAAACCCAATCTTTATGAAACTTATCCAACATTATCTTGGATTTCATACAGTTCAATGAGTCGTGGACTTAGTTTCCCCTTCTTTTCAAAGTGCATCAAACTTTTCCATAAAGAAACATTGAAAAATACATGATCACCCACATCAAAAGAATGATCCTTCCTTCAGTTATCAAAATAACATTTCTACCAACTCTAAGTTGTCCTCAAATGGTTTTGAATGAACTGTACTTACTCTACCATTTCTTCAACCAATTATAGTCCCATCAACTTCCTTTCACCATCTTCATCCCAAAAAGCGAGAGTTCTAAACCTATTTCCATATAATATGACAAACGGTGGCATCTGTATTCTAGAATGAAAACTATTATCATATGAAAACACCACCAATAAAAGTTTTTAATCCCAACATAATTTTTAATCCATTGAACATACACGTAGAATATCCTCCAATGATTAAATTACTCGTTCTATCTACCCATCTGATTGAGGATGAATGGTAGTACTATAATTTAATACAGTTCCCATAAACTTATAAAAGACATTCAAAAATGTAGATCTGACCTTGGGATCACGATTAGATATAATAGAGAGATGAAATCCATGAAAACCTAATATATCATTAATAATAAATCATAAAAATTTATTTGGAGATAGGTTATCTTTAATTGGATGAAAATGAGAATATTTAGTCAATAGATCAACAATAAACCATATCAAAGTGTTACCTCATGAATTACTCAGTATTCCCACTATGAAATACATGAAAATATTCTCCCATTTCCACTCAGGAAATGTCAATTGCTGAAGCATCCCCTTTAGAAACTGCAATTTTGATTTAACATTCTGGCAATTCAAAGACATCAGAGTAATGTCAGAAATGTCTCTTTTCATTCCACCTCACCTGTAACACTCCCAATGATATTTTTACGTCATAGTACTATGAGGAAGAACTAAAAATGAAGAACTATGTGATGGTTCTGAGTGTAGTAGATGCATTGTTGGTATGGAACCCAACTTTGATTTTTACCATGATCAATGATTATTTCAGGATCAATAAGACAATGAATGCCAGTCTCCACAGAATGGAATCAAAGATTTATATTATGAATTAAGAGGCCTGAAACCATTAGAGGTGATCTTTTACGTCATGTTTATAATTAATTTAATTGATTTCATAAAGAAAAATAATACATGGAACATTGGTATTTTTCATCGTTGATGATATTGATCATCTCGAATGACCCTTCCAGATTATCTCGTAGCAATTGTATGGATCCGAATTAGAATCCCTCTACCGGGGATCCCCACATGCTCTAATGTCCTACGATCGACACCGCTCGTTATCCAGGTTCTCACATAGTGAATCAAGCGTCTTGTGTTGATCGTTTTGGATCACTTGTTGTTCAGCATTGAAGAACGTCTCTCGTTATTGAGAGGGGTGAGAAGAGTATTCGAGAGAGAAATTTTTTAGCTAAATAATTCTCAATTCATCAGGTGTATAATTCGGTGTCGTGTGGTGTCTAGAATAATAGGTGTACTTGTATAGTTATATGCATATAACATCAGTTAAAATATTTAATTGAATGATAGAAAATAAATACTTTCATGAACATAGAGAAAAACTATGCTCGTAATAATAATACAGTGTTATTATTTATGGTGCGCCAACATGCACATAAAAAAATTATCAATAAAATTTTGCATCACAAAATAATAGAAGCATCATTATTATTTTAACCTTTTCCAAATTGTTAAATAATTATTTACTATCTGGTAAATAATTATTTTACCACCAGACCGGCCTTGGTCTGCTCGAACTCCACTTCCATTTATTGAACACCCGAATAAATAAATAAATAATTTATTCTATTAAATAAATATTTTATTTATATACCCATAAATAAATATTTATTAAATGTTCAATAAAATAATTTTTTCTATTTAATTTATGTGATCATTTTAACATGAATAAAATTATTCCATGGTCCTGAGAATATTATTTATTTCATTAATTAAATTCAAATAGAATTTAACTAAGACCCCAAAAAACACATAGTGTGTGACCCTCTAGGATTCATTATTGTTGGCATTAGGCAGGTTTTCCTAAAGTCTAAGAGTATTGTCTATCAACGGGACAAGACACCCACGAGAATGAATGTAATGTTGTAACAATGACATCTGCATAAAAACACCCACTCTGTAATATAATCCCTTTGTTGCAATATATAATCAAACAGGTTTCATGATAGTGTCATCAACTTTTATTCTTGATACGTCATTCTTTGACTACCTGAAATAAAGTCATCATTACACCATGGAAATGGAATTTTGAAAGATGGGTTTATTTCAATCCAAGGGAGAAGATATCAACTTCCATAAATAGAGGGGACAAATCCTTCCTCGACTTATCACTTAATAATATGAAACTTGTGATGCACCCAACAAACCATACTTCTCGCCAACTATCTGTATGCCAGTTTTTGTAAGTAAATCAAATTTTGTGAGTCATGACACGTATTAATGATAATCGTAAGGTCTAAGAATCATTACACATGCTCGTAGATATAAATATCCAACGACACCAAAAAAATATGGAATTCCTGCAGGAGGGTCTGCTCTCATAATCTTATGTCTTTGTGATTACCAAGTGAGAAATTCATGAGAGGACATCTAATCTACTTATGGGTACTCACAGCTGATGGTCTTCATGCTACGTGTCCCATCATAGTATGTCAGCCAACCTTAAAACTATATTTAAGAATATTTTTATAGAATTCCAAAGTTATCATCATAGCGGGGAAATTCCATGACCTTATCAATGCAACAAATAATCTATGACATTATTACATCATAGTCATGCATAACAATGAACAATATGTTATAAGATGTTTAATATTTAAATATATTAAATTTCCATGTAATAGAAGTAAAACCAGTTTGGTTATAGGACATCATCTCTTACACTATAACCTTTATATAACAAATATTTCTTCAAATTTAGATCTCTAGGAACACATAACCTTTTCACAAATCTCAAAATAGAATCTTTATCAATGTTAAATTAGGGTAGCATTCCCTTTTGAACTAATTCTATCTTTTTCTGCAACTCACTGTCTTCCTTATGAGCTTGTTTAACTATGTATGATAGAGATGATTGTAATGACACATGAAAAAAAACATAGGTATTTCATACCAAAACAACTTCCAAGACAATGTTCATAAATTAAATATCCAAAGGATCAATTTTAAAATGTATCATTATTAATGTAGAATTATATTTCTGACACAAAGAATCAACAACATTATTTAGTTTTCTAGATGTTAATGAATCATGAAATCATAATCCTTGATTATTTCCAACCATCTCCTCTATCATATGTTCAATTATTTATGAGTAAATATATACATAAATCTATTGTGGTAAGTATATATTTCACATTTTATTCCATAGATATGATTGCTCAATTTTTTTTAAAAAACAACATCTAATTTCAAATCATGAGTCGGGTAGTTTAAATCATGAGTTTTCAACAAATGTGAAGCATAAGCAATTACCTAATCGTACTTCATTATGACACAACCAATTACATTCAAGGAAGAATCACTTTATATATCAAATTCACCATTTCTAGATGGTAAATTCACTACTAGAGCATTTACCAATCTTCTTTTCAATTCCTAAAAACAATCATCACATTATTTTGTTCAGATTAATTTAACACCTTTTTGAGTTTACATAGTCACTCAGCTAGATAAATATAAAACATTTTCAACAAAACTCTTTTAATATCTAGATAAACAATGAAAAATATTAATATTAGTTATATTTGTGAGTCTTGGCCATTATTCACTAACTTTTGTATTAGTGGGATCAACAGTAATTCCATATTTAGAAACAATGTGACCAAGGAATGGAATTTTTTTGTAACAAAAACTCAGACTTGGTTAATTTCCCATGTTTTTTATTTTTCTTATAATGTTTTCAAGAAAACCCTTAATTTAATTTCTTTATCCTCATTAATATAAGAATATATAATAATGTAATCAGTGAACACAACCACAAAATTATCCAACAACTCATGGAATATTTTATTTATAAGGTTCATGAATACATTAGGTTCATTAGTTAACCCAAACGGCATGAATACATATTCATAATGGCCATATCTAGTAAGAAACATGGTCTTCAGAATGTCTTATTCCCTTACATTCAACTAATGGTACCCTAAACTCCAATTAACCTTCAAAAAATATTATACATCTTGGAGTTGAAAAAAATATATCAATATGAGGGAAAGGATACATGTTCTTAAATGTGATGTTATTCAAGGCTCTATAATGAATAAAAAGTCTCTTTTAACCACCATTATTTTTTAAAAAATTGGATAGGAGCACCCTATGTGGATGTACTAGGTAAAATAAAAAACTTTTTCTAAGAATACATGAAATTTCTTCTTCAACTCTAAACGTTCAATCGGAGCTATTCAGTAAGGGGGTTTTGATATTGTCTTAGCAACTGAATCTACATAAATAATAAATTCATCTTTCTAATCAGGTATAATTCTAGGAAACTTATCAGGAAAAACATCAATATACTAATTTACCACTGGCACATCATTATTCTGAATAGTTCCTATATTTCTAGTAATTTTTTTGAGATAACATTCATTTACATGTTTTAATAGTTTTTTACCTTCCTGATTTTTTATCAATGGTAAGGGTTAATTCTTCTACAAAAATTGAATGTCTTTTTGAAAAGAAACTTAGTTAGCTCTATATTCAATATTACAATGGTAAACATAATTCCAATACATATGGGTAATGAAATGAAACTCTTTTATATGTAAAAATATATTTTCATGTATATTATTTCCATATAAAATGATAGGACTATTATTATAATTTATTTATCCACAACATTTCCCCGTGGATTTTTTACCAAACATTCTAGATTAATTTCTTGAGAAGGAATTTCAAATTTACTAGAAATTTAATCAGAAACTAAATCAAAAAATACATTGGGAAAAGCTAAGTAAACAAATAATGTACCTCATACCACTTTTTTATGGCCTAACATATAATGAAGTTGCTGCAAAGGATTTCACCACACCTTTCTACATATGGTCTGATTGCTTCCTTTCATTCATGTTTTTAATCAGATAATGGTTTTCAAAATGACTCATCTCATTACACTTAAAATTTTTTAATAACTATAAATCATATTTTATAGTACCCCTAACATTTTCTTTTGAAGTGTTTTTATAATCCTTATGCCCCATTTTACCAAATCAAAATCACTTACAAGAATTCTGAAGGCATTGTCTAGTGTGTTATTTTTCCATGATTTTTACAATCTATAAACATAATATTCTTAAAAAAAATTTATGAATTCTTCCATTTCACCTACCACCTCAACCTCTTATTCCACTATTTTTCAAGTAACACATGACCATAAACAAAATCCATTTCCACATTCTCCACCCATTTAAATGATTTTCAAATCTTTTAAACTCACAAGAAATCAATTCCATTTTATACTTTTGATTCAATATAGAGAAAAATGTTTGATTTTAATATCATGATTCTTGATCAAATTTGGATTATACCATGCCAGTCGAGTGAATTTTTCTTTATAAGCATCCATCAAGTCATCAACTTACCTCAATTCCAAGAATTTGTTTTCCCATCCTTTGTCGAGCTGCCTTAGTAAAATATTTCTCAAGAAACATATTTTTGAAATAATCACAGTCATGAGAATCAATATACTCAATTTACCTGATATTCACAACCATTTAACACCACTGACCAGCATCACATTCAAAATTGAAAACAAAAAGACTAACCTTTTGATTTTATAAACACCCCATTAAATAAAAAAATATTTTCTAGTGATTTAATCCACCCTTCAACTAGCATGGGGTTAGATGATCCTATGACTGATGAAGTATGTTTCTTAATTAAATTATCTAATTCAAACATGTACCTATTTAGTTAATCAAGATGATCTCAGGCCTGGATACCACCCACATTTACCACTTGAGTCAACTAATCTATATCTACCGCAATCAATTTAGTTATGATTCTAACCATCTCAGGTTGTTAGTTTTCATGTTTGTTTTCTTCAAGATGTCCTCCTCGAATAAATGGCAAATTTCCTCTATGGAAAAACTTTTTGAATAGACATATCCTTGAAAAACAACATGGAAATCTTCAAATTCAATATCATTTCAATTTGACCATAAAGTAATAACTATTTATTAATATTCTATTAATAATATCCTAAGACCTAAATTTATCTAAATCATCTTATAATACCATATATAATTCCCATCCTTAAACATTAGATAATATTTAGTTTAGTATAGAATTAATTTTGAGGATCTTTTCATGTTTTATGTTTTAGATAATTATTTCATAACCGTTACAGAATAGACCGATACATTACATGATGGCTGTTACAGCTTGTATCCACTTTTTCTATCGAAGGAAACCCTATTAAAAAAATAAAATATTTTTTATTGATAAAAATATTCTTGAATTATTTGTTTCTATTAACCATCGATATACCTCATGAAAAACATTTCCAAAACATGTTATTATCACAAAAACCACAATAATGGATGTAAAATAATGAATATAATAGTTTTTTCCTTTAACATTATAACCCTGTGAAAACATTTTCACAAAATCATGGTTTTCACCCATAAAAAAACCTCATTTAATAATAAGATTCTTGAAAAAAAATCTTATAAATCATAAATTATGAAGGTAACATGTGTAATTCATATAATATGGGCATTATATCTTTCAAAATTACATAAGTAGTAACCTTCATTATTACATTTGGTATATCCATCACGATATATTCACTAATTTTATTAGGATAAACCCCATTTTTTTACTACGTCTCATTAGCCAATGCATTGGAGAGTTATCACAGACTCAATCTCCCTTAGTTTATCAAAAAACAACACGTATACATAATTTGTTCCCAAGAACCAAAATATGAGCACAATAGATGAATCATGAATAAAGGAAAAATAGAATTTCAATATACAATCAAAAGATATCATTTCAATATATTGATAAAATAAATCCATTTTCAAAATAATTTTCAATACCAAAATTCATTTAAAATGAATATGGTATTTATTTTCCTTTTAAAACATCATGGATTTTGATGATGGGAAATATAAAATAACTATTACTGTGGAAAATAAGTCATTGTCACCTTATACGTTAAAAAACATTATATTGTCTTTTTGTATAGAAAGTAAAATAATCCATATAAATCCTTTCCTTTAAAAAATTTAATGAAATTTCATACATAAATAAAAGATAATATATTCAAATTCATTTCACACATAAGATTTGAACGAAAAAATCAATATGTAGATATTTAACCCAGTGAAAGGAAATTTGTTTAATAATTTCCCTCTCCTCAAGCCTGATTTATCTTGTATGTTCTTTATCATCGTGAATAATAAACACATGTTAATTTATAATTTATTGAGAAACTTTTTCAATTTTATTATTATTTTTATAATACTTATTACCATGATATAAAAATAAGAAAATTATTTAACTTAATGTTTGGCATTTTTTCAACATTTGGTACTTGATCCAAAAATGAACTTGGTATGATGTCAATAGTCCATGTGGCCTTAAGTCTATTATCATTAGAATATAAAACTATATATAAAAATATTATATATTAATTAAATAATTATTTATAATAATCTGTAAATTCAATCTAAAAACATTGTTCTTGGGGATGGTAGGCTTTACGTACGCAAGAACACTATTTCCATTTTTCATGTTGTATTTACAGAGAGAAATGAAATGAAATGTATATAAATATGAATACATAAATAATATCATTATAGTATAATTAATATATAATATATATAATATATGTTTACTAAAAAATATTAATATATTCCATGTGATGTGTGAACGAATCACATCATTTTGATTAGGCAGTAGTCTACACGCCCCCAAATGAAGTTATTGTATAACAACAATATGGAACACATGAAGGTATGTTTAATATAAAATTTCCAGAATATGAAATAGGTTATAATTTAAATATTTAAATATTAAATAATATGAAAACTTTTTTTAAGGGAGCCATGAAGGTGTTATTGTAAAAGGAATAAAAACATTATTCACGGAAGTGATTAACATGCATAACATGGACAACAATTTCATTTCATTAAATAAGAGGTGGTGAGAATGGAAATGGATATGAGATATTCTATTAGAAACATAAAACTATATTATTTAAAATATTATGGAGTTATCATTAATTTATGGATAAATTATGAGGGGATAATTTTGAAAAAACAATTAAGAGTGGTACTTTGAGAAATGTAATTATAAGGACTATGCCTTAAAACTTTACATAATCTTGAATTAAATGAATAATTCACATTGATGATCTTCTCAGGTTTTCAGTTTTTGGGAATTAGTCCATAACTATTACATTTCATCTCAAAAAATTACAAAGTATACACCTCTACTCAGTTTCAATTTTTTTCTTAAAATAAAAACTCTTAAAAAGAAACATGTCTAGTTCCATGTTTTAGATAGCTTACTTTTCCTTGATCCCATCATTGACCCTATTACACTTTATGTCCTATGAAAAACATTTAAAAAACATGGGATGAGAATAAAAATTACATTAAGGGATAAACAAAGAAGGAAACCTGTTAATTTTTCAAAACAATAAGTAAACCATGAATACTTTTTCATAAGTAATACTTTTTACCTTTATAAAGTAGTAAATACTCTTCTATGAATAAAAGATCTTTTCTTGCCCTTTTTTAACCAAAATATTACCATAAAACCCATATAAATAACACAAAACATATATAGATAACTTAGGACATAAACATACTTAAATGGAATAACCATACGGTCGGCTTCCAAACATATCACTAAATGGAATATCCATATGGCTGACTTCCATTCCCAATGCATTAAAGATTATAATGTAACCACCCATCCTGGTTTATCACATTACCACCTGTCATTTGGTTTATCACGTAACCACCTATAAAATATCTAAGTACCATTATAAAATCATAAAACATAAAATATTGAAAATATAAACATTTCACTAAAAACATTTCCTCATTGCAATAAAAATATATCATTTCAAGATATTGACATAATCAATGCTTAATTAACCCATTTTCAAAACCATTTAAAAATTTAATAAAAAGATTTTTGAATCAAAGTGTCCCATAACACTTTGAAGCTTTTAATGGAATTAAAATTTTAAAACATTAATGTCCATATAAATAAATGCTAAAACCATTTTCAAAACATGGAAATTAATGAGAAATATTTATAATAATAAATCTTTAAAACAATATTTTAGTTAAAGAGTTCTAAACCAAAATAGATATGATTGAATAAATAAATTGAAGAATAAAATTCAATAAAACCTTTATAATATCATGAGAATAAAGGGACTCATGATATAATATTCCAAAGGATAGTATATACACCATATAAAAGTGAATTGGTGCATAGAAACAATGAAGTCTCAATGGAAGTTAATTTGAGATGAAATCCTTATAAAGATGGTATCATTAGATTAAGGATAAAACAATTACATAATTATGTGTGAAAAATATAAATACACTCAATATGATTGGATATTCAGTGTAAATAAATCAGAGGACATTCACATATGTTCTTTTTAATACAAAACCAATGACATGGATGTTTAACTCTATGAATGGAAATTGATTTAAAATTACTCTTATCAAGTTCATATTGTTAACTTGAGAATTTATAAATGGAGTGATTATGTGTATAAAAAGCATATTCACACAAAGGGGAGTGGAAATTACAAAATAAATAAACATATAGTTATTCCACACATAATCATATCATTACATAATTATGAATTAGAAGATTAACCCAAGGAATGAAATTTGGGTTAAAAAGTTCCCTTACCGATTTGGTAACTTTTGAAACATACACCACATGAAAGAAGAATAACTAAATGAAGATGTAAATACCTATAAATTAAATTATATTACACAAAGAGTACAAATAATGGGCAGTACATACCCCACACAAATTGAAATAGTGGCAAATATAGCTTGAATCTCACGGGAATAAAAAGTGAGATGAAAATACCCTACCACGTTGTAATCAATCGAGTCATATGACCAAAAGTTAATAACCACCAAATTATTCAAAAAAATAACATGAATATAAATAGAATCATGATAATATTTATCAAATTTCAGTAAACATTACACCACATGCAACAAATTAGTGGCGAAAAATGAAAATCTCAAGGAATTAAAAGTGAGATAGGAAACCCCTTACCACGTGTCCGACATGACTTTGTTGTTCCTTGTTCTTCCTAAATAATAAACTTAATTTAATTTATACATGATTAATAACCCTTTTTAAATTTTATTATTCCTTTTATATCACTTATTATCATGTTATAAACATTATTTAATCATTTAAGTTAATAATGGTCGTTTTGTCGATATTTGGTACTTGAGTCAAAAATTAACACCTTATAAATACAAGTTGTCCATGTGGTCAAGAGTCCATTATCTAAAGAATGATATTAATTATTTATATATCATATATATTATATATATCTAGTATATATATGTATTTATGAACGTACATAACATTTGGATATAAGAAATGAAATGCATCGTTCATGGAGATGGTATGTCGTACGTACGCATGAACACTAATTTCATTTGAATATCATATTTTAATTGAATGAAAACATAATTGTATATAGTTATCTTATACATCCATTATAATATCATATATAATTTATATAACTACATTCTTTATACATCCCACGTATGGTATGAATGAGTCATATCACTTTGAGTGGGCAGTAGTCCAAACTTCCTCAAATGAATTTATCACGTCTACTCATAATGGAAACCATAGAGGTATGATATAAAAGTAAAATAAATAAGAATAAAGAAAACATAAACATAATATAGATCATATATAAATTTATTTCAATCATAATGGCCACTATGATAGGCGGTAGGAGATAATCGAACAATCGTTGTTTCGTGAGGCGTTTGTTTTCAATCCATAGAAACAATGTATTTTTTACCCATTAGATAGTGGTGTGTGAAAGTGTAGTTCAAATACATCTCCTAAAAAAATAAAAGAATATTTATGATACTATTTTTGTTATAAAAGAAAATAATAAAAAGAGTTTAGGGGGTTGGAGATGTAAAATAAAACAAAAGGACTTAAGAGAAGACATTACCTTTAAATTGGTTATCTCTTTTTGGTTTGAACCAAAAGGTTTACATGAAGTGCCTTCTGCCTAAGGTAAGGCTTCTAGAAGGAAGATAAGGATCATTAGAGCTTATTTGGGTAGGGTTTGGGTGAGCTAAGAGGCTTGAGAGGTGTGATAAATTGGTTAGAGGTGAAGGCTTTTTATAAGGGAGAGGAGGGGCTCTTTAGGAAAGTGTGAAAATGTTATTTTATTATATAATGATTTTCGGTTTCTAAAGGTCCAAAACTAATTGAAGTCGAATATAATATGACTCATGGTAGAAATAAAATCATCCAATAAAAATTTGAAAGTTTTGGATATTATATTAATCATTATAATATTATTTATTTAAATCATTAATTAATGAGGTAAACACTACATCATTATTGTGTCATAAATAATTTTATTTATTTGATGTCTAAAAATTATAAAAAAAATACCATGATGTAGTAAATCTTTTTATCTTTCCAAATAAAATTTATAGTCTAAAAGATAACTTATATTACCAAATTTAAAAATTAATTTACTAAAAGATATTTGTTCATTTAATTTTTGTCTTTACTTTAAATAAATTAGTATAAAGTGTCATTATCACTCTTAAGTGGCTCCATGGGGTCCCAAAATCGATCCAAGTATGCTCATGTTCATAAATTTATTAAACAATAGTATTATGACACATTTTAGGGTATTTTTATATTATTATTATAATATTTGTTTACCCTTATTTATCAGATTTACCCTTTAACCATGGTAAATAAAATTTTTACTGAAGTAAATATTATTATTGTCTAAAAATAAAATTTACCTATTTACAAAATTTGGACCTCCTGATTCCAAATATATAATCCATTTTTACGAATTCAAAATACTGAAGTGGCAGAAATTAATTTAAAATTAATTCCCGCTATCAAAATAAAAAGCGTGTTTTTATGAAATAGTAACTATCGAAAGATTGACACTTATTTATGTCCAATTTTAAAGTGAAATTACTTCCAATGACCAAACTTTGATTAAATGGTAAAAAAATAATCTATTTACACTTTAAAACCAATTAAAAAGATAACATAACCATATAAATAAATTATATTAAAAGGTAGTTTTGAATTAAAATATAGTTTTTTCACTATTCATAAAAAATGAATTTTATCAGGAAAAACTGAAAATTTACCCAAAGAAAATTTAGATGTCCTGATTCTAAAAAAAATATTTTTTCCAATATAATATATATAGGTGACCAAAACTATATTTTAAAAGGGTTCTCCATCAAAAGGTGGTAAATGGACCTTTTAATGAATATTAGAGTATTTCTGCTTAAAATCATATTTTTTTTCTTATTTTAAGCCTATAAAATTTATTGGATAAATGTAAAAACATTTAAAAAAATGTATATTAATATTGTAGGTAGTTAAATCCAGTGATACCAATACAACATCTAGGCGTTAACTACCCTTTAAAATAATATTGTATTATTATTTTTCAGAATAACTCAACGTTGTGTGCAACGTAATATTTTAAAGAAATTTGTTATTGTGTATCAGGTATTCCATCGAACATAGAATCCCCATTAAAGTAAAATTAATAATTAGTTTAAAAATATTAATAAATATAAAAATTTCATATTCTTCTTTTTACCTTGTATGTTACATCCTTCCCCCCTTTTAGGAATTGCGTCCTCACAATTTTAAAATTGGGCTCAGAAACTTCATTGAATGTCCCACATCAGAAAAAGAGTCAATAAATCTATCACTTTTTAATTAAGGAAGATAAGTTCAAAGGTCACCCAAGACAACATATAATAGTATTCCATGAAAAACTGGATATGGAGGTGAAAACAAACCATCAAGTTCTGATGGAGAGTGTTAGAAAACATGATTAGGATAAAGTTAACCACTAGAAAATCACATACATGTGATGGGTTAAACGGTCTTTGATACTCTAGTAGGAAAACTTAACAGACAATGTTTTTGTTTTAATTTACTCATGATTAAGTTGAGGAACTTATTTCTGAGCTTAACTAAAAACATAAGGAAATATACTTACTTTTCATATAGACTTTCATACTTTACTAAATTTCTACCAGAAACACATCTTTTCTCTAAACGATGAGTATTCAAACTGACATAGTCACATTAAAAGTGATAGAATCAACTTATAGAGTATCAAATAATATAAAAAATAAGAACTATATATTTCTCCTATCTTTAGAAATCAACCAAAACCAAAACATTTAGTACAAGACCAGATAATCCCCAAAAAGGATAAACTTTTACAAAAATAAAAACTATTCTTAGTCTCTAATATTTGTCAAACAATACCCAAAGTTAAACAAAGACCATTCAATAAAAAATTGTCCATAAATTCTTCAAAGTAACCCACAATATCATTGAAACCCAAAATTTCAAAAGGATTTTATCACATAGTCTTCCACAAAAATCATATCATTTATCTCTAAAAAACATCCACTACTTTTAATGTCAAATACTGAAGTGTAATTAACCAAATCACATATTCTATATGATAGGTTAATCATTTTCATAAATAACCCAAAATCAAATTATTATTTTTTCATAAAATCATCTAACTAAAAATAATTAGTCATAATAACCAGGGACTTCATGTAGTCCAGTGGTAGGCAATAAATCCCAGTGGAACTTTGGTTCTGGGTTCGATTCCAGCAAATTTGTCCGACATGATGGGTTGTCACGCGGTATACATGTTGCCCTTTTTCAAAAAATATACAATTTTATCACATTCTCAAAAAGAGATAAATTTATAAAAAATAACTATTACATATTTTAACCAAAAAGGTTATTTAATAACATTAATTTTTCATCCCAAAATGTATTAACCTGCAATTGCCTCAAATTCAAGGATCACAAAAACCAAAATGGTTGTTTATATATATATCCACAAAAGAAAAGATAATTATTCCTTGAATAAAAATTTCATATATCAAACATCAGGGTTTCACATAATATTAAAATTCTTCTAATGTAATCCCATCATCAAAAGATCCTTAATACTTCTAAGCATTTCACCATCCTAAAATCTACCATAACACTTTAATCCCTTATATGTTGACTTCTTACTCATTCAACATTCTTCATGATAGATTAACCATTCATTTCCAACTTATTCTGAAATACTTATTTCCTTCAAAAAAAATCATGAATCATATCCTAAGAATCAATAATATCAAAACATATGTTAAGAAATAATACATACCTTTCATTGGTTATTGTCAATTGCTTCATCCTCAATTGGAATGGAATTAGGTATTGGTAAACATATATTTGTACAATACTGGTGATACCATTCCCTAAACTTCTTTGTAAGACATTTCTTTGGATAATGAACACACACATGCCACATTTAAAACATTCAATTGATCCCTCAGACAAAACTTATTTCTCTTTCCTAGATTCAACTCGATGCTTCCTTTTTCCATGGAAGGTTATTTATTTATCACCTTAATTTCCACATCTATAGCATCTTCCCATACCTTTGAAGCATTTTCCTAGGTGTTCCTTTCCACATACTTACCTTTATGATTATTACATGAACTTTCACACTACTAGAAAAGGGGGCATTAGAGCCCCCCAGACTCGGGCGACCGCCATTGGCGGTCGCTATAGCTCACCATTAGCGACTGCCAATGGCGGTCGCTAACCTGCCTAAAAAAATTCGGGGGGTTTCTGCCCCCCCCCCCCCCGCGCCCTTGATCTCCCTCGCCCTAACCCCCTCCCTCCCTCGCCGCCCTCCCTCGCGCCGCCCTCCCCTCCCCCGCCGCCCGGCCTCCCCCGCCGCCCGGCCTCCCCCGCCGCCCGCCCTCCCCCACCGCCCGCCCTCCCCCGCCGCCCGCCCTCCCCCGCCGCCCGCCCTCCCCCGCCGCCCGCCCTCCCCCGTCGCCCGCCCTCCCCCGCCGCCCGGCCTCCCCCGCCGCCTGCCATCCGGCCTCCGGCCGCCGCCCTCCGCCCTCGGGCCTCTGGCCGCCGCCCTCCGGCCTCTCGGCCCTCCCCCCCCCCCCACCCCGGACGGCACCCGCACCCCGGACAGCCCCCGGCGCGCACTCCGGACCGCCCCCCGCACCCCGGACGCCTCCCCGCACCCCGGACAGCACCCCCCGCGCACTCCGGACCGCCCCCCGCACCCCGGACGCCTCCCCGCACCCCGGACAGCCCCCCCTGCACTCGGACACCCCCCTCCGAACCCGGACAGCCCCCCCGCACCCTGGACAGCCCCCCCCCCCCCCCCGCACCCCGGACAGGCCCCCCCGCACCCCGGACACCCCACCCCGCACCCCCGACAGCCCCCCTGCACCCCAGACAGCCCCCCCTCCCCCGCACCCCGGACACCCCCGCACCCCTAACACCCCTGCCCGCACCCCTGACAGGCCCCTGACACCCCGGACACCCCTCCCTGCACCTCGGACAGCCCCCCCCCCCCCCCCCGACCCCGGACACCCCCCCCCCCCCTCGCTGCCCGTCCCCCGTCCCCTCACCGCCTCCTCTCCTCCAGCTCCCCGCCGCCGCCGCCGCCCATCCCCTCCCTTGCCGCACCGCCTTTGGCTCCGGCTCCCCTTCGCTGCCTCCTATCCCTCGCAGCACCGCCTTCGGCTCCCCTCCCTTTCAGGTTTGTAGCTCAATCAGGTAACATGAGCTTTCAGTTACATTATTATTTTATCAATGGTTCATAAACAAATGGTTAATATTTATTTTGAATATAGTTGATTTGAAAAATGTAAATGTAATAAGTATTGTGTAAATGTTTTTTATACAGATATTATTATGGATAAGAGTTGGATTGATCTTCCAAATCGAACGTCTAGAGAATATTTCAATGGAATTATGCAGTTTATTGACTTCACGAGAGGATTTGAAAGTGACTATATTAGTTTTCCATGTAGAAAATGTGCTAACAGATATCAATTCACACGAGATACTGTGAGGGAGCGCCTTTTCTTTAATGGATTTCTGAAAAATTATAAGAGTTGGACTCGTCATGGAGAAGAATATGTTCGTTGTCAAAATACAGATGCAGCTCAGATGGATGTTGATGCAAGGATGACTGGTCCAATGCATGAAATGCTTACTGAAATGGTACGTGGGTTTGATCTTGAAGGCATTGACATCCAGAATCTTGAGACCGGTGAGATAAATCTTCGCTCTGGTGCAGATCGTGATTCGAGGAGGTTTTATGAAGTACTTGATGATGCGAAAACAGAATTATATCCTGGATGTACTTCTTACAATAAACTGTCGTTTATCATGGAGTTGTTGCATTTGATGACTTTGAATAATTGGTCAGACACATCATTCGACATGCTTTTGGTTTTATTGAAAAAAGTTCTTCCTGTCGACGCTAAGATTCCTGAGTCGTATTACTATGCTCGTAAGTTGACAGAGAACTTAGGTTTTACATATGAGACTATAGATGCATGTGCAAACAACTGTATGTTGTTTAGAAATGAAACTACTCATTTGGAAATTTGTACGGTTTGTGGCGCTTCCAGGTGGAAAGAGAACAGGGGAAATAAGACTCATCAAAGTCAGATTGCGATACAGGGGAAACCGATTGCCGTAAAGCAAATGTGTTACTTTCCCCTTAAACCGAGGTTGAAAAGATTTTTTATGTCATCTAAAGTTTCTAATTTAATGAGATGGCATGCAGAAAGAGTTCATGAAAGTGACATGTTAACCCACCCGGCAGACTCTCATGCATGGAAGGATTTTGATAAGAGACATCCCGACTTTGCTAAAGATGTTCGTAATGTCCGATTGGGATTGGCAGTAGATGGTTTCAATCCATTCAAGTCTATGGTTGGTGCAACTCATAGCACATGGCCCGTGGTGTTGGTTCCATATAATCTTCCTCCGTGGCTTTGTATGAAGCAACAATTTATATTACTTTCCACTCTTATTGATGGACCTAAAAGTCCAGGGGATAAGATTGATGTTTACCTTCAGCCATTGATTGATGAGTTGAATGAATTTTGGGGCGATGGTGTGATGACTTATGACTGTGAAACGAATGAAATGTTCAAACTGCATGCAGCTTTATTGTGGACAATCAATGACTTCCCAGCTTATGCAAATTTATCAGGCTGGAGTACGAAAGGGGAATTTGCTTGCCCTTGTTGCAATAAAAGTAAAAAATCTGTATGGCTTAAACATTCCAAAAAATGGGCATACATGGGTCACAGGCGTTTTCTCCCTCCCCAGCACAGGTTCAGAAAGGACAGAGTGGCATTTGATGGTTCTAGAGAGTTCATCCCAGCACCAAAGATCATGACAGGAGTCGAAATGTTATCGCAGATTGAGGAAGAAAACATCCGCACAATATATGAAATTCAGGATTTGGTGGCTCCTCCAGTACGTAATATTCGTGCTGCGGGTAGGCAGCGCAGTCACAATTGGAAAAAGAAAAGTATTTTTTATAGTCTTCCGTATTGGAAAACTAACGTGTTGAGGCATAATTTGGATGTCATGCACATTGAAAAAAATGTTTGTGATAACATATTGTGGACCATTTTAGGTGTCAGTGGAAAGTCAAAGGACCATGTTAATGCACGCCGTGATTTGGAAGAAATGGGTTTAAGGAAACAGTTGCATTTACAGTTAGCTGAGGGAAACAAGGCATATATGCCTGCTGCACAGTATTCGATGACTACAGAGGAGAAAGAGACATTTCTTTCCATTTTGAAGATGGTCAAGGTGCCTGATGGTTACTCTTCTAATATTTCAAAGTGTGTGAATCTGACGAGCAAGACATTGCAAGGGTTGAAAAGTCATGACAATCACATATTACTTCAGCAGTTGATTCAAATCGCAATTTGTGATTGTTTATCCCCCAATGTTGTTCATCCCTTGATTGAGATGAGTAATTTTTTTAGACATCTTTGTTTAAGAAATCAACGAATGAGTGATTTAAAAAGTTTGCAGGACCGAATTGTACTTACGCTTTGTCACTTTGAGAAACTTTTCCCCCCCTCATTTTTCGATGTTATGGTCCACTTGACAGTGCACCTAACTGATGAAGTAATGGCTGCTGGTCCAGTGCAATTCAGGTGGATGTATCCTATTGAACGGTATTTGAGTACATTGAAAAGATTTGTACGCAACAGAGCTCGTCCAGAGGCATCAATAGCCAATGGTTATTTGATGGATGAGTGTACTACCTTTTGTGCAGAATATCTTACGGATGTTGAAACAAAATTAGATAATCCCTCTCGGATTCATGATGGTCCAGTTGGAGAAGTAACCACATTTGATATGGACAACATCGAGTGGATACAAGCACATCGATATATCTTGTTCAATACTCCATCAGTTGCACCATTAATGCAGTAAGTATCTTATCAATGTGCTTGTATAACTTTTACATGTTTTCTTTGCATAAGTTGATCTTTTAAACATCGCGTAATCATTTGCAGGAAACACATTAATGAGATAAAAGAAGAGATGCATCGTGCGACTGAGTTGCAAATTCAACAATCTCATTATGCGGCATTTCATGATTGGTTCAAGGATTATGTATGTATAAATTGATTTTCATTATGAGTGAAGTATTAAACTAATTCTTTCTGCATATATCAGTATTGATTTTTATAAATTATGTAGGTTCGTAAGCTGAGGGAGTTAGGGGACCCCACGCTACCTGAAGTATTTATCCAACTGGCTGAGGGTCCATCTATAACGGCTCGTCGTTATAAAGCTATTGATGCTAATGGTTTTCGATTTCGCATTAAAGATGTTGACGACAAACGAGCAACACAAAACAGTGGCATCGGTTGTCCCTTTGTCGATTCTGGTTATTACTATGGTCAATTGATAGACATCATTGAAGTTGTATACACACACGGTTTGAAGTACATATTGTTAAAGTGTAATTGGGTTGATCCAGTGCGTGGATGTAAAGTCGATCAATATCAGTTTTCATTGGTTAATTTTAACTATATGTTATACAGAAATAATGAACGAGTTGAGAATGAACCTTTCATTTTGACATCACAAGCGGAACAAGTATTCTTCGTTACTTTGCCTTCGGATCCAAGTTGGCAAGTTTTTGTCAAAATGTCTCGGCGAGGAGTGTTTTTATTTGAAGAAGATGAACCCGAGACTGTTCCGTTTGTTTACCGACAACTTGATCAACATACCGTAGTTCAACGTGAAGAAGATATTTATTGGGTCAGAGCGGTTGTTGAAGGAGAAACGGTCGATTTGCATGCTTAATGAAAGGTATAATTGTTTTCCCGCTATTCAGTAGAATGTCCTAGGATATCATAAATTATCTAATCATTTTATAAATCCTTATAAGTTTTAATCCTCACTTTTGTAAGTTAATTCAGTCATAAATATTTAGGTTGATTAACTTTCTGATTTTTTAAAATTCATTCACAACTAATTATTCAATCCATTTTTTGTTTGATTAACAGTTGTACAAGTTTGATTTATTAAGAACAATCCAATTTATCTTTTAAACACTTTGGACTCATTACTGATATTTTGTATGACTGCAGACATGTCAGGGGAAGAGGCAGAAAATCCACATCATCCATCTGAGGCATCTACGTCTCAGGGTCGAGGTATGTTTGAATGTCATTGTCTATATTTTTTATGTAATTGACATATATATATATATATAACATTTCTCAATTTATATATAAAATTGTTTTCAACAGGATCAGACTCGGCTGCTTCTTCCTCTCGCAGGAGAGGCCCTGGTCGTGGCATATTATCATGGAATTCCGACATGACGATAGATGTTTCATTTGATGAGGTATTTTATCCCGTGGGACCGAATGCCCCGGCATTTATTCGTCAGCTGGGTCATATCATACATGACCCACATCGATTTCCATTGACCACGCGTGATTGGGCTTCTATCCCTCAGGACACATTAGATCGTCTATGGAGGGAGGTTCAGGTAAGAAAATAATTTTACTTTATTTTCTATTTATAAATAATACTAATATGTTTGATTATTTTCATTATAGCAAAATTTGAAAGTATGCCCTGAAGAGTTTCAGCCGGTGTGTATGAGCAAATGCCGTAAGCTGTGGAAAGATTATAAAGGCAAAGTGAAGAGGGACCACTGGATACTAAATGTGGGTGCCCTTGACATTTTGGAAAAAGTCCCGAGAGGTGTCCTCCCAGCTCAGTGGAGTGACTTGGTTGCATATTGGTCTACTGAGGGTGTTGCGGTTTGTATATTAATTATTTTGCTGTATATATATTTTCAAGAATATGTGATTTGTTTGAAATTTGAATGAATTGAATGTAGGAGGTGTCAACACGCCATTCGGAGAATCGAGTGTTGCAGGGACCAGCTCACAGGCTCGGGACTCGTCACGTGTCTCAGATCCGACATGAGGTATATATTATTCATTTTTTAATTTATTAATTAATATGGTTTTGTGTTTATATTCTTTTAATATACAGTTGCGAGGGCAAGGTGCAGCAACTGATAAAATGTCGGTGTGGATAAGGACTCGTGATCGCAATGATCCAGAGGTTGCAGCATTGATAGTAAGTGTCTGTACTTACCAATAATTACATAAATCTATATATTAACATATATATATTTATATATATTTAAATATTTCACAGGATCAATTTGAAGCTGAGTTAGAACATCTGGCAGAGGACCAGCGACAGCTTCCCATGCGACGGGATGAGATCTTTCATCGCATTATTGGTCGGGACGGGCATGGCTATAGTTTGACCTATGGAGCAGGGATTCCTCGTTCTGTAGTGTCACGCACTGCGGTTGTCGGTCCTGCTGTTGCTCATATGACACAGCAGATGTCAGATTTTGAGGCACGGCTGTGCGCTTCCGAGGAGACAAATGCGCAATTGACAGCTGAGGTTAGAGCACTGCGGGAATATGTGCGTCGAGCTGATGGTACAGGGGATCATACGACGCAGGTATATACTGTATTTATTTATTTAATTTAAATTATTTTTGTTATTAAAATATTTATAATGTTTATTTGTTGTAGGCACCTGGCCTACCAGAAGGAGGTAGCAGTGATGGCAACGCGTGACGCACCATATATTCACGAGATATGTTTTTTGTTTTTACTGGTAGGGTTGACATTGATGTACTGTATTTATTCATTTAAGTAATGCATTATTACCATCCATGGTGGTCTTTTAAATATTTTATACACATATTGAGTTTTTGATCAGATAATCTTGAATGATTCTACATTTGAAAAAGTCGAACTAATTCCAACAGATCAATAAATCTGATATTATAGATTATGTATTATTAATATATTTTTTATAAATTTATGTATGGTATCGATAAAAGAAATATGTATTAATTAGATGTTATCACTTTTATTTTTCACTTTTGTAATCAATGGGATGGCCTTTGCACCCCCGGAGAACCCCCCGCACCCCCGTACTGCCCCCCGCCACCCCCGTACAGGCCCCCGCCACCCCCGTACAGCCCCCCCCCCCCCCCCCCCCGCACCCCCGTACAGCCCCCCGCACCCCCGTACAGCCCCCCCGCACCCCCGTACAGCCCCCCCCCCCCCCCCCCCCCGCACCCCCGTACTGCCCCCCGCCACCCCCGTACAGCCCCCCGCCACCACCGTACGGCCCCCGCACCCCCGTACAGCCCCCCCGCACCCCCGTACAGCCCCCCCCCCCCCCCCCCCCCCCGCACCCCCGTACAGCCCCCCGCACCCCCGTACTGCCCCCCGCACCCCCGTACAGCCCCCCGCCACCCCCGTACAGGCCCCCGCCACCCACGTACAGCCCCCCGCCACCCCCGTACAGCCCCCCGCCACCCCCGTACAGCCCCCCGATTGTGGCGTTTTCAGTAGCGCGGCGCGCGCTGAAATGGCGCGTTGGGGGGTCAAAACCACCCGAACGACCTCCGAATGCCACGAAACCGTACGAAAACATCCGGGGCGTGAATTTTGAAATGGTCGGCCAGACGGCACCTCATTCGGAGGTGCCGTGTGACCGCGGCGGCCGGAAATGCGTTTCTGGCGCCATAAAACACCAAAACGGCGTGCGGCGGTCCAATTCGGAGAAAACGTGCTCCGAACGACCTGAAACCGCACGGGAACGATAGAAATATTATTCCTGAGATGCAGGAGGAGGCCGCACGTCCATCGGATGTGCGATGCGCGCGGCACGTCCGATTGTGCCGTTTTCAGCAGCGCGGCGCGCGCTGAAATGACGCGTTGGGGGGTCAAAACCACCCGAACGACCTCCAAATGCCACAAAACCGTACGAAAACTTCCGGGGCATGAATTGTGAAATGGTCGGCCAGACGGCACCTCATTCGGAGGTGCCGTGTGACCGCGGCGGCCGGAAACGCGTTTCCGGCGCCATTAAACACCAAAACGGCGTGCGGCGGTCCAATTCGGAGCAAACGTGCTCCGAACGACCTAAAACCGCACGGGAACGATAGAAATATTATTCCTGAGATGCAGGAGGAGGCCGCACGTCAATCGGACGTGCAGTGCGCGTGGCACGTCCGATTGTGCCGTTTTCAGCAGCGCGGCGCGCGCTGAAATGGCGCGTTGGGGGGTCAAAACCACCCGAACGACCTCCGAATGCCACAAAACCGTACGACAACATCCGGGGCGTGAATTGTGAAATGGTCGGCCAGACGGCACCTCATTCGGAAGTGCCGTGTGACCGCGGCGGCCGGAAACGCGTTTCCGGCGCCATAAAACACCAAAACGGCGTGCGGCGGTCCAATTCGGAGCAAACGTGCTCCGAACGACCTGAAACCGCACGGGAACGATATAAATATTATTCCTGAGATGCAGGAGGAGGCCGCACGTCCATCGGACGTGCGGTGCGCGCGGCACGTCCGATTGTGCCGTTTTCAGCAGCGCGGCGCGCGCTGAAATGGCGCGTTGGGGGTCAAAACCACCCGAAGGACCTCCGAATGCACGAAACCGTACGACAACATCCGGGGCGTGAATTGTGAAATGGTCGGCCAGAAGGCACCTCATTCGGAGGTGCCGTCTGACCGCGGCGGCCGGAAACGCGTTTCCGGCGCCATAAAACACCAAAAGGGCGTGCGGCGGTCCCATTCGGAGCAAACGTGCTCCGAACGACCTGAAACCGCACGGGAACGATAGAAATATTATTCCTGAGATGCAGGAGGAGGCCGCACGTCCATCGGACGTGCGGTGCGCGCGGCAAGTCCGATTGTGCCGTTTTCAGCAGCGCGGCGCGCGCTGAAATGACGCGTTGGGGGTCAAAACCACCCGAACGACCTCCGAATGCCACGAAACCGTACGACAACATCCGGGACGTGAATTGTAAAATGGTCGGCTAGACGGCACCTCATTTGGAGGTGCCGTGTGACCGCGGCGGCCGGAAACGCGTTTCCGACGCCACAAAACACCAAAACGGCGTGCGGCGGTCCAATTCAGAGAAAACGTGCTCCGAACGACCTGAAACTGCACGGGAACAATAGAAATATTATTCCTGAGATGCAGGAGGAGGCCGCACGTCCATCGGACGTGCGGTGCGCGCGGCACGTCCGATTGTGCCGTTTTCAACAGCGCGGCGCGCGTTGAAATGACGCGTTGGGGGGTCAAAACCACCCGAACGACCTCCGAATGCCACGAAACCGTACGACAACATCCGGGGCGTGAATTGTGAAATGGTCGGCCAGACGGCACCTCATTCGGAGGTGCCGTGTGACCGCGGCTGCCGGAAACGCGTTTCTGGCGCCATAAAACACCAAAACGGCGTGCGGCGGTCCAATTCGGAGCAAACGTGCTCCGAACGACCTGAAACCGCACGAGAACGATAGAAATATTATTCCTGAGATGCAGGAGGAGGCCGCACGTCCATCGGACGTGCGGTGCGCGCGGCACGTCCGATTGTGTCGTTTTCAGCAGCGCGGCGCGCGCTGAAATGGCGCGTTGGGGGGTCCAAACCACCTGAACGACCTCCGAATGCCACGAAACCGTACGACAACATCCAGGGCGTGAATTGTGAAATGTTCGGTCAGACGGCACCTCATTCGGAGGTGCCGTGTGACCGCGGCGGCCGGAAACGCGTTTCCGGCGCCATTAAACACCAAAACGGCGTGCGGCGGTCCAATTCAGAGCAAACGTGCTCCGAACGACCTGAAACCGCACGGGAACGATAGAAATATTATTCCTGAGATGCAGGAGGAGGCCGCACGTCCATCGGACGTTCGGTTCGCGCGGCACGTCCGATTGTGGCGTTTTCAGCAGTGCGGCGCGCGCTGAAATGGCGCGTTGGGGGGTCAAAACCACCTGAACGACCTCCGAATGCCACGAAACCGTACGACAACATCCGGGCGTGAATTGTGAAATGGTCGGCCAGACGGCACCTCATTCGGATGTGCCGTGTGACCGCGGCGGCCGGAAACGCGTTTCCGGCGCCATTAAACACCAAAACGGCGTGCGGCGGTCCAATTCGGAGCAAACGTGCTCCGAACGACCTGAAACCGCACGGGAACGATAGAAATATTATTCCTGAGATGCATGAGGAGGCCGCACGTCCATCGGATGTGCGGTTCGCGCGGCACGTCTGATTGTGGCGTTTTCAGCAGCGCGGCGCGCGCTGAAATGGCGCGTTGGGGGGTCAAAACCATCCGAACGACCTCTGAATGCCACGAAACCGTACGACAACATCCGGGGCGTGAATTGTGAAATGGTCGGCCAGACGGCACCTCATTTGGAGGTGTCGTGTGACCGCGGCGGCCGGAAACGCGTTTCCGGCGCCATAAAACACCAAAACGGCGTGTGGCGGTCCCATTCGGAGCAAACGTGCTCCGAATGACCTGAAACCGCACGGGAACGATAGAAATATTATTCCTGAGATGCAGGAGGAGGCCGCACATCCATCGGACGTGCGGTGCGCGCGGCACGTCTGATTGTGCCGTTTTCAGCAGCGCGGCGCGCGCTGAAATGGCGCGTTGGGGGGTCAAAACCACCCGAACGACCTCCGAATGCCACGAGACCGTACGACAACATCCGAGGCGTGAATTGTGAAATGGTCGGCCAGAAGGCACCTCATTCGGAGGTGCCGTGTGACCGCGGTGGCCGGAAACGCGTTTCCGGCGCCATAAAACACCAAAACGGCGTGCGGCGGTCCCATTCAGAGCAAACGTGCTCCGAACGACCTGAAACCGCACGGGAACGATAGAAATATTATTCCTGAGATGCAGGAGGAGGCCGCACGTCCATCGGACGTGCGGTGCGCGCGGCACGTCCGATTGTGCCGTTTTCAGCAGCGCGGCGCGCGCTGAAATGGCGCGTTGGGGGGTCAAAACCACCCGAACGACCTCCGAATGCCACGAAACCGTACGACAACATCCGGGGCGTGAATTGTGAAATGGTCGGCCAGACGGCACCTAATTCGGAGGTGCCGTGTGACCGCGGCGGCTGGAAACGCGTTTCCGGCGCCATAAAACACCAAAACGGCATGCGGCGGTCCCATTCAGAGAAAACATGCTCCAAACGACCTGAAACCGCACGGGAACGATAGAAATATTATTCCTGAGATGCAGGAGGAGGCCGCACGTCCATCGGACATGCGGTGCGCGCGGCACGTCCGATTGTGCCGTTTTCAGCAGCGCGGCGCGCGCTGAAATGGCGCGTTGGGGGGTCAAAACCACCCGAACAACCTCCGAATGCCACGAAACCGTACGACAACATCCGGGGCATGAATTGTGAAATGGTCGGACAGACGGAACCTCATTCGGAGGTGCCGTGTGACCGCGGCGGCCGGAAACGCGTTTCCGGCGCCATAAAACACCAAAACGGCGTGCGGCGGTCCAATTCGGAGAAAACGTGCTCCGAACGACATGAAACCGCACGGGAACGATAGAAATATTATTCCTGAGATGCAGGAGGAGGCCGCACGTCCATCAGACGTGCGGTTCGCGCGGCACGTCCGATTGTGGCGTTTTCAGCTGCGCGGCGCGCGCTGAAATGAAGCGTTGGGGGGTCAAAACCACCCGAACGACCTCTGAATGCCACGAAACCGTACGAAAACATCCGGGGCGTGAATTGTGAAATGGTCGGCCAGACTGCACCTCATTCGGAGGTGCTGTGTGACCGCGGCGGCCGGAAACGCGTTTCCGGCGCCTTTAAACACCAAAACGGCGTGCGGCGGTCCAATTCGGAGCAAACGTGCTCCAAACGACCTAAAACCGCACGGGAACGATAGAAATATTATTCCTGAGATGCAGGAGAAGGCCGCACGTCCATCGGACATGCGGTTCGCGCAGCACGTCCGATTGTGGCGTTTTCAGCAGCGCGGCGCGCGCTGAAATGGCGCGTTGGGGGGTCAAAACCATCCGAACGACCTCCGAATGCCACGAAACCGTACGACAACATCCGGGGCGTGAATTGTGAAATGGTCGGCCAGACGGCACCTCATTCGGAGGTGCCGTGTGACCGCGGCGGCCGGAAACGCGTTTCCGGCGCCATAAAACACCAAAACGGCGTGCGGCGGTCCCATTCGGAGCAAACGTGCTCCGAACGACCTGAAACCGCACGGGAACGATAGAAATATTATTCCTGAGATGCAGGAGGAGGCCGCACGTCCATCAGACGTGCGGTGCGCGCGGCACGTCTGATTGTGCAGTTTTCAGCAGCGAGGCGCGCGCTGAAATGGCGCGTTGGGGGGTCAAAACCACCCGAACGACCTCCGAATGCCACGAAATCGTACGACAACATCCGGGGCGTGAATTGTGAAATGGTCGGCCAGACGGCACCTCATTCGGAGGTGCCGTGTGACCGCGGCGGCCGGAAACGCGTTTCCGGCGCCATAAAACACCAAAACGGCGTGCGGCGGTCCCATTCGGAGCAAACGTGCTCCGAACGACCTGAAACCGCACGGGAACGATAGAAAAATTATTCCTGAGATGAAGGAGGAGGCCGCACGCCCATCGGACGTGCGGTGCGCGCGGCACGTCCGATTGTACCGTTTTCAGCAGCGCGGCGCGCGCTGAAATGGCGCGTTGGGGGTCAAAACCACCCGAACGACCTCCTAAGGCCACGAAACCGTACGACAACATTCGGAGCGTGAATTGTGAAATGTTCGGCCAGACGGAACCTCATTCGGAGGTGCCGTGTGACCGCGGCGGCCAGAAACGCGTTTCCGGCGCCATAAAACACCAAAACGGCGTGCGGCGGTCCCATTCGGAGCAAACGTGCTCCGAACGACCTGAAACGGCACGAGAACGATAGAAATATTATTCCTGAGATGCAGGAGGAGGCCGCACGTCCATCGGACATGCGGTGCGCGCGGCACGTCCGATTGTGCCGTTTTCAGCAGCGCGGCGCGCGCTGAAATGGCGCGTTGGGGGGTCAAAACCACCCGAACGACCTCCGAATGCCACGAAACCGTACGACAACATCTGGGGCGTGAATTTTGAAATGGTCGGCTAGACGGCACCTCATTCGGAGGTGCCGTGTGACCGCGGCGGCCGAAAACGCGTTTCCAGCGCCATAAAACACCAAAACGGCGTGCGGTGGTCCCATTCGGAGCAAACGTGCTCCGAACGACCTGAAACCGCACGGGAATGATAGAAATATTATTCCTGAGATGCAGGAGGAGGCCGCACGTCCATCGGACATGCGGTGCGCGTGGCACGTCTGATTGTGCCGTTTTCAGCAGCGCGGCGCGCGCTGAAATGACGCGTTGGGGGGTCAAAACCACCCGAACGACCTCTGAATGCCACGAAACCGTACGAAAACATCTGGGGCGTGAATTGTGAAATGGTCGGCCAGACGGCACCTCATTCGGAGGTGCCGTGTGACCGCGGCGGCCGGAAACGCGTTTCCGGCGCCATAAAACACCAAAACGGCGTGCGGCGGTCCAATTCGGAGCAAACGTGCTCCGAACGACCTGAAACCACACGGGAACGATAGAAATATTATTCCTGAGATGCAGGAGGATTCCACACATCCATCGGACGTGCGGTGCGCACGGCACGTCCGATTGTGGCGTTTTCAGCAGCGCGGCGCGCGCTGAAATGGCGCGTTGGGGGGTCAAAACCACCTGAACGACCTCCGAATGCCACGAAACCGTACGACAACATCCGGGCGTGAATTTTGAAATGGTCGGCCAGACGGCACCTCATTCGGAGGTGCCGTGTGACCGCGGCGGCCGGAAACGCGTTTTCGGCGCCATAAAACACCAAAACGGCGTGCGGCGGTCCCATTCGGAGCAAACGTGCTCCGAACGACCTGAAACCACACGGGAACGATAGAAATATTATTCCTGAGATGCAGGAGGAGGCCGCACGTCCATCGGACGTGCGGTGCGCGCGGCACGTCTGATTGTGCCGTTTTCAGCAGCGCGGCGCGCGCTGAAATGGCGCGTTGGGGGGTCAAAACCACCCGAACGACCTCCGAATGCCACGAAACCGTACGACAACATCCGAGGCGTGAATTGTGAAATGGTCGGCCAGACGGCACCTCATTCGGAGGTGCCTTGTGACCGCGGCGGCCAGAAACGCGTTTCTGGCGCCATAAAACACCAAAACGGCGTGCGGCGGTCCCATTCGGAGCAAACGTGCTCCGAACTACCTGAAATGAGATTATTTCTTGAATCGAAGTTTCTAAATTATTATAGCACAATGATTTGATATTATATATGTATTAAATATATATTAAAACATTTAAAATATATTATATATATATATATATATATTTAAAATATTGTATTTAATAGTATATTTATGAATATTTTTACATATATATATATATTTATATTTATATTTATATTGAATTCAATAAAAAAAAATTAAATTTTTTTTTTTCGAATAGCGACCGCCAGAGGCGGTCGCTGAAGGCCGATCTGCCGGCCTTCTATAGCGACCGACATTGGCGGTCGCTAAAGGCCTCTAGCGACGAGGCAACAGCGACCGCTAAAGACCTTTAGCGACCGCCAATGGCGGTCCCTAATGGCCTTATTTATAGGGATTTGTTTCACGTAGATATGATGCCTTATAAAAATCACCAAGGTTCAGGTGTTCAATCGCAACTCTAGATAGTTTTTTGGGAATAAACACAAGAGTTCTCATTTAAGCCCTTATTTCTTTCAGTTTCTCATTTAGAAAACTGTCACAGTTTTCTTCATATCCACTGTTACTTTGGTTTCTGCTAGATGCAGCCATTTTCTAAAACCTAAAAGGTCAGTGTGAGTATATCAGTAAAATCATCATATAATATCTTATGAGGAGGGTAAATACTAAGATATACTTATTCATGTTATCTTAAACTTGTTCAAATTATCTAAAATAACTATGACTCTTTCTAAAATTCTAACCATTATGGTAATGTCACTTATGCTTAAAGAACACTCTAACCTCTAAAGTTATCTAAACCGACCTCTAATATGAACTATAATGACCCTACATTAATACATTAAAAAATCATGACTTAAATTAATAATTCACATTGAGGATCTTTTCAGGATTATAGTTTCAGATAATTTTGCCCTAACTATTACATTTCATCTCAAAAAAATTACAAAGTATACACATCTACTCAGTTTCAATTTTTTATCATTAAATAAAAACCCTTAAAAATAAACATGTCTAGTTCCAAGTTTTAGAAAAAATGACTTTTCCTTGATCCCATCCTTGACCCTATTCCACTTTATGTCATGTGAATAACATTTCAAAAAATTGGGATGAGCATAAAAATCTCAGTAAGGGATACACAAAGAAGGAAAACTGTTAGTTTTTCAAAACAACAAGTAAACCATGAATACTTTATCATAAGTAATACTTTTTACATTTATGAAGTAGTAAATACTCTTCTCTGAATAAATGATCATTGATTACCTTTGGTAACCAAAAATTACCATAAAACCCATAAAAACCACACATAACATATATAGATAACTTGGGACATAAACATACATAAATGGAATAACCATACGGTCAACTTCCACACATATCACTAAATGGAATAGCCATAAGGCCTACTTACATACCCAATGCACTAGAGGATATAATGTTACAACCTGCCCTGGTTTATCACGTCAAAACCCATCATTTGTTTTATCATGTAACCACCCATCAAATATCCATGTTCCATTATAAAATTGTAACACATAAAATATTAAAAATATATAAATTTCACCAATAACATTTCCACATTGCAATCAAAATATATCATTTCAAGATATTGACATAGTCAATGATTAATCAAACCATTTTCAAAACCATTTAAAACATTTAATAAAGATATTTTTGAATCAAAGTGTCCCATAAAACTTTGAAGATTTTAAATGAATTAAATTTTTAAAACATTAATGTTAATATAAATAAATGATAAAAACCATTTTTAAAACATGGACATTAATGGGAAATATTTAGAAGAATAAATCTTTAAAACAATATTTTAGTTAAAGAGTTCTTAACCAAAAAAGATATGTTTTAATAAAAATAATTGAGGAATAAAATTCAATAAAAACATTATAATATCATGAGAATAATGGGATTTGTGATATTATATGCTAATGGACAGTATATACACCATATAAAAAATAATTGGTGCATAACAACAATGAAGTCTCATTAGAATTCAATTTGAGACGAAATCCCTTATAAAGAAGGTGTCCTTAGATTAAGGATAAACCAATTGAATAATTATATGTGAAAAATATAAATACAATCAATATGATTGGATATTCAGTTTAAATAGATCTTAGGACATTCACACATGTTCTTTTTAAGATAAAACCTATGACTTTGATGTTAAACTCAATGAATGGAAATTGAGTTAAAATTACTCTTATCAAGTTCATATTGATGACTTGAGATTTTATCAACGGAGTGATTATGTATATCAAAAGTATATCCACACAAATTGGAGTGAAAATTACAACATAAATAAACAAACAGTGACTCCACAAAGAATCATAGCATGACATAATTATGAATTAGAAGATTAACCCAAGGAATGAAATTTGGGTTAAAAACATCCCTTACCGATTTGGTAACTTAGGAATCATACACCAAATGAAAGAATAATAATTAAATTAAGATGTAAATACACATAAATGAAATTATATTACACAAATAGTACAAATCATGGGAATTAAATACCCCACACAAAGGGAAATAGTGGCCAATATAGCATGAATTTCATGGGAATAAAAAGCGAGATGAAAATCCCTTACCACGTTGTAATCAATCGATTTGTATGAACAAAAGTTAATTATCACCAAATGATTCAAAAAATAACATGAATATATAGAGAATCGTGATAATATATATCAAATTTCAGTACATAGTACACCACATTCAATAAATTCGTGGCAAACAATGGAAATATCACGGAATTAAAAGTGAGATACAAATCCCCTTACCACGTGTCCGACTTGACTTGTTTGTTCCTTGTTCATCCTGAATAATAAACTTAAGTTATTTTATACTTGATTAAGAACCATTTTTCAAGTATATTATTCCTTTTATATCAATTATTACCATGTTATAAACATTATGTAATCATTTAAGTTAATAATGGTTATTTTATCTATATTTGGTACTTGAGTAAAAAATGAACACCTTATAATTACAAGTTGTACATGTGGTCAAGAGTAAATTATATACAGAATGATATTCATGATTTAGATATCATATATATCATATATATATATAGTTTATATATCTATTTATAACAGCACATAACATTTGGAGATAAGAAATGAAATGCACCATTCATGGAGACAATAAGCTGTACGTACGCATGAACGATACTTTCATTTTTGTTTCATATTTTAATTGAATGAAAACAAAATTGTACATAGTTATATTATAATTAAAGTATAATATCATATATAATTTAAATAACTCCATCCTTTATATGTCCCACATATGGTATAAACGAGTTATATCACTTTGAGGGGGAGGTAGACTACACTTCCTCAAATGAAATTATCGCGTTTACTCATAATGGAAACCATAATGGTATGATATAAAAGGAAAATATAGAAGAATAAAGAAAATATAAACATAATATATATCATATATAAATATAGTTCCATCATAATGACCACCATCAGAGGTGGTAGGAGATAATTGAATATTCATCATTTCGTGAGGCGTTAGTTTTCCATCAACAGAAACAATATGTTCATTACCCATTAGATGGAGGTGTATAAAAGTGTAGTATGAATAATTATAATAACAATATCCTAGTATATTTATGATACTTGTTTTGTTTTAAAATAAAAGATTAAAAACAGTTTATGGGGTTGGAGATGTAAAATAAAACAAAAGGACTTAAGAGAAGACGTTACCTTTAAAATGGGCATCTCTCATTGGTTTGAACCAAAAGGTTTACTTGAAGTGCCTTCTAATTATGGTAATTATTCTAGGAGGAAGATAGGGATATTGAGATATTATTTGGGCTATGTTTGGACGAGACAAGTGGATTGAGAGGTGTGAGGAATGGGTTATAGGTGAGTGCTTTTATAAGGGGGAGGAGGGGCTCTTTAGGAAAGTGTGAAAGTAGTATTTTAGTATATAATAATTTTTAGTTTATAAAGGTCCCAAAATAATTAAATACGAATATAATATGACTCATGGTTGAAATAAAATCATCCAATAATAATTGGACACGTTTTTAATATTATTTTAATCATTATAATCTTATTTATTTAAATAATTTACTAATGAGGTAAACAGTGTATCATTATTTTGTCATATATAATTTTATTTATTTGATGTCTAAAAATTATAAAACAAAAACCATGATTTAGGAAATAGTTTTATATTTCCAATTAATATTTATAATCTAAAAGATAACTTATATAACCCTATGTAAAATTTAATTTACTAAAAGATATTTGTTTATGTCCTTTTTGTCTTCACTTTAAATAAATTAATATAAAGTGTCATTATCACTCTTAAGTGGCTCCATGCGGTCCCAAAATCGACCCAAGGATGTCCATGGTCAGAAATGTATTAAACAATAGTATTAGGACACATGTTATGGTAATTTTATATTATTATTATAATATTTTTTTACCCTTATTTTCCAGATTTACCCATTAACCATGGTAAATGAAATTTTTACTGAAGTAAATATTCATATTGTCTAAAACTAAAAGTTACCAATTTACACAATTTTTACCTCCTGATTAAAAATATGGAATCTATTTTTACATATTCAAAACACCAAAGTGGTATAAATTAATTTAAAATTAATTCCCACTTTCAAAACAAAACACATGTTTTTAAGAAATAATAACTATCAAAAGATTGACACTTATTTATGTCCAATTTCAAAGTGAAATTAATTCCAATGACAAAAATTGGATTAAATTTAAAAATATAATATAATTTTACTTTAAAAAAATTAAAAAGATAATCTATCCATATAAATAAATTAAATTAAAAGTCAGTTTTGAAATAAAATACAGTTTCTTCCACAATTCATAAAAAAATGATTTTTATCAGAAAAATACCAAAAATTTTACCAAAGTAAAATTTTATGTCCTTATTCTAAAGAATACTTTTATTTTTTCAAATATAATATATAAAATTGACAAAACTAGATTTAAAGAGGGTTCCCCATCAAAATGCTGTAAATCTACCTTTTAATGAATATTAGAGAATTTATACTTAAAATTTGATTATTTGTTGTTTTAAGACTCTAAAATTTATTGGATAAATGTGAAAAAATTTAACAAAAATTTATATTTATATTTAAGTATGTTCTTTCCATTCCCTCCAATACAACGGTTAGGCGTTAACTTCCATTTAAAATAATATTATATTATTATTTTTCAGTATAACTCAACGTTGGGAGCAACGTAAGATTTCAAAGAAACTCGATGTTGTGTATCAGGTACACCATCGAACATATAATCCCATTTAAAGTAAAATTAATAATTAATTTACAAATATTAATAAATATGAAAATTTATTATTCTTTATTTACATGGGATGTTACAATACCTCTTGAATGTCGCCTCCTTAAAAGATAGTCGAGGACCTTGGATTTTGTATTTGGGTGAGATCATCAGCACTTGGATGTGGGGAGAGTGAAGATGATAGGTTTGGGTCAATATTTTAGGATCTAAAAGGTTATTTTTATTGAAATAGGGTGGTGGAGAGGGGGTATTTATACTTGAGAATAGGTTGGCTCAAGTGATTAATTTATTGACTACTTTATATTAAAAGATAACCATATTGAGGTGAAATTAAATTACATGGTGTTTTCTTGTAATTAGTTTTTATATGATGTTATGGGTCTAAAAACACCTCAACTAGTCATTAAATTGTTATTTTTTTATTATTGTTATGTTTTTACCTTTTTATTTTAACCCTCATCAAAATTTCACTTTTACTACGGTAAATAAAATTTTTACCATGGTAACTTTTTTATACCTCAAAATGCGGATGGAATTAAAAATTAATTTTTACCATATTATTCTAAATATGAAATCCATTTTTCCTTATTCAATTCATAGAATTGGTTAAATTATATTAAAAAAAATTCCGCTGAAAAAAAAAACTAAAAAGTGGGGTTTTTTAAAATAAACGATCAAAAGATTGAAATGATTTTATATCTGATTTAAATTTGAAAACGATTTAAAGGACAAAAATCGATTATATGGTAAAAAAATAATCTAAATATACATTAAAATAAATTAAAATTTTAATTTATCAATTTAGATAAAATAGATGAAAAAGCTGTTTTGAAATAAAATATTGTATTTTTCACTATTCATTAAAATATAAATGTTATTAGAAAAATACCAAAAATTTATCCAAAATAAATTTGGATATCCCTCTTTCAAATAAGAATTTTATTTTTTATAATTGAACATCTAAAGGAGTCAAACCGATATTTAAAATGTATTCTCCATTAAAAGGTGGTAAAATACCTTTTAAATATATTAGAGTTTTGATGCCTAAAATTGTATTTATTATTATATTAGGTCCATAAACATTTTAGGAAGAAAGTAAATTTTTTTAATAAACATGATTAAATATAATATAATTAGTTATATTCATTCTAAAAAATACTACATCTGGGAAATAACTACCATTTAAAATAATAATATTAATAATTTGTTATTTTTCGATATACCATAGTCTTGTGTGTAACATAAGATTTTAGAGAAGCCCATCGTTGTATTTCAGGTATGCTATCGGACATAACATCACCTTTAAAGTAAAATTAATATCTAATTATTAATTATTAATATATAAGAAATTTTTTTATTCTATAATTACCTGGGATGTTACATCCTCCCCCTTTTGGTAATTGTTCCCTCTCAATTTTATTCACTTATTAAAAAAGTGTGGGTATTTCTCCCTCATAGTAATTTCTTACACCCATGTTACCTCTTCCACCATATATTTTTTTGCATAAAACCTTAACCTCGTGTATCACCTTATTCTGCAACATTTTCTCTCTATGGTCATAAATATGAACCGTTTTCTCCTCATAAGAAATATTATCTTCCAACTACACTACTTCTGGACACAAAACAAGAGTTGAATCTGGAATATTTTTTCATTACATTGAAACATGAAAAACATTTTGTACCTGGGAAAAAATAGGAGGTAAAGACACTTGATAGGAAACTCATCCAACTTTATCAAGGATTTAATATGGTCCAATGAACTATGGAATCAGTTTCCCACTATTATAGTACACATCACACTTTTCCATCGAGAAACATTGAGAAATAAAAGATCACTTGCTTCAAAATAAGGATAATTCCTCTAGTTATCTACATAAATTTTCTTCATACTATGAGTTATACTTATATTATTCTAAATCAACTTATGTTTTTCTACCATCTCTTATACCAATTCTGGTCCCATTAACTTCCTTTCACCTACTTTATCCCAAAAAATGGATGTTTGACACCAGTTTCCATTTAATTCTTCAAATAGTGCCATTTGTATATTGGAATAGAAAATGTTATTATAAGAAAAAACAACCAAAGAAATATAGTGATCCCAATATATTGAGAAATCCATTGAACATGCATGTAACATATCATCCAATAAAATAATTGTTTGTTCTGTCAACCTAACTTATTAAAGATGAAAATCTATGCTAAAATTTAATTCTGTTCCCAACGACTTATAAAGGCCTTTCCAAAAGTCAGACCTAAACATAAGATCACGATCAGATAAAATTGAGAGTGAAACTCCATGAAACGTAATTATCTCTTTAATATAAAATCTATAATTTTGATATAGATATTGAGTATATATAATAGGAATAAAATTAGAATATTTAGTCAATTGATCAAATATAACCAAGATCATATCGTTACCTTGAGATGTATTCGGTAATCCCACTATAAAATCCATGGTTATTTTTCCCCATTTCAACTCTAGAAATTCCCAAGGTTGAAGAATACCATTTAGAAATTTTAGTTTTTATTTAACATACTAACTAGTCAAACACATCATAGTAAAGTCAGCAATATAATTTTTTATTCCATCCCACTAGAAAAATACCCAAAGATCCATGTAAATCATAGTACTACTAGGAGGTGTTGAAAATAGATAATGGTGATCTTCACATAACAACTCTTTAATCAACTGTGTATTTCAAGGAACACATTCCCTCTTCCCAAATATCAAAACAAAATCTTTAGCAACATTAAATTCTGATAACATACCCTTCTGAAACAATTCAACCTTTTCCTCTAACTCACTGTCTTTATTCTATGCATAATTAATTCTGTATGATAGAGATGATTGTATTGAAACTTAAAAAAAATGGAATTTCCTTCCCCAAAAAATTCCAAGGCAATATTCATAAAATCTTTAACCAAAGGATCCTATTTTAAATTTATCATGGTTAATATAGAATTACTTTTCTAATTCAAAGTATCAGCAACATTATTTTCCTTTTCTGGATTGTATAGAATCGTGCAATCATAATCCTTGATTAATTACAACGATCTCCTTTATCTCATGTTCAATTCATTCAGATTGAATATATACATCATACCTTTGAGGTAATTATATATTTCACATTTTACTCTATATAGATGATTCCTCCAAATTCTTACAAAAAAAACAACAACAGCTAATTCCAAATCATGTGTAGGGTAATTTATCTAATGATTTTTAAACTGATGTGAAGCATAAAAAATTAACTTATAATTCAACATTAGGAAAGAACCATGTACTTTTAATGAATCATCATTTCAGATAAACAATTCACCATATTTGGAAGGTAATGTCAATACTCGATGATTCGCCAATATTTTTTTCAATTATGGAAAAAAAATCACATCCTTTTGTCTAGATAAACATAAGACATTTTGTGTTAACTTAGTCAGTGGTCTAGATAACCATGAAATTTGTTCAATAAACCTCCTGTAATATCCTTCTAAACCAAGAAAACTATAAATCTCACTTATATTTTTAGCCCATGGTAATTCTTAAATGACATTATTTTTAGTTGGATCAACAGTTATACCCTCTTTAGAAACAATGTGACCAAGGAATTAGATTTTTTGTAACTAAAACTCACCATTTATAAATTTCCCATATAGTTTCATTTCCTGTAAGGTTTTTAAGAAAAACCTTCAATGAATTTCTTGATTCTCTTTACTTTTAGACTATATCAAAAAGTAATCATTAAACATAACCACAAACATATCCAAGAACTCATGGAATACTTTATTTATAAGATCAGTGAATACAACAGGTTAATTAGTTAACACAAATGGAATGACTAAAAATTCATGATGGCTTTATATAGTATGAAATGCTGTATTGGGAATGTCTAATTCCTTTACTTTCAATTTATGATACCCCTACCTCATGTCAACATTTAAAAAATACAGTGTTCCTTAGAGCTGATCAAACCAATTACTGATATTTGGAAAAGGATACATGTTCTTAACAATGATGTTATTAAAGACATTATAATAAATGAAAATTCCCATTGAAAGATATATATTTTTAATATGAAATATAAAAGAACCCTATGGTGATGTGCTAGGTTGAATAAAAACGTTATCTAATAACTCATGCAATTGCTTCTTAAACTCTAAAAGTTCAATCAATTCCATTCACTATGGGGGTTTTGAAATTGTTTTAGCATAAAGAACTAAGTCAAAAGTAAATTCAACTTCCCTATGAGGTATAATTCAAGGAAACATATCAGGAAAAACAAAAAGATACTCATTTACAACTGGCACATCATTAATCTGAATAGATCTATTGTTTTTACAAATTTATTCAAGATAACAATAATTTCCATCTTTTAACAGATTCTCAACTCTTAGATATTTTATCAATGGTATGGGTTCTTTCATGTACCAAAATTGAATGTATTTATGAAAAGACACTTCTTTTACTAAACATTCAATCATAGCATGGTATACAAAAAGCTAATCCATACCCAGAATAAAACTAAACACTATTATAGGAAAAACAATAAGTTGTTCAGGTAAATTCTTTCCATAGAAAAGGATAACAAGATTCTTATTATTTATTTTTTTTTCATCAACTTTTCCCCCATGTTTTTTACCATGAGTTCTAGATTCATTAATTGAGGAGTAATTTCCAATTAATTAGAAAATTTCTAAGAAACAAAATAATGTGTAGACCCAAAATAAAAATACCCTTTCGGATAATTAGTGTAAAGAAAAAATTACTTAGTAACATTTGATGGACCAATATCTGCTGAAGTTGTTTCAAAGGATTGCGCCACACCTTTCTTCTTATTTTCTAGTTGATCCCTCTGTTCAAGCTATTCATCATACACAAATTCACATAATGACCCATCACATTGCATTTAAAACATTTTTTTGACTGTAAATAAAAAAATTTATTACCACTACCATTATATTTTTCAATTCAGTTACATGTTCTATTCCACATTTTACCACAATAGAAGCACTTACAAGAATTCAGAAGGAATTCTCTAGTGTGTTATTTTACAACAATTTTTTCAAACTGTAAACATAATTTCCATACCATCAAGATTTTTTGATGAATTATTCCCTTTAACCTTCCACCTTGACCTATTATTCTTTTATTTTTTAAAGAACACATGATCATCAACAAAATCCATTTGGACCATCTCTACATATTGAAAAAGTTCTTTTGTAACTTTTTAACTCTTAAGAATCCAATGCCCTTTGATACATCAGAATTAATCCTTAGTAAAAATGATTGATTTTACTGTTAATATCTCACATGAAATTTTGATCATACTATTCTAGTCATGTGAATATTTATTCATATGTATCCACCAAGTCATCCTCTTGGGTTAATTCCAAGAATTTTTTTTCATCCTAATTCAAGATGCCTTTGGAAAATATCTATCGAGAAACATATTTTTAATTCATCAGAATGAAGAGCATGAATATCCTCAATTTACTTGATATTCTTAACCATCGAGCACCACTGATCAGTTTCACCTTCTAGATGGTAAACAACCAGACTAACCATTTAATTTCATTAAAAACCCTATTAAATTGAAAATATTTTTCTAGGGATTTAATCAACCCTTTAGCTAGCACGGGTACAGATGATCCTTTGAATATGTAGGATGTTGCCTCATTAAATGACCACATACTGACATGTTCTTCTTTGGACGATCTCATGTATAGATACCACCACCATTTTTCGCCTAATTCAACCAATACATTATTGAAATAAACTATTCGGTTTTGATTCCAACCATATAAGGTTGCTAATTTTGATGGTTTTTTCTATAGGATTTCGTCCTTGAAGAAATTAAATGTTTCCTCTCTGGAAAACTATTCTAAACAGACATATCACAGAAAAAGTAACATGGAAATCTTCAAATTCTATATAATATCAATTTGAACATAAGGTAAAACATTATTTATGGATAATCTATTAAAAATACGATAACCCCTAAATGAATATAATCCTCCCTCTGATACCAATTATAAGGTCCAAACCATAAAAATTACATTATTTTAGACTTAGCCAAGATTTTTTTGAGGATATTTTTATGATTATATTTTTTTAAACTATAACATAACTATTACATAATATACCAATACATTAAATTTTTACTATTACACTAAGTATCCATTTTTTCCACCAATAGAATAACTTTTAAAATAAAACTTGATTTATTTTTTGGGAAAAAAATAGTCTCAAAATACTCATTTCTATTACAGATCAATATTAACTATGAAAAACATTTTAAAAACATGGGATGAGAAAAAAAATATTAGTAACAGATATAAAAAATGGAATGAAACTATTAGTCTCTAGATATTTTAAACTGAATAAAACATTTTACCAAAATCATGACTTTAAGCCATACAAATATACCTAATGATATCAAAGAATCCCTAAAAATAAATCTTAAATATCATAAATCATAATGGTATCTTATGGAATACATATCATACATATATTTTATCTTTCCAAACTATATT
Organism: Viscum album; assembly: GCA_963277665.1. Classification (NCBI taxonomy): domain Eukaryota; kingdom Viridiplantae; phylum Streptophyta; class Magnoliopsida; order Santalales; family Viscaceae; genus Viscum; species Viscum album. The sequence goes on along the minus strand of OY728131.1, from coordinate 1,642,845,033 downwards.
GGGAGTAACTTTCATGGTCACATTTGGAAGGCTTATCACAGTGAATTCCCTAAATCACTTATGAGAAACTATATCGTTTAACTTTGTATCATTACCCAATTCATTAGACAGTTATCACAAGATCACATAACCTGGGTATATAACATAACCACATGTATACATAATCAATTCCAATGTTCCAAAACATATTCACAATAATTAAATCAAGAATAATGGAAAAATGACATTTTCACATTACAATCACAAGATATTATTTCAAGATATTGACATAATAAATCCATTATCAATGAAAATTTCAATACAAAAAATCATGAAAAGTGAATATCATATTTGTTTTCCTTTTAAAAAAATTAACGCTTATAGGTGAATCCAACTATCAAATAATGATTATCGCGGGAAAGAAGTCATTATCAAAAAATAAGTTAAAAACATTCCTTTTTTCGTTTTGTATTGAAATACAAATGCTCCATATAAAAATATTCATTTAAAAATAAATTAATTAAATTAAATATGTAAATAAAATATAAGATATTAAAATTTATTTCACACATAAGAGTTTAATGTCATAACCAAGAAGTATAAATTTAACCTAAAAATGAAATTTTGTTATGCAATTCCATTACCTTGAGTGTGACTGTCTCATACATTCTTTATCTTCATAAATAATATCCTTAGATTAATTTTAAATTTCATGAAAAAGTTTTTCAGGCTTATTAATTATTTTATATAACTTCTTACCTTGATATAATAATTAAATAATTATTAAAGTTTATATTAGATGTTTTGTCGATATTATGTACCTCAATCGAAAATGAACGTAGTATGATGTCAATAGTTCATATGGGAATAAGTTCATTATCTCTATAATATAAAACATGAAATAAATATATTACATATTAATTATATAATAATTTATAATAATATTTTAAGATAAAAAAACACTATTCAGGGGGATAGTTTTCCGTACAAACGCATGAATGATATTTTCGCTTTTCCTTTCATATTGAAAGAGAGAAATTAAATGAAATATACAAAAATATGTAGACATTTATAATTTAATAACAATATAATTAATATTTAAAATATATAATATATTTTTTATAAAATAATCCTTAATAAAATCCATTTAATTTGATAACGAATCACATCATTATGATGAGGAAGTAGTCCACAAGCCCCAAACGAAGTTATCATATAACAGCACTATAAAAAATTAAGTTATGTTTAATATAACATTTAAAGAATATTAAATAGATAATAATATATATATCTAAAAATTATTTAACCTGAAAAATAGGATTAAGACCATAAATTAATGGGGTAATGGAAAAGGCACAAAAATATTATTCACCAAGGCGATTAACTGACATAACTTGGACAAAAATTAAAATTCTTTCCATGGGAAGATGTGAGAAAATAAATGGATATGATATCATATATTAGAAACCTAACAATACATTATGTAATTTATTATTTAGTTATCATTCATTTCTTAGGAAGGATATGATGAAAATGTAGAGAAAAAAAAGAAATTAAGAGAGGTACTTTGAGAAAATTACCTCTTGAATATTCCCTCTATTAAAGACCTTGGAGGACATTTTATTTGTTCATGTGGTGATAAAATCAGAACATGGACCTAGGGATAGTAATGATACAAGTTTTGGTCTAATATTTTATGATCTATAAGGCTTTATGGGTCGAAATAGGGTGTTGGAGAGGTGGTATTTATATTTGAGGAGAGGTTGGTTCAAGTAATTAATTTATTGATTATTTTATATTAAAAGCTAACCATATAGTAGTGGAATTAAATTAAAATACATTAGAATTTAATTATTGTTTTATAGGATTCTTAGGGTTTATATACATCTCATACAACCATTAAATGTTTTATTTTTTATGTATTTAATGCTTTAACCATTTAATTTTAACTGTTGAAAAAATTACACTTTTACTACAGTAAGTAATTTTTTTATGATGTTATAATTTTTATACCTAAAAATAAAATGAACATAAAAAATAATTTGGAACTTATTCTTATAAATATGTAATCAATTTTACCTAATTCAATATATAGAATCGGTAAAATTATATTTAAAATTAATTCCATAGACAAAACTAAAGAGCGGGGTTTTTTAAGTGAAATGTCCAAAAATATTGAAATATTTTTATATGTAATTTCAGTTTGAAAATGATTCCAATAACCAAAATTGAATTAAATGATAAAAAAATATAAATATTCTTTAAAACAAATTAAAATAATGATATATCAATTTAAATAAACTATATTAAAAATATTTTTTGAATTAAAATGCAATATTTTTTACTATTCATTAAAATATGAAAGTTATTAGAAAATACAAAAATTGAATCCAAATTAAATTTTGATATTATACATTAAAATAATTAATGTATCTTGTAAAATATATTTTATAAATTTTTACAAAACAAGATTAAAAATGTTCTCTCCATCAAAAGGTGGTAAAACTACATTTTAAAATAGTATTACTATGGAGTAATGACAACCATTTAAAATAATAACCATATAAAATGGCAACAATTTAAAATATCAACCATTTAAAATAACAACCATTTATAATCCCTCCAATACAATGTATTGTAAATAACCACCATTTAAAATAATAATATTAATAATGCATTGATTTTTAGTATAACATTGTCTTTTTTGAAACATAAAATTTTAGAGAAACCTATTATTGTGTGCGGGGTGCGCTATCGGAAATAGAATCTTCATTAATGTAAAATTAATATCTATTTCATAAATATATATATATATATATATATATATGGAAATTTATTATTCTATAATAACCTAGGATGTTATATAACTGGTACCCCAAGCTTATCTAGAATACTCTGGAATTATTATCCCCATCACCTAGAGGATGATAATCACACCATTAAATGGTGTTCTCTTCAGATTATTAATCACAACATGTTTAAATTAATGTACTGCACTATATATTCCACTCAATAGATGAGGATGAAACATATAAACCTAAATTTCCCATTTATAATCAAGGAAGTAGTTATTGATCCTATGGATGAAAAATCCATGGTGGACCCATGTTGATAAGAATCATTTCCAACAAGGCTATTTAGTTAGTTTATACATAGAGATAGTAATTCTAATGATATCAACTAAAAAATAGATCTAATAATATAATCCTCTAGGGATATTTTAGGCACCATTATATTGTAAGACAAGATATCCAATATACATTCTTATAGTTAATGTCATGTTACAATATAGATTTTTCTACCAAATATAAATGTGATATGGTTATAATACTGTACTAATAAAGGATAGGATATGTTGGTGTAGTTAGCTCTAGCCTTGTTGTCATATGTTAGTGAAAAATTATTGATAGGATGCACAATCCCCCAGTAGGGAATATTGATATATTTAAGCAACATGATATAATACCTAGAGTAATATCTACATTAGAATCACATTGAATTTCAAAATAACTCATGGAGAACCTCACTAAGGTGATTTAAATCACCCAATATTTTGAGAATAATTTTTTCACACATAAAATATTCCACCTGGATATTTATACTATATAATGAAATATAATCATCTATTTAATGGAACATGACTAATAAACTATTATAGAAGGAAAAATATGACCTTTTATATATATATAATGCTTGATAATTTCAATATTCCAAAATCCCTATTTAATAAATTTATAGGATTATCATCATTTTTATCTAGAACCTTTTATTTATTGGTCAAAATGATGGTGACCTATCACTTTTCTAAATGATTATCATGGTGTGTAACAAGATGGAATATATTCAATTCAAAAGGATCACATTGAAAATATTGTTTAGTAAACTCATTTATGACACCAAATTCATGGTTTTTCACTAAATCATAGCATTCATTTTCATGTTGGGAATGTTATCTCTCTATAAACATATAGTATTACCATCATAATTTCATCAATGATTTAATTATTAAATCAAAATGAATGTTGAGTTATTGAATGATGATGGATCGCCATTGGAGTCCTATGAATCTCAATATAAATATAGAGGATTCTATAAAGGGGAGGAGAATCATCTATTAGTAAATAATTAAATAGGTATTGATGCCCTTAATGGACTAGAAACTCCTCCTATCAAGACATGTAGTGAAAAAGTTATGATACCATGTTGTTCATCAAACGAAATGAAAAAATAAATCATGATCTAAGATGAAATTGTGTCACATGGGTCACATTATACAATGAATAAAAATATTAACTTAATTTCATCTCACATAATTTTCGTGTATGTACTCCCAAAAAGCAACTACCACCAATAAAAGAAAAGTCTGTTGGTTATTTCTAGTAGATTAATATATCCCAAAAAAGAGTCTATCATAATATGGTTTTGGTAGATGTTTGATAATATTATTTTAATATATTAGATTAACTAGATATTAACCCTAGATAAAGAGAATTTTTTTGAAGAACCTATCTCATTTCTCTTATGTATTCATCAATACCAGATGGACAAAGTCAATCTGTAGAAGCTTATAAGAAGGTACTAGGTGCATGGAGAATGATAGTGGGTCATAGAATATATAATTTTTTTACCTTGGAAACAAAACATCATCATATCTAATGATATGAGCCATGTTAGATGTAAAAGGATCATGTATGAATAATTCAATGCCCAAAAATAAATAAAATGTTAACTCATTTGATTTGATGTGTGGTGATTATAGGGAATCATAAAAAAAATGTTGCACAAAGGGTCTGAAGTCTAACCCGTCTAGATCATCCACACATTCTTCAATAATAACTACATATGACAATCATTGAAATCATTATTCAGGAATAGAGATCTAACAATCTTATCCACATCATGACGATCTCCTTAATCCCAGTCCTTCAATGCATGAAGGCCTTCTGAGATCACTCACTTGGATAGAGAGATTCACACTATGATATGGGAGGAGAGAGGATCTCTCAATACATTTGAATAAATTGCACATAGTAAATGATATCCTAATCTTCTTATATATTGGATGTCTAAAAACCAAGTTAGGGTTCCCCGACCCCCCATATATTTAACTTCTTTTATATTAGTTGTATATAAGTTTTTATGAACCACTAACTATATCATAAATATTATTAATATTTTATCACATGTTTGTTTTACATTATAAATATATTATGAGATAAATATGATTCATTAATATGATTTTATCACGTACTTGTAATTAATATTAAATATAATAGGTGATAAATCTGATTCTTTAACTCTGATGGTAATTTTTTTCTAATATTAAATGACACTAGAATATTAAAATAATATTTATTTTTCTAATCTTATTTGACGTATTTACTTACACACATGAAAATACATTTAATAAAAAAAATCAACTAAATTATTTTATACGATAACAATAATGTATTTATTTATTTATTAGTTATCAATAAATCATTTACAACTCTCATACATCATGGTAGGGCCCACTATTTTATCTGCAATAATTCACCAAAATATGGAAGTCTCTTAAATATTCAATTTTGTGCTACCCTTATGGACCTAGCCTGAATGTACTAAAGCCCTTATTTTTATTGAATTTTGATGAACCCCCTTTCAGGGTATGAGGTGGAACCCTTACAAGTCCCATAGGCTTAGAGATTACATGACCCATTTATCTTAGGAAATATACAGACTATACATGGAACTCCTCCTCCCAGCTTCTTTATCGTGATATCAGCACTCCACCTCTACATGGTTATTCGGCTAGGCATCCCGTGCAAGCACAAGATGGTCCCCATGGAAATTCCATACCCTATATTTCTGGAAAATTATTTTGGAACTTATCTTGTTTACAGTGTATAATATCGACATACTAATAGCAGAGTCTAGAAATCCATAATGATCCCAAAATAAAAAAGGAATTTCCATAGCAATGAAAACTATCCTATGAACATATAATAGGTAACATAATATATTTGTCATATAATATGTCATAATGTATAATTCACACTTTTTTCATCATATTTTACGTTGCTTTTTATTTGTTACTCTAACTAGATATATTTACTTTGACTTTTATGGCCATGGATATAATAAAGTTCCTACAATCCTAAACAACTAGGACCAAGATATCACTTATTCAATTCGGATGTGAAGAATTCTATATTTACCATTCTACTAAATACATACCACCAATGATGCACCCAACACCTACTACCTCCCCATGAAATCATTTCCATGGTTTTTCCCTTGCAATAATGCACACGATCAAATGAAATAGAGATATAAGGATATCAGATCTGAATACAAATACACATGTTTGTAGATGAGAACAATTATTGAAACCATAAACATGTGGTGTTCTTTTAAGATCTTTTTTCCTTGGTATATTAACTACTACAGGCCAAAAAGTGTTTAATTAGTGAGAAGAATACTCAATTGTTTAAACCTATAGCACCTGATAGTCTGAAATCAACTGTTTTATGTCACAATAATGTATCTATACCACATGAAATATATTTAATATTAATTTCATATAATCTAGAGGTTCTCATTATAGCCTTGGAACTACTAAAACATTATGATATTATAATTATTATATAGAAATTACCATTTAAATAGTGAATGAAGAAATATCAACACCATTATTATAAGAGTACATTGGGTATAAATCATTGTATCCATGATATCATAATCGAAAAGTACTAATAATTTTGTGTTTAGGGCACCAACTTTTACAACACTCACACTTGTACTATATCTCACTTTATAACAAACCATGTCCGCTATCACATTATATTTTCATTTTTAATTTGAGGTATGGGATTAGTCATGGGACTTCCACATTTTTACTTCTTATTAGTTCAACTATCATTGACATTAAATCCTCGATTAAAATATATCAATATATGATATCTCCAATTATTTCATTTATTTATACCATAAATATAATAAAACCATTAATTGTATTATTATTATAATTTTCATAGTTTATATTATGATAAAACCTTTATTACTAGTTTTGATTCCAAGAACATGAATAAATCGTTATGTATTGTATACTCCTCTATTAGCTACCACTAAAACTGGAACACACTCAGTATTTATATATATGGATACCAATAGCTTGTATGATTTTATCTCGATCATTACCTTATCATAAATGTTATATTAGATAAGTTTTGTATATGGAATACTATTTTTGACCCCTTGTATCTATAATCCTTTCTTCACATTCTAGTAAAATAACTTTATACTTATTCAAGTAAAGAAGGATAGTTCTAGATTCTTCTTTTGTATTTCTCAAAAATGTAACTGATATTTTCCTACGTTAATGTTTTTTGTAGGAAATATCATTTCTTATACATAGCAGGGAATACACAATTTCTCCATTGATTAAGTATATATAATTCAATTTACAACATTAATCACCACTTTTGTCTCACACATGTCTTCATAGAGACATGTATTTTTTTGACACTAGTAACAATTTAATCTCAATTTATCCAAATATTTTTTTGTAAATACATTTTAAATACAAGTAAAATTGACTAGGTCCAATAAATAATTTGATCTACCTCAGTATATCTCATTATCTAGAACCTAGTTTTCAAATTTATGTCAATATTGGATGAGAGAGATTCATTCTATTCTTAACTAACAATAATAAAAATATTTGTTTCTATATGTTATCAAAAACATTTAATATGAAAAATAGTGGGACTACCACAAACATTTTTTAGAGAAATGGAAAAAATTATTTCCTAATCAATATTATGTGATATTTTTTCTTAATTCAATCATTAAACAAAATTCAAATTTTTCCCTTATTGGAATTTGACAGAGTAAGAATTAATTTTCTAGTTACATCATTAATATTTGTTCCACGATTGGTGGTATTGAAATCCATTAATCAATTAAATGATAATTTAAATTAGCTAGGAAAAGTAAAATTCTAATGGATTTATGGTTATTTACTTGCTATAACCATTCAATACTTATTGGTACAATTATTATAAAACCCATGTATAGTTTTACTTAAATACCCACCTAAACCTTTAAAATAAGATTCTCATATACATTTATACATGGAATCCATTGTTGAATTTTAATTTGTTATGTCAATCTTATATAATTCAAATATACTTAGTACATGATAGATTTATTATTCTCAAAGAATAATTTATCACATGAATTAGTGAATAAAAACCCAATACCATGTTTTAAAAATTCCTATTTAGTATGTGTCTCTAAACATTAAATTCCCACAAGATGTTGTGGAATGATTTCATATATCAACTATCAGTAGATCTCTAGCACTGACTAAATATAATATGATCTTCCTACCACTTTATCAAGTAGATATGTTCACCCTTATATAGAATGATATTATAGGACTTTTGCATTACTATTCTATGATAGGTATTTAAATAATATCCAATGTAAACTTTAGGATATTGACTGACATGCCCATTTTCTTTTTCTTAATGAAATTTTATTTATATTCTTATTGGACTCTTTGAATCTAAAGACAATGTACTTATAACATAATAAATTTATATCATTTTATAACTCATGATACCATGTTTTAAATATAGCTGGAATGTTTTTAAGGGATGATTTTTTTAATTTCAATTCATATAGAGAAGATAACGTAATCACTTATAATGAATAAATGTTCTATTAGTTAAATTCCTTTCCTCATGAATTTGATGAGTATAAGAAATTTTTCCCTTAGGAGTTAATTCATGAAATATTTTTTTTTCTAATTTCAAAATTTAAAACTCATCTTTGATCGTCATTATTATCATCATATATTTTTCTGTGGATGAGGTAATGTGTGTTTAGAAATTATTCAATGTTTCCTTATATTGATCTATGAATTCTTGGACACAATAGTTTTCGACATACCATCACAAAGAAACTCTGATATATTGACTATTAATATTCTATACTTCACTTTTAAATTTATTAATGAAATTTTAAAGAATAATAAGAAGTATATTTCCCAAATTATTTAACTTTAAATCGGCCATTATTTTAGATAAAATAATTCCAAAATCCTTGTGACTTACCTTAATTTATAATATTTTCATTTCCCTAAACCATGTACATAATCTTGTATATAATACCTATGGTCTTTATCTCTAAATATACTATAACCATACAAGGTATATCATTAATAAATAGATAGATTTTCTTGAAAAAATTATTATCTTTAAAAAATTGGGTATATATGTCTTACATTTTATATTCATCGGTTATTGAAAATGATTTTATGTATTTCTTAACAATTCATTAGGTATTAAAAACCACAAAAAAACATTCATTCCAAAAAGTGAATAATGTTTCATCATGTCCTAAGGAAACATGACTTTAATTTGTTGGTTATACATAATAAATTTTCATCTAGATCCATTAAACAGATCAATTAAAATTTTTGTGTTTTCCACTGTTGACATAGGAACCACCCCTTCTCAACTGCTTCGATAAAACATGATTCTTCTTATAATATTAATATTCTAAATTGGTTACTATATTTAAATACACATATTTTATAGTCATATATTATTCAATACCTCAAAGTAAAAACAATTTGTTAATTTAAATTAATGAATATACACTTAATAATATGCGAGTACATTCTTCAATAATTCTGTTCATTGTATTTAAAAATTCAAGGAATTATTTCATGAAAGTAAATGAAAATATATTTCTGTATAATAACCAACCAGTTTTTATTGAATGATGTTACAACTGAATCTTTGGAGTCACACTTTCCATTATCTTTTTCCCTTATCATTTAAAATTCAATACATAAAAAATAAATAATATACTTTCCTTATGTTCTTATTTAATTAGGTAACTTCTTCCTAAAGGTAATAAAGTGTTTTCTCGATATTGTTTATTTTGAAATATTAATCATAATTTGAAAAAGTGGGTGAAAATGATATAAGAATGGGATGTATTAGAATATAGATTCTCTTATTTCAATTTACATGTATTAAGTGTAATTATATATTAATTTATATAGTTCATCACTTTATCCATTCAAGATTCTTGTATATGATACAACAAGTGAAATTATCAATGTTTAGATGTAGTATAAAAAATTTACATCAGATGATGATGATAAAAAATTATGAGTTAAATGTCATTTTATCATACATTAGTATACTATAAGAAATTATACACCATTGGTTTTTGAGGTGTCTCAACATGTAGTGGGGAAACCAGAACCATGAACTTATGATATCGTAGTAATTTTCGCAAGAACATGTACTAATATTTGGAAACATGTGATAGTTTGGAATTTTTTTCCATTATTTATTGAAGTGTACTTGTAATATTACATTCCATATTCTACAAAAATACAATCAAGTATTATTTTTATATTGATTATTAATTAGTTCTTATTGATTTGGTAAATAATTAAATGTCTCCTACTGTTTTATCAAACTATAGAAACCCAATGTACTAGAAATAAAATACTCCATTTCTTGAGTATTATAGTAGAAAGGAACAATTAAAATCTCCTCATAGCCTAAAATATATGTCTATTCCACTAATCGTAGAGTTAAATATATGAATTCAACTGGCCAACCACATTAACTCATGATTCCTTGATATGTTTACTGAAGTCTCATATTCTATATCATAAAAAATATTTAATCATTGCTTTCCTATAATGTTTAAAAAAGATATATTTGTATACTCATTTTCTCTAATAATTAGTTATTCCAACCCATCACTGTCATAAGAACCCCCTAAAAGAAGGGCCCTGCAACTATGGACAATCGAGAACCTTGTACACCAGGTTTTGTCCAAATTCAAATGACAAAATGTGTTTTCAATATAATATTTATTTAAGGGTTTTATTATATTCAATGAATGTAAAAATTTTCTATTAAATATGCTTATACAATGTTTTCAAGCACACAAGAAAACATGTATTTATTATAATAAATTCATTATGTACTTATTCATTATATTTATTTATTATTTTATGTGTTTTGGCAAACATGAAAATACATAAAATAATAAATAGTGGATAAAGGAAATAAGTTACCCAATCGGTATTGAGAATATAATAGTTCTTTATCCATTTAACCTCAATGGATTAACCATGAACAAAGGTATTTCATTCCTGAGTCATGTCTTGACTCATGTTGCAGCTCGTACTTTTCTAGTTTGTTCACTTATCATCGAGATTAGCGTCTCTCCATGGCAGGGTCCATGCCTTATAGTTTCATCATGTAATGTATAATTAAACTCACATGTGTGAGAGGGGGTATCGAGAGAGAAATATACAACTGATAAATTGGACACACAAACCATAATACAAATTTAATAGAAAGAATAAAATTCATAGATCATTGTATAAATAAATACATATTGCAAACATAAAATAAAATAAATAATTAAAAAAATTATCTAAAAACATAGGTTTGGTAAATTTATTAAAACCACTCGGTATTAAATGTAAATTAATGATGAAATTAAATTGAAAGAAATTATAATTTTAGGGTTATTAAATAATTTAAATTATTTATGAAGTGTAAATAATTTATATTTTTCATCCATAAATTAATAAATTAATTTAATTTAATACCAAAATTAAATTTATTATTTAAAATTATAAAATTATTATTTTGTAAATTAATAAATTTATAATTAATTTTTCTATTATATTAAAATTAATCCATGCCCAAAATTCTCATATAGGCCAATTGTGGGCCATATTTAACCCATGTATGCTCGTCCCGAGCAAGGAAGATCCTGCCCAAGGCCTTCGTGGGCCAGAAAGACCCCATGCAGTGCTACTATAGGATATAAAGATTCCAAAGACCCAATTTCTATTAGAAAAATTATTCTAAGAATGTTGTGGGTTAGGTCGAGTCCAATAGGATACAAGATACTTATGGGAACTAACTCATTAACGCTTCTCACCGGTGCTAAGACAGTGTAGCTATCAAGATGAGTTGGGATGATGGTTCATCGGGCATCAAGGGATTATTGGTCACTAGTAGGGTGAAAATAGGGATTATGTTAATCATAAGACCATGGTGGGTGATCATATGGTCTCAATAATCTAGCATGGTCGGGCATTAGTGTGAAGAGGAGGTCGGAAGACTAGTTGGTCACCGGTGGGGATCAACTGCTGCTGGTCCAAGGGGGGTGCTCATCACAGTAGGGGACCAGTAGGAGGACAACATTGACAGATGTGGGAAAAGGGATCCATAGTGATGATGAGATTGTGTGATCATGATTAGGGTGGTATAATACAATGGAATCAGTGTGTGTGGTCATTGAGAGGAGGAAGTTGTGGGGTTGACCAATGGTAGTTGATCAGATGAGCCTTTGGTTGAGACGACTCCACACAGGGACATATGACTGCTTCAGTCTAACCAAGTGAAGAAAAATTAGCCAAATAATAAATCAATCATGGTTTTATAATGAGAAGACCTATAAGAAGAAAGTGTAGAGTTTTGACAATATATTCATCATCGTTATGATCAACATGATCTCGTTCACTGGATTCACGAAGGCATTCTTGAATTTTTCACTCAGATAAACCCTATCTCTATGTCATATGTAGAAGGGGATAGGATATTCAATTCATATTGAATTAATTGCTCATATAAAATGAGCTCCTTATCTACCTTTATAGTTGATTTCTAAAATAACTATTTAGGGTTCCCTGACCCCGCCTATGTTTAAAATCCTCAAAATGTGTAACATATAAATTATTATGAAAAACTAACTATGTCATAAAAATTATTTATATTATATCACATACTTGTACTAAATATTAAATATAATATGTGATAAACCTGATCAACTAACTCAACTCATAATTCCTGATAACACTAAATGAACCTTCAAACAAATAATATACATTTGTTTAATATAATTCTAATAATTTTCATAGTCACTTGTAAATATTTTTTATAACTATACTCAAAAAAATTATTCTATACTCAAATAATTATGAACTTATTTATTTATTAGTGAATTGTAAATCATGGACAACTCCCAGACCCCGGGTTATTGCCCACCATGTCCAATATATCTATTCACTAGAATATGGAAGGCTCTTGAATATTCTCTTGTGTGTTACCATCTGGGCCCTTATATCGATAGCAATGAATCATATATATAGACTATGAGTCGAGAATATTAACCAATCAAGACCCCTGAAAAGATAAGGAATAATCGTAGGAGTGAAAAACATCCTATGAACATGTATATTTTGATATAATCTATTTGGTATACAATATATCATAAATAAATAAGAACATCTGTGTGATCTTAATTTCCTTGATTTATTATTTATTGATATAACTAAAAATATATACCTTAAACTACCATAGACATCAATTTAATGAAATTACTACTATCCTCATCAGTTATGCCTAAGATATAACATCTATAATTCATAAGTGAAAAATTCTATCTTGATCATTCAAAAAATTTAATACCACTAATGACACACTACACACAAGGAAACTTTCCATGACTTCATTGTCATGGTTTTTTTATTCAATCATACTACACGATCAAATGGCACACATTGATAATGATCTAAATTCAGCAGATCAATACCCATGTTTATATATTGAAACAAACAATGAAACTTGAATCATTTGGTGTTCCTATTAGAGGTTCTTTACCCCTGATATCAAATATTATAGATCATCATGTGTTACCATCATGATAAGAAGTATCAATATTTTTGTTTCCCCAACACCTGATAGTCTGACTTTATTGATTTTCAGTCAGTATGATGTATCTAGACTATAGAACATATATTTATGACTAATTTCATTGTATCTCGAGGATCTCATTGTATCATGGGAACTTCTATATCAATTTGATAAGAAAATTAATCTATGGAAATTACAATTTAAGTAGTGGACACGGAAATTCCAACATCATTATGATAACATTACATCATGTATAAATCATTTATCCGATATATGGTAATTGAAAAGTAGTAATAATGTTAGCTCCAAAGAACCCACAGTTACAAAATAATGATAAAGATAAAGATAATAATAATCCATATATTTTCAGGGATCTGAAAATGTTATCTTTTCATGTTCTCATTACAGTGATGAACTGGAGGTATAGGATATCAATGATTCCCCATAACATTTGGGAAAAGAGTCTTGAACACTGTCAATGAACACAACATGATAAATAAGATCTTTGGCCCATTATAATCTTTACCTTCATGGATCTTGATAAATAAGATACATACATCTCCATATTGAAGATATTCTATGATTTATATAAGGGGAATTAAATATAAAACCATTCATATTTCACCAGGTAGTTACCCACAACAAGTGTATTCTAGATGACCACCATGGATATATAGAGGCATTAAAGAGAATGCACTGGACCCTTACTACTAAAGTGAAATATAGATTTGATATTAATATGTTTAAATCTAACATCATCCTATAAATTAAATTCTCAAAATAAATAACCAACATTATGACTATCATGAAGAACAAAAAATTTGTATTTTTGTTGCATTCAAGGATCTCAACGGACACATCCAAAAGCATGATTTCCTAGTTCTAGTTACCATCGTCATAAAGATATATCATTTATAATTTTTTATTCTATCTCTAACAAAATCTTTATAGGTTATGAATATGATGAATTAATTATTTATAGATAAAACTATGGAGTATATAGTTATTATGTAATTCCATTTACCATGAAAAACACTAACACAATACATCAATGTTACATACACAATATTTTCATGTCCAGTCCTAGGGAAACCAAAAAATGAAACATGGGAGATCAAGAATTAAAATCCCTACATATCTATTGTCATGTTACCAATAATTAGGTAATTTGTAACAAACTATAATAATATATATTTTTGATGAGCTGATTGAAATGTCATTTTAGGGTAACATCAAAAAAATTACATATATTTTTTGTACACCGTCATAGTATCTAACTAGACATGAAAGGAACAAACTAATACTTGATAAAGAAACTCCTCAAAACCTAAAAAAAATTAAGATTTCTATAAGGTAATACTTATTATATCATACATTTCAGATCTAATTCCCTCATTATGTTCTTTTCCATAACCAAGATAATAAAGAAGGGATTCAAATATTATAATTTCCAATGATCCTTTAGTAATCTAAATCATATCCTTCTACCCCAACCAGTATTGATATCACACATAGAGGGGAATCCCAAAATCCTTTATATAGAAACAATTGAATGATGACATAGTACCCTCCATTCTCATATTTATGGTTAGAAATAATAGTCATTATTATCCAATTAATAAAATTTTGTATACTAAAACCTAATATTTTTATATTAAGAAGAGTGTTGATACTGAAATCTGGAGAAGGGATACATCGGGTGGGAAAAAGAGCACCGAATGAATCTGGGACAAAAAAAAGGAGATCTCGGGGCCTAGGAGGTGGGCACGCATAAGATTCTGAAGGTGCATGTAAGAGTAGTTCTGGCTCGTTAGCCATTGAGTGTCGGCCTTCCCTTCTGCGCTGAAACCGCCACAATCCACGCAGGGCCGCTTTGCCCTGTTTCCACGCCCAAGGCGACGTCGAATGGGGTTTTGCGTGTCGGCCTTCCCTTCCGTGCCCAAATAGCTGCCCTTCACGACTGGCTGCTCCGGCCCCATTTTTGTGCCCAAGGCATCATCGAATAGGGGTTTGCGTACCCTGTCCCAATTCTGTGCCTGACCCCATTTCTGTGTGCAAGGCATCATTGAACGGGGGTTTGAACGCCCAACCCTATTTATGCGCCCAAGAAAACATCGAACATCTGTTTGTGCTTCGTTCTCTTGCACGCCATTCCTAGGGCTCTCGCTATAAAACGAATTGGATCCTCGCTCTTCGGGGATAGTCACTGAAGACGAACCGATGCTCTGCTGCGCAAAAACCCCATCTTCCGCGACTGTGGAAAAATCCCATGGACTTCAGGTATTGGTTCTTGCATGATAGGTTCCCTGGGGGTGCCTTTGGATGAGCCCTCCAATCCTTGTAAATTTTATTTTTCAAGCGAAGTTGTTTGCACACAAGGGGTCCCCTCTTGCGCGCAAGTCCCCGCTCCGTCAGGCGCTCTTGCGTGCATTCTATCCAAATTGTGTGCAAACCGTCTGGCTTGTGCGCAACCCTTCCAGCTTGCGCTCCACTGGTCTCCCTTACATGAAACCCTTCCATATTTCACGCCACCAATCCCACTAGCACGAAAAATGTCCGCCTGGTGTGCCACTATTCCAACTCACGTGTAACACATCCATCCTACGCGCGACCCATCTGTCTTGCACACCACCCGTACCTCTTGCATGCAACCTATTTTTCTTGCCCGTAAACCTTCCCTCTTGCGCAAAGACTTCCTATTTTTCCCCATCCCATTATCTAACATTCACTCCATGTTCTACCCTCACCTCGAGGCACCATGTTCGAGCCTATCTTATTCGTGACACACCTACGTCACGCGCTCTTTTCTCATGTGGCCCCTCAAGTTTTCAAGGATCAATTTTAAAGTCCCATAGAAGATACTTCCCTTTGCATTGTTCACCTCATTCTCCTTCACATAGGCACACTAACGACTATTGCTTCTTTACATAGCCTCAATAACGTGGAATTCCAATGGTTCGCTCCATAACACCCCCTATCCATGGAGTTTCCTTATCCTTCTCTTCACCAAGGTGTAGATGGTTCCGATTATGTAATTCCTAGTGGTGAGGAATAAATCCACCTCGTCCGAGCTGCAGGATGTTAAACATCCAAGCACCATCGTCCTCAGCACATGATGTTAAACTATGACCCAGCCATGTGTCGTGCACAAGGGGTGCCCCATCTCGAACATTCTCTATGCCCACTAGTCTCCACAGGAGTGAGATGATTCCTCACATGGAATGATATCCTCTTTATCGGAGCAGCGTCCATCCGCAGGGAAAGGGAAACCACCCGGGTGTAATCCCCTCACTTTCCTTGATAGAGGTATCACCCCTACTTCTCCTCTCTTTCTGGGTGCCAATTCCCTCTCCCGTTGGGCATTGACACCACCCAGGCCTCCATCCTAGAGTGATTCCCAATATCCATCTCCTTGGGCTGCTAACCACGCGTAATCCCTTATTTCCTCTTTTGGCTGCTAACCACGTGTAGGCCCTTGTTTTATCTTTGGGGTTTCTAACCATGCGTAAGCCCCTGTTACCTATTTGGGCTACTAAATACATGTAAGACCCACTCTATTTCCAAGAGACGCACCTTTCATGACGTGATCGTCAGGTCTTTGTTGTCTCTTGGTTCTCACACCAAGCATGACTCACATGAGATTAATGAAAGAATCAACCATGACAACCTCTATGGTCATCCTAGAGTGTGAGCCCCACACCCACTAGAACTATGTGGTCTTTGATCCTTGATAATGTGAGGTATGTAGGAAGCCTCCTTGAATTTCAATCCCAGCACCCAGTAGTTCTGACCTCCTCTACGTCGGTTTAAAAACACCTTGTGCAGCCTAGAGTGTATGCCCCACACCCATAATTGAACTATGTGGTCTTTGATATTTGCAAAGGTAGGGTACATAGGAAGACTTCAAGAGGTTCAATCCAGCCACCCATTGGTTGCGACCCCCTTCATATCAGTTCACCAAACTCCCTCCTAAACTATGAGGTCTTTGATCCTTTCCAAGGCAGGGTACATAGGAAGCCTCCATGAGGTTCAAGCCCACCATCCACCGGTCATTCCGACCATCTTAAAGTAGGTTCACCAACACCTTGGGAAGCCTAGTGTTTAGTCCTCACACCAATACCTAAACTACATGGTCTTTGATCTTTTCCCAGGTAACGTACATCAGAATCCTCTATGAGGTTCATGCCCACCACCCATTGGTTTCGACCCCCTTCACGTTGGTTCCCACACCACCTAAAAAACGTAGTCATTAATCCTTTCCAAGGAAAGGTACGTAGAAAGCCTCCATGAGGTTCAATCCCACCATCTATCTGGGCCTCAGGTCCTTCTTCACATCGATTCACCCCCGTCCTTCATGACGTTAAACTATGAACTTCAATTAGTGGTAAGCTATTATCTCCCTTGATCTGAGGTAAGACATTGCGAATATATTTAGCGGTAAGCCATTGTCAACCCTATCCAGTCATAATCCATTGTGACTCCATTTAGTGGTAATCCATTGTCAAATCAATCTAGTGGTAATCTATTGTGATCCCCAATTTGTGGTAAGCCGTCATCAAATGAACTACATAGACTTCGATTCCCTGCCATGGGGATACGTAGGAAGTCTCCTCAAGACTCAAGCCCAACATTACCATAGTCCTCACGGTGGTTACACCCCATTCTCCATCCACATCATTCAATAATCCATCATCCATACTGATTATTACCCAGGCTACCACATCCCTGTGGGATCATACCATTTCATTCCACATTCCCCTTAACACCAATCCTGAAGCTAACCACACGTTGGCTCCAACATCAGTGTTCCCCCTAGAGGATGAACCCATCTAATCCACTCTAATCAATGTTCTAGTCAGTCTGATTCGTCTCCGCTAGATGTTAAACTCACGACATACCCTATTCTAAACATGGTAAGCTAAGGAAAATCTCATATACATACCCATGACATATGATCCCCCGCGTCCGACGTGGGATTCCTTGGGCTTCAGTGCCCTTGAGAAGCCCTATAATAAGGGGAAGAAACCCAGACGCGCCAGTGTCCCAGCATCGAGACATGACAGTGATGTCCAACGTGACTACTCACCTAACCGAAGGTTAATGCCCTGACTGGACCATTTGGAATGTTCCAAAAGAAGCAGTGTAATTAACTAGTGTCCATGGAGATATGGCACTAGGAAGAGTTTCATGAACAACGTCTTAAATCTATAAGGAAGACTTGTACTAGGTGACAAGTTATGAGGAGGAATCCATGGAAGGATGAACCAACATCCCATAATCCTATATTGATCAAGGAGAAAACTTCCCTTGATAAAGAACATATGCCTCCCACCTTTGGAAAGTAGGAATGCTGGGCAATAGCTACGCGTCCTCCACAGACAGATGCACACCCCCCGGTGAATGATTATGAAATAGAAATGGTGAAGACAATGTGAAGGTCTTCTCCTCAACATGGAGATTGATATCATTTTAGAAATTAGTGGATTAGCGTGTCACCGGATCCAGATATCCGACGCCAGGTCCTGCCAAGAAAATAGCGGGCCTGGTGTGAAACTCACCAGAAGTTGGGGCAGTAGAACGTTGGACGTCCCAGTCTGCGATGTTGTCACCATGGATCCATCTAACCATACTTGGAATATGGGATGGCGTTGGGACATCAGTCATCAATTTACTTTTTCTTTCAGCACTGATGAGTTAATCTCCCTATTTTCAGATACCAAGCTACTACACCCGTAACTCGGTCACTGCCTTCCCACCGACGCAGGGGTAGGGGTAGTGCCACCATAGTACTACCATGAGGCCCACCCTCTTCCACAATGGCCTCTACACATACGACCATGGGGTGCACACATCCCACCTCCCCATCGGAGTTCATCCAACGAAGGGTGATCAATGACCTCATATGCCAATACGAGGAGGAGGGAATTATTCCGACTCGGGATATGGCCAGCCTGGATTTAGAGGCATCTCTGCCTCATCGTCAACACTGCCCCCGAGGGCCACGCAGGGAGCCACTACTCCCCACCCCAACATATAACCATTTTGGGATCCTGTCCCCAGAATTCTTTAATGACTCCCTGCCCTACGCCAATGAGGTAGGGGATGTCCAGGACATCCCAGTTAGAGTCCCATTTCAAGGGCTCCCAGTGAGGTCTCCCACCCAGCTACGTCAATTCCACTGCCCGGTCTTACTAGACGAGGAGCAGGTAAGGCATGCACCTGCACTACCAGCTCCAATATATCTAACTTGACACCAGCATCGGGCGCAAGCCGAAGAGGACGCCCTTTATGGTGCATCAACGTCAGCGGCTACTGTGGCACGGGCCATGACTGAAATATACCACAAACTCCGTGTGTATTCTTAACATATACATTCATACCCACAACTTGGATCAATTCCCCAACCTCCCCATGGGCCAGATTGGTCAACTCTCTGGGTCGCCAACACAGGATGTGGTCGTCGCAGACTAACCCATGGCAACAAAACCTAATACAGAGGTCCTCCTTGTACCACTACCATGGATAACGTGGATCTTATCCACTTCCAAGCTCGGTATGGAGGTCTTTCTCATGCAACCTTCAGTCCAAATGAGGGTCCTCCCCGCCGTAGTGATGCTGAGCACGTAAGTCTCTCTCGTTCCCACTACACCGGATATAGTGTCATTCCTCTGGCCACAGACCATGGGTATGGAGACATTAAACATCATGTCACTCTATAACTTGTGGAACCTCCCCATGTCCTTGTAGCAGCAGGAGAGGGTTCTCATCACATCAGAAATCAGAGGAGTGAGGGACAACTTCACCTCACTAGCGCCGAGCATGGAGGTCCTACCCATGTTCAGATCGACCAGCATGAGGCCTCACATCATACTGATGTCATCAGAGTGAACAAGAATGCGGGTCACACCCGTGATCCTACAGGCTTGAGCGGAGGTCTTACCCCACTCTAGAACTTCCATGAAAGGTCCTCCCCATATCCCTTTTGATATCTTCCCCGGTGCTCCTCACACCCCAGCTTTTTCAGGTGGATGTCCTCCCATCCCTAGCACCAGTATGGCTGAAGGACCAACTCATGTTAGAAATCAACCATGTCCATAAGACCCATCCAGGGGAAGGAAGGTAGTTCATCGCTTCCATAAGAATTATTCAGGGAAGGTCCGGACATAGATCAAACCAGTCCGCTTCTCAGACTCCGAAGTGGAATACGACTCAGCGCGGGAACCCTCCCCTCGCTCATCTAATCCAAGGGATGGGGCATGAATGAGGCGGATCAGCCTAGTACTTCCGAATACAAGGTCCATCGGATTCCCAACTCCCTAAATAGCTATATCCAGGAGAATAAAAATTTTGAAACCTCGTAGGTTACGGTAATTTAATCACCACCATCATCACTAGAAGAACTCTCTACCTCGACTAGAGATCACAGAGAGCAGTTCTGGGGACCAAAGGCGGGTGAGTAGCAGCACGACCTATTGCTAGTAGACCTAGCCTCTATTCCAGGAACATTGGTCGTCAACCCATCTTATTGCGACATAGCGTCCAGGTCAATACACTCTTTGGAGGACAACCCGAGATTCGGCGGCCAGTCAGCCTGTTGGTCGTATTCCCCACCGGCCAGCCTGTTGTCCCAGCAGTATGTCTCAGTACCGCTCCCAGTTCCTTATCCACTTCTAGTTGATGACTGGGTTAATGAAGGGACATATCCTGAATCCGATCCAGGGCGCTTATGGAATATCCTAATAGCGGACCACTTTCTTGAGATGTTCTAGCCCATGGAAACGCCGAATTTCTGGGCACCGGATTCCCTCACCCCAGAGGAAGATGAGTGTTTCCGCCTAACCCTCTGGGCGATGCACTTATTCCTTCTTCATCAGTGAGTGGTTAATCCCAGGAACCAAGCGCATTTAGAATACATTAGCTTTCAATTCTGTCTATTTGATTTGGCCGCACTCCCTGTGGCCCACCACCCCGAGTCGCCAGGCCGCCATAGGTCCCTCCAATAGCAATGCATTCAGAGTTTCAAGGTACTCTGCAAGATTATCAAGGAGTCTCCCCCCCCCCCCACATACAAATCTGTGGATTGGGGAAATATGCTTCCCTCCTCATCAGTCACATCTGACAGCAGCCCGACTCACTATGAGATATTGAGTACATGACCCCAGTAAGGGTTATAGTCAACATGGGCGACATATTGGATGAGGAGAATGAGATGGAGCTTCTTGATCAGGAAATACCCCCTGAGGGTGTGCCACCACTACTAGATTCATTTGGAAGAGTTACTCACAAGTAGAGGAATCTACTAGGTCTCCTTGCGCCCACCGAGGCATTGGTCCTTGCTCGAAATCACAGTAAGGGTAATGAGCACCTCAGAGCTACCAAACACTCTAAACCATCTACCTCAGTGCAGAAGACGAAGGAGGACCCTGAGAAGGCCTCATTTCGCCAAAAACTTTCCGAACAAAAGAAGTGCATTGATGACCTTCATGTTGAACGTGCTGCAGAGCGATGGCCAGACTATGGCAATCCTAGGCCATGACCATAGGTCAAGAACAACATCGCCTTGGTGAGTTGCCTCCATGTGACCCTGACCATCCCACCCCTATAGACAGGTTTGAGGCCAAAAATTATGGTAAGAGGTCATTGTATGTCTTTCCAAACCCTCTGGAACGACGCGAAAATCCAAGGATCCCAGCTCAGGTTCCCCCAACAGCCCCACAGGTCCCTCCACTAGCCGATCCATGAGCCGCCGAGCCACCTTACCATATTGAAGAATCCGCTAAAGCACACATGGTTAGGGACCCCCGTCAAGATAGAGACCCTCTCCCAGATGATCCAATAGCGGCACTCATTGCTTTCCTTGAGGTGTTCGAAATGCGACAACACTACTACAAAAGACGGCATATATCAGTGCTCAAAACGGGCTTTAACAGCGCTAAAAAGGTGCTGTAAAGCTCAGTGGTAATATAGGGGGGTTGATTCATGCTCAAATTTACCCAAGAGATGAAGTTAGAATGGTCCTTATATTCTAGTTTGGGTTGTCGAATCATCAGAGACCTAAGAAGTACCTACAGACAGGTGCATTCTATGGATTTTTTGGCTATGAAGTGGCCAACTTAGGTTGATTTAATATGGTTTTAAAGGATCACTAATAGATTTAAGTGAATTCAATTTAAAATAATGAGTTGATCCTAGGTTATCGCTTAGGGTGGATTGGATGTATTTCCTTTTCAATGATTTCAATTTCTTATATTTGAGATGGGTTCATTTAAGAAGATAAAAAAACATCATCAATTACTAGTTTAATTCCTACACCCTTTAATATTAATCACCTATAAACTTGAATGATCAAAGTTTTGAGCACTTCAAGGTAAAGGTTCATATTAGCACATGAAGTGTGTGGCCTTAAATTCAACAAGGACGATAGAGTTTAAAAATCATCAAATAAAAATATCAATTAAAGAAGTGATTATACATTAATGGGGTGATAAATAACATCCAATCCATCCCCTTTCTACTCCCTTGGATCAACCCATAAGTGGGTTAGCCCTCCATTGATTCTATGGTTTCAATGGAAGCAGGAAGTAGACTCATGAGGGAGGAAATGGAGAAGTAAAAAAGCAATGAAAAGAAAATGATCACTCCATCGTTGTGTGAATAATTTAACAAGGTTTGGTGTGAATAAATTCACACCTTGAACCAAAAGTATCAAATTAATATGAATAACAATAGAATAAGAGGAAAAGAAGATCTTTTATTAAGAAACTAATGTGAATTGAACGACTTACATGTGAAAGACAAACTTGAGACAACAAAATCGCAGCATAACATTACAATTGAAAAAAGCACCAAAGATTATCAACTCCTCCACCACCAATGCCTTAAATAGGAATTTTTGAAGCCTTGGGTCGATCCTCCAATAGTTAAAGTCTTCTCAATTAATTTTGGTAGGCCATAGGTGGGTGGAAAGTTTGTGGAACTTGGACTTTTTCACATTTGACCCGAGGTAGAATCCAGATTTTATCCATCGAACAGATGCGCTTGTAAGACCTTCTATATGGCCGAATCATAGTGTGTCATTGAAGAAGAAAATGTATCCCCGGATGTCTTCTAACCGCATGTAAAATTTGGACCCATTTTGATTTTTATATTCTGAGATATGATTATATTATTGGGATGTTTTTCTGGGACGCAGAATCTGGCCCAAAATTTTATCTCTAACTTGGGCCGCCTAAATGACCACCATGGATGTCAGATTATCATTGGATCTTGAATATTTATTTGTTTCTATACATGTATTCTATCATCTCACGAAATTTGGGATTCATTGGGACTTTAATGTGGGCCCCACATTCGAATCAGTGGGCGGGTGTCCAATCTGACTTCTCCAGAATTGTTTCCTTTCATCACAAAATATCCCAATCTTCATCCATGAATTATCCATTGATCCCTAAATGAAACATGTTCATATTGAAGTTTTTATCAATTTCAAAAAATATCAAATTAAAAAATGGATAATTATATTTCTTAAAATCATATGAATCATTGGGTACTTTAAATGATGTTCAAAAATGTACCACATAATAGTGCATATTAAGTAAGAATTACAATCATAATGTGAAATGATGTTCAAAGTGTAAAATGAACTAAAATGATGATTATGAATAAAAAAGTACATGAATATTATATATATTAACAATTTATATTAGCCTCATTTAGTGGCTAATCACACCCCCAACTTGAGTTTTGCTAGTCCCGAGCAAAATAAATCTCAACAATATGAAATTCGAATTCCTTTTTCCAAAAACATTTTAATACACAATGATCACCAGAAAACCTTATACCAAACAATCATGAAACCCATAAAAATATTTTAATACAAGATTTTTTCATAATAATATCTCAATCCTGAGCTCATTCCTGTGTTCAAATTCATTGTCATATTTCATCCAATATCAATTAAGTATGAGGATGTGTTGTGCATCACAATAGACATGGGGGTTCATATTTATTAAAGGGAGAAATGACAGAAGCGTTAGGTGGAATCACATTTCAGTATTAATATGAGTATTCAATTTTTTTTGTACCATATTTTTTTGTTTTTTTTTTTGTTTTTTGTTTTTGTTTTTCAATTTTTCCATGGTAATTGAAATTGCAATCAAAAGAGTAAACCCCTGTAGCGAGACTTTGCTGATGACTCCCAGGCTCAAAGACCTTAGGGAACCAAGTGAAGCTCACATACTCAGGCATCATCTTGAGTTAACTCAGTCAAAAGCAATTAAAATTACCAAAAATAGAGATAAAATTACTAACTCTGGGCCAGACAACTATGGAGTCACGATCTCCAAGTGTCGAAAGCCATGCATTAGGTCATTTCATTGCTCTACGCACAAATTTATTATTATTTTTATTATTATTTTTGTTTATTGAATACTCATATTAAAACTAAAATGATCACCAAACCTATGCTATTTATTTGGGGGACCCCATGAACTCAAAATAATACCCCACTATCCAAAGGGCGTGCATTGTGATCTTTTTTTATTTGGATGAAAATATAAATGATGAAATATCACATTGGACAGCCACACTTTCCAAAATCTATGATCATGAAATTATAAAAGTATTAAAATAAGAATCAGGGCATGCTAAATTATTTGATATTCAGTTTCAAAGTGTGCAATGTGTATTACCATGTTCAAAGTTAACGGAACTTTTTCTTCCATTTACACATTTTTTTCTTCTTCAAATCATTCATTTTTTTTACACAAAATCATTTTTCATTTTATCTTCCCCCCAACTTAAAATAACATTGTCCCTAGTGTTTAAAAAAGAAAATTTATAAGGGGGTAGGGGTAGATAATGAAAGTTAAAAAAGGAAATTGAAAATGAGGATCATGGAATGAAGTCACCTGGTGGTTGAAGTTGAAATTCTTGCTGCTCCAAATTAGTCCTTTGATCTCTTAGGGTATGTAGCCACCTCCTTGATTGAACATGTATCACCCAAAATAGTCCCTGAACCATACAAAGAAGAACAAACCAGACAAAACAAACTACACAATGACTTATTTAATTCCAAGTATCTTCATTTTTATGGTTTTCCCTGTTTTGTTTTTTTGTTTTTTTTTAAATCAGACTAATGATACATTGTCTTATTTTAAATTTCTGGGTAAGTTATTACTCAGGGATCACACCACATGACACGTATGAATACGATGCTCCCCTTTCATACCCATCCATACTCATAAAATAAGAACAGTTCAATAGTCTAATTTTTTTTTTATTAAATATCAAAATGATTAATTAATACTATTTAAAATATAAAGTTTATTAAAACAAAAAAAAATGATTGGAAACTTGAAAAACATGGGTTTCCTCCCATGCAGCACTTTGTTTAACGTCATTATCCCGACATGGATCCTAAATCTATCAATTTTTTCCTGGTTCATAGTTTGGCTCAATTAACTCAACCTCTATTTCCTATTTATTGAATGATTCAATGAATGGTTTTAACCTTTGACCATTGACCTTGAAAATGTATCCAATTGTGGGATCTTGAATCTCTACTGCCCCATGGGGGTACACATGATGCACTATGAAAGGTCTTGACCATCTAGACCTTAACTTTCTCGGGTGTAAATGAAGTTTTGAACAATACAAGAGCACAAGTTTTCCCGGTTCCAAATGTTTGACCTTGATATTCCTAGATTGGTAGGCTTGAACTCTAGCTTTATTGATCCTTGAATTTTAATAAGCCTCCATCCTTAGTTCCTCCAGTTCATTGAGATCTAATTTCCTTTTTTTCGGCCAATGAGAGGTCATAATCCATTTTCTTAATTGCCCAAAAGGCCTTATGCTCAATTTCAACAAGTAAATGGAATGCTTCTCCATAAACCAACCTATATGGTGACATTCTTAGGATGGTTTTGTATGTTGTACGATATACCCAAAGAGCATCCAAGAGTTTCTCGGACCAATCTTTCCTAGAAGGATTGATAGATTTCTCAAGAATTTGTTTGATTTCACGATTGGCTAACTCAGCTTGACCATTGGTCTGTGGGTGGTAAGCATTGGACACTTTGTGAGAAATTCCATATTTTTCCATGAGTGATGAGAATGTACGATTGCAAAAATGAGATCCACGATCACTAATGATATCCCTAGGAATTCCAAATCTAGAGAAGATGTTTTCCTTGAGAAATCTAATCACAGTTTGATGATCATTGGATTTTGTAGGAATGGCCTCAACCCATTTAGAGACATAATAGATGGATAAGAGAATGTAAAGATGTCCCCTAGAGTTTGGGAAGGGACCCATGAAATCAATTCCCCAATAGTCAAAGATTTTGACCACTAAGATAGGAGTGAGGGGAATTTGATTCCTTTTTGTGATGGACCCTACTTGTTGACACATAGGAAAGCTTTGAAAAAATGTGTAGGATTCCCTTGAGAGGGTGGGCCAGAAGAGACCACATTAAAGAATCTTAGCAGATGTTTTCTTAGAGGAAAAGTGACCTCTACATGCCTCACTATGACAGAATTTAAGGATGGACTCTTGTTCAGATTCTGGAACACACCTCCTAATGACTTGGTCAGGGAAGAACTTATAGAGGTATGGATCATCAAACACATAGTGTCTAACATCAGAAAGGAATTTCCTTCGAGCTTAAGTCCCTAATAATTTTGGAATGACTCCTGTAACTAAAAAATTGGCTATTTCAGCATACCAAGGGCAGTCACTCACAGAGTATAGGTGTTCATCAGGAAATGAATCAGACACATAAAGGTAATTTGAGTTGTCTTTGAATTCCATCCTATAGAGGTGATCAGCTACAACATTTTCAATTCCCTTTTTATCCTTGATTGTGAGGTCAAATTCTTGTAAGAGAAGGACCCACCTAATTAGTCTAGCCATAGCATCTTGTTTTTGGAAGAGGTATTTTAATGCAGAATGGTCAGTGAACATAGTGATGGAGGATCCTAAGAGGTAAGACCTAAACTTCTCTAAAGCAAACACAATAGCAAGTAACTCCTTTTCAGTAGTGGTGTAGTTTATTTGGGCATCATTTAAGTATTTTCTTGCATAAGAAATGACATAAGGAGTTTTATCACAATGTTTTCCTATCACAGCTCCAACATCAAAGTCACTAGCATCACACATAATTTCAAAATGAAGGTTCCAATTTGGAGATTTCATAATGGGAGGAGAGGTGAGAGAGGATTTTAGGGTTGATAATAAACCCTCACAGCTTTCTTTCCAAACAAATGGAGTATCCTTTACTAGGAGAGCACAAAGGGGATGAGATATTGAATTAAATTTCTTGAGGAATATTCTATAAAAACCAGCATGTCCTAAGAAAGACCTCACTTCCTTGACAGTTTTGGGTGATGGAAGGTGACGAATGATTTCAACCTTGTATTTATCAACTTCAATCCCCATACCTGAGACCAGATGGCCTAGAACTAGTCCCTCTTTAACCATGAAATGGCATTTTTCCCAGTTTAGGACCAGATTATTTTCTTCACATCTTGACAAGACTCTCTCCATATTCTTCAGACATCCCTCAAATTTATCCCCAAACACAGATAATTCATCCATGAAGACCTCCAGAAAATCCCCTACAATGTCTGAGAAGATTACAATCATGCACCGTTGGAAGGTTTCGGGGGCATTGCATAAATTGAAGGGCATTCATTTGAAGGCAAAGGTTCTTAATGGACATGTGAATGTAGTCTTCCCTTGATCTTCTAGGGAGACCTCAATTTTATTATACCCTGAGTACTCATCTAAGAAACAGTAGAAGGCATGACCTGCCACTCTCTCAAGGACTTGGTCAATGAATAGTAAGGGGAAATGGTCCTTCTTGGTGAATGAGTTTAGCTTCCTATAGTCAATGCAGACCCTCCATCCACTATTCACCCTTATTGGAAGAATATCTCCATCCTCATTGGTTATCACTGTGATTCCAGCCTTTTTTGGAACCACTTGGATTGGGCTCACCCATTCACTCTCAGCTATGGGATATAGGATACCAGCTTTTAACAATTTCAGAAGTTCTTTCCTTACTACCTCCATGATATTAGGATTGAGTCACTATTGAGGTTTACAAAATGGCTTTGAATCAGATTCCAGAACAATCCTATGACTCCCGATAAGTGGGATAATCCCAAGAATATCAAACAGGGTCCAACCAATGGATTTCTTATGTTTCCTAAGGACATCTAGAAGCATCATCTCATGATTGGCATAAAGAGAAGAATAAATAACAATAGGATGTGTTTGATTGTCCCCTAGGAAAGCATACTTGAGTGTAGCGGGAAGTTCCTTCAATTCAAGATCTGGTTGGTTCATAATTTCAGCAGAAGATTGGGACATTGGATCAAGTTCAATTTCTTTTTTTAGAGTTTCAGATAGGATTGATTCCCCACATGTAGAAGTTTCAGCTACTAGATTGGATTGATCAGATTTAGGGAAGGAAGTCTGATTGGTCTCCATGAAATTGGTTTCCTGAAAGGTTTCACTGATTGTTGGACCTAAGACTTCATCATAAGAGCAATTTGAAAATGATTAAAGTAAAGGAGATAAACTTCCTTCATGTGAACAAAGGAAATCAATCTCATCCTAACTTAAACATTCAGCAAATATTCCTTGATGTTCTATAGATTCATTATCAATGCTTCCTACCATGTTTACTTCATTAATGTTCTCGTCATCCCCTATTTGTGATCTTGCATTATAGATGTTCAAGTCTAGACTCTTGTTTCCAAAGGTGATGCTCATGTTCCCATTTCGGACTCAAATAACTGAGTTGATTGTTGCAAGGAAGGGGAGACCAAGGATGATTGGGGTTTGTTCCTTATTTCATAAGTTTGGATGGTTTCCAAGGACAATGAAGTCAGCAGGGTAGATGAAGTTTTCAACCTTTAACAGAACGTCCTTTAAAATCCCCTTTTGAACCCTAATGCTTTGGTCAGCAAGTTGAAGTGTGACAGATGTGGGTTGGAGATCTTTTAGGCCTAACTAGTAGTACACAACATATGGGATGAGATTGACACTAGCACCTAGGTCACACGAGGCCTTGACAACTTTTCTCTCTCCTAGTTCAACATTGATTTAAGGGTAACCCGGGTCTTTCAACTTAGGAGGAATGGTCCCTTGAATGGTGGTACTCACATTAGCAGCCAAAAGGACTTGGTTTTTATGTGAAAAATTTCTTTTAAAAGAGAATAAGTCCTTAAGGTACTTTGAGTAAGTAGGTATGGTTTGGATGGAATCGAGAAGGGGAATGTTCAACTTGACTTGTGAGAAGATTTCCCACAATTTTTTACTCAGTTCAGGCTTGAGTTTCCCCCTCATTCATTGAAGAAATGGTGCAGGTTGTGGGGTTGTTTGTTGAAGATTTGTTTCTTTCACATTATTATCAGTTTCCTCAGTTTGATATTGTGGTTCATTTGAATTTTCATCCATGTTTGAATCTTCAGGTGGGTTCTGAATTAGTTGTTCAGGTTTCTCAATTGATTTCCCACTTCTTAAAATAGTCACCGCCTTTAGTTGTTCATGAGTTGATTGAGCACAACTTGACTCTCCCATTGAAGTTGAGGATGGAACCGCCTGAGTAGGCATGGGTGCCTTTCCAATTTTGATGGATTGAAGTTATTTTTTGGGGGAAGAGACTTCCGAGTTCATCCTCTCCATTTGTTTGCACAGTTGTTCTTGTAGGCTTTGTGAAACATTTTGGGTCGGTGCTTGAGTAGATTGGTTTATCCCAGGGGATATTTTGGAGGTGGGATGGTTTTTTGAAAATGGACTGGTAGCTGTTGGTATTGGATAGGTTGGGTTTAGAACTGGTTATGGGTTTGTTAGTTCTGATTGGGGTAAGGATTTTTTCCATGTGGTTGGATAGGTTGTTGGTTATCTTTTCAGCGGAAGCCTGGGTGGTCATTATACCTTGGGTTGAAGTTGTTTTGGTATTGAGGATTTTGAAAGTTCAAAGAATTTACATCTGTTGGGGGTCCTCCTAAAATAACATCCTTGATGGATGGAATGGTTTGGCAGTTTTCTGTCTTATGGTTATGTTTGTCACAAATTGTGCAAACAGGGTCAACAGTTTGGATTTTATGGACTTTCCTAAGGTCTATCTCTTCAACCTTCCTAGAGAGTGTTGTGATTTTAGCCCTAAGGATTTCTTCTTCTATAAGTTTATGAATTTTAGTAGTTATTTGTGGTTTTTCAGAATAAGGTGAAGTTCCCCATGTTTGTTTTTTTAGAAAGGCTTTCTAGATACTCGTAATCATCATTTGGGGCTTTGTTTTTAAAGGTTCCATTACACATCATGTCAATGAACTGTTTGTTCCCCGAACCCAACCCTTCATAGAAAATTATCACTTGTTCAGGAATAGAAAAACCATGTTGTGTAACCATGTTTAGAGTGTCTTTGAACCTCTACCATGTTTCATATAATGACTCTCCCTCTTTTTCAAAAAAGTTTTGGATGCTCTTTTTAAGTGCAATTGTTTTGTGGTGGGGAGAGTATTTTTTGTAGAATTCTCTTTGTAGATGGTACCAAGAGTTGATAGATGATGGTCTCAAATTTTTTAGCCAATTTTTAGCTCGATCCTTTAAAGAAAAATTAAATATCCTCATCTTAGCTTATTCTAGTTGATGTGGGGGACACATGGTTTCTACAATGTCATTGAACTCCTTAATGTGAAGGTAGGGCATCTCAGACTCCATTCCATGGAATGTGGGAAGATGGTTTAGGACATGGGTTTAAAGATGTAGTTGAAATATCCTAGGGAATTGTGTCTAATGCATGAGAGGGAATTGGTCCAGAAAGGTGTGAGGTAGTTATTCACGTTTTGATCGACCGCATTCCCAAAGTTTGGGGATGCCTCATTTGGGTTTCCATTTTGGTTTCCACCCGGGTTTATGAGTTGGTTTCTTTGAAGACCTTCCATTGAAATGGGCTCAATTTTTGAATATAGAGTATTAGGAAGATTATGATCTAATGTAATGAGTTCCATTGGTGTACTTGAATCCCCAACCCCAGGACTATCCACCCTAACTAGACGGTTTTATTGATCGAGGGTGTAGGCGGACATGCGCCAAAAGAAAAAAAATGAGAAAGGGACAAGATAAGAGAATTTGGATGAGAAAATAAGAAATGGGGGAGAATATAATGGGTGTTTATATGACTTACTTGGGTCCCCGTAAACGGCGCCAAAATTTGATTCTCACTCAAATTTACCCAAGAGATGAAGGTAGAACGGTCCTTGTAGTCTAGTTTGGGTTGTCGAATCCTCAGAGACCTAAGAAGTACCTACAGACACGTGCATTATATGGATTTTTTTTGGATATGAAGTGGAAAACTTAGGTTTATTTAATATGGTTTTAAAGGATCACTAACAGATTTAAGTGAATTCAATTTAAAATAATGAGTCGATCCTAGGTTATCGCTCTGGGTGGATTGGACGTATTTCCTTTTCAATGATTTCAATTTCTTATATTTGAGATGGGTTCATTTAAGAAGATAAAACAACATCATCAATTACTGGTTTAATGCCTACACCCTTTAATACTAATCACCTATACACTTGAAGGATCAAAGTTTTGATCACTTCAAGGTAAAGGTTTGTATTAGCACATGAAGTGTGTGGCCTTAAATTCAACAAGGACGATGGAGTTTAAAAATCATCAAATAAAAATCTCAATTAAAGAAGTGATTATACATTAATGGGTTGATAAATAACATAAAATCCATCCCCTTGATACTCCATTGGATAAATCCATAATTGTTTTATCCCTCAATTGATGCTATGGTTTCAATGGAAGCGGTAAGTAAACTCATGAGGGAGGAAATGGAGAAGTAAAAAAACAATGAAAAGAAAATGATCACTCCACCATTGTGTGAATAATTTCACAAGGTTTGGTGTGCATAAATTCATACCTTGAACCAAAAATATCAAATTGATATGAATAACAACAGAATAAGAGGAAAATAAGAGCTTTTATTAAGAAACTAATGTGAATTGAACAACTTACATGTGAAAGAAAAACTTGAGACAACAAAATCGCAGCATAACATTACAATTGAACAATGCACCAAATATTATCAACTCCTCCACCACCACTACCTTAAATAGGCATTTTTGAAGCCTTGGGTCGAGCCTCCAATAGTCCAATTCTTCTCAATTAATTGTGGTAGGCCATAGGTGGGTGTAAAGTTTGTGGAACTTGGACTTTTCCATATTTGACCAGAGGTGGCAGACAGCTTTTATCCACCAAACCTATACGCATGGAAGACCTTATAGATTGCCTAAGAAGAGTAGGTCATAGAAGAATAAAATGTCTCCCCGGATATCTACTAATATCCTGTGAAATTTTTGCCCATTTTGATTAGTATATTCGGAGATATGATTAGATTAGTGGGCTGTTTTTCTGGGCCGTAGAATCTGGACCAGAATTTTATCTCTAAATTGGGCCGCCTAAATGACCACCATGGAGGCCAAATTAGAATTGGATCCTGAATATTGATTTGTTCCTATAAAGGTATTATATCATCCCACGAAATTTGGGATTCATTGGGCTTGTATGGTGGGCTCCACATTCGAATCAGTGGGCTAGTGTCCAATCTGACTTCTCCAGAATTGTTTCCTTTCATCACAAAATATCTCCATCTTCTTACATGAATTCTCCATTGATCCCTGAATGAAACATGTTCATATTGAAGTGTAGATAAATTTCCCAAAATATCCAATTAAAAAATGTATAATTATATTCCTTAAAATCAGATGAATCATTGGGTACTTTAAATGATGTTAAAAAATGTCCCACATAATAGTGCATTTTAAGTAAGAATTACAATCATAATGTGAAATGATGTTCAAAGTATAAAATACACTAAAATGATGATTATGAATAAAAAATTACATGAATATTATATATATTAACAATTAATATTGGAATCATTTAGTGGCTAATCAGGGGTCTCTTTTATCAGCACTCTGAAAAGCGCTGATAATGGTCCCTTTTATCAATGCTAAAAAAAGCGCTGATAAAAGACCCCTTTATCAGTGCTTTTTTTAGCACTAATAAAAGGGACCTTTATCAGCGCTTTTAAAAAGCACTGATAAACTTTAAAAAATATAAAAGAATTAAATAATGCAGGGATATATTTTAATAGCGCTTGACCCCCCCCCCCCCCCATCAGCGCTAGGAGGTCTCCCGCGCGATGCCCTTCCCGCGCTTCCTCACACATGTGCACCCCTTTTCGCTTCCACCCGAACTCGAACCCACAACCTCCCCCTTTCACGGCTGCACCTCTACCACTAAGGTATTTCATTTTTTTTCTCTATTTAATGATATATCTATTTATATATATATATAGTTATATTTATTCGTATATTGATATAGATTCATATTAATATAAATATATTTATTCATATATTAGTATATATATATTAATTTGTATATTAATATATATTTATATTTATTTATTTATATATATATTTTTAGTTATAATTTTTTATCGATATATTTATTTGTATTTTAATAAATACTTATAAGATTAGTTTTAAATACATTTATGAAATATGTTTTTTATGTGTGTTTATAATTAAATAAATAAATACATACATATATATATATAACACACACACACAAAGACACATATATATTTACGAATAAATACATATATATGTGTGTATTTGAAAAGCCATAGAATGTTAAAATTATCATAACATATAATCTAGAAGCCTTTTTCAACTCCACAACCAGTCAAATCGAAGAAAATGAAACAATATTCAATATGATATGTGGTACAGGGCTAACAGACATCCAGATCAAAAGTTATACATATTTGAATGTTAACAAATCGGGGTATCCCGACTAAAAACTCAGTTTTGGAGGACTTATGGGCCTTTTTTGGCCTCAAAAAATGTGAGAGGCTTTTCCTAGGTAACTAGCGTGTAGAGCTCATCGCAGGCTTCGATTTGATATGTTGTAAAGCTCAAACAGACAGTCGGATCAAAAGTTATGACTGTTTGACGTTTGAGTAACATTTTCAACTTATTTTAGATCTTTTATTAATTGTTTTGATTTTTTGTGTCTTCAAATTTTTATTAAATGATTTGTAATCGATAATAATTAGAAAATTATTAATTAATAATATATTTTTTAAAATATTTTAAATCCATTTTCATTAAATTTCTTATATATTAAATTTAATAGTCTATTTATACATATCTAAAACATATTTAAAAAATATATATTATATTTATATCAATATAAATATACTTATATAACAATAATTTATTTTTTATTATTTTTTTTAAACATAAAATTTATCACTGGTAGGAAAAAGTGCTGATAAATCCCCCCTTTATCAGCACTTTTTTTAGCACTGATAAAGGGGTAGCGCTTCCCTTGCCCGTTTTTGTAGTAGTGCAGGTGGCACTCCCGCCTGATGGCAATCCATATCTGGCATGGCTGGATGATATGTCGGCACCTCCAAGTTTCAAGAATCATACCTTTTCCCCCATCAATGGGATATGGGATCTGAAATAGCATCTAGCCCACTTCGCCTCAAGGTTTGGGACCATGTTAGGGACTCCATCACAGTAAGAGGCCACCAAGCTCCGATGTTTTGTGTAGACATTGGAGGGGGCTATGTTTGTATGATACATCCAGCTCCCCATCGGATCAGTGACCAGCTGGGAGGACCTTCGTAGGCAATTCCTCTACCAGTTCAGCTCTACCACATGGAAAATGAGCATCGCAGACCTCTTCAAGTGCAAACATAGGCCTGATTAGCATGTCGTGGACATTAGTGCCCAGTGGAAAGGGCTTACATACTCCCTTGACATGTCACTGACTCTGGATCAATTACTGACGATGTGTGTAGGTAATGCTAAAACGGAACTGGTTCCCTCTCTGATCTCCCAGAACTACCCTTGAGGATTCTGAGACTTCTCTGATAAGGCCCAGTGCCTAGAAGAAGCCCCACAACAGGGCAGCCAGGCACATCTGTTGCCCCCTGTAATTCCCGCAAAGAGGGATTCCAGAGCTGAGCACACTGTGGTTTCCCAAATAGAGTCCCCCGGAAAACTGGAAATATTACCATTGGAGCCGCCTCCGCATCCTCGCAGAGGCCCACCACCACAGGCACAACCTCCAGCCCAGTAGCGGTCACCTCAAAATCGGTAGGTGCCCCCGCGTAATGCATGACCACCGCCTAGGTGGGACAATCAAGCCCCGCCTCCTCGACAAGCTCCTCCATCCCCTCGTCAGGGACAGGCTCCAAGGCCCCCCTTTCCGGACAGAAGAAACCAGACTTACTCATTCAATGAGAATCAAGTTCCCGTATATTTTTGGAGTGCCTTGGAATAGGGGATTATGTGTTTGCCTGAGTACAAAAGGCTAGAAGAGGTAGACCTCATGGATCGCCCCATCTACTGCCCCTATCACCGGATCCTGGGACACAATCTCAATCATCTCTATGTGTTCAAAGACTAGATACAATACCAGGTCGATAAAAACATAGTCAGGCTAGGTCTGACCCCAGTGTAAGTGGTATGCGTCATCATAAGGCCATGCCATAGCAGTGATAGTGAGGGTGAGTGGAAGAAGGTTTCTAACCGTGGGTCCCAGATGTATGATGATTGGATGGCTCACAAAACAGTCGCTCATGCTCATGGTATCATCTGTGCATGCTCAAATCATCCAGAGCCTACAAAAGTTGTGGCCACCAATTATACATTGTCATCTCAGTCGGCCTCTTCCCAGAAGATTAAACACCGATGACGCAATGGAAACCAATGTGCCCCGCCAATGCCATCTTCGTCCCATACTCTCGGTGAAATCATGCCCCTGGAGATGGGGATTCCTCCTAGAATCTTCCGAGTAGCAAATGACTCTTCAAGTGACTGTCAAGGGTACGCTTTGGTTCACACCGTAGAGTTGGTAAACCCCTATATGACTCCTGACAACGGGGAGCGGCAGGCTGATCTTCCAAACGTCTCCAACTGACGCCAATGTCGGCGGAGCCATATCCATATGGGCCATTGAATCACATCAGTTGGAACTTCCAGCAAGGGCATGCATGCCACTGAGAATAGACAGCAGACTTAGCGCAGAGCTCATAATGCACAGCCTCCTCACCCAGTGTCATCAGGCCCTCCTTCACCGTCGTTTGTGCTACTAGATTAGGAAGAGCCACCTCAACCATGTCGCGAATAGCCACGCCCTGCTATAGGCTGGTCTTAGTCGTCCGGACGTCATCCGGTAGCCACTCTAGAGTCTCCGACTAGTGAGCAGCAGGATATGCCCAGCACCAGTCAGTTGTCGGCCCAGCCGGCAGGGTCCACTATACCGCCTTTCATAGAGCGACCTCCTGCAAGCAGAAGTTCACAACTAGCATAGATGTATGATGTTCTCAATCACCTTTCCATCATCCCATCAAGTCATTATATCCTCGAGTCCCTTCATCTTTTAGCAGATATGTGTGAGGCCCTCGCTGAGGCTTTAAGAAGCCCCCTCCAGTTTGAGATGGAGGTAGCAGAGGCCTTTTATGCGGAAGCGATAGAGAATGCTGAATGATAGGAAATTATCTCATTATCTAGAGAAGATGATGGTTCTCCCATATAGGGGCACATTCTCCCAATGTACATCACCAACCAATTCAATGGCATGGAGGTTCACCGCTATTTTGTTGATACCAGCTCCGGGATTAAACTTATCCCAAAACAAACACTGTGGAAGATCGGGTTATTCAATGATGAATTGACTCCCTCCGACCTGAAGATCTAGGGATACAAAATGAAAAAGTAGACTCCAGTCAGAAAGATTCATTTGAAGACCCAGTTCGGTGGCCTGGTTGCCAGTACCGAGTTTATGGTTGTCTCCCAAGACACCACGTACAATGTATTGATGGGAAGATCCTGGATCCACCTGCATAAGGTGGTTCCCTCATCATATCACTAGTGCCTCAAGTACTCCCTCAGTGGTCGAGTGGGTGTGTTCCAAGGTGACACGCCTCCTTTTGCCTCTTATGAAGCCCTCTAACTGGATGTCGACTATTACAAGAGAAAAGACATGAAGATTCAGGCCAATGAGGCTGAGCATGTCTTGGTTTCAACTGATCCCTGGGCAGGTCTGGATGATGCCTACATCTTCTTGATCCATCGATTAGAGTCCACAACCCCCGATATGGGGTAATGTTTTGTTGTCTCTAGTACAAGGGGATTCATATTCTCATGTCCAAGAAACATCGAGAGATCGCTTTGTATTCTTATACGAATCAAGCCTCGATGATCCTTGAGCCCCCTACCTACATAAGGTACTGAGATGTCATCCCCATGGCAACGACAATATGTCATACTTTCCTATTTCACCGGCCTGGAATTAATCAAATCAAGACAATGCACCATTATTTCTTTGATATTATCAAGCGTGGCCCCTTAGGCTGAAGACCAGATGGGATTAGGTCCACAGCCTTCATCGTTATGGTTTCGGCAGTACCAGAATCTCCCGATGCAGTGACCACTGCTTCTTTGGCTTGTACCAGCCTCCCGTCGAAATCCACCGACCTAGAGGAAGCTCTTCCCATTGGGGATCCCTCCTCCGCAAGTGAAGAAGGTGATTTGGAGGATTCCCCCTACCTTTGAAGAGGGAATTTCTGCCACGGTCGATGAACTGGTATAGCTGAACCTTAATTGTGAGGTAGACCCGAGACCCACATTAATCAATGTCGCCATGTCCCTCGATGAGCAACAGTGGTACATATACTTCCTAAAACAACATCGTGATGTATTCTCCTAGAGCTATAACAAGATGTCAGGACTAGATCCTCAGGTAGCCGTCCACCACCTTGGTCTCCCTGCAAATCATCACAGGTTCAAACGGCCTCCCAGGAAGATGCCCCCTTCTCATGGTGCCATTGTGGAGGTGGAAGTTGAAAATCTCATCAGAGCCAATTTTGTTAAAGAGGTATAGTACCCCAAATGGCTATCCAACATTGTGCCAGTCAGGAAAAAGAACGGACAGATCAGAGTCTGTGATGGGGCTTATGTTTAACATAGTTTGTCACATCCTTTTTGTATTTTTATTGACTTTTTTATTTTAAAATGTTTTTTTATTAAATAATTGATAATTATTGTGCTTCTAAATTTTCTCTGTAAAATAATCATTTTTTTGTTTTAATCATGTGTTTTTAATATTCATCATTGTCTTTTTAAATAATTCATAACTTAAATTAGACCTGTGGATTTTAATTTTATTTATTTATTCTTTTATTTTTATAGATTTTTCATTCTAGTTAGATTGTTAATTTATTAATTTAATTAATTAATTTTTTATTCTTTAAATTGTAAATAAATAACTCATTTTAGTTGTTAGTCTTTTAATAAATTAATTAGTTTCAGCAAATAGTATTCAATTAATATTTTTATTCATTAATTTAATTAATTCTTTAATTAATTGGTTAATAAAACTAATCAAGTAACAATATTATTTTAATGTGTTTTAAATTATTAAACCCAAATAAATTCATTCTTTTAAATAAAGAATTATTAATATTTTTGTCTAACTTTGTTTTATTTATTTATTTTTCAATTTCATTCTATTTAATTTAATTTATTAATTGATTAATCTAATTTTAGTTTTATTAAATTATTTATTTATTTAATTTGTTGTTTTTTTTGCAGGTGTTTTCATGTGCCGTAGTTTCTTCACGATCACGCACCGCAGTTTCTTCACGGTCACGCGCCGTAGTTTCTTCACTTATTTTGTGATGGGGCTTATGTTTAACAATAGCTGGTTGATTTGATTTGTTTATTCTTATTCATGCGCTACATCATTTTTTTTATTATCTCTCTCATTGTTTACAGATGAGTTTATTTTCAGAACTATAAGATCAAGTGAAAACAGATCTTGTTTGCACCATAATGAAAATTGTTTCAATTTGAGGAACTCACTGAAAAGTGAGTTATGCTCAAATGAGAGAGACACACTGAACTCAACTAACAGGTTGAGCCCAATGACATCTGACTTATTTTCACCATTGGGTGGATTGACTTTTACTGTTGAAGGACTATAAGAGTTATTTCATCACAAACTAACTAGATGAAAAATCTGGCCAGTTGCTTTTAGTCAGATCCATATTTCATAACATAAGTGCATGAACAAGGGTAAGCAATATCAAATCAGCTAGTGGAACTCCTCCCCCTACTCATCTATTGGTTGTTTACAACACAATTTCCCTTGCAGCTCTGTCTACTCCCCTAGAAATCACCAATTCACCTTCACTTCTTCATACGCTAATTCTCATTCACTCCACTTCACCACCACCAACTGCTTATGATTGTTTTTGTGTGTCTGTTTTTGTTTAGTTTTTTTTTTGATATCCAAACACAACATGAGGCCTCCCTGTTGTTTGACCTTGTCTTTCCACTGTCCTAAGTAGTAATTAGGTTATAAATTTTAGTTTTTTTCCTATTCCCAACAACGCACGAGCAGGCAAATTTTGGCGTCGTTGCCAGGGAGGCTAGGTGTGATATAAAAAGAACCAATAAAAAATTAACATATATAAAAAAACTCAAAAAAATCAAATAAAATAAAATAAAAAAATCACTAAAAAATCTTCAAAAAGAAAAAAAAATTGAAATAAAAAAACATATTTTGGACCTGCTACATGAAAACCAGGTCTAAGTATGAATAGTTAATACCTAGTAATCCTAAAATTGATAAACACCTCAAGGAAGTGAAAAAGAGTAGAGACAAAGTCAAAATGAAAGATAACATAGATGAAAACTTGAACAATCCACTTCCTGAGAATTTGAACCAACCTAGAATAATGAACCCACCTAGAAATGAGATAGCTGAGAGGCACAGTTTGAGAGAGTTCTTGCTACGTTCATTGTCTAGAAACCCTTCATGCATTATAATCTCTCCTAGGTCCAAGAATTATGAGATCAAGCAATCTATGCTTAGTCAGTTTCCTACCTTTAATGGAATTCCCAGTGAATACTCTCTTGACTTCATTAGAGCCTTCTACTGTAGTGTCCATCAGCTACCACTTAGGGGACTTACTGAGGAAGAGCTTAAACTGAGAGTGTTCCCCTTCTGCCTCAAGGGAAATGCTAGGTCTTGGTTCCAACAGTTAGAAGAAGAAATATGTGTCACTTGGGATCACGTTTACAATGCTTTCACAATGAAATTATATCCTAGGAGGTTGATATCTGAGATTAGGAACAAAATTATAGGATTCCTTCAAGATGAAGGAGAACTGTTTCATGAATCCTGGGATAGGTTTAGAGGGTTACTTAGGAAGTGTACAAACCATTAATGTACACCCCAATTCCTCATAGACACTTTCTACAATAGTCTCACCCCTTACCACCAAACCTTGGTGGATCAGTCTTTCAGAGGAGACTTTAGTGATAGGACTGTTGAGGAGCTCAAACAAATTTGTAACACCATAGCTCAAAACTCTCAACACAAATGATTTAGGAGGAGAACCATTGTGAGAAAGAAACCTTCCCCTGCTCCTCAAGCTGAATCCCAAGCTGATGGGTTCTTTTATGAGAACCCACATCAAATCCTTAAGGAGTAGTGCCACCACTGTGGCATGTATGGACATTCTCAAACATGTTGTACAAACTTTGATATGCATGTCCATCCTCATGAGAGTGTCATCTTTGCTTGCTATGGACCTCGGATGTAGCCTAGGGAAGAACATTTTTCCAACACCTATGATCGGGGGTTTAGAAACCATCTGAACCTGTCATGGATGGATCATGGAGTCCTCCAACCTACGTCCCCTCCTGGATTCCAGCAGCCTCCTAGGTAGCAATTTAAACCCCAACCACAACCTAATGCTTAGTCATCCAACTCAAAATATGAGGTGAGAGATATGTTCCATCAATTTATAGGGAGGTTTGATGAACAAAAAACCAAAAATGATTATGATAAATTTCAAATGAATGTTAGACTGAAGAATTTGGAAATTCAAATGGGGTGGTTGCCTAGGGATGCTAGTAATAGAGAAAAGGGTACACTTCCCAACACCACTGAAGCCAATACTATGGAGAATTCCATGGATGTGACCAACAGAAGTGGTCTCCAAACTCACCAAGAGCCTAGGAAAGAACCCCAAAATGATGAAAATGAGAAACTGGATGAAACTGGAAACTCAAGTCTGAAAGAACCTGAATCTGGAAAACTGAACATCACCACTAGAATCCCTCCAGTTCTTGCTATCCAAAATCAAAAACTCAAAGAAAATGGTTTGAAAAACAAATACAATAAAGGAAAGAAACTTTTTGAAGAAGTATCTTTAGAGATTCCCCTAATTGTGAGGAATATTTCCCCTACAATCCCTTTTCCACAAAGAATTAATAATCCAATTCATGATTCTGAACTGTTGAAATTTTTGAAAGTGGTTAAAAAGATGAACATTGATATCCCATTCTTATAATAATTGATTCAAATCCCATCATATCTAAAATCACTCAAGAAAATCTATTCAAACAAAAAATACATTGGATGAATTTTCCACCTATAGCTTAACAGAGGAGTGTAGTGCAGTCTTGCAGAATAGGATACCTCCTAAGCTTCAAGACCTAGGAATCTTTGTCATCCCTTGCACATTTGGGGATAGAGGTGGTAAGTTCAACTGTTTGTGTGATCTGGGTGCTAGTATTAATCTGATTCCACTGTCACTTTTTCAGCACCTGAGATTAGGAGTTCCCCAATGCACCACTATTGTGTTATAGCATGTTGATAGGTCCATTACTCATCCAATTGGTAGGGTTGATGATCTGTTATTGGGAGTAGGAAAACTCTTTTTTCCTACTGACTTTCTTATCCTTGATATGGAGTGTGACCAAGAGGTTCTTATCATTCTTAGTAGGCCCTTTCTTACCATAGGGGGAGCTGTGATAGACGTGTCTAAGGGGAAACTAATTTTCAATTTGGGTGAATAGGATGAATAATTCAATGTGTTTAAGAAAATAAAAGATCCCACCCACCCAATTTTCCCAAAAGATGAGATGTTAGTTTCTAAGAGTAGTGTTGATAAGGTGGAAGAAGAGTTTCTAAGAATGATAGCAGAAATCAATAGTGAACCTGAAATCCCTGTTGCCTCTTGCATGGGGATCAAATCAAGTAAGGAGAGAGAATTTGTTGATGGACACGAGGGAGAATTCTCGGAGAACCTAGATGAGTTTGTTTTAGAGCACATTATTACACCGATAGAGGAGTCTGAGTTTGAGGATATATCTTTTGGAAGCTCTAGCCTTGAGGAAAAATCATTTTCTACTACCTTCTTTAGGAGGTAGTATGAAGACCTTGGGTCACCCAGGCCCAGGTGTCTTCCCTCAAGCCAGTCACCACCCACCCTTGAACTCAAGCCCCTCCTTTCCCATCTCAAGTATTCATTTTTAGGAGACAGTTCCACCATTCCTGTTATCATTTCATCCAACCTAGAGGTGAGTCAAGATCAAAATCTGCTTAGTGATTTAAAGAAGTACAAGTTTGTCATGGTCTGGTCGATTGCTGATATCAAGGGGATAAGTCCATCCTT
The DNA here is from genome assembly GCA_963277665.1 of Viscum album. NCBI lineage: Eukaryota > Viridiplantae > Streptophyta > Magnoliopsida > Santalales > Viscaceae > Viscum > Viscum album. Next base: position 1,642,801,745 of record OY728131.1, on the reverse strand, counting down.
CTATTTTCATAAAATTCCCATGGAACCTGAGTGTATACCCAAAGTAGAATCCCAAATAAGAATCAACCCAAAAATGAAGGAAGTTGTGTAAGAAGAAGTGATTAGGTTGCTTTATTCTAGAATAATGTTTCCAATTTCTGATAGCCCCTGGGTCAGTCCTGTCCAGGTGGAACCCAAAAAAAAGTGGAGTGACAGTGGTAACTAATGAAAAGAATGTGAAAATCCATACAATAGCAGTGAATAAATGGAGAGTCTGTAAAGACTACAGAAAGTGGAATGCTACCACAAGAAAGGATCACTTTCCCATTCCATTTTTGGATCAAATGTTAGAGAGATTAGCAGGCAATGAATTCTTCTACTTCTTTGATGGTTATTTTAGTTACAACCATATTTCCATTTCACCTAAGGAAAAATAGATAACCACCTTCACCTATCCATTTGGGACATTTTCCAACCGGTGGATTCCCTTTAGCTTGTGTGGTGCTCCTGCCACTTTTTATATGTGTATGATGGAAATTTTTTTAGACATGATTGAAAGGAAAATTTAAGTGTTCATGGATAATTTTTATATTGTGGGAGATAACTTTGAGAACTATATGAAAAACCTGGAACTAATGTTAGAAAGTTTCCAAGAGACCAACTTAGTCTTAAATTGAAAAAAGTGCCAATTCATGGCCACTGAAGGCATAGTTTTGGGACATAAGGTTTTTAAAAAGGGACTAGAGGTAGATAATGCTAAAATTGAGGTAATAAAAATTTTTCTCCAACCGGAAATTGTCAAATGAATTAGATGTTTTTGGGGTCATGATGGGTTCTACAAGAGGTTCATTAAAGATGTTTCTAAGATCACTAGACCCATGTGCTCTCTGCTGGTTAAGGATACACCCTTTTTCTTCGATGAGACATATCTAGATGCCTTTAATCTACTCAAGGAGAAGTTGACTACTTCACCTGTAATCACTGCTCCTGACTGGAAGCTTCCATTTGAGGTTATGTGTGATGCTAGTGACTTTGCAGTAGGAGTTGTGTTAGGACATAAGAAGGATATGAAACTTCATCTTATTTACTATTCAAGCAAGCTATTGGATGATTCCCAGAAGAATTATTCTACCACTGAAAAGGAGTTGGCTGCTGTGAAGTTTTCTTTGGAAAAGTTCAGGCAGTATTTTATCGGATCAAGGATCATAGTTTTCACAGATCATTCAGCCCTTAAGTACTTGCTGGCTAAAAAAGACTCAAAACCCAGACTCATGAGGTGGACCTTACAGTTGCAGGAGTTTGATTTTGTGATTATGGATACGAAAGGGGCTGAGAATGTAGTTGTAGATCACTTTTCCCGATTTCCCAATTCTCTAAGTAAGGAAACAAAAGATATCAATACTTCTTTCCTTGATGAACAATTTTTTGCTACCTCTGTGCAGGTATCTGCTTGGTTTGTAGACTATACCAACTTTTTGGTAGATGGAGTCATGCCCAAGGATCTCTCACACAACCAGAGGAAGAGGTTTATATCTGAACTAAAATATATTTTTTGGGATGACCCTCTTCTCTTTAGGAGATGTGCTGATGGTATTTTGAGAAGATTTGTGGCTGAGGATGAGATTTTTCCCATACTTGAGAGCTACCATTCATCACCTTGGGGTGTCCAACATGGAGGAGAACGGACTGCTCAAAAGGTCTTACAGGTTGGATTCTACTATCCAACACTGTTTAAAGATGCTAGGATTCTGGTTATTGGCTATGAAAAATGTCAAATGTTAGGAAATGTCAGAAGAAGGCAGGAACTACCCCAAAAAGGCATTCTGGATGTTTAAATCTTTGATGTGTGGGGCTTGGACTTCATGGGACCATTCCCATATTCTTATGGGAATGAGTACATTTTGGTTGTTGTGGACTATGTGTCCAAGTGGGTTGAGGCTGTAGTTCTACCCGATAATTCAGCTGCTAGTGTTGTGAAATACATCAAGAAAAACATCTTTTCTAGATTTGGTGTGCCTAGAGCATTCATCACTGGTAATGGGACTCACTTCATGAATTATAAGTTCAAATGTTTGATGGATAAGTATGGGTTCTCTAATAATAGATGCACCACTTATCACCCATAGTCCAGTGGGAAAGCAGAAGTTTCAAACAGAGAGCTCAAACAGATTTTAGAGAAAACAGTGTCTAACTCTAGAAAGGACTGGTCAAGGAAGTTGGATGAGGTCCTTTGGGCCTACAGAACTACTTATAATAAACCTATAGGGATTTTACCATATAGGATACTCTATGGGAAATCATTCCATCTACCTATTGAGTTACAACATAGATCTTATTGGGTAGAGAAGGCTCATAACTTTGATTTTATGTCTGCTAGAGAGAGGAGACTGTTAGAGATGAGTGAGTTGGAGGAGTTTCGAAGAGAGTCCTATGAGAATGTTGAAATCTAAAATGAAGGAACAAAGGCTTTTCATGACTTAATCATTAAAAATAGGAATTTTAATGTTGGTGAGAGGGTCCTACTTTTTAATTCTAGATTGAAACTGTTTCCAGGAAAGTTGAAGACCAAATGGTTAGGACACTTTACCATATTTAGATTCTTGGTTATTGGAGATGTTGAGCTTATTAGAGAAGAGAATTGACCTTTCTTAGTAAATGTTCAAAGAATAAAGCACTTATTTAAAGGGAAATCAAAGGACTTGGCTGCCATATCTATATTGGAAGAATGAGTTGATTCAAGTCTAACTGACGACTGTAAACTCATTGTTGCATGGGAACTAACCCATGGTTGCTTAGTTGTTTCCCTTTTATTTTTGTTCATTGATAAATTAATCTATGATGCTTGTTCTGAAGTTCAATTTATTACCTACTTGATGGTGCTTCAGGATGTGTAGTTTCTTAAGATATATAGTTGTTGCTATGAGAAACTTGGCCAAGAAACCCCAAGAGAGAAATCCACTGCACCATATGGATAACATTTCTCTCTACTCACTCTCTTGGGTTACTTATCTTGATTTTAAAACTTTTAAATCTTATTTTACTTATTTGAACATGCTGGTTAATGAAGAGGAGTAACAACCCAATGCTGCTGAAGAGAATCTGTTGATGGAATTTAGTGTTAAAGGCCCAATAATTTAGGGAAGTGTTGTTCTGCACTTTTTCACTTTTAATTACCTACTTAATCTTCACTGTGAACTAAGTGTGGGGGTCTTCCCACTCTTTTTTTGAAACTCTTAAAATGTTCTTTCTTTCATGGGTGTTTATCTGCTAGTATCTAGAGAGCTGAAAAAATTTATTTTGAGCCGATTTTTGAAACATGCTTGCACCCACTGCTTTCAATTTCATTGTGTTTCTGCTGCACATCACTGTTCATCATGATACTATTTGAAGTAAATTGATAAAATCTTTTTTCTACTTGAAAATTCAAAGCATGATCTTTTCAAAAGGAAATACACTTGTTTGCTGGTGATGGTTGGTGGGGTTGGGTTCTTCAGTTTGTCTTTGTTTGAATTTTTCTTTTCTTTCTTTTTTTTTGGTGTGAAAAATCTAATTTTTGAACCTCATTACGACCCTTCCATATCCTATTTAAGCTAAATTTTCCATCAATATTGAACTTAAACTATCTTCCACCTTATAATACAAAATTGGGGACAATGTTGGGTTTTAAGTGTGGGGGAGTTAAGAGGGTTCATTCAAGTTATAAGAACCTATTTTTTGCTGCTAAAGACTTTGGAATATTCTTGATGTTATTCCAGAGCAGTACCTTCAGACGGAGTGCGATTCTGAGCCCCGGTGTGGCCGGAATTAAATTTTCAGTGCGTTCACAATGGACACGCCAAATAAATGGGATAACTCCTAAATGGTGCTTTAGATCAGAAATATGAGTATACGGATGGGTCAAAATGGGGTTTTTACCCTAGGAACGACATAAAGCATGTCAGCGCGGGACGTTTGGACCCCTCACCCGCTACCAGAACGTTAAACGGATAAATTAATTAATTAATTAATTCGTTTAATGGTTAAACTCGAGAATCTCTTAAAAGGTAGCTCGGATGGGGAAACTGATGGAACCGTTGAGTTCGGAGCGTGCCTTTTACCCTAGGAGGGGTATAAGTTTTGCGGGCGCGAGCCGTCAGTGAAAAATGGCCCTAGGGGTGTTTTCGTAACTTAGCAGCTTCGGACGTTAAATTTTATAACTTTTGAACGGGGCCTCAGGTTAAAATTATGAGACATCCATTGTTCTCGGGAGGTGATTTTTACCCTAAGGGAGGCTTAACCTCAACCCCGTCAAAGGTTTCGGTTGCGGGTTAAATCGAGGGTTTAATTAAAATTTTAATTAAGTTTCTCTTATTTAAACCTTTACCCACCTCCCCTCTTTTCCCCATGCTCTACCCTGGTGGAAGAACCCTCAAGGCAGACCCCTCATGTTCCTCCTCTCCTCCTCCCCTCCGGCAAGGTAACGACACGGTGGAGGACCCTCCGTGAAGTGTCGGGCGAAGCCCAACGAGGTAGGATCGTTGCGGTTTCAATTTTTATTTTCGTATCTACTTTGAGCTCGAATTTTTGTATTAAACCTCTATCGAATCATCGAAAAAATCATATGAACGCGTAGTATATTTTATTCTCTTTCTGAAACTTGTTTCGTATTTGAATTCTGAGTTCCGAGCAGCTCGCAAATGATCGTCGAAGTTTGCAGGTTTTGTTTTTTTTTCCGGCGGGCCTTCAGCGGAGGAGGCGACCAGGGGCTTCGGCCGGGCGCAGCAAGGCGCGGGCGGCGCAGGCATTCGGTGCGGCTGGCTCGGTCGGGCGAGCATCCAGCAGAGGTGGTTGGGCGAGCGGTCAGCAGGGGACGTCGCGGAGGGGGCCGACGGAGCGCTGGGTCGCGGGGTCGTTGGCAGCGGGCGCCAACGGGGCGGCGACGCAGGCAAGACCAGCTTTGGCAGGTCGTTGCAAGGGAGGACCAGGGTCTACGGACCCCGGCTGGCCAACAAGGACCCGCACGCTGCAGGTCCTGTCAGGAGAAGAAGATCGGCCGAATGGCCGGTCTGGTTTAAAATATATATATATATATATATAATAATAATAATAATAATAATTTTATAATAATAATAATAATAATATTATTATTATTATTATGAAAATGATTTATTTTGATAAATCATTCGTAGGGTGTCCGTTTTTCATGCCGTCTGTGGAAGTGTCTTCCTGGAGCGGAGGTGAAGTTTTTGAGATGGTTTCGAAAGTTTTTAATTCCCGAAACGAGGGGCCTTGGAGGCGCGACGCGTTTTTAAGTGAATTGACGTTTTTCCGGGGATTCTTGTTTTGGACAGCGCGGACACATCCGATTTCCGAATTGGGCACCGTTAGTGGCGTTGTGACCCTGGCATCGAGCCGGAGTTTTCCAGTGTGGTTTCGGGCGTTGATACCGGAGGTGAGGCATGGGCCCCACGGCCCGTCTTTTAAGCTGCGTGCAGCGTTTTGTAACTTTTTCATCGGACATTCATTCGGGGCGTGCGAGCAGTCGTTTCTGGGTGTTTTTTCGAGGTAATTGCAATGGTGAAATCCGCCTTCTCTAATTATGCACATTGGTGTGGGCCCCACGGGGGCCGTTTTGGGAGTTGAAGGTGATTTTTCCAACTTTATCACCGAGTGTCCGTTTTGGACAAGTGATTAGTCAAACTTGTGTACTTTTTCAGGAGGATCACAATGGTGCAATCCATTCATTGTGATTCGGGACTGGGGTGCGGGTCCCACGAAGAACCGCTTGTGTGTGGTACGGCAAAATGCATCTTTTTCTCCGGATATATGTTTCACTCAAGTGAGCAGTCCTTTTAACGTGTTTTCCCAAGGGGATTGCAATGGTGCGATGCGCCTAACTGTTTTTGGGGATGAGGCTCAGGATCACGGGACATCATTCGGGCGTAAAGCGGTGTTGGATGACTTTTTGTCGGATATCTGTTGGAGGTGAGTAAGTAGTCGATCTCGCATGTTTTTCTGCGAGGATTACAACGATGTAATATCTTTAGGCGAGCAGAGCCTCTTATGCGATCTTATTAAATGTAGAAATATGTAAGGTGTACCGGTGGTGGTTCATCCTACTATGTTTGTAGCAGAAACTTGGTGTGTGATCGCATGCACTCTCGTGTGAGTGAAGTAATTCTTAAAGAGACGTGGTTGGTTGTGCCTTAGTAGTTGAGGTGGCAGGTTGGAGTTGTTACCTTACGCCTTCACGTTGACGTTGGGTGTCGTGTGCACGATAACCTTTGGGCTGGAACTTGGTATACTCTGGGAGTATACGGGAATTCTTGGAGGTACATGTGGTTGTTTGTACCTGAGAAGGTTTGTGCGTTCGGTTGGGGTTGACTTGGGGCCACCGTCGTGTGGGCCCCATGTGCGTGTCGTGTTCTGCTTTGCGTACTTTTGACCTCTCATGATGTAGAGGGTTCCTATGTTCTTGTTTGTTGACCAGCAGGGTTGAGTTTTCCCCTGGTTCTGTTCTCGTTTGTTGACCAGTAGGGTTGATTTTTCCCCTGGTCATGTTCTCGTTTGTTGACCAGCAGGGTTGAGTTTTCCCCTGGTCTTGTTCTCGTTTGTTGACCGACAGGGTTGAGTTTTCCCCTGGTTTCGTTCTCATTTGGCCGACAGAGATGGTTTGGTTCCTCTGTTTCTTCAGCTGTTAGGGGTTTCAGTACCGTTCCCCTTTCATCGTACTGCGGTACCATTTGCGAATACGTGTTCTCGTACAGCGTGGGTGTTTTACCACTTTATGGGATGAGTTATCTCAGTCCGCTTCGACAGTGACTTAGCGGATTGGAGTGTGAACACCTTGAGAGGCCCGGAGAGTTTCTCCTTTTCCTTCGTGTTCCCTGGTAGAGTTCTTGTGTATCTTGGTGTGACCAACGCTTTACGTGGGCACTGATCCTCTACCCAGGAGGTTGTTTCCAGTAGGACTGAGGTTGTTTCCAGTAGGGATGAGGTTGTTTCCAGAAGGGTTGAGGTTTTTTCGATAAGGTCTCGCCAGTTGTACCATCCAGTAGGGATGGCCAGTGGGTTACCATCCAGCAGGGATGGCCAGCACAGCGGTGTTCACCGAGCAGTACCATCCAGCAGGGATGGCCAGAGAAGATCCGGGTTTTACCTCCAGTGGGGCTAGGAAATGGTCCTCAATGCTAGGTTTACCTCCAGCGGGGCTGGGTAGTGGTCCTCGATGTCGGGCTTACCTCCAGCTGGGCTGGGATGTGGTCCCCGATGCCGGGCTTACCTCCAACTGGGCTGGGCAGTGGTCCCCGATGTCGGGTTACCTCCAGTTGGGTTGGGCAGTGGTTCCGTCAACGACTTTATCCGGGTCGCCCTCCAGTGCATTACCCTATTACGGGACTGGACAGTGTGGCACTCGTCGACTCTTGTCAGGTCTCTCTATAGTGGGAACCCGTCGACTTCCAGGGACCCTCCAGTGGGGCTGGGCAGGGGGTCGCCTGTCGACTTTGAGGAGACCTCTCGACTGCGGGGCAGTGACGAGTGTGGCTTGATGTTATCCCAGAACTCTCAAGTATGAGGGGCGCATTTCCCACTGAGATGCATCCTTGCGATGTGACCTAAAACCGTGCGGGCGAGTCAGTGCCGCCCAAAGAGGATAGTTATGAGGTGCGGTGATTTGACCCCTTGACTTGCAGTTCAGGGAAGACGTGCGGGATACTGGGCATCGATAGTGTTTACTTCTGGTACTGTTTGCTACTCACTTTCTTGGGCTAAGCTACGGGATGGAGATCACCTTACGATCTTGTTCGGGATTCTTGATTGATCATATGAATATGTATATACCTTGTCCCACTACCCACTTCTTGGGCTTGGTTACTCTCCCTCTAGGAGAGGCGAAGATGCGTGGGATATGCCATGTGCTTTCCGTGTCTATATTCTTGTGGTTGGACGAGTCTACTCTCCTGCTATATGTAGTAAAGACTCAATGGGAAGTTTATCTTCTCCCTCGAGCCTTCGGGGTATCCTACTAAGTATTTTTATACTCACCCCTGCTTTGGCTTTGCCCGCACTTGGTGTGCCATTGCAGACGATGGACAGGTTGGTCATGACTTTAGTAGAGATTAGGATTTTAGGAGCGTGGACCGCGTGCGGTGGTCAGATTCGGGTTCCAGGTGAGGGACCCTTCCAGTTGTTTACTTTTTTTTCACCTGTTTCCAGGTTTTGGCACTTTTTTTGGTTGGGCGCGTGTTTTTTCCCTTTTATTTTCAGTTTACTTTCATCACTTTCTTTGTACTGATTATAGGTCGATGCACTTTTGGTGGTTTATATATAGAAGTTGCACTTTACTCTTCTTGTCTTTTCTTTTACCCTGCACTTTTGCATTGAGTGTGCTGCGTGTGTGTGTACATGGTACTTAGGCAAATGCCTCCCCGAGTTGTTGTGCCTTCGGCGCTGGTCTCCAGCTTCTGGCCTATGGAGGCGGGCTTGGGGTAGTTGCGACTCAAGCCCGGGTAGGTTCAGGTCGTGACAAAGTGCTATCAGAGGTGGTTCATTCCTTGGGATGTTGTGCGGATGTCCCTAAAAGAGGAATTGGTAGGGATTTAGGGCAAGGGTTTCAATGTGTGTCGAGAGCGGCTCTCAGGCCAAGGAGTCCAGTGATGGTACGGCAGTCGATGTATCCATTCACCAGGACCCTGATAACCTGCTTGTCGACTCGACATGCTAAGACACTCATTGCAGGTAAAATTTGTTTGTGCATCACATAGTATTGAGTCTTTGACTATCCTTATTGACTCAGCTCCCCATCGTTGTTATTGGTATATACATATATGCTCATCTGACCGTGACACTCCTTGATAATATTCAGGATGTCTTCGCGAAGACAGCCAACCAGGATACCAGCTTTGGTTCGTGACGACGACCATGTGAGCTACGAGGCCACAGTCCAGGACCCATCATGTGATCCCCTTTCTCCGGGTGGGTTGATAGCATCACCCCCACCAGTTGAGCAGTAGACATCTTCAGTAGAGCAGATGGGGCTTGAGCGCAGGTTGATCACGCAACGTGAGTTCCAGCGGTAGAGACTGCTGAGGTTCAGTGGTGAGCCAGACCCTCAAGCAGAAGAGGTTTGGCTAGAGACAGTGGTTCACCTTTCAGGCTTGTGCAGACGCCGACAGATCAGAGAGTGGCTTTGGCAGCCAACCTTTTTCATGGAGCATCTTGGCGTTGGTGGAGTCTGGTGACTCAGTTTCTTGACGAGTCATCGCTTTTGTGTGGATACTTTCAGTTATTGTTCCGTGAGGAGTTTTTCCCCTCCTTCTTGCGCTCCATTCGGATTCAGGAGCTCCTATAGTTTCAGCAGGGAGGGATGACGGTGGCCGAGTACGCGGCTAGTTTCGCAGACCGTGCACGCTTTTACCCGGACTTGGTCCATGACGACAACATCCGAGCGTGGAAGTTTGAGCAGGGTCTCCGCTAAGAGATTCATGTTGTCATAGTACCCTTGGTCATTTCCACATATGTCAGGGTGCTAGAGCAGGTGCTGGTGATAGAGAGCTTCCTGTCACGTTCTAGAGTTGGTGGTGGCAGCAAGCACGTTAGAGCTGAGACGTCTGCCGCAACTAGCGGGCGTCGGCAAGCAGAACCTCGACGCAGGTGCCTTTCTGATAACCAGACTCAGGGGCATGGTCGTACAAAATAGTGGCACCGGAGGGCACCAGTACAACCCGAAGAGAGTCGGTTCTATGCTTGCGATGGGCGAGGTCACCTGGCATGGGACTGCCTGACCAGGTATGCGGAGAGATTCAGGCAAGCAGTAGGTGCACCACCACGAAAGAGGCAGCGCCGTGATCGGAGTAGTACCCAGAGAGGTGGTGATAGCATATGAGTGGGAGGAGCTGGTAGTGGGGGACGGCTTTAAGAGGTATTCTCATCACCACTAGGCGGTCCACGATAGGCTCTGGGAGCTGACAGTTAGGACCACTAACAAACACAAGCTTTGGATGTCTACGACCCTGTAGAGCATGAGGTGATAATAGGTACACTCTATGGCTCTTCTACCTTTTTGCAGTAGAATTGTTAGGCTCTGTGAGTGGAATGCTTTTCTCCCTACTCCTTGTTTGAGTTGTTACCAGGGTGGTGCGGGGCGTCGGTGTAACCCTGTGTTGGTAAGGTAGAAAGGCTTAGGACCTTTTCTTTGGTTGATGGTGTTGACTCCTTCGCTTTCGGGCATGTAAGAGAGTCTTGGTTGAGAGGCATCGACTGTGAAACCTTGTGTGACCAGATATCCTTGGGTGTTCCACTATATGGATATTCTGAAGGAGGGAATCACTGGGCATTGTTTCAGGTGCGGGCGATGATTCCAGTCACGGCGTGCGACGTAAGGGTTCGGTCGGGGAGGTGAGCTACCCCCGAGATCCTTCGAGCCATTTGAGATCGTGCAAAGGGATGGAGAGGTTCCCTACCGCCTTGCCCTAACCCCAAAGGCTGGTTTAGGTGCATGGTGTTTCCCACATGACTCACCCGAGAAGAAGTGTGTGTGTTCCTATGCACGACATTGGTGAGGGTAGACCTCGCGTGAACAGATTGAACCCTTTGTTCTGTGTGCGGTGACGCGGGATTGTGCAGGAGTTCTTCTGGGTACAGAAGAGCCAGGTGCGGGCTTAGTACCCTGAGTTGTTCCCTGATTTTTCTTTTCAGGGAAAAAAATATTGAAGGAGGGAATTATTTAAGAGCCCATTTTTTGCTTCGAAAGACATTGGAATATTCTTGATGTTATTTCAGAGCAGCACCTTCAGACGGCGTGCGATTCTGAGCCCCGGTGTGGCCGAAATTAAATTTTCAGTGCGTTCACACTGGACACGCCAAATAAATGGGATAACTCCTAAATAGTTCTTCAGATCAGGAATCTAAGTATACGGATGGGTCCTAAATAGGGTTTTTACCCTAGTAACGACATAAAACATGTCGACGCGGGACGTTTGGACCCCTCGCCCGCTACCGAAACGTTAAACGGATAAATAAATTAATTAATTAATTCATTTAATGGTTAAACTCAAGAATCTATTAAAAGGTGGCTCGGATGGGGAAACTGATGGCATCGTTGAGTTCAGAGCGTTCTGTTTACCCCAGTAGGGGTATAAGTTTTGCGGGCGCGAGCTGTCAGTGAAAAATGGCCCCAGGGGCATTTTCGTAATTTAGTAGCTTCGGACGTTAAATTTTATAACTTTTGAACGGGGCCTTAGATTAAAATTCTGAGACCGCCATTGTTCTTGAGAGGTGGTGTTTACCCTAAGGGAGGCTTAACCTCAACCTCGTCAAAGGTTTCGGTTGTGGGTTAAATCGGGGGTTTAATTAAAATTTTAATTAAGTTTTTCTTATTTAAACCCTTACCCACCTCCCCTCTTTTCCCCTTGCTCTACCCTAGCGGAAGAACCCTCAAGGAAGCCCCCTCAAGATCCTCCTCTCCTCCTCCCCTCCGGCAAGGCAGCGGCGCGGTGGCGGACCCTCCGTGAAGCGTCGGGCGAAGCCCAACGAGGTAGGATCATTGCAGTTTCAATTTTTATTTCTCCATCTACTTTAAGCTCGAATTTTTGTATCAAACCTCTGTCGAATCATCGAACAAAGCACATGAACACGTAGTATATTTTATTCTCTTTCCGACGCCTATTTCGGATTTGAATTCCGAGTTCTGAGCATCTCGCAAATGATCGTCAAAGATTGCGGGTTTTGTTTTTTTTTTCCGGCGGGCCTTCAGCAGAGGAGGTGGCCAGGGGCTTTGGCCGGGCGCAGCAAGGCGCGGGCGGCGTGGGCGTTCGGCGCGGCTGACTCGATCGGGCGAGCGGCCAGCAGTGGTGGTCGGGCGATCAGTCAGCAGGGGACGCCGCGGAGGAGGCCGATGGAGCGCTGGGTCGTGGGGTCGTCGGTAGCGGGAGCCACTGGGGCAGCGACGCGGGCAAGACCGGCTTTGGTCGGTCGTTGAAAGGGAGGACCGGGGTCTACGGACCCCAGCTGGCCGACAAGGACCCGCATGCTGCGGGTCCTGTCAGGAGAAGAAGACCGGCCGAATGGTCGGTCTGGTTTGAAATATATATATATATATATATATAATAATAATAATAAGTTTATAATAATAATAATAATATTATTATTATTATTATTATGAAAATGATTTATTTTGATAAATCATCCGTAGGGTGTCCGTTTTTCATGCCATCTGCGGCAGTGTCTTCCTGGCGCCGAGGCAAAGTTTTTGAGATCGTTTTGGAAATTTTTAATTCCCGAAACGAGGGGCCTTGGAGGCGCGACACGTCTTTAAGTGAATTGACGTTTTTCTGAGGATTCTTGTTTTGGACGGGGCGGACACATCCGATGTCCGAATTGGGTGTCGTCAGTGGCGTTGAGACCCTGGCGTCGAGCCGGAGTTTTCCAATGTGGTTTCGGGCGTTGATACTGGATTTGAGGTGTGGGCCCCACGGCCCGTCTTTTGAGCTACGTGCAGCGTTTTGTAACTTTTTCATCAGACGTCCCTTCGGGGCGTGCAAACTGTCATTTCTGGGTGTTTTTCCGAGGGCATTGCAATGGTGTAATCCGCCTGCTCTAATTCTGCATGCTGGTGCAGGCCCTGCGATGGCCATTTTGGGAGTTGACTGTGATTTTTCCAGCTTTATCACCGAGTGTCCGTTTTGGACAAGTGATTAGTCAAACTTGTGTACTTTTTTGGGAGGATCGCAACGTTGCAATCTGTTCGTTGTGCTTTAGGACCGGGGTGCGGCTCCCACGAAGAACTGCTCGTGTGTGGTACGATGAAATGCATCTTTTTCTCCAGATATCTGTTGCACTCAAGTGAGTAGTCCTTTTAACATGTTTTCCCGAGGGGATCGCAATGGTGCGATGCGCCCGACTGTTTTCGGGGCCGAGACTCTGGATCACGGAACGCCGTTCGGGTGTAAAGCGGTGTTGGACAACTTTTTCGTCGGATATCTGTTGGAGGTGAGTAAGTAGTCGATCTCGCATGTTTTTTCGCGAGGATTACAATGGTGTAATCTGTTCAGGCGAGCGGAGCCTCTTATGCGATCTTATTAAATGTAGAAATATGTAAGGTGTATCGTTGGTGGTTCATCCTACTATGTTTGTGGCGGACCCTTGGCGTATGATCGTATGCACTCTCGTGTGAGTGAAGTAATGCTTAAAGAGATGTGGTTGGTTGTGCCTCTGTCGTTGAGGTTTCATGTTGGATTTGTTACGTTACGTCTTCACATTGATGTTGGGTGTCGTGTGCACGATAGCCTTTGGGTTGGAACGTGGTATACTATGGGAGTATATGGGAATGCTTGGAGGTACATGTGGTTGTTTGTACATGAGAACGTTTGTGCATTGGGTTGGGGTTGACTTGGGGCCATCATCGTGTGGGACCCATGTGCGTGTCGTGTTCTGTTTTGCATTCTTTTGACCTCTCGTGACGTAGAGGGTTCCTCTGTTCTTGTTTGTTGACCAGCAGGGTTGAGTTTTCCCCTAGTCCTGTTCTCATTTGTTGAACAGCAGGGTTGAGTTTTCCCCTGGTCCTATTCTCGTTTGTTGACCAGCAGGGTTGAGTTTTCCCCTGGTCCTGTTCACGTTTGTTGACTGGCAGGGTTGAGTTTTCCCCTGGTTCCGTTTTCGTTTGGCCGACAGAGTGGTTTGGTTCCTCTGTTTCTTCAGCTGTGAGGGGTTTCAGTACCGTGCCCCTTTCATCAGACTACGACACTGTTTGCGACTACGTGTGCTCGTACAGCGTGGGTGTTTTCCCACTTTCTAGGATGAGTTGTCTCAGTCCGCTTCGACAGTGACTCAGCGGATTGGAGCGTGAACGCCTTGAGAGGCCTGGGGAGTTTCTCCCATTCCTTCGTGTTCCCTGGTAGAGTTCTTGAGGATCTCGGTGTGACCAACGCTTTACGAGGGCACCGATCCTCTACCCTGGAGGTTGTTTCCAGCAGGGCTGAGGTTGTTTCCAGCAGGGCTGAGGTTGTTTCTAGCAGGGCTGAGGTTGTTTCCAGTAGGGCTGAGGTTGTTTTGAGTAGGGCTCGCTAGTTGTACCATCTAGCAGGGATGTCCAGTGGGTTACCATCCAACAGGGATGGCCAGTACAACGGTGTTCACCAAGCAGTACCATCCAGCAGGGATGGCCAGAGCAGTTCCGGGTTTACCTCCAGCGGGGCTGGGCAGGGGTCCCCGATGTCGGGCTTACCTCCAGCTGGGCTGGGCAGCGGTCCCCGATGCCGGGCTTACCTCCAGCTGGGCTGGACAGTGGTCCCCGATGCCAGGCTTACCTCCAGCTGGGCTGGGTAGTGGTCCCCAATGTCGGGTTACCTCTAGCTGGGTTGGGAAGTGGTCCCGTCGACGACTTTAGCCGGGTCTCCCTCCAGTGGATTACCCTGTTACGGGACTGGGCAGTGTGGCACCCATCAACTCTTATCGGGTCTCCCTATAGTGGGAACCCGTCGACTTCCAGGGACCCTCCAGTGGGGCTGGGCAGGGGGTCGCCTGTCGACTTTGAGGAGACCTCTCGACTGCGGGACAGTGATGAGTGTGGCTTGACGTTCCCCCAGAACTCTCAAGTGTGAGGGGCGATTTCCCCCACTAAGATGTGTCCTTGCGATGCGACCTAAAACCGTGCAGGCGAGTCAGTGCCGCCCAAAGCGTATAGTTTTGATGTGCGGTGATTTGACCCCTTGACTTGCAGTTCATGGAAGACGTGTGGGATGCTAGGCATCGATGGTGTTTACTTCTGGGACTGTTGGCTACTCATTTTCTTGGGCTGAGATACGGGATGGAGATCCCCTTACGATCTTGTTCAGGCTTCTTGATTGAGCATATGAATATGTATATACCTTGTTCTAGTACCCACTTCTTGGGCTTGGTTACTCTCCCTTCAGGAGATGCGAAGATGGTCGGGGTATGCCACGTGCTTTCCGTGTCTAGATTCTCATGGTTGGACGAGTCTACTCTCCTGCTATAGGTAGATAAGACTCAATGGGAAGTTCATCTTCTCACTGTTTCCAACTCCTTGTGTCTGGACGAGTCTACCTTCTTTCCTCTTGTTGGGTTGAGCTGGAATCTTTATTGTACTCTTTACTGCACTTTCAGTTGTACTCCTCTACTTTCCCATGTTTGATCTACTTCTCACCCTTTAGTACCTCCTTTGTTGATCTCTCGAGCCTTCGGGGTATCCTACTGATTATTTTTATACTCACCCCTGCTTGGGATTTGCCCGCACTTGGTGTGCCCTTGCAGACGACGGGCAGGTTGGTCGTGACTTCAGTGGAGCTTAGGAGTTTAGGAGCGTGGACCGCATGCGGTGGTTAGAGTCGGGTTCCAGGTGAGGTACCCTTCCAGATGTTTAATTTTTGTTCACCTATTGCCGGGTTGTGGCACTTTTTTTGGTTGGGTGCGTGTTTTTCTCCTTTTCTTTTCAGTTTACTTTCAGCACTTGCTTTGTACTGATTAGAGGTCGATGCACTTTTGGTGGTTTATATATAGCAGTTGCACTTTACTCTTCTTGTCTTTTCTTTTACTCTGCACTTTTGCATTGAGTGTGTTGCATGTGTGTGTACAGGTACTTAGGAAAAGGTCTCCCCGAGTTGTTGTGCCTTCGGCGCTGGTCACCAGCCCCTGGCCTATGGAGGCGGGCTTGGGGTAGTTGCGGCTCGAGCCCGGGTAGGGTTGGGTCGTGACACTAGTGTCATTTCAAAGTCCCCCTTCTAGAACATGAACTTGAGGTTGTTTAAAAAAATGGCCAATTTTTTCTGAAATTCTCAAAATTATTTCAAAATCAAATTATTTCATCACATTATGATTATTGGAGGTTCATCGTTACTTCAATTATGTTATGTTTAGTGGATAACTGCTAGCTGGTTGTTGAGAGTGACACTTAGTTAGAAATGGTTATGCCTGAATGATTGCTGAGGGAAATTGTTCACTATCTCAATGAACCTATATGTTTAGGAACTCAGGGTGGGAGTGTGACAGGATTGGTTTTGTGGGATGAGGATCATGATTTAGAGTAACATGATATTCTCACTAGAACCCAGAGGCTCATATTTTTATAAAATTATATTCAATCACTTTAGGAAGTCAACCCGAATGATTAATAATTAAGTCCTTTGTAACTAGAGTAAAATGGGCAAATGAGATCGCACGTTGGGTATCTGAGACAATGTGCACTAGGTGCGTTTCTGTGAATAAATAAAGTCAATTTCAATCTTAATAAGTGCTATGCACAGTGCTATGCACATGGAATATGGATGTGAAAAATAGAAATAAAGTTCCCTTGTCAAAAATGAACTCATTAAGGTGAGGGGAATTTTAAACCTAGGTGAATAAGGGGGAAATTGACTTGGTTAATTTTCATTTGAGTTGAGTTAATAAAGTGACAAAATAAATGGACATTAATTTTTGGAACCTGGGGGAAGGTGAGAATGGAAGGTGCTCTTGGTTAAGTATTAAATTCCATTTCATCTAACATGTCAACACTCCATGAATTAGAACTTGAATTGGAAGGTGAAGCAGGATTGTTAATGAGTACAAGTAGGAGGCATGACATACTTGACAATGTATGAATTTGTGAGACTTTTGACTTCGAGTGAGTATTTGAAGCTAGGCAGGACATTATTTTTGAACACCTTTGGATAGCTTGACCCATTGTTTAGTCTTGGTCCTCTTGATGTTTAAGTTCAATCATGCACTTTTGGAACTAAAACTCACAAATCATATTTCTATTTTAGAGTTAAAGTCATGTACTTGTTTGAGGACAAACAAAGTTCTAAGTGAGGGGGAGTTTGATGTGGCTTATGTTTAACACCCTTTGCCACATCCTTTTTGTATTTTTTATTGGCTTTTTTATTTTAATTTTTTTTCTTTATTAAATAATTGATAATTATTGTGTTTTTGAATTTTCTGTGTAAAATAATCATTTTTTTGGTTTTAATCGTGTTTTTTTTAATATTCATCACTGTCTTTTTAAAAAATTCTTAAATTAAATTAGTCCTGTGGATTTTACTTTTATTTATTTATTCTTTTATTTTTACAAATTTTTCATTCTTGTTATTTTGTTAATTTATTAATTTAATTAATTAATTTTTTATTCTTTAAATTGTAAATAAATAACTCATTTTAGTTGTTAATATTTTAATAATTTAATTAGTTTTAATAATTTAATCTTATTGAATTAATATTTTTATTCTTTAATGTAATTAATTCCTTAATTAATTGGTTAATCAATCTAAGCAAGTAACAATATTATTTTAATGTGTTTTAAATTATTAAACCCAAATAAATTCATTCTTTTAAATAAATCATCCTTAATTTTATTATTTAACTTTGTTTTATTTATTTATATTTCAATTTCATTCTATTTAATTTATTAATTAATTGATTAATCTAATTTTTGTTTTATTAAATTATTTATTTAATTAATTTGTTGTTTGTTTTGCAGGTGTTGTCGTGCGCCGTGGTTTCTTCACGGTCACGCGCCGCGGTTTCTTCATGGTCACGGTGCCATCGTATTATCTTACTATGTCACACTCACGGTCTCACCGTTTCCACCCATATGGAATGGTGACGGTCTCACCGTTTCCACCCATCTCACCATCTCTCCTCATTGTCTCACCGTTCCACCAACCCAACACCCATGTGGAAGGGTGACCCACTCACCGTTTCAAAAACCAGCCACCGTCACTTTTCCTTCGCACCACTCTGCCAGTGTTCCACTCTTCCATCTCCACTCTCACCATCGTGCAAACACACCTCTTCACAAATGATTCTCCACACACAAATGGCAGTATAAAGAAATTATAGACAGTTGAAAATTGAACACAGATCGATTTTGAAGCAACATCTAAATATAAATACGCATCTACAACAGAATTTAGCAGGAAAACAAATTATTTGTTCAGCAGAAAATGAAAATCCGAAACAATTTCAGTCTAGATCTAGACGATTCACTAGACCTAATTCACCAAGCCTCACTGCTTCCCCTTGCTTTTATCTCTTGAAGCGCTAACCCGAACAAACCGGTCGCCCTATCATCCTCGGCCTCGCTCACCCCCACTCCGCAACCCTACTCACCCGCACGCAGCGAACCACCCGAAGCCCGCACCACCACTCTGCTCGGACCAACAACCCTTGTCCCGTCCATCTTCACCCGCCGCTAACCGAACCCCACCACTGGCCGAACCTCATCGCAACCTAACCTCCACCGCACACCTCCCTCGCCGCAGTGCACATCACCGAGAGCCCCCTGTTTTCCCCCTTTTCTTCTTCTTTTTTTAATTTTTATTCTATTTTATTATATTATCTAATATATATATATATATAACAATAATAATAAATTTACTTATATATATTTTTATATTAAGAAATTTATAATATTATTAAACTAATATAATAGTTATTATATATATATATATAATTATATATTAGTAATATTTAATAACCCTAATAAATGTATATATCATTAAATTCAATTTTGCATTTACGGATAATTATCGTAATTCCGTTTTTTCAAATTCTAAAATGCTCTTGGATTTTATGTTGTTCCATGTAGGGGAGATATTTGTAGAAGTGGGGATAAAAGAAGTTCATGGGAAAGATGCGAGAATATTTACGAGTTCGTTGTAGGGGTTGTATGCACTTTGACGTTCACTAGAAGCTAGTGACGAGGGCATATAAAAGCGCGCCACGTGGATCTACTGTTTCCTGGGAAGATTGTAGTTTGTTGTGCGCACACATTATTTTCATTCAGTTAGGAGAAACTACTCTGGTGACAAGCACGAGAGGAGCAGGCAGTGAAAGCTACACGTGGAGGCTAGGGAACACCTTGGTCGAGATTCCAGAGGCTTCTACGGGTCATTAGCATACATGACGAGTACGAAATCATTGAGACACTGAAGGGGAAGTGCAGGAAAGAGAGGGAAATCGAGACAGACAATGAGGCTTTGATCCAGTCTGGGGGATCAGAGTAAGAGGAAGATACATCATCTTCTTTCACGAGCATATTGGTGTACCGAGAGTAGCAGATCGGAGCATTTCATACCTCGATTCCCAGGGTGGGACATCGAGCGGATTCCAACATTGCATCCACCATCAAGCGACATGAGTTAGAACTTCCGGGAGATATAGCAGGGAGTCAAACATCTTTATTCTTCCTTGTTCTCTGTTTTTCTACAACTCATTTCGATATGAATTTTGTTTTACTTAATTCGATTGTTGCACTGAAACCAACCACTATGTCCAGTTAAATGACTTCATGGGGAGGTGGGGAATAAGCTGATTGATTTGATTTGTTTAGTCTTATTCACGTGCTGCATCATTTCTTTACTGTCTCTCTCATTGTTTACTGATGAGTATATTTTCAAAACAACAAGATCGAGTGAAAAACGATCTTGTTTTTACTATAATGAAAACTGTTTCAATTTGAGGAACTCACAGACAAGTGAGTTTTGCTCGAATGAGAGAGACATAATGAACTCAACTTACAGGTTGATCCTGGTGACATCTGACTTATTTTCAACATAGGATGGAATGACATTTACTGTTGAAGGACTGTAAGAGTTATTTTCTCACAAACTGACCAGATGACAAATCTGGCTAGTTTCTTTTATTCAGATCCATATTTCTTAACTTTAGGGCATGAACAAGGGTAAGCAATATCGAATTGGCCAGTGGACCTCATCCCCCTACTCATCTATTGGTTGTTTACACCACAATTTCCCTTGTGTTGGAACCATGGTCATTTATGCATGAGTTTGAGTATGATTTGTGTTTGTTGTCAATCCTCAGAGGAAGTTCATAATGTGTGCCAGTAGAGTACTCATACAGGTTAAGCAGATAACAGTATTGAAGGTGGCATCGTTTTCCAGTGTTTTCCAAATTTCTGGATATCAAAACTGACAAAAGGAGAAAACAATGCTTTTTGGAAAAGATACTTGCGCGTCGTATATGTGTCGCGCAAGTGGCTTGCGCGCTGAAAAAGGACTTGCGCTTCGGTGCTGAGGAGGATTGGAAAGTTGCGTGCCATATGTTTTTATAGATCAGAACTTCAAAATATGGCAAATGAAAGAGGATCGCGCAAGTATTGGTTTGGTCGCGCAAGTGAGTAGTGCGACAGGAGCTTGGGCGGTTGGAGCTGCACGCCGGAACTTGCGCGCCGTGAGGAGGCTTGCGTTCCACCGCGCAGGGTGTCGAGTTTGCCTATAAATAGATGACCCCCTCCTCATTTGGAACGAAGTTCAAGACTTGGAGAAATTCAGTGCTCCCATCGCGCAGGTGAAGTTGTCGCGCAAGTGGTTGTGGGACACACAAGTATAAGCCGCGCGACAGTTTTTTGCTGCGCGCCAAAAACAGTTTTGGTGGAAAAGAATGTGAGTCATGCAAGTTTGGTATTGAAGAAGTTTGAGTCGCGAAAGTTTTGGAGGTGGACTTGTGCGCCAGTTATAACTTGCGCGCCGTCCTTGAAACTTGCACGCCGGCTTGGGGAAGCGCTCTAGGTGTTGCTGAAGTACGCCCGTCCTTTTTGAAGCTGCACGAAAGCAGGAATATTGCCTGGTACCCTCAGCGCAAAGTGAGATTCGTCTACTGGTGAGAGTTGGACTTCAACAGAGCATCTACATATAATTGAGGATTCATTATTTTTCAATGATGAAGAGACCTTCACGTCTATAAACTGTGTGGGACTTTACTGAAGGCAGTGAGCCAGGGGGAGTCAACGGGAGTAACCCAGGTGACACAGTGAGCTATCCCTGAACCTTTGTAAATGCATTGATCCTGGGATAGAGTAACTGTGCCCGAACCTTTGTAATACACAACTAGTGAAGTTTAGTGGAATTTGGTACGACCGACAACCTGTCAGCGTATGCTCCTTGGACGTAGCCCTTAGTGGTGAACCAAGTAAAAAGTGTTGTGTCATCTCTCTGCATGTGATTGTTAGCTTTCTGATCATTTTCATCATACAGGTTTAACAAGTTCCTACCAACGTGGGAACATGATCCTTCACATTAAAATAAAACGTTGTCACCCTGATTCACCCCTCCCCTCTCAGGGTGTCCCAGGGTCCAACAAGTGATATCAGAGGGTAAAGGTTACTGGTGTTAGATCTGTCCTTTGTCGTCAGGGAGAATACATTCAATACTAGCGGAGTACCTCTCTTCGATGGAAGTAATTTTCATATTTGGAAGAACAGAATGAAATCTCATTTAAGGTCCCTCGGAATGGAATTCCTCTTTTCTACCTTTCAAGGAATACAAGTTATCGATCCAACAGGGCTTTCTATGACTTATACAGACATGGAAGTTTTTGAGGCAGATGCTAAAGCTCAGAATGCTATCACTGCAACTCTTTCAGATCAGATCTACCTAAAGGTGATGAGCTGCACCACAACAAAGTCTATGTGGGATAAACTTGAAAACATTTATGAAGGAGACAACAAAGTGAAGGAGGAAAAACTTGAAGTCTTACACAACAGGTTTAACGATCTAAAGATGCATCCTAATGAGAATGCAGATTCATTCTTCAATCAAATTACTGAAGTTGTAGGAGCAATTCGAGGTCTTAGAGAGGAAATCAATGACATTGATATCGTAAATAAAATCTTGATAAGACTCCCTCCTATGTACAATGCAAAGGCATCATCCCTTGAAGAAAGAGATATTTATAATCTATCTCTGGATGATCAGTTAAGTAGTCTAGTGTCATATGAGATGAGAGTCAAACCCAAAGATGCTACGACTCATGTAAGCAAGGAAATGACATTCAAAGCCACAGACAAATTGAAAATTTCAGAAGATAGTAATGGTTAATATGACGAGGAAAAAGAAATTATTTCTCTCATTGCCAAGAAATTGAAGAAGGGAAAGGAAAATTTAAAGGTAAGCTACCCCTGGCATGTTTTCATTGTGGAAGAGTTGGGCACATTGCCTCTCAATACCAAAGAAAGTTTGATGATGATGAGAGCGAAGCTGAAGACATCGAGCAGCCTCGGAAAAGGTTTTTCAAAAAGGGAGACTTCAAATCTAGAAATAAAATACAGAATAAGAGTTTTGTATGTGAAGAAGAAGATAAGGATATTGAATTTTTCGAAGAAGAAGAACCATAATTTAAAACAGGAAACCATGCTTCCATGATGGCTACCATTGAAAAGTCAGAACCCTCGATCAATAAAAGCAGAGATAATCGGATTACTCCTAATGATGATCCAAAGATTAATATTAAGGATTCTTTTTCAAAGCTTGAGAATAAATGTAAGATATGAAATAAGTGGAAGGAAATGGTGGAGGATTCATCAGAATATGTTAAGGATCTTGAAGCAGAAATTGAACGACTAGAATAACTAGTGAGAGTTTAGTCTTCAATCCTTGAAAGCACAGATGGCGTTGTGGAACTAAAGATTAGAATTGAAGAACAAGCAAAGGTCATAAATGACCTTTCATCTAGATGGGAAGAGAAGTCCAAGATATTTGAGAGTCTTGAGGAAGAAGTTGTTACTCTTAGGAGTAAAATTGAATGTCAAACAACCAAAAATGAGGGTAAGAAGAAAATTCATTTTGGAAGATTTTCAGATGCAGAATTACTGGCAAGAGACATGTGTGGTTCAGATGGGGTTGGAAAAATTTTGAGTGATCAAAGACCTACTTTCATGGGAAAGAGTGTAATTGGATGTGAAGTTGAGACTTCAACTACTGGAAGTGGAGAGAGCCAAAAGAAAGACAAGATAAAAGTTGGACATGTTGAAACATTGCCTGATGTGCTGAAAAAGAAACCCTCAATTCAAACTAAAAGAAGAACTGAAAATTATCCTCAAACTTTCAGAAATGACAGGCAGTCCAACTATTCTCCCAAGGTATAAGGCATGAGGAGAAATTTAAATGAGAATACATTTCCTCTCATGAAGTGTCAATTCTGTGGCTATCTGGGCCACACCAAGACATATTTCAAAGAGGCAAGGAGCTACTTGAATGGAGAAGATCTGGGACATAAACAAGAGAGATTGACTTAATATCCTCCATCTTATAGAAGAAATAGTTTCTATGGATACTGTTTTCATTGTTCTAACTTTGTCCATTAAGCTATGTCTTGCAGGGAGAGATTTGATAGGAGAGATTCATACAACTCTCAGAGACAGGTCAATATCCACCCTCCTGATGGTGTTACTATCACAAATAGGTTTTCTTCTCTAGAAGAAGATTATGGGTACGAAGAATCTGATTATGTTGAAGAAATAATTAGAAGGCCATCAATATCTTATAATCAATCCAATATCACTTGGAAAGAAAAGAAGAAGATCAAGAAATCCAAACTTGCAGAGCTGGCCCTCAAAGCTACAAAAAGAAACAATACCTGGATTCTGGATAGCGGCTGTTCATCTCATATGATAGGTAATTATAGCCTGTTAACAGATATGAAAAGAAAGGCTGATGGTACAGTACGATTTGGGAATGATGGGGCTCTGAAAATTAAAAGCAGTGGAAGTACTGAATTAGCTAATGCAGAGCTAAAGAAGACTAAAGTCCTTTATGTAGGTGGCCTACATCATAATCTACTCAGCATGAGTCAACTCTGTGACTCAGGACTCATAGTTACTTTTAATTAGAAAGGATGCACTATCAAGGGAAAGACATGCAATTCACTAATGAAGGGATGCAGAACAGAAGGCAACTTGAATCAGGTTGATAGTAAAGAAAATATTTGCTACATGACTGTTGAAGAAGAAAACAATTTGTGGCATCATAGACTGGGACATATCAATCAACAAGACATGGTGAAAATATCAAAACTGAGGATTTTCATGGACATTCCCAACCTGAAGCATGAGCATGAAAATTCTTGTGATTCATGCATTTGTGGAAAGATGGTTTGCAGTTCATATCGGCCAAAGAATAAAAGGGCATCTCATCTTCTTGATCTAATTTATACAAATGTGTGCGGGCCGATAAATGTTGGTGTAACTCATGGAGAAAGGTACTTTGTTCTCTTCATAGATGATTACAGTAGAATGGCATGTTTTATGGTCATTAACAGGAAACGACAAGTGCTTGACTGCATGAAAACATACTGGTGAATCACCGAGAATGATATTGGACGAAAAATCAAAGTGTTGCGATCTGACAAAGGAGGGGAATACACATCCATTGAATTTGAAAATTACATGGAGAAGCATGGGATACAACATGAGGTAGTTATTGTGAGAACTCCACAACAAAACGGAGTTGTTGGACGTAGGAATCGACAGGTGAACAACATGGCACAAACTATGCTGATTGAGAGTCGTATTCCACGACATTACTAGAAAGAGGTTGTTCAAGCTGCAGTGTATATTCAAAATCGAACAGGACTTTATATGGGTGATATGAAAACACCATATGAATTATGGCATGGAAGGAAGCCCTCGTTGAAATATTTTCGTGTTTCTAGAAGTAAATGCTTCATCAGGAACAAAGAATGAAATCAAGGGAAGTATGGTGACCATGCAGATGAAAGAATTTTCCTTTGATACTCAATGAACAACAAAGCTTACAAGTGTTTCAACAAACGATTAGGAAGGATTGCGGAAAGCAGTGATGTTAAAATAATTGAAGATAAAACCACAACTGCTTCAAGGACATCATATGATGATGTGATAGAAAGTGAAGAAGAAAGTGAACGTGGATAAAATACAAATACAGAAATAGAGGAAGTTGTACAAAACACTCAACAGTCACAACATGATATTGACTCAGAAGAAGAATCTGAAGAAGAAACTGTGGCTGGAGAGAATGAAACTTAACCACACAGAAGAAATCTTAGATCATATATTGATCTATCTAACATAATTGGGGACAAGAGTGCACCCACTCAAACCAGGAGGATTAGAAATAACATGAAATCTGCATTTCTGTCAGTTGTAGAGCCATCCTCATTTGAAGAAGCTGCAAAGTATGAATCATGGGTGAAAGCCATGACTGAATAGTTAGATCAGATTGACAAGAATCAGACATGGGATCTTGTCCAGAGACCCGAAGGTCACAATGTGATTGGTACAAAATGGATCTTCAAGAACAAGTTTGATGAGCATGGAAGTGTTATCAGAAACAAGGAAAAACTGGTTTGTAAGGGATATTCCCAGATTGAAGGTGTTGATGTTGAAGAAACCTTTGCTCTAGTGGCTAGACTGGAGTCAATCATACTATACCTTATCATGGAACTCCAAAGGGGATATAAAGTATATCAAATGGATGTCAAGACAACATTCCTAAATGGTGTACTCAAAGAAGAAGTCTACATTGAACAACCAGTGGTTTTTGTTCTTGGTACTGATGAAAAAAAGGTCTGCAAACTAAAGAAAGCTATATATGGTTTGAAGCAGGCACCACAGGAGTGTACTCCTGGCTGGACTCTTATCTCAAGAAGATGGAATTCAAAAGAGGAGGAGTAGATCACAATCTATATGTGAATAATTCTCCAAAATATCAATTCATGGTTCTTTTCTACATTGATGATATCATATTTGGTGGTATCAGGCAGAAATCAGTGGATGAATTTTCCAATTACGTGAAATATGAATTTGAAATGTCTATGATTTGAGAGCTCACATATTTCTTGGGGCTGCAAGTGGTTCAAAATAAGGATTACACTCTCATTTCTCAGGAAAAGTATGCAAGAGAGCTGCTAAAGAAGTTTAATATGCAAGACTCCAAACCAATGTCAACTCCGATTGCAGTTGGAACTAAACTTGGAAAAGCATGAGGATGGGACCTCTGTAGATCCCACCATGTACAAGAGGATCATTGGAAGCCTACCGTACCTGACAGCAAAACAACCAGATATTGTCTTTGCCACGTCTTGTAGCCCTCTTTCAGAGTAATCCAAAGGAGGAACATATGGAAGCAGTAAAAAGAATCATGAGGTATATTCAAGGTACTCACAATTGTGGATAATACTTTGTTGCAGGAAGGAACAATGAATTATCAGTATTTTCTGATGCTGACTAGGATGGCGATGTTGTGGACAGAATGTCCACCAGTGGTGGAGCATTCTATAGTGGAAATAAATGTGTTGGCTGGCTGAGTAAGAAACAAGAAATTACTTCTCTTAGTACTGCTGAAGTTGAGTATATCTCCACCACAAAGGCATGCACTCAACTGCTATGGATGAAGTAGAAATTAACAGATATTAGTGATGAGGTGAAGAAACCAATGGTGATTTACTGTGATAACAAGAGCGCAATTGATCTTACGAAGAATCCAGTTCAGCATTCTCGTACAAAACATATTGAAATTATGTATCATTTTATCAAAGAGAAAATTGAAAAAGGCGTGATTAGAATGGATCATGTGGTAACTTATGAGAAAGTGGATGATATCCTGACCAAGACACTTTCAATGGCTGTATTTGTGAAGCATCAGTTGAACCTCGGTGTTCAACCACTTCCCAGCGAATAAAAAGGTTATGAAAATCCCCTCTCCCCAGTTATGTTAATTGATTTTAATCTATTTATGGATGTGATGCATGTTTATGGGGGAGATACTATCTAGGGGGATTGTGGTTTGAGCTGATCAATGAACAAATCCCGGTCATTGGTTTTATAGTCAATGGGGGAGAAAGGTATAAATTCAGGATGAGAAGGAAACAGGAACCTAATTCACGCTTTCTCTCTTGTTTTCTACACCGAGCATTGCTCACATAAACTTAGAGTTTTGGCTGAGTTGATTCTTACATTTTTTGTTTTCATGTGGATGGTGATCTATTGAATTTATTCACTGATTTCTAACAAACCCAAAGGGGGAGATTGTTGGAACCATGGTCATCTATGCATGAATTGGAGTATGATTTGTGTTTGTTGTCAATCCTCAAAAGAAGTTCAGAATGTGTGCCAGTAGAGTACTCATTAAGGTTAAGTAGATAACAGTATTGAAGGTGACATCATTTTCCAATGTTTTCCAAATTTATGGATCACAAAACTTCCAAAAAGAGAAAAAAAAATTCTTTTTGGAAAAGAGACTTGTGCACCGTATATGTATCATGCAAGTGACTTTCACGACGAGAAAGGACTTGCGCGCTGGTGTTGAGGAGGATTGAAAAGTTGTGTGCTATATGTTTTTGTAATCATAACTTCAAAATATGGAAAAGGAAAGAGGTTTGTGAAAGTATTGGTTTGGTTGCACAAGT
The DNA here is from genome assembly GCA_963277665.1 of Viscum album. Classification (NCBI taxonomy): domain Eukaryota; kingdom Viridiplantae; phylum Streptophyta; class Magnoliopsida; order Santalales; family Viscaceae; genus Viscum; species Viscum album. Next base: position 1,642,774,613 of record OY728131.1, on the reverse strand, counting down.
GAGTAGCACGACAGAGGCTTGGGCGGTTGGAGCTGTGCATCGAAACTTGCGCGCCGAGAGGAGGATTGCATACCACCGTGTAGGGTGTTGAGTTTGCCTATAAATAGAGGACCCCCTCCTCATTTGGAACGAAGTTCGAGACTTGGAGAAATTCATTTCTACCATCGCACAGGTGAAGTGGTCGCGCAAGTGGTTGTGGGTCGCGCAAGTATAAGCTGCGCGACAGTTTTTTGCTGCATGCCAAAAAAGATTTTGGTGGAAAAGAATGTGAGTCGCACAAGTTTGGTATTAAATAAGGTTGATTCGCGCAAGTGTTGGAGGTGGACTTGTGCACCAGTTATAACTTACACGCTATCCTTGAAACTTGCGCTCCGGCTTGGGGAAGCGCGCCAGCTGTTGTTGAAGTACGCCCGTCATTTTTGAAGCTGCATGAAATCTGAAAGACTTCCTGGTACCCTCAGCGCAAAGTAAGATTCGTCTACTGTTGAGAGATGGAATTCAATATAGCATCTACATATAATTGAGGATTCATTCTTTTTCAATGATGAAGATATCTTCACGTCTATAAACTGAGTGGGACTTCACCGAAGGAAGTGAGCCAGGGGGAGTCAACGGGAGTAACCCGGGGGACATAGTGAGCTATCCCTGAACCATTGTAAAGGAAGTGAGCCTGAGATAGAGTAACTGTGCCCGAACCTTTGTAATACACAGCTAGCGAAGTTTAGTGGAATTTGGTACGACCGAAAACCTATCGGTGTATGCTCCTGGGACGTATCCCTTAGTGGTGAACCAAGTAAAAAGTGTTGTGTCATCTCTCTGCATGTGATTGTTAGCTTTCTGATCAATTTCATCATACAGGTTTAATAAGTTTCTTCCAATGTGTGAATAATATCCTTCACATTAAAATAAAAAAATTTCACCTTGATTCACCCCTCCCCTCTCAGGGTGTCCCGAGGTCCAACACCTCGCTGCTCTGTCTACTCCCCTGGAACTCACCAATTTACCTTCACTTCTTTGCACACTAATTATCATTCACTCTACTTCACCACCACCAACTATTTTGGCTTGTTTTTGTGTGTGTTTTTTTGTTTAGTTTATTTTTTTTATCACCAAACACAACATGAGGCCTGCCTGTGGTTCGACCCTGTCTTTCCAATGTCCTAAGTAGTAAGTAGGTTATAAATTTTATTTTGTCACCCGTTTCCAACGACGCCTGAGCGTACAGTTTGTATCGACTTCCGAAATCTCAACCATCACTGTCCGAAGGATGATTTTCCCCTTCCTGTGATGGAGTAGCCAATTGTTGCTATGGCTGGGTTCCAAGGTCTCTCCTTCATGGATGGTTACTACGGATACAACTAGATCTGAATGGCCCCCGAGGACGAGGAGTCCATGGCCTTCAGGGCGCCAAAAGTTACCTTTTTTACCAGGTCATTCCCTTAGTTTTAAATAATGCACGTGCCACCTATCTACAGGCGATGCATCACATATTCACTCTAATCCTTGATAAATTTTTGGGAATGCTTTCTGAACAATCTGGTGGTCAAATATCTCCAGTGCTAGGACCATATCAAGTACCTTGAGAAAGTGTTTGTCTTCCTCCGTTCTGGAACCTAAAGATGAACCCATTGATATGTGCCTTCGAGGTCACCTCTGGAAAGTTCCTTGGATTTTTTGTCAGATACTAGGGTATCGAGATTGACCCTGAGAAGATCAAGGCCATCATCCAGATGTCTCCCCCAAGAAATATTCAAGAACTTCGAGGTTTTCAAGGCCACTTAGCCTACATACATCGATTCATTGTGAATCTGGCTGGTAAGTGTAATCCCTTTATCTGGCTCATGAAAAAGGCACCACATATGAATGGGACGAAGAGTGACATACTGCATTTGAAGAAATCAAGTAGTATCTCCAACAACCTTAGGTCTTAATGCCCCCTGTCTCCGGAAATCCATTGGTCCTTTATGTGACCACCCTGGAATGATCTCTCGGCACCCTTCTCACCCAGAAGAACAATGAGGGGATAAAGAACATCCTTTACTACCCCAGTCATATTCTCATCGATACGGAGACTAGATACTCCCCCATCGAAAAGAGCTGCCTTGTGCTGGTATTCATAGTACAAAAATTGCGACATTACTTGTAGCACCACTAGGTACAACTGTTGTCTTTGGTAGATGCACTAAAGTACATTCTGAACCGCCCCATGTTGCTAGGTCATCTATCTCAGTGGGAAGTGATTCCTCATAGGTCCAATATCAGGGTTTTCCCTTAGAAATCTATTAAGGGGAAATCATTGGCAGACTTCCTTGTTGCCCATCCAACTTCTACTGACCAGTCCTTAGATATTTATTTTCTTTATGATTAAATACTCTTAGTAGATCATGCCATGCCGTGCTGATAGATTCACTTCGATGGTGCTTCCCAGAGTCCCACTGGCAGGAGGCTCAATGACCCGAGGCTTAACAGGGTAGTCTTGGGTATCGTCTTTATTACCCCAGAACAAGCCATTCCGCCGTACTCATTATTGTTGTTAGAAGGATACACCAATAATGAAGCAGAGTATCATGATATTATCACTGGACTCAAGATGGCCCTTGATATTTATGTGCCCCATTTTCTTGTGAAAGGGGATTCTGAACTAGTCATTAAGCAGATCAACGGTGACTACGTCATCCGGAAGCCAAAGCTCGTACCATTGTTGGAACGTACTCTCTAGCTAATGGCCCAGTTCCCATCTCACCCCGAATTTACTCATGTCCCTCAATCTCAGAACGGTCGAGCTGATGCCCTAGCCGGCCAGGCTGCATCACTTGTAGAGCCCAAGAAGGAGGACCTGATTATCCACATGGCACATCAGAGAGTCATTGCTCCTGTGACCCCAGGTGATGATGATGGCCTGCAGATGATCCATCTTAACACCGAAGCCTCCATGTCAGGAAACCTAGGTCCCTCAGATGCAGTGGTTGAAGTGACTCACGACTGGGGAACCCCCTTTTCGAGTATCGCCAAAATGGTTTCCTCCCAGTTGATAGGGTCGAGCGCGAGTGAATCCGATGCCGCGTGCTGCAGTTTTCCCTCCAGAGTGGTCCGAGACTTGAGAAAATCCTCTACAAGAATGGGTTTGATGTTGTTCTCCTCCGTTGCATCCAAGGATTTGATATTACTCTGGTCGTGTAGGAGGTTCACGACGGTTCCTGCGGGGCTCATCAGACCGGGCCGAAGCTATCTCACTAGATCCAGAGACTGGGGTACTTTTGGCCCTCCATGATCCATGATTGCATTGAGTTTTCGAAGATATGTCATGAATTCCAAGTTCATTACAACTTCATGAATCAGCCATTGGAGCCTCTCCACACTGCCAAGTACTCTTGGCCCTTTGCAGTCTGGGGACTAGACGTCGTGGGACCATATCTGCCGGAGAAAACTCACCACTTTCAGTTCATCCAGACTGATACAGATTTTTCTTCCATGTGGGAAGAGGTAGTTCCCCTGAAGGAGGTCAAGGCCCATTTTATTGTTGACTTTGTGAGCTCAAATATCATCTACCGATTTGGAGTCCCTCATGCCATACTCATCGATAATGAAACCAAATTTCGTGAAGCAGAGTTGAATAAGTTGTATGACAAGTACAACATCTGCCCTATCCATACATCCCTCTATCATGCGCAAGAAAATGGGAAGATCGAGGAATTAAAGAATACCCTCTCTAACATTTGGTAGAAAATGGTTGGTCAGAACAAGAATATTTGGCCAGACAAGCTCCCCAATGCTCTCTGGGTTATCAGATGATGACTCATAATTCTACACAGGTGTCCCCATATTCCATGGTATATGGAACAGAAGCTGACCTGCCTATCAAGATTCATTTTACATCATTACGCACAGCGGTCTATGAACAGAAGGTTCCATATAAGGTAGCTGAAATTCGTCTGGCTGAAATGGATGCACTTGATGAGAATAGGCTTAGTGCCCTGTACAACATGGAAAGACACAATAACTAGATGGCCAGAGCCTTCAACAAGAAGGTTCGCCTCTGCTCATTCCTACAAGGTGATATGGTATTAGCCCTCAGGGCACCAATGATACCTTGCAGGAAACCACCCAATTTAGAGCCCAAATGGGAAGGACCTTTTTTTGTTCACAAGGTTTTTCCTAATGGTACGTACTCACTAGTGACCATGGATGGTGAGCATATAAGTCCTCCCACCAATTCCAAGTTTATCAAGAAATACATTGCATGAGACAGTTGGTCCGACATGACCCTAAACTGTTTGGTCTGGCATGACTGTAAACTATTTGGTCCCACATGACCCTAAACTGCCCGGTCCTACATGACATAAAACTGTAAAACGTCTCGCATGACGTTAAACTATATGGCCTCTTGCAAGATGTTAAACTGCTCTCTCATAACTACGTGTGGCTTGATTCCCATATTCATGGGATATGTAGAAATTCTCAAACATTTCGTCTTGAGCGTAGCCCCCAAAAATTCTTCTTTGACTATCCCCCCTGGGGGTAGACCTCTTGGAGGATCCTTACATGGCGCAGTGAAGGATTTTTTGGACCTAGCTCATGTCAGGATTACGAAAGTCGCACCATGTCCCCCCTCCCCATTCTTCTATCCTCCCATGACCTCACTGCACGACGTTAAACTACATGGACTTTACGAACTACGTGTGGCTTGATTAACATCCTCATGGGATATGTAGGAACACCCATACATTTCGTCCGTTGGCCCAGCCCCAAACTCTAGAATCTCCCCTCGGGTCAAGACATATACGGTGTGGTGTGGATTATGTCCTCATTCACGTCGGGCTATTTCTCCATGCCACACATATCCCCTTGAAATATCCCTTCCTTCATTTATCATCCGTTTCATGTGCACATGCCCTGCCATGCACATCACGACCCATTATTTGGGTTTTCGTCACCCTTTACATCCAAAAGGACCCTTGACTGGTATGGATTCTCAGCCTAAGGGCTCGCCTACCATTACGGGAAAACTTTCTTGAGGGTTTCAAACCACAAATTTATACACGTCCTATGTTGCGAATATGGTCAATGGTTGATGCCCAATTGTTTTCCCCAAATTCTGGTCACAAAGGGGTGGATACTGTGTTGCGAACCTGGTCAATAGTTGTCCTCTACCATCGTTTCCTCTTTGTGGTCTTCCATAAGCACGATTATTCACCCTCTCTATCAAATGAATATGACATTAAACTAGGCATATACGGTCTGAGATCTATGAACCTAAACTAAGATCACCTTCATCCTCATTGCAAGACGTTAAACTACAAACTGGCCTGGAATTTCCGTCCATGGCCCAGCCTCTGTCCCCTCATCCTTTTCGGGCCATTGGCCCAAGTTTTCACTTAAGGTTGTATAGTGTGGTGCATGATTATTTCTGTATTCACATCGGGTTTCTTTTCATACCATACACATCCCTGGATGAGATACCTTACCCCTAACTTCATCCTCACTACAAGAAATTAAACTAAAAACTGGCTGGGACTTTCCATCTAAGGACCAACCTCCAAACCCTTGGCCTTTTCGGGCCCCCGACCCAAGTATTCACTTAGGATTTCATGGTGTTCTATGGGATTTTTCCCTCATTTACGTCGGGTTACTCACCGTGCCGTACACCTCCCTTTTTTGAGGTATCTTAACCATTTGTGTCCTTACTAGATGATGGTAAACTTCAAGAACAATGTGTGGCTTGATTCCCATCCTCATGGGATATGTAGGAACACTCGGACATGTCATCTGTTGGCCCAGCCCCATCTCTCAGAAATCTACCTTTCACCTTGGCCCCTTGGCCTGCACTTTCCTAGGGAGAGGGGTATATGGTATGGAATTATGTCCTCATTTGCGTTGGGTGTGTAAAAACCATGCTGTGTGCCTTATTCTCTTGAGAGTTCTCTATCCCCTTGTTTTATAATCATCTTTTCAAATTGGATTCCCTCATGTTGAGCCCCTCTACCCTCTGCAGTTGTTCTCTAATGTTCCCAAGAGTACTCTGGTTCAACATCTGGAGTGTTGGATTTTACCTGGACATGTTGTCACCCATTTTTTAGGCTTTGTGTTCCCCTTCATTTGGGATTCCATAATATTTCACACTCGAAGGGACCCCCAAATGGAATGGATGCTAGGCCTAAGGGCTCTCCTACCATTACAGACCAACATCCTCGAGGGTTTCAGGAAAAAATTGATACAAGTCCCACATTGCGAATATGGTCAGTGGTCGACGCTCATTTTTCCCCATTTCAAGCTAACGCGATATGGATGTTGTGTTTCGAACACGGTCAAAAGTTATCCTTCATCGTTACTCCACCCCCTTCAAGCCTTGAATATCAGTGACATGAATCACATTATTTTCTAACCCATAATGTCCAAATGGAATTTTGACACTCTTAGCACTACCCCTCAGTGTGAATTTTCACATTAGGAAGTCAAAATCCACAGTAAAGGCATCATTAGGGGATCCACACTGATTTAACTTTGGCGTGCGTTCTGGGTATTGCAAACAAACTCTTCCACCCTTGTTTCCCACACTGAGTTTGACTCACATGGGCTTAGGGATCAGGTTGAGGTTTTTACTTACTTGGAAGGATTTGGATACTCAATGGTCGGAGCTCTAAGACCATAAAATAAAATATCTCTTAGAACTACGTACAGATTTATTCCCATTCCCATGGGATACATAGGAACACCTAGACATCTTGTCTTTGGGTCCATCATGAGTTCCACTAATTTATCTCATCTGTTCGGCCTTCAGGGATTTAACTCCTATAGGACTAAGTGGTGTGGTATGGGCCTCTGTCCTCATTCATGTCAGGTTTTCATTAGCCGCACCACGTACACCCCTTTCTAGGAGTTATCCCCCTCTACTTCCTATCCCACATGAAATTAAATATTATGTAGTCCCTCACAACGTTAAAATGCACATTTAAGAACTACGTGTGTCTTGATTCCCATTCTCATGGGATATGTAGGAACACCAGGACATTTCGTCTTCGGGTCCAACTCTATTGGGAGCTATTTTCTCCTACCCCTTTTCATCTAAACTTTCCCGGACCCTCTGCCTAAGGATTCCTCCTCAGAATTGCGAATGATATGGTGTGGACCTTGTCCTCATTCACGCCAGGTATACTTTATCACGTCGTGCGCAACCCCTCTGGATCCTCATCTCTCATGTATACATTTGAGCCATATGAATTTAAACTATGATGTTCAGTCCCGCATGACTTTAAACTATTGTGTCTATCCTACAAGACATTAAAAATGAATGGTTGGTCCCATCACATGACCCTAAACAATGACATTATCGTCATGGACACATGACAAAAAACGGCATTGCATTGTGATGTCCTCACCTGAGGGGACGTCATGTTTGGTATCAGTTACACACCATACCATTTGTTAATGCCTGCATATGGCTTGGTTCCTATGGAAATACCTAGACCTTCCATCCTAGGTCCATTGCTTCATAAAAAATAAACCATTTATCCTAAAAGGACAAACATGATCTATCAAATACCTCTTCTTTTGGTGCAAGGGCCAAACCCTCATGGCCTTTTAGAACTACGTGCAGCTTGATCCCTATCCTCATGGTGTACATAGAAACGTCTATTCACCTTGTCTCAAGATCAAACTAACTTTATTTTTCAGTCCCTCAACCTGAAACCTCCCCCAAGAAGTGCACGGTGATCTGGACCAAGTCCTCATCCACGCCAGGTCTTGTAATTACATCACTGTGTTTCTCTCATTTCCTACCATCCATGGTCCGAGCACTATGACCACAAACAATGACCACTCCATGTCCTTTCCAAAAGACATTAAACTACATGATATCTTTCAGAACTACGTATGGATTGATTCCCATCCTCATGGGATACATAGGAACGCCCAGACATTTTTTTTCTCTAGGCCCAACCCCAGGAATCTACAAATATTAACCTTCCTTTTTTGGCCCCCTATCCCAAACTCATTTGGGAACATGTGGTGTGATTAATACCTCTTAGGTTCTCATTCACTTCAGGTTTTTCAATAGCCGCACCATGTGCTTCCCATATATTTTCAAAGTGTCATCCAAGTTCAATGACCTGAGACTAAGATTTCCCTATAGGAACTATGTGTCACATTTGGTTATTTCACCACCCTGCGCACAGTATGTTAAATCAACCCCCTTAATGGTCCACCCTAGGACCTTAAGTTGAAAGTGTGCGGCCCCAAGACCCTTTTCCTTGGGAAGGGACTTGACTACCTTTATCTGATATGTCTTATAGTTGTATTCAGATGCGTTTTGACAAAGAGACCGAAGTATGGAACTTTCATGGGGACATTCTCCTCGTTCCATGTCCTAAGCTTCATGAGCCTGTCATTTGGATCCTCATCCTCTTCCATGTATGAACGGACCCCCCGTGTGGCCTATTCTCATGCAACACTGGCTTACCTACCACCCTGGGCCAACGTCCCCGAAGATCTTCGAAGACATTTGCGATAGGTCCTATGTTTCGAACACGGTCAACAGTCGACCCTCATTTATATGCCCCCATTTCAGGCTAACACGATATGGATACTGTGTTTCGAACATGGTCAATAGTTATTCCCTATCATCATGACACCATCATTTTTTCCAGATCTCGAGCATCATGATTCACATATTTCCACCTCCTTATGTTCAAGTGGAATTACAATATACACAACGTTACTCCACCGCGCATCTAGGTGCGCTATATAGGCGGGTCAACATCAGTGGGACATTATTCACCTAGTGTCTCATCATCCCTAACTTTTTTCTCCCTTTTCTAGGAAAGTCCCATCACTACTACTTGTTTCCTACATCGAGGAAGACTCATGTGGGTTTATTATTTTTGGTAGGATGTGAACTGGAGCAACCATGTCACGTGTATCTTCCCTTGTCCCGCATGAAGTTAAACTAATCTCTCAGAACTACGTATGGATTGATTCCCATCCTCATGGGGTACGTAGAAATGCTAGAACAATTTTCTTTGGGCCTATCCCAATTTTCACTCTTGGTCCCCTGACCTGAAGAGTTTCCTCTAGGGAAACGTGGTGTGATCCGGACCAAGTCCTCATTCACGTCGGGTTTCTAGCTTCCGCACCACAGACTCCCTTCCTAGGATATTCCCTTTCACTCCACGTCCCATCGTATGACGTTAAAATGCATGAGTCCATATGTCCTCAACCCATGACACTAAACTGGGGTTCTACCCTGAACAAGTTTGGGATTCCCTATGTTAATCATGGGATGTGTTAGTTTCCTCTCCAGAGAAGATTCTCTCTACAAGTGTTGGTATTTGACCACATTGTTCCCCAAGAACTACATGTGGCTTAAATCCTATCCCCATGGGATATGTAGGAACCCCCATACATCCTATCTCTGGGTCCATCCCCAGGAATCATAATTCCCATCCCCCCTATTTTTTCGATCCCTTGACCTGAGATCTTTTGGGGTACCATGAAATTGCAGATTTACCCTGAAAAATTTCAGGATTCCCCATGATAACATTGGGAGGAAATAGTTTCCTAATCAGAGAAGTACTGTTTAAATGAAGGAATGATCCATGGTTAGGTCGTTGTTCCCACCTAATGTGTTTCCACCACGGTGGCCTAATTTCAAGAGTGTTGGACTCCAGTCGAACAACCCATCACTCCCCTCTCCACGCTTTACGTACCCTTTATTCGGATCCTCGCACTGTTCCACATATAGAGGAACCCCCTAATAGTATGAATGCATGGACTATGGATCACCTACAGTCCTGGGATAATGTTCCTAAAGACTAATGGATGACATTTCGAGTCAGGCCCCATGTTTCGAACATGGTCAGTGGTCAGCCCTCATTTGTTATCCCCATTTCGGACTAACGTAATAAGGATACATTGTTTCGAACATGGTCAACAATAATTATTAATTGTCATTCCATCACTACAGTGTTCTGAATACTAGGTATTATGACTCACACCTTCTATCCCCCCTATTTGGATTTATTCCAGTTCCCCTGGAGTTACCCCGTTCGTGCACAAGAGCACATCGGGAAAATGATAATTCGATTGTTCTAAGAGATTCATTCTCCAGTCAGGTATCTATCTTCTCTTTCCAAGAATCTGATTTGGTTGATCGAACCTTGGTTTCCTGAATCTTTGTTGGCACTCCAACATTCAAGCGAATTAATAGCACAAGCATCCCTTGTTTCTCACATCGGGTACGACCCACGTGAGCTTAGGAACGGATTGCTATTTATTTCAAGATTGTGGTTGGAAGATATTAAAACAAACGAAAAAGTAAACAAATCTATTCATACATATAGTTCAGAACAAAAGGAATTAAGGAGAAGTGTGTTTATAAGTTCGACAAAAACAGGGCCCTTAGTGATCAACATCATGGATAAATCTCTCTAGAGTCGCTACCTTTTGGCTTGTGGCCTCCAGGATTGCCTCCAACCACCTGAGAACCTTCTATTCATCAGTGGCCACAAGGCGCAGCTCACAGAACCTATCATGTGCTTGCGCTTGTCCAGTTTGAAGTGCAGTCATTTGGTAACCCACTTCCACTAGCTTCTCTTGGGCATCCTCTAGATGGGCCCTTAATTGCTCCACAAGCTCGGAGCAGTTTGAAATGAATAATTATTTCTCCTTCATCTGTTCTTTGAGGCATTGGACTTTTTTTTCTGCCTTCAGGAATGCTTGGGTACTCCCCAACTCTTCCTAACACTGGGAAACAATGGAGCGTTGGCTGCTGTCACGCAACTTCTCAGCCATGTAGTCACATACTGTTTAATGAAGGCGTTGAGCATCCAACCCTCTAGCATAGAGAAAGTGTAGCTAGGTATGGAGTGATACCATCCATTTTATCCATTCCATCTAGGACTGACTGAGAAATAACTTGATACACTTCCATCCATTGCGTCGTGTCATGCAACTCTCATTGGCAGCCTCCGAAACAGAATCATATCTCTTTTCAGGATCCGAAAGCTGATAGTTGGGGAAAGCATTGAGAAGTTTAGCAGTAGGGTATTCATTGGGAACCTCCACCTTGTCAGTGACTTCACACTTTTTGGGATGGAATTCCACCCTGGCGGCATTACCACCCATCATTGCGGTGTCCGACTCACCAAGTACCATGGTAGGGTTGTCTGGAATGGCTGATTCTATAATGGCGGATATAGTTTCTTCCCATACTGCTCCTACAGAGGTCCTAGACTCGACGGTTTGTCATGCCTCCAACCTTGTGATCACTGCATTAGGAATCAATATCTTGATTAGCTAAATTCTCTAGAAAAGAGGGAAAACCAAGGAGAAAGGACTTACAGGAACCAAGTGCAGCGGTATCCAATGCTTGCTTCAGGGCGGGGGCCCCCACCACGAGAGAGCCTTTGACGCTTGTCAACTCGATTAATGGTGTTGGATCCTCTTGGAAAATGGGGATGGTAGGGGGCTCTCCTTCTGGATCATCATCACCTAGTCCAGTTGAAATCGGTACACCATTACGCCCGGTTCTGAGGGTTGGATCCTGAGGTTGCTCCCCGGTCTCCATAGCCATACTCGCGCCCTCGGTGGGAGAGGGTTAATGTGGAACCTCGCCCATGTGTTCCTGAGTAGTACATGGTTTGGTTGATGGATCGAGACTATGAAAAGATGAAGGACAGTATAAGGTTTAAACCATACCTCAAGCTGCTCTGCTTGTTCTTCATCAGAGGCAACAATTTCGCCACTCTCCCAGGAACTCCGCTAGTGAGTGGGAGCTTCTGAAGTCCCCTCACCATGAAGACCCTCAACTTGGTCCACTTCTTATCCTCCTACTACTTATTCTTCCTCTTCCTTTTCTTCTTCTTCCCCTTCTTCTTCTTCTTCTTTCTCCTCTACACTTTCATCCTCGGATGGTAGCCTCTCTGGGTCCTGCTCCCGGCCAAGCATCACTTTCATCAGGATATGTGATTCTTTATATTGCCCCCGCTGGCAGGCATACATGTCAATGGCTATCAAGTTTTCATGCTGGAGATGGAAGTTTACTTTATCCAGTATCTGGATATTCCATATGTCTGGTAGATCGAGCCCAGTACGCACCAAACTTCGCCATAACTCTTTGACAGACATCTACTATCACAACATTCTCCAAGAATACCATAGAGAAGGGAAGATAGCATCGGCGGACGATGTTAGGAGGTACCTGAGTTGCTTTCCTGGGAGGTCCCTAGTTGGACCCCGATGCTGTGAACAAGACCACCCTTCCCTGGAGGGTAGAGGCACATTTTCGGTCTACGTTTCCCCTATCGATGATGTACCGGCCTGCACTACGCTTGTCCCCAACCAATTCTTTGCCTCACATCCCTCGCGACACCTCGACTACCTTCTTTCTCTTTGGGTTCTACACTATTTGCCTTGATTTTCCGAACACGTTTCCAAAGAATTGCCTCTGGGTAAGTTCTCGTCCAGTGTTCAGCATACTCTGTCGACAGTCCAACACTGACATCAATGCGGGGAAGAGTAAGGATTTCACCCAAGCCTGCCATCGTGAACATAAGCCACAGCTGGCAGAGAATACAGGGATGCCACTCTTCTCGTACCTCAATATATACTTTCTTGGAAATCTGTTTCATGCACCCGAACTACCTGGAAAATTCGGTCGGCACATAGGGTTCGCAGAAGATTTTTCCATCAATCCGGGCCACCAGTACGCCGCCCAGGATGCTCTGCAGGTACTCCCTCTGCTCTAGTGGACCCCACCCATCGTCTACCTGTAGCGACCCAATGTTTTTCAATGAAAATTTACTTCTCATAAGTATGTCATAGAATCACATTAAAAGAAAACATAATGAACTACTAAGTGCTAAGTGACCTTTAAACGTAAGTTTGTCACTTCTGTGTTTGGAATTTCAAAAATCCGGCATACATAGTTATAATCAGTATGTTATTTGGAGTTCGATAAGGAAAACAAATTTTTTGGGGAATAGTAATCTACCCTAATGAATAGTAACATAACCTTATGAATAGTCATATGCCATAATGAATAGTAAACTCACCTATGGTCATATAAAAATAATATTCATGTTGGAAGTATGATATACCTATATTTTAGAATAAGTTAATGAATGTTTTAAAATTGGTTTTGATAATAAATTATTAATTTAATTAAATATTAAAATAATCATATTTATAAAATTATTTTTGAAAAATGGACTTCATTTTTGGATTCTACACATTGAAATATTGTTAGGGTGAATTTTTGGTATTTTTCTGAAATACTTGAATTTTTGATGAATAGTAGAATCTGATAATTCATAATAAATGCTAAATAATGGATTAATTGAGTCATCGAGGATATTCTTCTAATGTAAGCCCACTTGGTTCAAGATCACATGATAAAATCACTATTCATGGTCATGGAATATTTACTATTCCTTGTCTTGGGAATAAATAAAAAATTAATGATTATAATATTATAAAATCCCTCATCTCCTCCACTATAAAACCCCCCCTTCACTCCCTCTTCTCTTCACTCCTCTCAAGCCTTGTGCCTTGCCATTATTCTGGCCAAATCTATCCCCAAGGTCATCCCCCACGTCCAAAATCTCTCAGCCTCCTCAAAATACCAAAACCATTCCCTTTAAGAGGTTCTCGAAGGAGGAAGTCTCAAGAGGTAAATTCCTCTTCCCAATTTCTTATTTTCTTTTAAGTTCTTTTCTTTTTATTTATTTCATCAACTCCCTTCACCATAATAGTATGATAAATCCAATAACATGAATGTACTGTAATTTCTTCATGATAGTGTTATATTTCATTATCTTCTCTCTTTTCTCCACCCTTTTATTTGAAATAAATGAAAGCACCATTTGAGATGTGCTAATTTAGCACATTCAAGGACACCGGTTTATCAATTTCTATTATTATCATTTATTATGGTCATGAAACCATTTTTGTTATGGTTGAACCAGATTATTATATATGTAATATATCCTATTTTTGGTTCTTTAATCCTTTGGTACAAATGGAATTAAGTTATAAAGCAAAACACATTCATTGTAATCAAATCCACCGATTTAACAAAAACGGTTATCACTATAGTTATATATATAATAATTCAACTTCACTCTAAGTAACCTAATTAAAATTAAAACCATGTAATATCCCGGATAGGAACTAATTAATATAACTTCAATTCTGGAAAAACACTTTTATCTTGCATATAATCCAAACTTGAATATAAGTGAACCGATCTTTTAAAGCCAAGTTAACAAAAGAGCCCGAACAACTAAATTGAACCCTATAACTAATAAAAAAGGATTTGAATGAACTAAAAAGGGTTATAATAAATAAATTGAATATATAATAGGTTCTAGAATTATTAATTAATAAGCCTAATTTTTTTATTCATGTCGTTAATGACAAGTGGATAATACCAACAGATTTAAGGTAAGGGATCCTCTCCTTTTCACTCTTAATCAAGATTTTTCTCCATGCTATGAATTTTTGTGTAATACTAAGTGATGGGATATGTTTATACACCTTCCCCATAATGCCCTATTTTTTTATAAGTGATAAGAAACCCCTTATATCTCTTATCCAGCCCTCTTAGTTACACCTAATACCATGATGATAAATCATAATGGATTCTACCCGAACTTCCTTTATTCCTTCGGGTTGCTCTATCTTTATTTTTAACAAAATATAGTTGTCATTTATTTTTATGCAGAACTTCAAAATTATGTTTATATGCTCCAAACCCATGTTCTAAGATCCATCTATCATTATCTTTCGGGGATATATATTCTTTTAAGGTAATCTCTCCTCGATACTTCCCAATAAGCACACTCGTTTTAAAAGAACTTCCCGAACTTTTACCCAATTTTAAGTGCACTCTATATTATGTTTTAAGACACCATTGTCTTTGTAAATTCAGTATTTTTATTATTAAAACATTCGTGGTTCAATTCTGGTTTGATATAAGAGAATGTCTTCTTTACTATTTTAAAATCTCTATAGTGTTTTCCTTAAAACCGCACAAAAATGTTTTAATTCTAATGTCTCTCAAATACATTTCTTATGTGATGTCACTTCTATTTGTTACCAACTACCATGTTTTATTCTTAAATTACCTTGTTAATGTCCATGTAAGTTCTAATCCCTTTATTTCATGGATACTTTCACGATACACTCATTGGTTATGCTTTATGTTGTGATTGTGGTACCCAATTCTCTCCATGGGTAACATTATGTTTATGAACAATTGATTATGTACGATTACTCATGTGGAATGAAGATTTATGTGGTAATAATATTTATGTGGCACTAATATTAATGAAAATGTTGAGATGGGTGCGCCCAGATAGTGCTCTAATGCATTGGGTAAGGATAAGTCTCATGATATGTGATGTGAAACAGGATCAGTGGTTAGCCTTGACCCGTACTGAAATTGGAAACGAGATTGGAAGTTAGCCTTGACCCGTACTAAATAAATGTTTTATAATTCTACCACATTTATATAATTCCATGTTTATATGATCCCATGCTTATATTAAATGATTTTATAATTTTTATGCTTTGGATATCATTATGTCATGCCTCATAACTCATGGGATTGAGATGTATCCTTATGTTCATTCCCTTAATGGGATTTTTAGCTCATCCCTTTGTTCATGTGTTCCCCAGGGTACCCTATACAGATGTAAGGGCTCAAAGGAAGTTAGATTATCTTTATGGAGATTAAATAAAGAAGTTTTTTATCCCCATGTTTTATGCTATATGTACCTAGTCTTCCAAGACACTAGACTTAACGATCCTTGGCTTGTACTCTGATGATTAATTATGCTTGAAATCATGAAATGTTTTATGTAAAAGGCTTGAGTCACTATAGTTGGTATCAAAGGATGGTCTAGATATTTTTGGAGATTAGGAATAGAGAAACTTAATGAGAACCTTAAGGATGAGACTAAGTATAAGAAAACAATACTAAATTTTTGGGAGTATAGAGTAAGTGATTTATCAAGTAAATACATCCCTATTTGGATATGAGAAAGTAGAGGAAACTCTAGTATAGATGTATCTAGGGGTAAATCCTAAAAACACCTCTTTGATCTAGACTCGAATTGGAACTGGTGCATGACAACGGGCCTTGATTCACTCTTGGTTACGACACTCTCAGGGGATATGATTTGGTAGATTCATGAACTTAGTACAAACCATTATTAAGGGACAAAAAGAAGCCCATAAGAATATAAGTTAAGAAATAGATCGAGGATAACCTAGATATAAACCTAAGGAGTCACAAGTCAGGATATACTACTTCTTTATAAGTTCATACATTTATGTTCAATTTTTCTTTTTATGATCAATAGCTAAGTATTAAAGACCTCTAATTATAATCTCTTTTTCTTAGTTAATGATGGGAAATAGAAGAACACGTTCCAACAAACAATGTAATAGGAAATGTGATGATTTCCCTAATGACATGCCTGATGTGATGGAAGAAGGTGCTCAAAAATTCATGGCAGAACTTTCTCAACTAGATCGAGTTATGAATAATAACTTGAATCAGGTGGAACGTCCCCCTCCTCCAAGGAAAGAGCAAGTTTCCGTATAATCCTTCATGCAGAAAAGGCCTCCCATGTTTAGTGGGTCTTCTGATCCCATCCTCACAGAACAATGGATTAAATCCATTGAGAAGATTTTCTCTGTCCTACAGTTCTCGGAAGAAGTAAAAGTTCTACTGGCAGTCTATCATTTTGATAGGGAAGCTGATTAGTGGTGGACACTGATCAAGAATACAAAGTTCCAAGAGGAAATTGATTCCATAGAATGGGAGGAATTCAAGAGGATGTTTTTCAACAAATATTTTCCTTGAAACCTCCATCTCAAGATGGAAAGAGAGTTCCTTGGACTCAAGCAGAAGGAAGATGAGTCCATCGGGGCATATGAAGAGAACTTTACAAGGCTTGTAGGGTACGCCTCTGGCTTTGTCATAAACACCGAAATCAAGGTGGATCACTTCTTTAGAGAACTAAATCCGAGTCTACAAAAAGTGTTGGAGATTCAAGACTTCAACAACTATGAGGAGATTGTCCATTTTTCCCTCAAGGTTGAAATGGATATTGGAGACTCTCAGTGGTATCATGGGACTAGTGACAAGAAGCGGAAAATGGAAAACAACATGGGTAGTTCATCAAACAAATCCCATTATGGAATGAAGCCTCACTTTCCCCTTTGAAAAAATTGTGGGAAGAAGCATCTTGGTGACTGTCTCAAGGTAACCAAGAATTACTTCAAATGTGGAAAGTTTGGTCATCCGGTGAAGAACTGTCGAAGGGATATGAAAAATCCTGCTAATGTTGAATAAAAAAGGAAGGTTTAGATCAACATTCAACCTGCAGTGTAGTGTTATAACTGCATGGAGATTGGGCATTATGCGAACAATTGTCCTAAACCGAGGGTTGTCGGAGGCAATCAACAAAAACCTCCAAGGCAACAAGGAATGGCTTATGCTATCACTACTGCTGAGGTGGATCCCGAAAACGATGTGGTGACAGGTACACTTGTTATTCATTCAAGAATAGAAAACATACTATTTTATTCTGGTTCTACGCATTCCTTCATATCTTTCAGGTTTAGTGGAACTATTCAAACACCACCTCAAAATCTGGAGGAAAAGTTATCTATGAGAACATAAAATGGGGAAATTATTGCATCCATGGTTTATAACTCCTCCCCGGTTAATGTTTGTGGACTGAACCTCCCAGAAAATCTTTTCATACTTCTTTTAGTGGAGTTTGACGCTATCCTGGGCATGGATTGGCTATCTTTGTACAATTCGAACATCAATTGTCGGGAAAAGGATATAACTTTTCACATCCTGAAGCATCCTACGATTCTTTACAAGTGTAATGAAAAAGATGAGTCTGCTTTAGAATATTCATCTCAAGTTTAGATACTGCTTCCTTGTGAGAAATCATATCTAGCTCAAATGATTGGGACAAACGATAGAATAATTCTTGAAGACATGCCCATCATGAGGGATTACACTGATGTATTCCCCGAAGAGTTTCCTGGTTATCCTTCTGACCGAGAGGTTGATTTTTCAATTGAACTTATCCCTGGATCTCTACAAATCTTAAAGAAACCTTACAGAATGGCCACTGTAGAGCTAGAAGAGATGAAGAAGCAGTTATAGGAGAATATGGAGAAGGGTTTTATACACCCAAGTGCTTCACCGTGGGGTGCTCCAGTCCTCTTCATCATGAAGAAGGATAGATCAATGCACCTCTGCATTGATTATCGTGAGCTCAACAAAATCACTATAAAAAACAAGTATCCCCTTCCACAGATAGATGAATTGTTCAATCAGCTTCATGTGGCCAGTTATTTCTCTAAGGTGGACCTTTAGTCGAGATATCACAAACTAAAGGTGAGGAAGGAAGATATTACCAAGACTGCCATTCGAACGAGGTATGGACACTATGAGTTCATAGTGACGCCCTTTGGACTCACTAATGCTCCAGAAATTTTCATGGATTTAATGAATATAGTCTTTATAGATTACCTCGACAAATTTGTGGTGGTCTTTATTGATGATATTCTGATATATACTCCAAGATCTAGGAAGAACATGAGGAGCATTTGGAAATTGTAATAAAGAATTTGCGAAGGGATAAGTTGTATGAAAATTAGAGTAAATGTGAGTTCTGGATGGAGGAAGTATCATTCTTGTGGCATGTTATCACAAGGAAAGGGATATCTATGGACCCTTAAAAGACGAAGGCAATTGAAGAGTGGCCGAGGCCAACTTCTGTAACGGAGATCCATATCTTTTTAGGTCTAGTTGGGTATTATCAACGATTCGTGAAGAACTTTTCACGATTTTCAAACCCAATGACCAAGATGACACAGAAGGGAGTAAATTGTTTCTAGACACAAGAATGTGAAGACTTTTTGAAGGAGTTGAAAAAGAGGTTTATCATTGCGCCAGTACTCACAGTCCCTTCAAGTGGAGAACTATTTGTGGTGTATAGTGATGATTCTAAGAAAGGATTAGGTTGTGTGCTAATGAAAAATGATAAAGTGATAGCCCATGCCTCATGTAAGATAAAAATCAACAAGCAAAACTATCTCATGCATGATTTGTAGTTGGCGGCTGTGATCTTTGTGTTGAAAATCTGGCAGCATTATATCTATGGGAAAAAATGTGAGATATATACTAACCACAAGAGTCTCAAATATATATTCACATAGAAAGAGATTAATATGCATTAGTGAAGATGGATATAAATCATCATGGATTATAACTACGCAATCCACTACAATCCTGGTAAGGCAAACAAGGTGGCAGATGCTATAAGTAGAAATAATCCTGCATCTTTATCAATGATGAGAATTGAAAAGGATCCAATATTCTTAGTTTTTCAAAGGTTTGACATGGGAATCATTAAGGGAGGAACATCATCAATCCTTTATCAAATGATTGCTCAACCATACCTCTTGGAGAAAATAATGGATGATCATAAAAAGGATGTGGAAATTCAGAAAATGGTAGAATTTGTTAAAAATGGGAAATCCTCTGATTTCAAAATTGATGAGGAAGGAGTTGTAAGATTTGAGAGACGATTATGTGTACCATCTGATCCAGAGATAAAGAAGTAGCTATTGAATGATGCATATAGCTCGACCTTCTCTATCCACCCAGGGAGCACAAAGATGTATCAAGATATTCGAGAAAACTTTTTGGTGAGACAATATGAAAAAGAAGATTTCCGAATATACATCAAAGTGCCTCATATGTCAGAAAGTAAAGGCTGAGAGACTAAAGTATAAGAAAATGATGCAACCACTACCCATAACAACATGGAAGTGGGAGAACATTACCATGGACTTTGTCACTGGACTTCCAAATACATCTAGAGAAAACAATGCTATATGGGTCATTGTGGATCGTCTTACGAAGACATCTCACTTTATCGCAGTTCGAGAGGACTTCTCATTGGACCAACTTGCATAGATTTACATCAAATAAGTGGTTAGGCTGCATGGAGTACCACTATCTATTGTATCCGATCGTGATCTGAGATTCACCTAGATGTTTTGGAAAAGTATCAAGCATGCTCTGAGCACTGTACTAAACTTCCGTACGGACTATCATCCTCAAACTGATGGCCAATCTGAGTGAACTATTAAGACATTGGAAGACATGTTGAGAGCATGTTCAATGGAATTCAAAGGAAGATGGGACCAACATCTTCCACTAGTTGAATTCTCCTACAACAATAGTTTTTACTCAATCATATGAATGGAACCATATGAAGACCTTTATGGGAAAAGGTGTAGAACACCGGAATGTTGGGATGAAGTCGGTGAGAGTAAGCTTCTAGGACCTAAAATGGTCGAAGAAATGGTGGAGAAGGTGAAAAACATTCAGTAGCATATCAAAGCAGCCCAAATTCGACAGAAGAGTTATGAAGATAACCATCGACGAGACCTTGAGTTCAAAGTTAGATACATGGTATTTCTACATATATCCCCATGGAAGAAAGTCATGAGGTTTGGGAAGAAAGGGAAGATAAGTCCCAGGTACATCGGCCCCTTCGAGATCCTTGATCGAGTCAGAGCTGTGGCCTATCGACTCGCAATTCCACCTACCATGTAGAAAGTACATGATTTCTTTCATGTATCCCTCTTAAGGAAGTGCTCACCATACCCTTCACATGTACTCTCTTTAGAGGTGGTACAGTTAGAGGATGATCTCTCTTACAAGGAGCAGCTAGTGAAGATCTTGGATTGTAGAGACAATGTTCTATACAACAAGACTAATCATCTGGTCAACATACTATGGATAAACCATAAGTACGAAGAGGAAACAAGGGAATTAGAGGAAGAAATGAAGGAAAAGTACCCACACCTGTTTTTGGGTTAGAATGAAAAATGAAATTTCAAGGGTGAAATTTCATAAGGGCGGAAGAATGTAGAGACCCAATGTTTTTCAATAAAAAATAACTTCTCATAAGTATGTCATAAAATCACATGAAAACACAACATAATGATCCACTAAGTGCTATGTGACCTTTAAACATAAGTTTGTCACTTCGGTGTTTGGAATTTCGAAAACCCGACATACATAGTTGTAATTAGTAAGTTATTTGGAGTCCGATAAGGAAAACTTAATTTTTGGTGAATAGTAACCTGCCCTAATGAATAGTAACTTACCCTTACTAATAGTGATATTCCCTAATGAATAGTAACCTCACCTATGGTGGTATAAAAATAATATTCAAGTTGGAAGTACGATATACCTATATTTTAGAATAAGTTAATGAATGTTTTAAAACTGGTTTTGATAATAAATTATTATTTTAATTAAATATTAAAATAATCATATTTAGAAAATTATTTTTGAAAAATTAACTTCATTTTTGGATTCTACACGTTGAAAAATGGTTCGGGTGAATTTTTGGGATTTTTCTGAAATACATGAATTTTTGATGAATAGTAGAATCCGATAATTCACAATAAATGCTAAATAATGGATTAATTGAGTCATTGATGATGTTATGATGATGTAATCCCACTTGGTCCAGGATCAAATGATAAAATCACTATTCTTGGTCATGGAATACTTACTATTACTTGTCTTGGGAAGAAATACTAAATTAATGATTATAATATTATGAAATCCCTCATCTCCTCCACTATAAAAACCCCCTTCACTCCCTCTTCTCTCCACTCCTATCAAGCCTTATTACATGACATTATTCTACCCAAATTTCTCCCCAAGGTCCTGCCCCACGTCCAAAATCTCTCATACTCCTCAAAATACCAAAACCTCTCCCCTTAAGAGGTTCTCAAAGGAGGAAGTATCAAGAGGTAAATTCCTCTTCCCAATTTCTTCTTTTCTTTTAAGTTATTTTATTTTTATTTCTTTCCCCACCTCCCTTCACCATAATAGTATAATAAATCCAGTAAAATACATGTATTGTAATTTCTTCAGGATAGTGGTATATTTCATTATCTTCTCTCCTTTCCCCACCCTTTTGTTTGAAAGAAATGAAAGCACCATTTGAGATGTGCTAATTTAGCACATTCAAGGACAACAATTTATCAATTTCTATTATTATATTTAGTTATGGTCATGAATCCATTTGTGTTAGGGTTGAACAAGATTATTATATATGTGATATTTACTATTTTTGGTTCTATAATCCTTTGGTACAAATGTAATTTAGTTATAAAGCAAAACACATTCTTTGTAATCAAATCCACCGATTAACAAAAACGGTTATCACTATGGTTATATATATAATACTTCAACTTCACTCTAAGTATCCTAATTAAAATTAAAACCATGTAATATCCTGGATATTAACTAAAGAATATAAATTCAATTCTTTACAACCACTTTCATCTTTCATATAATCCAAACTTGAATATAAGTGAACTGATCTTTTAAAGACAAGTAAACAAACGAGCCCGAACAATTATATTGAACCTTGTAACTAATAAAAAAGGCTTTTAATGAACTAAAAATGGTTATAATAAATAAATTTAATATATAATAGGTTCTAGAATTATTAATTAATAAGACTAATTTGTTTATTCAGGTCGTTAATTACAAGTGGAGAACACCAACAGATTTAATGTAAGGGATCCTCCCCTTTTCACTCTTAATCAAGATTGTTCTCTATGCTATGCCTTTTTGTGTAATACCAAGTGATGGTATATGTTTATACACCTTCCCCATACTGCCCTAATGTTTTATAAGTGATTATAAACCCCTTATCTCACTCATAAATCCCTCTTAGTTACACCTGATACCATGCCGATAAACCATAATGGATTCTACCCGAATTTCCTTTATTCTTTCAGGTTGCTATATCTTTCTTTTTACCAAAATATAGTTGCCTTTTATTTTTATGTAGAACTTCAGAATTTTGTTTATATGATCCAAAATCATGTTCTAGGATCCATATCTCATTTTCTTTCTGGGATATACATGCTTTTAAGTGAATCTCTCCTCGATACTTCCCAATAAGCACACTCGTTTAAAAGGAACCTCCCGAACTGTTACCCTATTTCAAGTGCACTCTATCTTCTGTTGTAAGGAACCATTGTCTTTGTAAATTCAGTATTATTATTATGAAAACCTTCTTGGTTCAATTCTGGTTTGATATAAAATAATGTCTTCTTTACTATTTTAAAAGCTCTATAGTATTTTCCTTAAAATCGCACAAAAATGTTTTAATGATAATGTCTCTCAAATACATTTCTTATGTGATGTCACATATATTTGTTACCACCTTCCATGTTTTATTCATAAATTACCTTATGAACGTCCATTTAAGTTCTAATCCCTTTCTTTCATGGACACTTTCATGATACACTCATTGGTTATGCTTTATGTCATGATTGTGGTGGCCAATTCTCTCCATAGGTAACCTTATGTTTATGAACAATTGATTATGTATGATTACTCATGGGGAAAGAAGATTTATGTGGTAATAATATTTATGTGTCAATAATATTCATGAAAATGTTGAGATGGGTGCGCCCAGATAGCGCTCCATTTCATTGGGTAAGGATAAGTCTCATGAGATGCGATGTGAAACGGGATTGGCGGTTAGCCTTGACCCGTACTAAAGAAATGTTTTATTATTCTGACAAATTTATATGATTCCATGTTTATATGATTCCATGTTTCTATGATACCATGCTTATATTAAATGATTTTATATGTTTTTTTCTTTGGATATCATTATTCCATGCCTTCAAACTCATGTGCTTGAGATGTATCCTTATGTTCATTCCCTTACTGGGATTTTTAGCTCTTATCTTTGTTCATGTGTTCCCCAGGGTACCCTATGCGGATGTAAGGGATCAATGGAAGTTATAAGCTCTTTGTGGATATTAAATAAAGAAGTTTTTTAGCCCCATGTTTTATGTTATATGTTGCAAGTATTCCAAGACACTAGACTTAATGATCCTTGGATTGTACTCTGATGATTAATTATGCTTGAAATCATGAAATGTTTTATGTAAAAGGATCGAGTCACTATACTATCATTTGGGAAACCATGGTTCAGAATGGGTGGAATTTAAATTGAGTGTGGATTCTGATCTTGAGCTTGACTCCATCATCCCTGAGTGTCAATGGGAGGATCCCATCAATGTTCAAGAGGGATGGTTGCATACCGTTACCGGGGGGGGGGGGGGTGGCGTTCGGGAAGTCGTACCCACCACAGTGGGCTGCGACCCAACCGTGGAGGATATAGAATTGCCCGCATATCCTCCTAGGCATACTTCCCCTCAAAATGAACCCTAGGATACTCTATAGCCTAGCCAACACTGGTACCCCTAGGTTAACCTTGTTCTTTTCCACCATAATCCCAGCCGTCACTAGAATCCCTGGGCGGACTCCCATCCTCGTGTCCCTCATAGGTAACAACCAGCCTCTCAGAAATGTGGTGAGGAACCCGACATAGTGTACATTTAGGTCTTGACCATCATTGATGTGAAATCCCCATGATCGATATTATCCCGTCTCCAAAATCATCCAATATGATCCGGCCTTTCCCCTCTGAGATGTGTTCAGGAATTGCTTTCCTCTACCTAGTATCTTCATGGCCCCGTCCTGGGTCAGGGAAAGACTAAACCACCATGAATAGGGTATGTCCTCTAGGATATATTTTATTCGGAGTTTCTCTTTAGCCATATCTAAAAGGTTCCATTACAGGATTGAGGAACATGTACTATCCCCTAGACATTCTCCATAGGGAGGAACTCATTGTACTGATACACCTCCAAGGGGATTACACTGATACAATGGACATCCCATAGACTGATTCCCACCACCCCATGGTGGAGGTGAAAAGTGTTGGTATCAGGCGACCAACGACTGAACAACTCTTCTACTAAGTCCTACTGTCGGTAAAAATGGAATTGAGACATCCAAATGGCCTCGAATAGCCCAATGGACCACAACTCTGGCCCTAATTCCTCACATGTTGGGCATACCCAGTATACCCATGCCCATTCATTGGTAAAATTGCCCCCGGATCTGAAATCCCAATCCTGCCAACCCATTGTCTCGTCAGTAATGCTACTTCTGAAAGTACTTGTATAAATAGTGGGAGATTCATCGGGAACTGGATCGCTTCCTGAAACTGTCTTGGTCTTTGAATTTAGGATGTAGATGGCTGTGTTTTGTGTCTCCCAAGAATGATATCCATTGTTGGTAATATGGAATTGTGGAAGACTATCCTCACGTGTCACCCATGACCGCAATGTGTTTTTCTCGAAACATGGCATCATCACCTCTTCCAGAAGAAAAAATATCAATTGCGGAAAGCTACCACTTAGGATGTAGTCCTTTTGAGTTTGCGTAATCATGAAGAAAAGCATTTGGTTGTCAGACATTACTCTCCTTGTGCGAAGAATCTGAGGGTTCGTAATCATTTGGGTCCTTCTTGCTGCAGCGGAAACTTCCCTCTTGGTGTCGGACTATTGAGCGGCCATTTTTTAGAACTCCTAAGGGGTCGGCGTGAAATATGGAAGATTCATTGCAAAAAATGGTGGCGGTGCGAAAGAAGGGAAATTTGGCATGTAAAAGCGGTGGTGCGAAAGAAGGTTGACAGGAACAGAAAAATTACAGATAGCACGCAAAACCCAATGTCAATCATAGAATCTTAGGTGCGGAACAATATGTTTTTCACACACGAGAGAAAGATATCATGTCATGTGGAAAAAGTTAAAGTAGGTCCAGGGGGGCTCGGCCTATTTATAAAGTGATGACACGACCTTCGTGCCCGCACATCAGTCTTGTGTGCGCAAATTGCGTTTTTGCATGCCACCGAGGATATCATTCCTAGTTTTCGGCGGGCCCTTAGTATCCGACCATCGAATTCCCATTCCGCTCCAATTATGAGGGGGAAATTTTTTGACGTCGAAATCCAGAGAAGGGCCATGTTGGGCGGGTAAAAGAGAAATGAATGAATCTGGGATGAAAAAAGAGAGATCTCGGGGCCTGGGAGGTGGGTGCGCCTAATATTCAGAAGGCGCACACAAGATTAGTTCTAGAACGCAAGCCGTTGCACACTGGCCTTCCCTTCTCTGCCGAAATCACCTCCCTCTGCGTCGGGCCACTCCGGACCCATTTTTGTGCCCAAGGCGATGTCAAATGGGGGTTTTCAAGTCAGCATTCCCTTCCACACCCAAACCACCGCCCTCCATGACGGGCTTCTCCAGCCTAGTTTCTGCACCCAAGGAGTCGTCGAAAGGGGGTTTGTACACCAGACCCCATTTCCACACCCGACCCCTTTTCCGTGTGCAAGGCTTCGTTGAACGGGGGTTTGCACACCCAACCCCATTTCTGCACCTGACCCCATTTCCGTGCGCATGGTGTCATCAAATGGGGGTTTGCGCGCCCGACCCCATTTCCTCGCCCAAGGCGACGTCGAAGGTCTGTTTGTGTGCCGTACTCTTGCACACCATTCTGAGGGATCTGACTATAAAATGAACCGGATCCCCGCTCTTCAGGGACGGTGACCTAAGATGAAAAGACACTCTATTGCACGGAAACACAATCATCTTTGACCACATGAAAATCCCATGGCCTTCAGGTATTGGTTCTTGCGTGATAAGTTCCCCGGTGGTGCCTTCAGATGGGCCCACCAATCTGTGTAAATTTCCTTTTTCAAGCGAAGTTTTTTGCGCGCAAGGGGCCCCCTCTTGCGCTCAAGTCCCCCCTCCATCAGGCACTCTTGCATGAATTCAGTCCAAATTGCCCGCAAACCATCCAGATTGCATGCCACCATCCCCCCTTGCATGCAGCTCTTCCATATTACGTGCCACCAGTCCCACTGGCGCACAACCCGCCCGCCGTGCACTCCACTAGTCCCAATAGCATGCAACACGTCCGTCCTGTGCATGACCCATCCATCTTGCACGCCACCCATACCTTTTTCATGAAACCTCTTCATCTTGCACGCAAACCTTCCCTCTTGCGCGCAGACTTCCTATTTTTCCCTAGCCAATTCTCTGACAGGCGCTCCATGTGCTTCCCTCACCTTGAGGCACCATGTTCGATCCTCTCTTATGCGGGACAGACCTACGTCACAGGCTCTTTTCTCATGTGTCCCCTCAAGTTTTCATGGATAAATTTCAAAGTCCCTTGGATGATACATCCCATTGTGTTGCTTCGTCTCATGCTCCTTCACATAGGCACGCTAACGAATATTTCTTATTTGCATAGCCACATTAACGTGGACCCCCCCAATGGTTCGCTCCATAACACCCCTATCCATGGCGTTGCCTGTACCTTCTCTTGACAAAGGTGTAGAGGGTTATAGTTATGTAAGTACTAGGCGTGCGGATTAAACCCACCTCATCCAAGCTACAAGACATTAAACTTCCAATCATCATCTTCCTCATCACATGACGTTAAACTGTGACCCCGCCCTGTTCCGTACACGCGGGGTGCTCCATCTTGGAAATTATCTACGACCAGTAGTCTCCATGGGAGTGAGATAATCCCCCACATGGAATGATATCCTCTTTATCAGAACGAAGTCCATCCATGGGGAAAGGGAAATAACCATGGTGTAGGCCCCTCGCTTTCCTTGCAGGAGGTAGCACCCCTGCTGCTCCTCTCTTCCTGGGTGCCAAATCCCTCTCCCACTGGGCTTTTTCACCACCCGAGCCTCCATCATGGAGTAAGTCCCAATCTCCATCACATTGGGATGCTAACCACGCATAATCCCTTATTTCCTCTTTGGGATGCTAACCACGCGTATGCCCTTGTTTCCTCTTTGGGGATGCTAACCACATGTAAGCCCCTATTTCCTCTTTGGGACGCTAACTACGTGTAAGCCCCACTACATTTCTCACAGATGCACCTTTCGCGATGTTATCATCAGGTCATTGAGGTCTCTTGTTTGTCACACTGAGCATGAATCACATGAGCTTAGAGAAAGCATCAACCATGAAATCCTCTACGGGCATCCTAGAGTGTAAGCCCCACACCAACCATAACTACGTGGTCATTGATCCCTGCCAAGGCAAGGTATGTAGGGAGCCTCCCTGAGGTTCACACCTGGAACCTAGTCATTCTGACCTCCTTCACATTGGTTCACCAACACCTTGGGAAGCCTAGAGTGTAAGCCCCACACCCATACATGAACTACGTGGTGTTTGATCCTTTCTAAGGAAGGGTATGTAGGAAGCCTCCAAAAGGTTCAAGCCCAAAACCCATTGGTTCCGACCCCCTTCATGTCGGTTCACAAAACTCCCTCCTGAACTACAAGGTCTTTGATCCTTCCCAAGGCAGGGTATTGAGGAAGCCTCCACGAGGTTCAGGCCCACCATCCACTGGTCGTTCCAACCATCTTCATGTCGGTTCACCAACACCTTGGGAAGCCTAGAGTATAGGCCCCACAGCCATACCTGAACTACATGGTCTATGATCCATGCCATGGTAGGGTACGTTGGAAGCCTCCACGAGGTCCAAGCCCACCACCCATTGGTTCCGACCCTCTTCACGTCGATTCCCACACCACTTGAACTACGAGGTCTTTGATCCTTTCCAAGGAAAGGTACGTAGAAAGCCTCCATGAGGTTCAAGCCCACCATCTATCTAGGCCTCAGGTCCTCCTTGACATCATTTCACTCCCATCCTCCATGATGTTAAACTGTGAACCTCAATTAGCGGTAAGCCGTTTTCTCCCCTGATCAGCAGTAAGCCGTTGTGACTCCATTCAGTGGTAAGCCATTGTCAACCTATCCAGCGATAAGCTGTTGCGACTCCATTCAGTGGTATGCCGTTGTCAACTCTATCTAGTGGTAAGCCATTGTGATCCCCAATCAGCGATAAGACATCATCAGATGAACTACGCGGACTTTAATTCCCTACCAAGGGGATACGTAGGAAGTCTCCTTGAGACTCTAGCCCAACATTACCGTTGTCCTCACGACGGTTCCATCCCATTCTCCATGCACTTCATTCAACACTTCATCACCCATCCTGATTCTTACCCAGGATGCCACATCCTGGTGGGATCATTCCATCTCATTACCCATTCCACTTAACACCCATCAAGAAGCTAACCACACGTTGGCCCCAACATCAGTGTTCCCTCCAGAGGTTGAACCCATCTGATTCACTTTAATCAGTGTTCTGGTTAGTCCGATCTGTCTCTGTTAGACATTAAAATCATGGCATACCCTGTTCTAAACATGGGAAGATGAGGAAAACCTCATATACATTCCCATGACATATGATCCCCCGCATCCGAAGTGGGATGCCTCGGGATTCCACGCCCTTGAGAAGCCCTATAATAAGGGGAATTAACCCAAACACACCAGTGTCCCAGCGTCCAGACCTGCCAGTGATGTCCAACGTGACTAATCCGCTGATCGAAGGTTGCGGCCCTGATTGGACCATTTGGAATGTCCTGATAGAAGCAGTGTAATTAACTAGTGTCCAGGAAGATATGACACTAGGAAGTGTTTCAAAAACAACGTCTTAAATCTATAAGGGAGACCTGGACTAGGTGATGAGCTCCGAGGAGGAATCCAATGAAGGAAGAACCGACATATCATCATCTCGTTTAGATCAAGGAGAAAACATCCCTTATTATTGAACGGATTCAGCCTGCCTTTTGGAAAGCGGGAATGTGGGGAGGCAGCTGTGCGACCTCCACAGACAGATGCACTCGCCCCAGCGAAAGTGTCAGAAATCAAGAGCTTCCATACATTCATCTTCAGATATAAGAACCCAGACAAACTAATTAAATCACTATGAGTCCTAATTATTCTCTCATGTTTATAATCTTAATAACATACCCAATACTCCTATTCTAACTGGATTCTTAGCATGATGGGTTGTGATATTCTGAAAGATTGATATCTAATTTGTGTCTCAAAAGTCGATTTAGGGGTAAGTGAAATAATATTTCCCTTTAGTTAACCTAGTTATAGAGATGTCACTATTGAAAATATTTTTTCTTGATAAGGATGTATCCTCCAACAATGAAACCACCTATTTATGTGATATGAATTTAGATAGTGATTTTAGTAGCCCAATGTGCAGAAGGTTTGAATCCTGAAACTCAACAAGGTATTCTTGGTGATCATTTTTTTCTCCTCGATGAAAGTAGTCATAACTTATTACTATTTTATAAAAATGTATTTACCAATAACCAGGTGAAATTTACATATATGATTATAGTATTTCAACCTTCCTTGAAAATACCAGTGGCTAGATAAAATATCAAGGTCGATTTAGAGTTGGTAATGATAAAAATTAATGGTTTCTATTCCATAAAAAAAGAATATTTGATTCCCATTAATGAATATGTATAATGTATGATTGGAGAATTATACTCACATGCAACACTGTATCATATTCATGATTAGTATATTTACCAAGTGGATGTACAATCCAATGTTGCTACCACCGTCATATATCGATATTATAATTTTAGTGTTTTCTACATTACAATTCACCGAGTTTTCAATATATTTGTTAATAATTACATTGATAGATTATAGAATTTATCACCTCTACTAGAAAGGTTGATCAATTATTAATTCCAGATAATAAAATAGTGGGATATATTTTTATTACTTGAAACTACCTCTATAATGGGATTTTTTCACTAAATCGATCCAAAAAACGAAGGGATTAATTTTTTTTTCAAATAATTTCTTCTTTAATGAGGACATAAACTCATATAATGTCATATATAAGTTAGTATTTGATGTGGTTTTCCATAAATCTATAATGGAGGATAGATCCTATCAATTATAAAATAATTACACACTAAAACCTACCATTCTCACTAGTCAAGAGTCTAGTACCTCTATAAAATTTAGAGACATGGATATTTTTTTCATCGATGAGACAAGACTGCATGTAAATCAAAAATAAATTTATTTATTATCATATTCAATAAATTTTTATCAATAAAACCCATAATTTTTTATCATTCCCAAAATATGTTTACAATATTTTATATAACGGATAGATATCATGGATATATACCCTCCACCCATATCTAGAAAAATCATGTTCATTCTTTTATATAATGATTAATTTTCTATATTAGAAAATGTTCTACCCCTCAAGAAACATGAAATAAAAAATTTATTAAATTTATTATAGTCAATTTTTATTACCATATGTGGTGTCCCTCAAAAAATTTTATTAGAACAATGCACTTATTTTCAAATTATAAATTGAGGAGGTTGTACTCATAGTAAAAAATAGTCTAAAAACACATATCATATTCAAGAATTAGTATTCATAATGGTAGATACATTCAACCAAACTATATCAAATATACATCAAAATGTGGTGGAAAATGAAAACATGTCTTGACAAGACAAGATATAATATACTATATTGGATTATCAAAATATAACCAATACTGGTACATGTATGTCCCCATACTAACTTTTTTAAACGGAAGAAAATTATTACCAATTGATGTCTATTAACATTGGCTGACATCACTATCTATATAGTATTTTTTGAATATTAGTTTTCTTATATTATATTGGATGTATTGGAGTGAAAGGATAATAAAATTTTATGCAAATTGTATGAAAATTTAGTTAATCAAAATAAATACACATGAAAAATTTAGTAAAGAGGTTTTCCTCAGATCATTCAATCAAGTAGAATTTGTATTAGCTATGAGAACTCTACAGATAACTAGGGGAAATCTCTAATTCTAATGATGATATTGGAAAAACATATTATATACACAAGGTTTTTTCTAATGGATTTCACTTTTTAATTAAAATATTTGGATATAAAATCACACCTACCACTAATATTTGTTTTCTCAAGAAATACACATCAAAGTGTGACATCCCAGACCTATATGCCACTTAATAGGTGCCTATATCTTTGTTTAACTCATGTACTCTAGTGCATCTCTCCAAATGCCAGTAGCTACCAAGTAGTACTGAGGTCTTAGGGTGTGTCCTTGCAGATACTATACCCTCATTAAAAGTGTGTACCACAAAAGATAAATATAAACATAGGTAAATAGAGGAACCAAAGTATGTAAACATAAGGCAAAACATAAATAGACAATCACAAAAATAATTGAATAATTAGAATAACATACGAAAATTTATGTTGGTATGTGATGTGTCTATTCAGTTGGAAAATATAGAAAAAATGTACAAATCATACATGAAATCCCCAATATAGAAAAAGTAAATATACAATTTATCCCAAGCATCAAAAGTTATATCTTGGTCATGTGCCACCGACTCCATCCTAGAATAGAATGAAATAAAATGTCCAAAATATTATTTTTCACTTTATCAACACCAGTAGACATGTAATCCTCCACAGGTACCAAAAAAATCCCAATTGGGTGTCAGATAAATCATAGTGGGCCACCACCAATGGTGTATATAACATTAAACCCGTGTAATGGAAATTTCATAGTGTTCTAGGATGCATATATAATGTAAAGAAGTACAATGTAACTATGTTTCCATGTACATGATTCATCCCTCAGTTATTGTTTGAACATGTAACCAGTACATTATTTTATTATTTCTAATCTATTAATATGTCACAAGTTCACAATATTGATGGTTCTAGGATAAAACAAGGAAACATAAAATGATATTTAACAATGATGTTCCAAATTAATACTTAGGAAAACTTATACCTCATGGTTCTCCAAATCAGTAATGACTGTATCCTGGATAATTGTATGAGTGTAATCCAAGGATCATATTATGATTCATTCCACAATGAGACACCTATCGAGTCCATGGAGTTCATGCATTGTAAAACAGGGCTAAGTAATGATTGGGGCCAATGGGCTTTAACAATGGCACCTACTTTTCAATGATGTATTAAAGTATTTCATCCATGTCATCATTTAGTACTATATTGGGGATCATATAGTATCATACTAGACATCCAAAGTTAGACAAGGGCCAGGTTATAGGTGGGTCCCATCATAAGAAGGTTGTATCCTTGAATTCGGAATTGGGTCCTCGAGTGCTCAAGGAATTTCCTTGGGAACCCAAGGCAAGATTCAGTCAGGCCACTCCAATTTTGATAATGAATTCATATAATAATCCATTTTTTTTAATAATTTAATTTTATTATTTTGACATGTTCATGTAGTGTGAACCCTTTAATCATTACATAATTAATCGATCAATCCATTTAGATTGATTTTTTCCTTTCATTAGTGTTATAAGGCCATGTAGCACGAAACCATTCATTTAATCCATTTTAAAAAATCCATGTTTACATTAATACCTTCCATTATCATGGAAAGGGTTTCTACAGACATGCAACCTATTATTCAATTACATTTAAAGAGGCCAAGTCATATACTTATTATGAATTCCAATTTCCATTTAACATTTAATTATCAAATTGAAGCCCTTACCATAGGTGGTTCATGTGGTGAGTATAAATGGTACTTTACATTATGATGTTCTTAATTTTAATCATCCATTTAATAAATAATATCATAACCTAATAAAGATCAATCCAGGACACACCCAAATAACGACTCATTCGTATCCAGACACTAAAATGAAAAATATAGAAAAATCATATATGGGATGGATGGAGTTTAGGGAATATCAACTAACAAATAATCACATATTTTTAAAGAGCACAATCATTTGGTTCTAATAGTTAAAATAAAGTCATATAAATTTGAAAATGGCATTTGATGAAATCGGCGGGCCCCACATGAAATATCCAAAATTAGAGAACTTGAGGGATGAGTTATAGAACACACACCTTATTCCTATAATAATTTACTCATCCATTAGTAGCATCTAATTCATCTTTTAATAGAGTAAATATTATAAAAGTGTAAAAACTCATACACCACGATAACTAAGTTGAGAGCAAGTTAGATGAAGAACTGAAAAAAGGACACAAGTACTTACTTTTGTGCATCCAACAAGATGAACAGAAGCTTGAACGGGTCTCATATGATGGAGATCTCCCAATACCTAGGTTATTCTTTCCAGAAGTTCCAAAATGAATAAAACTGAGGTCAATACTATTGGAAATTAGAATAGAAAAGAATCTGGGTCTTAATTAGTTCATTAAGGGTGAAAATATTAAATTACCCAAAATTTAGCATGTGCATGGTTTTTCCTCATAGTTATCCAAATCATTCACGAACCATTTATAGGTACATGGATAAAAAGGGGTACTTTAATGATTGGGATGTAATGTTATGGAGACCATGCCCAACCATGCATTTAGGTTCTGTCTAAAAAAGAATACCACCCACAAGATTTGATCTAGTCATGCGTTATCTCCTCACAATTTACTAAAAACCATGATCCTGGCCTAGTTATCACAAATATGTGGTTTCCAATCTCTAAAAAAGATTAGGACATATTGGAGACCATTTCTAACTTATTAGGCATCCATATTAGGTCTAAAATAAATAATTAGACCGAAATTTAAAGGATCTATACCTGAGTAAATAACCAGGTTCTTATAGTCTTCCCCCTTTAAAGAAATATTCCATGAGTCTACCTTCTATGTGTTTTAAAAAAATATCTAAGAACTTATATGGACATTGGGCGTGTTCTTCTACCTCCCCCTCTAATTTCTCGTCCTTCAAGTTGTTGGGCAGCCATAACTCCAGTACTAGAGGGACACACCAACCTTGGGGAGTCATCGTGATCTGTTCAATGTAGCGTAGTAGATATTTTCAATAGTAGCATCAGATTCTAACCCAAATTCCTGATGATCGAAGGTATGAGAAAATTTTTCATGGTATTGTTGAAGCTGTGAGACATGGGAGACGTCATACCTAGCATGGTACCTCTTAGGTAGTACGAACTGATAGGCTACTGACTCGACTCCCTATAGAATCTAAATTTTCCCTATATAATGAGGTGATGCATTACCTTTCATCTATAAACATCTATTTCACTATATTGGGGGATATATTAAAGAAACAATAATCCCCTATCTTATACTCCATAGGTGGTCATTGATGGTCGACATAAGATATATGTCTAGTCTTAGTCGTAGAAATACGCATCATAGTTAGGTGAACCTACTCCAAAGTATCATGTTTGAGACGAGGTACTAGTTGAGATGCCTCAACCTAATCTATCCAACACAAGGTAGAATAAAATGACCTACCATATAAGTCCTCAAAAGGAGCCATCTGAATTGTCGGATGAAAGCAATTATTATAGGCGTTCTCTACGAGAGGGATATGCTTCTCCCAAGAAATGATGAAATTAAGGACACATGCTCATAGAATTTCATATTAAACTTTTATTGTACATTATGATTTTCCATTAGTATGAGGGTGAAAATATGTGCGTAGAACCACATTTTTAGCCATATATTTATTCAAGACCTACCAGAAACATGAAGTGAAATGAGAAACTCTATCGGAAATGATAATATGAGGGATCCCATGTATTCATATGATCTCATAAGAATATAGTCTTCCCAATTAATCAATTGGGAAAGTATCCCAAATAGGAATGAAGTGGGATATATTATTTAGGTGGTCAACAACTACCCATAAAACATCGCTACCCCTCAGAAACCTAAGTATCCCAACTACACGGTCCATGGAAAAATATTTACATTTTCATTCTAGGACTGGAAGTGGATATAAATAGTCTTCAGGTCTCAAGAGCACTGCCTACACCTGCTAACTGGTGGAACACCTAGGAATAAATCCTGCTATCTGATGTTTCATCTTAGGACACCAATACTAACATCGCATATCTCGATACATTTTAGAGATTCTAGGATAAACTAGCCACTAAGAAGTGTGTGACTCTTTCATCATACCCTCTATCATATCTTTAGGAACCTAGAAATTCCCATGAATATGTAGGATTTCTTCACTTTCCATAGACCAATCCAGATGTGGGTTATCTCCGGATATACACTAATGGAGAACCGAGCCCTTAGGATTTGAAAAATTAATACCCCTTACCTTCTCAAGGTTATAATTTGTAATTGTCAAGGATGAGAGGATAAAATGATCATGAATATCATAAAACACCATAGGCATCTCAGAGAAAAGGGCCATTAATTTTCATTCATCACTAGTGAAGTTCCCAGTCAGGATCCAAGTATCACTGAGAGGGGGAGGGGGTGAATCAGTGATATATTTTTCTTTTTAAGTTTCCCCATTTTGAAACAACCTTCTCCTCCTGTTAAAGAGTTTCTTCCCTTCTGAACACACACAACCACAAGAACACAAGATTTACAAGGTTCACTACTCAAAAAAAGTATCTACGTCATTGGTATGATACGAAAACAATCCAGTACCACACAATCCACTAGAAAAAAACCCTTTGATGTGGAATACAATGAGTAGGATATACCCTTATACTCATGTAGCACTTTGAAAACAATCCAATAGTGCGCGTGCTCCCTCTTAGCACAAATAGGGTAATGAAATAATTCTGTACTTCTTGATGACCTTTCCTGGATAAAATCTTTCAAAACAATTCTTCACTTTCCTACCTAGAAGCTGGTAGAAACATCCTAGAGAAAACAGCTTTCATGCCTCCTTCCACTTGCGCGCCTCCTTGCACTTGCGCGCCTCCTTCCACTTGCGTGCCTCCTTGAACTTGCGCGCCTCCTTCCACTTGCGCACCTCCTTGTACTTGAGCGCCTCTTTGTGGATAGGCAATACATGCGCTCCACCTTCCACTTTCACGCCTCTTTGTGGACAACACAACACTTGCGCACCACCTAAAAATAAGGCTCAACTTGCGCGCCTCAACCACTTGCGCGCCGCACTTCTTTGACTTGTGCGCTCATAGCTCAAAATATTTCTCTAAGTCTCGAGCATACTAAAATGAGGAGGTTAGTCACCTTTTTATAGGAATTTTGGAAACCTGTGCGTCACATGAACTTGCGCGCCTCCTTGAACTTGCACGCCTTCGTGGCACGTGTGCGACTCCCTGGCACTTGCGGGCCTCCTTGGGACTTGCACGCCTTCTTGGTACTTGCGCGACTCCATGGAACTTGCATGCATCTTTGGGACTTGCATGCCTTCTTGGTACTTCTGCGCCTTCTTTCCTTTTCCATATTTTTGAAATAATGCTATTTGAAATATGACTTGTGCACCTTCACATACTTGCACGCCTACTGCATACTTGTGCGCCTACTGCATACTTGCGCGCATACTTCCTGACTTGCGCGCCACTTTCTTTCCTTTTCCAAAAACACTTCTTTACTCCCCCTATCCTTCATAAGGATTTCATCACAAGTTCTCCAAACTTTATGATATTTGTGAAATAAAAATCAGAAAAGCATCGTCTGGTTTATGGTCCTTTTACAAAGTGAATTGATTTATCTTATTTTGACAACAAAATACAATACTCTGCAAAGGATAACTCTTCAAACTTCCTTATCCATCCAACTTGGTCCCAACAATCTCCCCCTTTGGATTTTGTTGTCAACCAAGATTCATAAATCACTAAAATTTTTAACCTTATGTAATGGATTACTTATCAACAATTCTAAGCCTACATGAGCTAACTCTTTGTAGGAAATAAGAATTATTGACAGCCAAAACCATGCTGTCTAAAGGTAGTGACTATGAAATATCATGATCATATCTCCTCAGCCTTCTTCAGAACATATTTCAAGCTTCCATTTTAGTATTTTTTAACATCATTCAAGCTTCTACTTCAGCATTCTTCACTTTGTCAACTTTCCTGGAAAACAAACAACATTGTTTCCTACAACCACTCCAACAAACAATTAGAATAGTTCACACACATACATGCTAGATTCACAGCTTACCCACAACTCCCATTTATGCATGCATCTATAAGGATAGATTTATGAAACAAGTCTCCCCCTTGACAAAACTACCCAAAGGAAAGATGAGAGTGGGGACATAAACACGTACCTTAAATTTGATGAGAAGGAGGTTGGACACCCATGTTAAACCTCAATTTTAAAAATGGTTCCTTCGGTAATGGTTTTGTGAATATATCATCAACTTGTTCAGATATAGGAACATACTCCAGCCTCAATTCATTCTTCTCCACCTGCTCTTTGATGAAGTGGTACTTTATATCAATGTGTTTTTAACAAGAATGTTGTACTTGATTTCTTATAAGATTGATTGCACTCTGATTATCACAACCCAAGAGCAATGGTAGCTTTACTTCAACAAGTAGATCTTCTAACTGAGTCTTCATCCACATTAGTTGAGTTGCATCTTGAGTAGCAGCAACATAATCATCTTCAGCTATGCTAAGAGTTACTGAATTCTGTTTCTTGGTATTCTAACTAACACAACTTTTCCCTAGAAAGAAAACTCCACCAGATGTGGATCTTCGATCATCAACATTTCCTTCCCAATCAGCATCAGAATACCCGAATAGATCAATATTTCCCATTCCATCATACCTGATTCCAAAATTTGTTGTGCCTTTGATATATCTGAGAATTCTTTTTTCCATTAATCAAATGTGATTCTTTAGTAGCACTCTGAAATCTTGCACATAAAGTGAAAGCATAGAAGATGTCGGGTCTTGAGGCAGTCAAATACAACAGACTTCCAATTAGCTTTCAAAACTCTTTCTGATCAACTTCCTTTCCTTCTCCATCTTTAGACAACTTGGTTACCAATGAAATCGGTGTGGAAAATGGTTTTCAATTTTCCATGCTAAACTTCTTCAGAATATCCTTAGCATACTTTTCTCGAGACAGGAAAACGTGATTCTTCTTCTGTGAAATTTGTAGCCCAAGAAAGTACTTCATTTCTCCCAGCATGGAAATCTCAAATAACTTATTCATCTCCTCAGCAAATTTCTCACATGATCTTTCATCGTTTCCAGCAAATATAATATCATCGACATAAACAATAACAATCAGTGAAAACTCCTGACATTACTTGATGTAGATATTTCTATCAACTATCCCTTTCTTAAAATTCATATTCTTTAAGAAAGTATCTAATTTAGAATACCATGCTCTCAGAGCCTGTTTTAGCCCATATAAATCCTTATTCAACCTGCACACATAACTTTCATCCTTTCCAATAACAAATCCACAAGGTTGATCAATGAAAACTTCCCCATCATGGTCACCATTCCAGAATGCGAATTTTACATCCATTTGAAAGATTTTGTAACCTCGTTGTGCAGCAATAGGAAGAAAGATTCTGATTATTTCTAATCTTGCCACTGGAGAAAAGGTTTCATCAAAATCAATGAATTCAATTTGTGAATACCCTTTGCAGACCAATCTTGCTTTGTTTCTTATTACTTTAACTTCTTCATTCAGCTTTTTCCAAAAGACCCACTTCGTACCAATAATGTTCTTGTTGTCCGGCTTGGGTACAAGTTCCCAAGTGTCATTATTCTCTATCTGATCAAGCTCTTCATTCATAGCATGAACCCATTCCGGATGCTCAAATACTTCATTCAAATCATTCGGTTCAACTTTTGAATAAAGAGAAGTATGTGATATAGCATTTTTTTCTTCTTATTTGGACCCTCTGATTTTTATCTCTAATAATGTTTTGAGCCTCCACTTGCTTCCTCAACCTAGTATGAGTTGTTTGAACTCCATACTCATCACTTGAGATCTCGGAGTCGGATTCCTCTTCTTGAGTAGGATTAACACAGTATGAAGCATTATCAGAATTGTTAACAAAATCTTCTCTATCCTGCTTGACTTCGACATCAACATATGACTACTTTTCTTTCTCAGTATTTTCAACAATTCTTACTGTTTCTTTATTGAGGAATCTATATCCTCTTCCTTCTATAGCATAGCCAAGAAAAATTCCATCATATCCTCTTTGCTCAAACATTCCCAGATTTCCACCTTTCTTCTTTATAATACATGGACTCTCAAAGACTCTCAAGTGTTTCAGACTTTGAGTTTTTCCATAGAAAATATCATATGGATTCATATATGAGTTTGGCCTATAGAAACACCAGTTCTGAATATATACAGCAGTGCTCATGGATTGCCTCCAATAATAATGAGAAAGACTATGTTCAAGTAACATAGTTCTCCCCATTTCCACCAGACTTTTATTATTTCTTTCAGCCACCCCATTTTGTTGAGGTGTGTATGGTGAACTGAACTCATGCCGAATTCCATGTTTCTCAAGATAACTTTCAAATTCTTCATTATTATACTCACCACCATTATCAGTTCTCAACTTCTTCACTGAATACTCACATTCCTTATCTGCTTTCCTTCTGAAACTCTTAAACATTGTTAGAGCATATGACTTATGTCTCATGTACATAACACAAGTAATGAGAGTAAAGTCATCAATTAAAGTAATGAAGTAATTATCTCTATTTGAATATTTCTTTCTCATTGGTCCACATATATCTGAGTGTATGAGTTCCAAGGGTCTTTTTGAGTGAATTTCAACTCTCTTGTGCATAGAATTAGTAATCTTCCCTTTCTCAAAAATAGTGAAACACCAATCTCTTTATCTTGATAAATCAGGCATATCCCGAACACTGTCTCGCTTTGATAACTTGAACATATTTCTCTGACACATGTGCCCCATCCTTTTATGCCATAATTTATTTTCATCCACCACACTCATGTAACAAGAGTTCTGCACATCACCAACTTGGAATAGATTCCCTCTTGTACGTTGGCCTCTTGTAACTATATTTCCATCATTTTCACTTTTCACAACAAATCCATTTTTTTGAATATTAATTTTTTCCCTCATCACAGAGTTGTGACACACTTAACATGTTATGTTTCAGCCCATCAACATAGAGTGTTTTCCTAGATTTCATCTTTTTTTTCCAATAATGGCTGATCCAACACCTTTGATCCTTAGAGATTCATCATTTCCAAATGTCACTATTCCTTCTTTGAAGTCTTTCACATTCTTCAACAGCTTTAAGTCTCCTTTTATATGAGAGGAACATACACTATCAAGAATTCATGGACGTTCTCCTTTTTTAGCTTTCAAAGTAGTTTCGACAATAAGAGATTTTTGTTCTTCCTTTTCCTTCACTTTTTTTTGTGCTTCCTCCAATTTCATAGCCAAGTCAATGTGTTCTGGCTAGACAACCATGCACTCATTCTTTTCAGACTTATCAAACCTGTCCCTTTTAGCTTTTAAAATCTCTGGATTTTGAGAATTATTAAGAATCTTTTGTTGCTCTGGTAACACACTAAGGAAACCCTTGGCAAGATTTCCAGGTCGATCACATATTTCACAAATAGTTTCCATTGATTGGAACCTATTCCCAACTTTCACACTAGTCTTCTCAGATATCTTCTGAAATTTATTTGGAGACCTTCTGTTTTGAAAGGATTGACTCCCCCTCAATCCTTGTATTTCAAAACTTGTGGAATAGTTGTAATGTTGTTAGTTGAACCAACACATATTTTCCATGTCTCTGAATCCACCACAATACCAGCAGTAACCATAGAAAGAATATTTTCCTATGAAACTTATATACTGACCAGAGTTGTGAACATGCTTCTCAACATCCTTCTTAATAGAACTCTGCTGACCATCAACCTTTCTGCCTTCAACCGTAATTCTTTTTTTCTGCTCAGATT
Organism: Viscum album; assembly: GCA_963277665.1. Taxonomy (NCBI): domain Eukaryota; kingdom Viridiplantae; phylum Streptophyta; class Magnoliopsida; order Santalales; family Viscaceae; genus Viscum; species Viscum album. Next base: position 1,642,733,044 of record OY728131.1, on the reverse strand, counting down.
TCTGTTCAAACTTATCAGTATCAAAAGTAGTAGAAATCTTTCTGGACATAGGATTTTTATGCACTTTTGATTTTTCATCATTACTGACTTTGGACACATACATAGCCTTTCCAAATTTGTCCCTATTAGAACCAGTTCCATATTTCCTCTCAACTTTTGAAGGTAAATTCTGTGGACCCTTCATTGGTTCATTCTTACTGGAACATTCATCAACTTCTAATATAGAATATTTGAAACTGACAATCATTTCTTTATCTTTGGGTAGTTTTTGTTAGAACAGTTCAAACTCTTCTTCTTTTGCTTTCAACTTTACTTCAAGATGATTATTAAGATTCTTTGCATTCTCAAGAGAATTATTCAGATCATCAATCTCTTTTCCCATCTTGATTTTCACCTCAGGAAAACCTTGTTGATTGTTTAATGTGGAAATTTCATATATCTAATTTTTGTTTTCCTTCTCAAGCCTCCTGATCTTCCTCAAACATTATTTCAACTCTTCTTTCAGATGATATTCAAGTTGAGTTTCTTCTTCTTCAGAACTGTTGCTCCCATAATCTTCATTATTCACTACTGCAATAAAGGTATTCTCTCTAGCTTTCTCAGTATATGATTTCTCAGATTCAACTTCGAAATCTTCTTCTTCATATCTAGATAAAAAGTTTCTTCTTTTTGATTTGAAGAATTTTTTACCATTACCCTTTGAAAAATATTTATCTTTGTCAGTTTTTTTCTTCCATGACCTTCTTGGCCGTCTCTCATCATCATAACTATCTTCTTCTTTATTATTTTGAGGACAGTTATCCGTAAAGTGACCAACGACTCCACATTCAAAACATTTCAAGGGAAGTTTCCCTTTGTATTTCTCTGTACCTCTTTTCACATTTTTAGAAAACAAGGATAAAATTTCATAATTTTTTTTACATACCTCATCTTCAGAATCGGATTCACCAACATCATCTTCAATAAGAGTATTCTTTGACTTCTCCCTCTTTTAAGCCTTGAATGACATTTCTCTATCTGATTTTGTTTTGGTCTTCATAGTCTTCTCCCTTATCATTTCATAAGTAATGAGAGTGCTATGCAAGTCATCCATATATAATGTCTCAGGGTCTCTATCTTCCAATGAAGACACTTTAGCATCAAATTTTTCTGGAAGAATTCTCAAGATCTTTTCGACAACTATAGAATCCTCTAACATTTCACTAAGACATCTAATTGTAATGACAATATCATTTATCCTGGTAAAGAAATCCCCAACAGATTCAGATTCTCCCATTTTCAAGTCATCATACTTCAGTCTCCAGATTTGTAGTTTAGCCTTCTTCACTTTTGTATTTCCTTCATAGATGTTCTTCAGTTTGTCCCAGATTCTTTTGGCTGTAGCAACACCTTTCAATCTTAAAAATTCACTCTCATAAAGAGATGATAGTAACACATTTTTAGCTCTTCCATCATTCTCAAGATTCTTCTTATCGATAGGAGTAAGAGGAACCTTGTCATCAATAGCAGGAAATCCATCTGTTGTAGTTTCAAGAACTTCATATCCAAGAGACATAAGATAGGGCATCATTCTGTCCTTACAGATGTGATAGTTCTTTCCATCAAAAATTGGAATCCCCTTGCTGTTTACGAAATTTAGATTCTCCATCACAACTACTATTCAACCACTTCAGAAAAGAATAAACGAAGGGAACCTTTCCCTCTGATACCAATTAAAGTTCCCAGTCAGGATCCAAGTATCAATGAGAGGGGGAGGGGGTGAATCAGTGATATCATTTTCTTTTTAAGATTCCCCTTTTTGAAACAACCTTCACCTCCTGTTAAAGAGTTTCTTCCCTACTGAACACACACAACCACAGGAACACAAGATTTAAAAGGTTCACTACTCAACAAGAGTAGCTACATCCATGGTATGGTACGAAAACAATCCTATACCACAAAATCCACTAGAAAACAATCCTTTTATGTGGAATACAACGAATAGGATATACCATTACACTCGTTTAGCACTTTGGAAACAATACAATAGTGCGTGTGCTCCCTCTTAGCACAAATAGGGTAATGAAATAATTCATTGCTTCTTTATGAACTTTCTCGGATCAAATATTTCAAAACAATTCTTCACTTTCCTACCCAGAAGCTGGTAGAAACCTCCTGGAGAAAACAGATTGCGCGCCTCCTTCCACTTGCGTGCCTCCTTGCACTTGCACGTCTCCTTCCACTTGCGCGCCTCCTTGCACTTGCACGCCTCTTTGTGGACAGAAAATACTTGCGCGCCACCTTCCACTTGCGCGCCTCTTTGTGGACATCACAACACTTGCACGCCACCTAAAAATAAGGCTCAACTTGCGCGCCTCAACCACTTGCGCGCCGCACTTCTTCGACTTGCGCACTCATAGATCAAAAATATTTCTCTAAGTATCAAACATACTAAAATGAGGAGGGTAGTCGCCTTTTTATAGGAATTTTGGAAACCCGTGCATCACATGCACTTGCGCGCCTCCTTGGACTTGTGCGCCTTCATGGCACTTGCGCGACTCCCTGGCACTTGCGCGCCTCCTTGGGACTTGCGCGCCTTCTTGGTACTTGCGCGACTCCATGGAACTTGCGCGCCTCTTTGGGACTTGCGTGCCTTATTAGTACTTGCGCGCCTTCTTTCCTTTTCCATATTTTTGAAATAATGCTATTTGAAATATGACTTGCACGCCTTCACATACTTGCGCGCCTACTGCATACTTGCGCACCTAATGCATACTTGCGCGCCTACTTCCTGACTTGCGCGCCACTTTCTTTCCTTTTCAAAAAACACTTCTTTACTCCCCCTATCCTTCATAAGGATTTCATCACAAGTTCTCCAAACTTTATGATATTTGTGAAATACAAATCAGAAAAGCATCGTCTGGTTTATGGTCCTTTTACAAAGTGAATTGATTTATCTTATTTTGACAACAAAATACAACACTCTGTAAAGGCTAACTCTTCAAACTTCCTTATCCATCCAACTTGGTCCCAACAACTGGCTTCTTGTACAGCTTGTGCTTGATTATTCTGACTCAGAACATCAGCAGACACATTCCCCTTCATATAGGCATAGGTAGGCTCAAAATCAAAGGACAATATATATTTGACACATCAACGCTATTTTAGGTTCAATTCATCTTATATAGATATATATTTTGAGTTTCTTGTGGTCTGTGTATACCAAAAAGTTCCCATCCAACAGATAGTGTGTCCAACAATATAAGGCATGTAAAACTCATGCTAGCTCAAGGTCGTTCATTGAGTAATATCTATCACGAGGCATCAAATATCCATATTTGTATAGAATTAATCTGTCCTCTTATATAGGCACTAATCCTAGGATGATGCTTGATGAATAGTTTCTGATAAAAGACTCCCATTAAGTTACTAAAAGAATTTCCCACTAGATTTAGGCCATCAGAACATAACACCTTTCTTTTCAAGGTGCATAAGAGGTGATTAATGGCAGGAAAATTCATATATGAAAATTCTGTAATATTCATCCAACCTCAAGAAACACTATATATCAAACATATTCATTGGATTCTCTTACGAAACTACATCACTGACTTTATTTGGGTCTGTAAAGACCCGTAAATTTCAAGGAATTTTTTTTCTTAATTTTCTTGGGAATTTTACAAGAGCGCAGTTTCTGACGGAACCTGATTCTGAGGCCCGGTGTGCCCTGAATCATTTTCCGAAGTTTGGCTCGGGTACGTTCAGTGAACGAACGAGCGGGTTTTTCTAACTTTTGAACCGGTGCTCGGAATAAAATTCCGAGGGCACCGATGGAATCGCAGCGCCAGTATTTTCTTAGAAACGCCTCTTCCAGAGTTGTGTTTGCTCGGGTGTGGTTTTTAAATTTTGGGAGTTAAGTGAAGAAAATAAAATAAAGTGGTGCGACAACTTTATTTTATTTCAATTAAATCCACTTAAAGCCACTTAAAGCTGCTTAAGCTGAGTTGAAGAGGATAGGGTGCAATCCAAAATATCCTACCCTCTTGGTAGGATATTTGTGAGGTGGGGCCCGCACGAGCCCCATCGCTTCTTTTCCTCTAAGTAACGCACTCGCGAAAACTTCTCATTAATGAAAGTCAACTGGATCATTTCCTAAAACTCTTAAACGCTCCTATTAAATGGATGGTTAAGTCGTTACCATTAATTCACCGAATTAATGGTTCGTTTCTTAACATGTTTTCAAACTGTTGGAATAATAATAAAATAAGACCAACACCTTTTCTTTTTGTTGATGGGTTGATTGTTGAGAGGATTTGGAGAATATGTACCTTCATCCTCCTTCGTGAAGAACGCGAAGAACGCGAAGAACGCGAAGAACACGAAGAACGCGAAGAAGGTGAAGAATGCGAAGAACGCCGAACCCTCCGAGATCGACGACGTGACGCCGTGTTCCGCGACACCGACAAATATCCTTCCATGATGCATCTTCCGCGACGTTCTTCCCCGCAACAATCTCCGATCATCAACTACTAGAGGCAGGAGATTTCAAATCTTTTAAATTTCCTTTGTATATTTTATCCTTAACATGGATTTAATTCATGAAATTAAATCCGTGTGTTTTCTTTAAACCTCGGAGATCGTCGACGCGACGCCCTTCCGCGACAACGCGACGCCCTTCCGCGACGCGACGATCCTCTTCTTCCGCGACGGTCAATTCCGCGAAGAACTCTTGTCCGACGATAGCTACGAGTTTGGGGTTTTATTTGAGAATAATATTATTTCCCATGGTTGTCTCATCTAAAACAAAGAACCTGGATTAAAGTTCAATTTTAGTTCATTAAAATTGTTCCTTGTTAAGTTTTTCATGTGTTGATTGTTATTCCCAATTGTTATCACCTAACACGGAGGGTGCGGGCCAAAAAAACACGACCCGACAACCCTCTGTAGTTTTTCGTTGATGTGCGGATTGGCGGGCGATGACAAGCGGGGCCGCAAGTTAATTTTGAAGGCTTTGTAGTGAAGTTCGAGTCCCGGGACGAGCACTGGTGAAGACCACGCGCAAATCGGACCACCGGAGTGCGTCCGGTGGTCCGCGGAAGTCTCCGCCGGCGCGTCGTCGGGAAGACCCACCGCGGCTATAGCCGCGGCGGCGATGGCCAGTACCGCGGCCGCGCAGGACCGTGGAGGAGGGACGCGGCTCAAGCCGCGTTCGGGTGTCACGGAGTGGCCCCCGCGCAGGGGCCGCGGCTGCCTTGCGCAGCGCCTGGCCAGCGCCAACGCGCCGGCCGAGCCGCCCGGCCGGGCCGCGTCAAGCCGGGCCAGCCGGGTCGGACCCAGACCTGGGTTGGGTCGACCCGGTTCGGGCCGACCCAGGGGGGGTTGGGCCGGGTCGGTCCGGGCCCAGACCCCCCATTTTCGGACCTTTTTGGTCTTTTTCTCATAACTTGAGCTATGGGCCTCCGAACGACGCGCCGTCAGCGGAGATGCGATCCTTGGATCTAGACGGTCGTTTTGGTATATCGTACTCAAGGTTTCGTAATACTTTGGGATTGGCCGGGTTGGTTTGTACACGAAGCCAACTGGGCCCTCGAAGCGGAAACGCTCATATCTTGAGCTTCAGACGTCCGATTGACGTGCCGTCGACTTTGTTGAATTCCTCTAAGTGAGACGGATCTTTTGGATTACTCCGCCCAAGGTTTGGATACAGGTGGAGTACGGTCGGGTTGGTTTTGACTTAAAAACCAACCGGGCCCCTGGGACGAAAAAGCCAATAACTCTCAGACCGGGCGTCCGATTGACGCGCCATCTGCGACGTTGAGTTCCTGTTGACGATACAGAACTTTTGGATACATCAACTATGGACTATGTGTCAGTTGATGTATCAGCCTCTCGGCTCGTGGAGTGGACCCTCCCGAACGAGCTTGCTGTGTGCAGGAACCCTAGAGCTGGCTGCGACTGCTACTGTGACGACGACGATGACTGTACAGAGATCCTCAGTGGATTCGACGGCGACGACTACAACACTTAGCGATCTTTTGTGGGTCAGTGCTACCGATCCTGTGTGGGTCTGATCCTGTGTGGGTCTTTGCGGGGGTTAGTTACCTATCGATCCTTTGTGGGTCAGATCCTTTGTGGGTCATTGCGGTGGTTAGTTACCTATCGATCCTTTGTGGGTCAGATCCTTTGTGGGTCATTGCGGGGGTTAGTTACCTATCGATCCTTTGTGGGTCAGATCCTTTGTGGGTCATTGCGGGGGTTAGTACCTATCAATCCTTTGTGGGTCCGATGGCTTAGATGAATCAGTGGCAATATCTGGTCATCTTTATCATCATGCAAAGAAGTATTCCTGTGTGAGCTGAATCTTGTTTTTCTTTCCTTTGTGGATTGTGTTGTGCTATCCTGTGTGGATTATATTTTACTTTCCTGTGTGGACTGGGTTGTACTTGGGTTCGGATGTTGGAGGCGAACGAGTATTGATGACTTAGGTATATGTATGGGAATATACCTAAGTTGTGTCAGATGTTACTTTGTGATTGTATCTTTTCTTTGTGGTTTATCCTTTTTGGATTCTGGGAGACCTTCGGGGGTCTCAGGGTCCCTATTGAGTAGCTTATACTCACCCCTGCACGGGCTATGCCTGCACTACGTTGTGTTGGTTGCAGATGATGGACAACGCTGATCGTGGTAGAGGCTTGCAGAGCAGGACAGTACCTGGAGGTGGACCACTGGGCGGGACGTGCTAGGAGTGGACGGTTGGACCCGAGGAGCTGTAGAGGCTATCTGTACCCACCCTTCAGGTGGGATTTCCAGTGGACAACTCGATGTTGCGGCTTTAATTTTTAGTTTCTGTTTTCCCTTTCGAGTTGTACTTTACTTTCAGTTTGGGTTTGTATTCTGGCCCACTTACTTTCTGCACTTACTATTGTACTCAGTTTTTACTTAGTGTTTACTTCTTCCTACTTGCTCTGTGGTGTTTGTGGTTTACTTTACAAAGTCAATGCCTTCCCTTTTTCCGGGATTTACACCTTGGTGCTAGTCTTCAGCTCCTGGCCTATGGAAGGCGGTCTTGGGGTAGTCACGACACGGGCCCCGAGGACGGGTCGTGACAAATTGGTATCATAGGAGTTCAGTTCTACCATAGAACTTGGGACTCTGATCTCTTTTTTATGTGAAGCAATAGTGTTTAGCGTATTGGGTGTGGTTATCAGTCCAGGGAGTCCAGTGTTGGTGCGGCGGCCGACGTATCTGTACACCAGGACCCTGACTTCTGATTTCCAACTTAATGCACGAAAACATTTATTACGTGTGTGCTTCAAGTTTTCTTTGTGATTAATTTGTGTCAGCTGACCAGGTATACTGTTCTGACCATGGCACATCTGTTTCCTTTTCAGGATGGCCCCACGACGGCAGCCAGCTAGGGTTCCGAGAGTTGAGCGTGATGACAGCCCACCGAGAGACGAGGCCTCGGTGTAGGGCCCTTTGACAGCAGAGGCACCGACGGTACCTCTACCCGCCGAGCCACCGATTCCTGCAGCCCCAGCCACTGACGATGCACATCGCCTTAGTGCGCTGCATGAGTTACACCGCCAGCGACTGCCCAGGTTCCGCGGGGAGACGGACCCCCAGGTAGCCGAGGACTGGCTGGAGGCAGTGGTGCGAGTTTTCCAGTTAGTGAAGACACCAGCAGACCTCATGGTGATCCTCGCGGCGAGCCTACTGCATGCAGCAGCGGGCCGATGGTGGAGCTTGATGCTCCAGGTGCACGATGAGGCATCTCTTCTATGGACAGACTTTGAGGGACTCTTCCGCTTAGAGTTCGTCCCGGCCACCCTCCGTGCGGTGCACATCCAGGAGCTTCTTCAACTGTGGCAGGGCAGCTTGAAGGTCGCCCAGTACTCGACGAGATTTACCGATCTCTCTCGCTACTCGACAGACATGGTACGAGACCCATTCTTCCGAGCCCAGACCTTTGAGTAGGGATTGAGACATGAGATCAGGGCATCACTGATCTACCTCAGCATTCCGACTCAGGCAGGAGTACTGGAGCGAGCCCTTTTGATCGAGATCTTCCTTGCTGAGCCTTCATGAGCAGAGAGACCTACCGCGGGGCGGAACGTAGCAGAGTCTTCTGCGACAGGCAGTCGACGGATGACTCAGGGGTCCAGGAAGACCAGACCCTCACACAGATGACATCAGGACACTGGCTTAGTAGTGCGGGGCACACAGTGTGGAGCCAGTCTTTCGAGAGGCAGGTAGTGCTACACATGCGGCGGGTAGGGCCACATGGCTCGTGATTGACCGAACCACCATGCTGAGAAGAAGCAGACAGTTGAGGGGCCACCCAGGCAGAGGCAGAGGGTCGACTGTGGTGGTCCACAGGGAGGAGGCGAACGAGGCAGAGGAGCTGGCCGAGCAGTAGGTGGTGGGCGACGCTTTGAGGCTCTACCACCACCACCACCAGGAGGTCCACCCCGACCACAGGGAGCTGGCGGGCAGAGACAGGCACAGCTCCAGACAGTGGAGGCCTACGACTACGGCGCGCCTGAGATGATTCGAGGTACGATATGTGTCTATTCCACCCTTGCTGCAGTTCTTATAGACACAGGAGCGAGTCACTCTTTCATAGCCGCTGCCCTTGTTCGGAGCTCGGAGATTTCGACAGAGGCATTGGCTCGATCCTTAAGGCTAGAGACTCTTATGGGAGCAGACTCGACGATTACGCACTAGTGCCGGCAGTGTGAGCTTACTCTAGGAGGTGAGAGATTTGGCTGGGATCTTCTTGTAGCGGCGTCGAGGCCTTACGATGTCATCTTGGGCATGGATTGGTTATCTACAGTCCATGCACAGATTGACTGTATTAGGCGAAAGGTGCGATGTGTACGCACCGACGGGAGCAGGTTCACCTTCACCGGAGAGAAGGGAGCCTTCGCAGCACAGGATGGACTTCCGCAGAGGAGAGGACAACCCATCACTCATCAGTTGACTAGCCTCATCCTAGGAGCAGTTGACGTGCGGAGTCCTAGTTTTCCTGCAGTGGTGGATCAGTATGCGGACGTCTTTCCCGACGACGTTCCAGGGATACCTCCTCGCAGAGAGGTAGAATTTTATATTGACCTGTACCCCAGGACAACCCCGATATCAGCTCCAGTATATCGGATGGCCCCCACTGAGCTTCGAGAGCTACGGGTACAATTGGAGGACTTGCAGGGCAAGGGATTCATCCGACCCGGTGTTTCATCCTGGGCATCCCCGATATTGTTCGCCAAGAAGGTGGACGGAAGCTTGCGAATTTGTGTCGACTATCGTCGCCTGAACCAGGTGATGGTGAGGAACAAGTATCCTCTACCGAGAATTGATGAACTCTTCAATTAGTTCAAGGGAGCACGTTGGTTCTCGAAGATAGACCTCAGGTCAGGCTATCATCAGCTCAGAGTTCGGGACGAGGACGTGCAGAAGACGACCTTCAGATGTCAGTATGGCCAATATGAGTTCTTGGTTATTCCATTCGGAGTAACCAATTCTCTAGCAGTGTTCATGGGCCTCATGAACATTATCTTCCATCCATACCTCGATTGATTTGTCGTAGTCTTCATCGACGACATTTTGATATACTCGACGACTGAGGAGGAGCACGCCTACCACTTGCATGTTGTACTGGGCACACTCCGAGAGCACCAGCTTTTTGGAAGGCTCTCGAAGTGTCAGTTCTGGTTACGTGAGGTCCACTTCTTGGGTCACGCCATCTCTGAGATGGGAGTTGCAGTGGATCCTGCGAAGATCGAGGCAGTGCTAGCTTGGGAGCCACCCAAGAGCGTGATGGAGGTGCGGAGTTTCTTGGGACTAGCTGTATACTATTGGATATTTGTTCCAAACTTCTCCAGAGTTGAGGCACCACTCTCAGCTTTGACGAAGAAGGGGAAACCCTTTGTGTGGTCAGACATATGTCAGTAGAGCTTCCAGGAGCTGAGACAGAGATTGACCAGCACACCCATCTTGAGGTTACCTGAGGAGGGAGTAGGGTACGTAGTCTACTGTGATGCATCAGGGTCTGGACTCAGATGTGTCCTAATGCAGGAGTGGGCATTGATCGCCTATGGATCACGTCAGTTGAGGCTACATGAGCAGAACTACGCTACCCATGACCTGGAGTTAGCAGTAGTGGTCTTCGCTCTGAAGACTTGGCGACACTATCTGATGGGCGAGCACTTTACAGTCTTTTCTGACCATTAGAGTCTCAGGTACATCTTTTCTCATAAGGACCTGACCTGAGACAACGGTGATGGCTTGAGTTCCTCCAGGACTATGACTTTGAGATAGTATATACTCCTAGGAAGGGGAACGTGGTAGCTGATGCTCTCAGCAGGAGGACGATCATTCAGCTACTTGAGGAGGCGACATAGCAGCTAGCCGCCTTGCGAATATCCTTCGTGGATAGAGATAGAGCAGCCTTCCTTCAGTCAATCAGAGTCACTCCTCCACTACTGAAGCGGGTCAGAGAGGCACAGCGTGGGGATACTGACTGTGAGACGCGGCGTGCACAGATATCCTCAGGACAAGCACCTGATGGTTTCTCCTTTGGAGTAGAGCACGACATCCTTTTCAGAGGACGTACCTTGGTACCAGTTGCTTTATGGGAGGAGGTTCTGAGAGAGTTTCACACTTCTCCTTTGGCGGTACATCCTGGAGTGGAGAAGATGTACCGGGACCTCAGATGACAGCACTGGTGGTCGGGCATGAAGAAGGTTGTGGCAGAGTTCGTTTCACGATGCCTCACCTGCCAGCAGATGAAGGCAGAGCATCAGGTACCAACAGGCTTGGTACAACCCTTGGAGGTCCCAGAGTGGAAGTGGGACGGGATATCTATAGACTTCGTGACTAGACTTCCATGCACTTCCAGAGGTCACGACTCCATCTGGGTGATTGTCGACCGACTCACCAAGTCGGCTCACTTATTACCCATCAGAGAGCAGGGCTCAGTGGAGAGCTTGGGGAGTCTGTATGTTCATGAGATTGTACGACTTCATGGTGTGCCATCATCTATCATCTCCGATCGAGATGCTCTCTTTACTTCCCGGATTTGGAAGGGGTTGCAAGAGGCGTTCGGGACACAACTACGTCTGAGCACCGCCTTTCACCCTCAGACGAATGGTCAGACGGAGAGGACCATTCAAACTCTCGAGGACATGCTCCGCGCATGTGTCCTCGACTTTGGTTGCAGCTGGGAGGACCACCTACCCTTGGTGGAGTTTTCGTACAACAACAGCTACCACTCCACCATCGGGATGGCACCATATGAGGCGTTGTACGCCGACCTTGCAGATCTCCTTTGTGCTGGATAGACCCTGGGGGAGTCGGCACTTGTAGGACCAGAGATGGTTCGGGCCACAACAGAGAAGGTCCAGATCATCCAGGAGCGGATGAGGACAGCTCAGAGCTGACAGAAGTCTTACGCTAACAGGAGGCGGAGGCCACTAGAGTGCGAGGATGGCGACCACGTTTTCTTGCGTGTCTCACCTCGACGTGGTTTGCGGAGATTTGGCCGAGGCGGCAAGTTGTCACCATGCTTAATCGGACCATTCCAGGTCCTCAGTAGGATTGGAGAGGTGGATTATCGCCTGGCTCTACCACCTCAGTTGCACTGGGTGCACGACATCTTCCATGTATCCCAGCTGAGGAGATACGTGCATGACCCGACGTATATCATTGACCATGGGGAGCTAGACGTTGATGATGGGGAGACTTTTGAGGAGGTCCCGATGGAGATCGAGGATCGATAGGAGCGGGTCCTACGTGGATGGTCGATTCCTCTAGTGCGCATCAGATGGAATCACGTGAACCTCCAAGAGAGCACTTGGGAGCAGGAGGCTCAAATGTGTGCTCAGTACCCGCATTTGTTTCCCTAGTTTATGATGTATCTTTACGGGGACGTAAATCCCTGAGGTGGGAGTGATGTAAAGACCCGGAAATTTCAAGGAAATTTTTGTCTTAATTTTCTTTGGAATTTTACAAGAGCGCGGTTTCTGACAGCACCTGATTCCGAGGCCCAGTGTGCCTGGAATCATTTTCCGAAGTTTGGCTCGGGTACGTTCAGTGAACGAACGAGCGAGGTTTTCTAACTTTTGAACCGGTGCTCGGAATCAAATTCCGAGGGCACCGATGGAATCACAACACCGGTATTTGCTTAGAAACGCCTCTTCCGGAGTTGCATTTGCTCAGGTGTGGTTTTTAAATTTTGAGAGTTAAGTGAAGAAAATAAAATAAAGTGGTGCGACACCTTTATTTTATTTAACTTAAAGCCACTTAAAGCCACTTAAAGCTTCTTAAGCTGAGTTGAAGCAGATAGGGTGCAATCCAAAATATCCTACCCACTTGGTAGGATATTTGTGAGGTGGGGCCCGCACGAGCCCCACCGTTTCTTTTCCTCTAAGTAACACACCCGCGAAAACTCCTCATTAATGAAAGTCAACTGGAGCGTTTCCTAAAACTCTTAAACGCTCCTATTAAATGGACGGTTAAGTCATTACCATTAATTCACCAAATTAATGGTTCGTTTCTTAACATGTTTTCAAACTGTTGGAATAATAATAAAATAAGACCAACACCTTTTCTTTTTGTTGACGAGTTGATTGTTGAGAGGATTTGGAGAATCTGTACCTTCATCCTCCTTCGCGAAGAATGCGAAGAACGTGAAGAACGCGAAGAATTCCGAACCCTCGGAGATCGACGACACGACGCCGACGAATCTCCTTCCATGACGCTTCTTCCGCGACGTTCTTCCCCGCAACAATCTCCGATCATCAACTTCTTGAGGTAGGAGATTTCAAATCTTTTAAATTTCCTTTGTGTATTTTATCATTAACATGAATTTAATTCGTGAAATTAAATCCGTGTTTTTTCTTTAAACCTCGGAGATCGTCGACGCGACGCCCTTCCGCGACGACGCGACGCCCTTCCGCGACGTGACGATCCTCTTCTTCCGCGACAGTCAATTCCGCGAAGAACTCTCATCCGATGACAGCTACGAGGTAGGGGTTTTATTTGAGAATAATATTATTTCCCATGGTTGTCACATCTAAAACAAAGAACCCGGATCAAAGTTCAATTTTAATTCATTAAAATTGTGCCTTGTTAAGTTTTTCATGTGTTGATTGTTATTCCCGATTGTTATAACCTAACGCGGAGGGTGTGGGCCAAACAAACACGGCCTGACAACCCTCCGTAGTTTTTCGTTGATGCGCGGATTGGCGGGCGACGAAAAGAGGGGCTGCAAGTTACTTTTGAAGGCTTTGCAGTGAAGTTCGAGTCCCAGGACAAGCACTGGCGAAGACCGCGCGCAAATCGGACCACCGGAGCGCGTCCAGTGGTCCGCGGAAGTCTCCGCCGGCGCGCCACGCCGGCACGACGACGCCCGGTGCGCCGCCGGAAAGACCCTCCACGGCTGAAGCCGTGGCGGCGCTGGCCGGTCCCGCAGCCGCGCAGGACCGCGGAGGAGGGATGCGGCTCAAGCCGCGTTCGGGTGTCACGGAGCGGCCCCCGCGCGGGGGTCGCAGCTGCCTTGCGCGGCGCCTGGCCAGCGCCAGCGCGCCGGCCAAGCCGCCCGGCGGACCGCCGGGCCGGGCCGCGCCCAGCCGGGCCGGGCCGTGCTGGATGGGTCAGACCCGGACCCGGGTCTGGTCGACCCGGTTCGGGCCGACCCAGGGGAGGTTGGGCCGGGTCGGTCCGGGCCCAGACCCCCCATTTTCGTACCTTTTTGGTCTTTTTCTCATAACTTGAGCTAAGTGCCTCTGACTGACGCGCTGTCAGCGGCGATGCGATCCTTGGATCGAGACGGTCGTTTCGGTATATCGCACTCAAGTTTTAGGAATACTTTGGGTTCGGCCGGGTTGGTTCGTACACGAAGCCAACTGGGCCCTCGGAGCAGAAACGCTCATATCTTGAGCTTTGGACGTCCGATTGGCGTGCCGTCGACTTTGTTGAATCCCTCTAAGTGAGACGGATCTTTTGGATTACTCCGAATGAGGTTTGGATGCAGGTGGAGTATGGTCAGGTTGGTTTTGACTTGAAAACCAACCGGGCCCCTGGGACGAAAAAGCCAATAACTCTCAGACCGGGCGTCCGATTGTCGCGCCGTCTGCGACGTTGAGTTCCTGTTGACGATACGGAACTTTTGGATACATCAACTCTGGACTATGTGTCAGTTGATGTATCAGCCTCTCGGCTCATGGAGCGGACCCTCCCGCACGAGCTTGCTGTGTGCGGGAACCCTAGAGCTGGCTGCGACTGCTACTGTGAAGACGACGACTGTACAGAGATCCTCAGTGGATTCGACGGCGACGACTACAACACTTAGCGATCCTTTGTGGGTCAGTGCTACCGATCCTGTGTGGGTCCGATCCTGTTTTGGTCAGCGCTCAGCGGTCCTGTGTGGGCCAGCGCCTACAGATCCTGTGTGGGTCCGATCCTGTGTGGGTCTTTGCGGGGGTTAGTTTCCTATCGATCCTTTGTGGGTCAGATCCTTTGTGGGTCATTGCGGGGGTTAGTTACCTATCAATCCTTTGTGGGTCAGATCCTTTGTGGGTCATTGCGGGGGTTAGTTACCTATCGATCCTTTGTGGGTCATTGCGGGGGTTAGTACCTATCGATCCTTTGTGGGTCCGACGGCTTAGATGAATCAATGGCAATATCTTGTCATCTTTATCGTAATGCAAAGAAGTATTCCTGTGTGAGCTGTATCATGTTTTTCTTTCCTTTGTGGATTGTGTTGTGCTATCCTGTGTGGATTACGTTTTTCTTTCCTGTGTGGACTGGGTTGTACTTGGGTTCAGATGTTGGAGCCGAACGAGTATTGATGACTTAGGTATATATATGGGCATATACCTAATCCGTGTCGGATGTTACTTAGTGATTGTATCTTTTCTTTATGGTTTATCCTTTGTGGATTCTGGGAGACCTTCGGGGGTCTCGAGGTCCCTACTAAGTAGCTTATACTCACCCCTGCACGGGCTATGCCCGCACTACATTGTGTTGGTTGCAGACGACGGACAACGCTGATCGTGGCAGAGGCTTGCGGAGCAGGACGGTACCTGGAGGTAGACCACTGGGTGGGACGTGCTAGGAGTGGACGGTTGGACCCAAGGAGCTGTAGAGGCTATCTGTACCCACCCTTCAGGTGGGATTTCCAGTGGACGACTCGACATTGCGGCTTTACTTTTCAGTTTCTCTTTTCCCTTTCGAGTTGTACTTTCCTTTCAGTTTGGGTTTGTATTCTGGCCCACTTACTTTCTTCACTTACTGTTGTACTCAGTTTTTACTTAGTGTTTACTTCTTCCTGCTTGCTCTGTGGTGTTTGTGGTTTACTTTACAAAGGCAATACCTTCCCTTTTTATGGGATTTACACCTTGGTGCTAGTCGCCAGCCCCTGGCCTATGGAAGGTGGGCTTGGGGTAGTCACGACACGGGCCCTGAGGATGGGTCGTGACAGGGTAAAAAAAACTCCTAATTCAGATATGATATTACCTAATAAAAGATCTATGTTGTTCCAGATGTTTCTATTAGTAATCATGGAATATAGTAGATTCTCTCTCGGTGTACTCAAAATGATCTAAAGGTGTTTATTATGGTTGATCAGAGTATGAGAATACACCAAGATATCATCCATAAAGACTATGAAAAAAGAATCCATATAGGGATGGAAACCTATATTTATTAGATCCATGAAAAATTGAAATCACTTTCCTATGACCGAACAAGATAATAAGGTATTCATATCAGTAATACCTACAACAGAAGCTAGTATGTAGTATTTCTAAGGGCCTTACACAGAATTAGTGATATCTTGACCATATGATGATTTTATAAATGACCCTAGCTCCATGAAGTTGGTAGAAGAGATCATCTATTCAGGGTAGTGGACACCAGTTATTCATTGTATGATTGATCGACCATATGAAATCCACACATAGATGTAAGTTTCCATTTCCTCTTGTTAGTGAAAAGCATGAGAAAACCTCAAGAGGATGTATTGGGCCATACAAAACCTTTGGCCTCTAAATCCTCTAACTGCTGCTTGAGCACCTGAAGCTCTATAGGTGACATCTTGTATGGGAGAATTGACACTGAAGATACTCCTGGAACAATCTATATTTTCTTCTCTACCACTCTCTAAGGATGTAGTCAATAAAATTCATCTAGAAAAACATCGCAAAAATGATATACTATTGGAGTAAATTCAGCCTGGCCTAATTTTGGATTTTTTATGAAGTAATTTGAAATCTAGGAGGTCACTCAATCAAGACCCTAATGCTCCAGTCCTACTCTACCACCCTAAACATCCCATTCCCCATTATGTAGATAACTATAACCCTTTGGTGATATAAATGATACCCTATAGAGATTTTAGTACACTAAAGGATGATACTGAACCAACTAATCCATCAAGAGAATTCAATTGAATCATTTCATCTCGAAAACAAATTGGTTTTATATGAAATGGTAAATTCGTACCTCAAGGGGACAATGCCTACGTTGATGTATTCCCTATGGTCACACCTCTAACAACGTATCTAGGGTCAGTACACCACAAAAATATAATATATCTTATCAAAGAGATTCCACTATAGATACAATGATTAATGGGTTTGAAGAACCTATAACAAAAAATCAATATACTATAGTAGATTACACTAGAATAGTACCTCATTCTATAGATGGTCCCATGTCCAAATCCTTGGGTATCATCTATAGTGTATGAAACTGTCATGATCTAGGGCCCTATGAATGTTTTGGACCACCATGATAATAACTACTTTGCTGGCATTGCGGTGATCCGGGGTATGGCTACCATGGCCACGATCTCCTCCTCGGCTAGGCTTGTTGGGGGTATACAAACACCCCACCTGATGCAACACAAAAGAAGTCGTTCCAAATGGTGGAGATGGCCCCATTCCTTTTTCACATGAAGCTGGAATAATGGTCACGCAGAATCTCTGAATATGACCCAAAAGGCCGCAAGTTAGACACTCAATTGGGTTTCTATCACAATAAGGCTTCAGGTTCCCCCATCATCCAAATAGATGACACACCATTGAGTTATCAAAATATGTACTCTGGTTGTCATTTCTCTGATGAGAAACTTTGAGTGAATGTTTCCTTCCACCAGGAGAAATACTCGTATACGAATAAAAAAATCTTATATACCTAGTGCTAATACCAATCCTCAAGTTGCGCTCAGTGATAAGAATCTTATTGACTATTTAAAACAAATTTTGAAGGAAAAATACATTCACCTACGTATGAATAGAATACAAAATCCCATCCTCAATGTGTCTAGCATGTGAAATCTCATCACCGGCTAAAAGTGGGGAAAAGGGTTTGTAACACCCCGAGATTTTATGAAAAATATTTTTTTAATTTCATTAATGTCTTTTGTTGTACTCTACACCAAAAGGATCTTGCACAACACACATCCTTGACTTGCCTTTCATTACACGCAATCGCGACCTTCCTTGATAGCGTGTGTAGTACGCAATACCGAGTTTCACTAAACAACGATATGCTATTAAAATATTATTAAAACTAGCCGTTATGAATAGTAATAACCACTTTTTGAAATTTTGTAAATTTTATTTTTGAAAATGGACTTCATTTTTGGATTCGGAATATCGAAATTATCTTAGGGTGAAATTTTGGTAATTTTCGGATAATTTTGATGAATAGTGAAAATTACTAAAATTTAATTAAAAACAAATTTTTCAATCGAAATAATTAATAGTGATAAATTATTAATTTTAGTGGTATTAAAGTATATTTACAATATATTTTTACAATTTAATACAATAGATGGTCATTGGATGTAATTTCACATTTAAACCACTTATAAACAAGTTTCAATCTTTTGATAGTTATTATCTCTTAAAAACACGCTATTTGTTTTGACGACGGGAATTAATTTTTAAATTAGTTAATGCAACTGATATGTTTTGAATTTAGTAAAATAGACATCATTTTTGAGTTCATAATATCAAATATATCTTAGGCCTAATTTTTGGTATTTTTCTGAAAACTTTCAATTTTTGATGAATAGTGAAACCACTAAGTGGTAGTTAAAAAAAACTGAATTTTTCATAAAACTTAATTTTACCGCTTCTGTGAGTGGAATTTAGAAAATTCGAGAGACACGGTTAATATCAAGGACTAAAATGTGGTTCAATGAGATGAAAATAATTTTTGGTGAATAGTAACTTTTGACTTTTTTTTACCACGGTTAAAAGTAAATAGGGTAATTAAGGGTAAAAATGATATTATTATTACCCTAACACATGTCCTAATTCTATTGGATAAGTGTAATTCGACCAAAAACAAACTTAAGAATAAAATATGACCATTTAGGCCCACTTGGATTAGATTAGGACATTTATTATTAATTTATTTAAAGAAGGGTTAAAAGAGTTAAAATCAAAGTTTATTTACTAAAATTTTTTTAATATGGGGTTATACATAAGATTAATTCAACTATAAATATTCATTAGAAATCTAAAAAGATTTCCTACATAATGGTATTTTATTTGTAATTTTTAGACATTAAATAATTTAATTTATTTATGACACAACGATGATGCAGTAATTATCTTATTAATGAAATATTGACATAATTGATGTTATAAATACCCAAATAAATAAAATTTGAGACTTTTTATGAATTAAAATAATTTTCTAGGTTAATATGACATGTTATTATTGATTTAATTAACTTTTTTTTAACTTATCATTCTGTCATGAGTTTCACAAAAATCAATTACTAAATAATGTCCAAATTGACATAAAATAGTTTTTAAAACAAATATTATATTATTAATTGTTATTTTATTCCTAAAAATCTAAGGTTCGACAAAATGACTTAGATAAGGTTATATATATTAATAATAAACAATTTGGGGTTCGTTTGGCTTCTTATAGTAAGTTTATTAACCTTATAGTGTAAGAACACAAGAAGACACGGTAAAAGTAAAATTATTTAACTTAATGTTAAATCTAAATGATAAGGTTAAAATAGGAACCTAAACTTGTCTAAATTCTATTGTATGAGAGTATTTCTACCCATCCCCACCTTAGCTTCGAAATATATCAATTTGGAGCTATTTAAAACCGAACTTGACTTTATAATAAAATAATATTTTTAGTTATTCCAAAGGTGCCCCTCTCCTCCCTTATAAAAGGGCACCTCCTCCCCCTCTTCCTCACACCACATTGAGCCTTCAAGCTCGGCCAACCCCTGCCACTTTCTCTTCTCCACTTCCCTAGAAACATCCTAGTGGTTCTGGTCTTCCTCAAAGACCAATTTTAGTGCCCTAAGAGGAGGTCTCAAAAAGGCGCTTCAAAGAAGAGGTAATTTCCATTACCGATTCTTTCACCTTTATTTCTTCTTCCACTTCTTCTTCTTAGGTTGTTTAATTATGAAGTAATAACATAAGTATCACTCATATACTGATATTTTATTATAAGTATGAAACAATCCTAATTCACCATCTATCCATCCTACGTAAAATGAAATCACCGCGCGTGCGTACATACGGAATACCGTCTCCACGCCGTGGTGTAATCTGTTTTTCCACCAACACCTTACATGGATGGGTATTATGGTGTAAAGAATAAATATACATAATTATTATAACATCCTAATGATTATGATATATTGTATCATCCACTCCAATTCAATTCAATAATTATGGAAATGATATCATCGCTCGTGCGTATGTACGGACTACCGTCTCCACGACGCGATGAGATTCATTCTCCATGTTAACCATTTAAGAATGATTATAAAGTATATATAAGAAATAATAATGAAATATATGACATTATAAAGCTATTGGATTTATGTGTATATATATGTATGTCATCTACTTAATTCCGTTCAACTCAATAAGGAAACGAAAACAACGTTCATGCGTACGTACGGCCTACCGTCTCCATGAATGGTGTATTTCTTTCCATTTACTGATTTATTATATATATGTATATTCTGAATATATATATATAAATCATGTTTTATATTCTGGAATTAAGTAATCATGATCTAAGTAATCATATGAATAATTACAAGTCAAAACACGGACGACAAATGAAACAATTTTACCCAAAACGCTCTTTAACATGGAAATTACAAAAGAACGGGTAATATAAAGTCATAAGTTAACCATATATGATATCATAACAATGAATATGATTCTGTAATAAGTCAATAACATTATTTAAATCATTATACAGGAGGTTTGGAAACTTACAATGTAAGTCAGACCTAAGGTAAGAGAAATATCACAATCTCATTTTTATCCGAGATTATTCGTAAGTATTTAATGGGGTGTATTTTATCATCCACATCCATGTTTCATAAATATATAATATTATTTCCATCCACCTACAATTGTTTAAATCCATTTTTACCCTTCGGTGAGTTTCTAGTAAAAGAAATGAAAGGAATCTTTTGTCATTTTTCGTACGAGATACTTTTTGACTTTTCCGACAAAAGTACGAAAAATGTTTTTTTTAAACTTATACGACATGAATGGATTTTTAAAACATTATTTCCAAGAAGCTTCCTTTACAAGTTTTCAAGTTTATTTTTAATCAACTTCTTTTAGTTTATAATTGTACGACATGTTAAGAAAGGAAAAATGTTTTTGAAGCAGAAAGGATATTTTCCTCAAGAATGGAGTTCAAGTGTTTTATCAAAATTATTTTCCATCTAAGATAATAAAGGGTTATGTTTCATTCCCTATTATTACATGGATTTGATTATGTTGTGATGGAAATATTTTTATGAATTCCTTTATCTTATATGAAATGTTTTATGATGTCATGTTGTTTAAGAATCCCATTTTTATTACATGGGTTATGCTATGATGTATGGTTTATGATTTTGTGGAACACATAAGAATGGTATCATTATGAGATGGGTGGGACCTATATCTTCCTCCAATGCATTGGGTAAAGATTTTATATCTCATGAGATAGACATGGCTGGAATGGTAGGTTATACCGGTTCAGTGAAACAGGACTGAAACGAGGGTGACTCGGTTCAGAAAGGGACTTTGTCCACTAAGATAGTCTTGGCAATGAGTCTGGACTAACAAGAAATGATTCTCTATGATTATGTGTGTATGCCACAAAGTTTCATGTTTTAAGTTATGATTATTGTGATTACATTTCACTACCATGATTTACCCCATGTTATGAAATTATGATCTCTTTTGCAGGTTAAGATTTCCAAAAGTTATGTGATTATGTATATGATGTGATTTATATTTCATTTGTTTACCCTTACTGAGCATTTGAGCTCACCCTTTTATGTTTTCTTTTCCCCAGGATATAAAGAAAGGTTTTAGGTATAATAAAAAGGAATATCTTTATGGGAGATGTTGAAGATCTTTCACAAGGATTAGAGGATTATATTCCGAGTTTCCAAAGACACTAAACTATTACGGTCCTTGTGTGTGTGTTTTTGTTATGTACTAAGTATTCTGAAAATGTAATGTAATGTCAATGTACGTCAGGCATCGGGTCTCTACAGTTGGTATCAGAGGAAAGGTTTAGTCAACCTTTGGAAACTAGGATGCGAGAACTTTAGTGAGATCCCTAGAGATATTTCTAAGGTATGTCTAGGGATGTCTCTAAGGTTAAGTATACGTATAGGTTATAGTACTAGAATTACGCTAATGATCATAGAATTTAACCTAAGAAGTTAGATATTGAGGATACCCCCCTTTATAATGTTGTTTTCCCTAGCATGATTTTTGCCTCTCACACTATTATTTTTGGGTTTTAGACCATGGCTGGAACCCGAAGGAACCGTGTTGATCAATGTAATGGACAATGCAATGATTGCCCTCCTAAAAAAACAAATGTTATGGGAGATAGAGTGCAAAATCTTATTGCTATACTTACACAAGCTATGAATCATTCTGGACTTCCAAATAAGCAGAGAAGGGAACAATATTCTATTGAGTCCTTCATGAGGCAACGTCCACCTTCTTTCAGTGGGTCTTCCGATCCAATTGTTGCTGAACAATGGATCAGTACCACTGAAAAGATATTTTCAGTTCTTCAATGTTCTGAACATGATAAATTCATCTTATCAGTATATCGTTTGGAAGGTGAAGCTGATCAATGGTGGAATCTTATCAAGAATATGAGGCAAAGAGATGAAATTGAGTCCATGGAATAGGACGATTTCA
Source organism: Viscum album (assembly GCA_963277665.1). Lineage (NCBI taxonomy): Eukaryota > Viridiplantae > Streptophyta > Magnoliopsida > Santalales > Viscaceae > Viscum > Viscum album. The sequence goes on along the minus strand of OY728131.1, from coordinate 1,642,710,833 downwards.
AGAACTTATTTTTCAATAAGTACTTCCCTCGTATTCTTCGAACAAAGATGGAGAAGGAGTTTCTTGAACTAAAGCAAAAGGATGATGAATCTGTTGGTATATACGAAGCGAATTTTACAAGACTTGCAAGGTATGCATCTGGCATTATCATCCAACCTGAAAGTAAAGTTGATCGATTTTTCAGTGGCTTAAAACCAAGTCTTCGAAGGGAATTATCTATAAGAGACTTCAGTAGCTATGAAGAAATTGTGCGTTATGCTATCAAGGTAGAAATAGAAGTTGGTGTTACATATCCATCTCATGGTTTTGACAAGAAACGAAAGATGGAGTTCAAGGAGAAATCTCAGAATAATGGTGAAAAGAAGATGAATGTTTCCTTATGCACAAAGTGTGGAAAGAATCATGGTGGAGATTGTCTTAAAGGGACTAGAAAATGTTTTATGTGTGGAAAAGATGGTCATCAAGCAGTTGAGTGTCGAAGTAATGGAAAAAGGGTTTCTAATGATGTGAATAAAGCAAACACTACAGAGAACGCACCACCGACACTTCAATGCTTCAAGTGAAAGGAAATGGGGCATTATGCTAATAAATTCTCTAATCCAAGGTTTAGTGATGATCGACATGAGAAACCGCTTAAGGCAAAGGACAAAGGGAAGTCACATGCGATCACTATTGGCGATGTTGAATATGACAACGATGTGGTGGAATGATTAAGTGTTTATGTAATGGGATTCCAAAATAATGTTGTATCATGGAGTATTGGAATATTTATGTATTGGTCTAATGTGGTATTCAAATTTATTGAGATATTTTTTGAAATAAGATGATATGCGCATAATGAAGGGAAAACGAGAAAATGAAATGTTTAACAGTATTCATGAGCTCATGATTGATATAAGGACTAAGTGATATCATGGTTTGAGTATGTAGAATTTTGAGGATTTTGGTATGTGGAAAGTGTTAACGTTTAACTGCATTCATGGTTTCAATAAGGTTCAATGGGTATTCAAGAGAATACATGATTAAGGCCTTTTAATGTTTAGAATGTGACCAAAAAGACATATCTTATGATATATGGGGATCAACGATGGTATTAAATCTCTGGTAATCATTTTCACTATGATATGAGAGTGGACTGCAGTATTATGGATAAGCCTAAAGATTGGAATGGACATAAGTTAGTATTTTTTAAGGATAGAAGTTTTTTTTCGATATTATTGATGGGATGTTATAGTAATATAGTTTTAGAAAAAGGACAACCTGCAGGACGGGCGACAGCCCATCGCGTCGGACAAGGCTGTGGGAATCGAACCCACAACCAAAGTGCGAATGGCCTTTATCGCCTACCACTGGCCTACAGGAAGTCCCTGGTTAGTAGAAACTAGTTTTATTTTATTAAGCGGTATGATATATGAAGTATAAGTTCATTTTTAGAACCATATACGATTAACCATAAGATGGAATTATAACTTTTGCTAACCTTTTGTTTGAAAGAGATGGAATGACCCATCATTCTATCACATGATCTACTAACACTTCACGAATAACAAATTCAACTTCATTTATTTAAGAGATGAAGTGGAAATTGTTCAAGGCACGAAAAACAGTGAGATTGTACCAAAATAAAGTAAGTATTTATTCTAATTCAAATTCTTCAACTTTAGGGAAACGATCTTGAAAACCAAAAATGTTGTCCTAGTGCTCTTATATCTGATTAATCAGATGGTACCTTAGATCGTCACAAATTTATGGATTTGTGATTGTTGGCTTTTCCATAGCCATGTTCTCTACCACTCTCCATCAGAACATGATGGTTAGATTTCTCTTCCATATCCATAATTTCACCTATGTGGAAACCCAGTGATTAGTTTATTTGGGTAACCGTTACGTTTCATACTTTTGTTTTTAAAGATTTGTTTTGGTATTCATTTTTACGATGTGGGTTTCGATTAAACAAACTTTCGAATAGTAAACCATTTATAACCCTGACGAATTTCGAGGGCGAAATTCATTTTAAGGGGGGTAGAATGTAACACCCTGAGATTTTATGAAAAATATTCTTTTTAATTTAATTAATGTCTTGTGTTGTACGCTACACCAAAAGGAGCTTGCACAACACGTATCCTTGACTTTCCTTTCATTACACGCAATCGTGACCTTCCTTGATAGCGTGTGTAGTACGCAATACCGAGTTTCACTAAACAACGATATGCTATTAAAATATTATTAAAACTAGCTGTTATGAATAGTAATAACCACTTTTTGAAATTTTGTAAATTTTATTTTTCAAAATGGAATTCATTTTTGGATTCGGAATATCGAAATTATCTTAGGGTGAAATTTTGGTAATTTTCAGATAATTTTGATGAATAGTGAAATTACTAAAATTTAATTAAAAACAACTTTTTCAATTGAAATAATTAATAGTGATAAATTATTAATTTTAGTGGTATTAAAGTATATTTAGAATATATTTTTACAATTTAATACAATGATGGTCATTGGATGTAATTTCACACTTAAACCACTTATAAACAAGTTTCAATCTTTTGATAGTTATTATCTCTTAAAAAACACGCTATTTGTTTTGACGACGGGAATTAATTTTTAAATTAGTTAATGCAACTGATATGTTTTGAATTTGGTAAAGTAGACATCATTTTTGAGTTCATAATATCAAATATAGCTTAGGCCTAATTTTTGGTATTTTTCTGAAAACTTTCAATTTTTGATGAATAGTGAAACCACTAAGTGGTAGTTAAAAAAAAACTGAATTTTTCATAAAACATAATTTTACCGCTTCTGTGAGTGGAATTTCGAAAATCCAAGAGACATGGTTAATATCAAGGACTAAAATGTGGTTCAATGAGATGAAAATAATTTTTGGTGAATAGTAACTTTTGACTTTTTTTTACCACGGTTAAAAGTAAATAGGGTAATTAAGGGTAAAAATGATATTATTATTACTCTAACGCATGTCCTAATTATATTGGATAAGTGTAATTCGACCAAAAACAAACTTAGGAATAAAATATGACCATTTAGGCCCACTTGGATTAGATTAGGACATTTATTATTAATTTATTTAAAGAAGGGTTAAAAGAGTTAAAATCAAAGTTTATTTACTAAAACATTTTTAATATGGGGTTATACATAAGATTAATTCGACTATAAATATTAATTAGAAAGATAAAAAGATTTCCTACATAATGGTATTTTATTTTTAATTTTTAGACATTAAATAATTTAATTTATTTATGACACAACGATGATACAGTAATTATCTTATTAATGAAATATTGACATAATTGATGTTATAAATACCCAAATAAATATAATTTGAGACTTTTTATGAATTCCAATAATTTTCTAGGTTAATATGACATTATTTATTTAATTAACTTTTTTCGAACTTATCATTCTGTCATGATTTTCAAAAAAATCAATTACTAAATAGTGTCAAAATTGACATAAAATAGTTTTTAAAACAAATATTATATTATTAATTGTTATTTTATTCCTAAAAATATAAGGTTCAGCCAAATGGCTTAGATAAGGTTATATATATTAATAATAAACAATTTGGGGTTAGTTTGGATTCTTATAGTAAGTTTATTAACCTTATAGTGTAAGAACACAAGAAGACACGGTAAAAGTAAAATTATTTAACTTAATGTTAAATCTAAATGATAAGGTTAAAATAGGAACCTAAACTTGTCTAAATTATATTGGATGAGAGTATTTCGACCCATCCCCACCTTATCCTCGAAATAAATCAATTTGGAGCTATTTAAAACCGAACTTGACTTTATAATAAAATAATATTTTTAGTTATTCCAAAGGTGCCCCTCTCCTCCCTTATAAAAGGGCACCTCCTCCCCCTCTTCCTCACACCAAATTGAGCCTTAAAGCTCGGCCAACCCCTGCTACTTTCTCTTCTACACTTCCCTAGAAACATCCTAGAGGTTCTGGTCGTCCTCAAAGACCAATTTTAGTGCCCTAAGAGGAGGTCTCAAAAAGGCGCTTCAAAGAAGAGGTAATTTCCGTTACCGATTCTTTCACCTTTATTTCTTCTTCCACTTATTCTTCTTAGGTTGTTTCATTATGAAGTAATAACATAAGTATCAATCATATACTGATATGTTATTATAATTATGAAACAATCCTAATTCACCATCTATCCATCCTACGGAAAATGAAATCACCGCACGTGCGTACGTACGGAATACCGTCTCCACGCCGTGGTGTAATCTGTTTTTCCACCAACACCTTACATGGATGGGTATTATGGTGTAAATAATAACTATACATAGTTATTATAACATAATAATGGTTATGATATATTGTATCATCCACTCCAATTCAATTCAATAATTATGGAAATGATATCATCGCTCGTGCGTACGTACGGACTACCGTCTCCATGACGCGATGAGATTCATTCTCCATGATAACCATTTAAGAATGATTATAAAGTATATATAAGCAATAATAATGAAATATATGACATTATAAAGATACTGGATTTATGTGTATATATATGTATGTCATCTACTTAATTCCGTTCAACTCAATAAGGAAACGAAAACAGCGTTCATGCGTACGTACGACCTACCGCCTCCATGAATGGTGTATTTCTTTCCATTTACTGATTTATTATATATATTTATATTCTGAATATATATATATATATAAATCATGTTTTATATTCTGTAATTATGTAATCATGATCTAAGTAATCATATGAACAATTACAAGTCAAAACACGGATGACAAATGAAACAATTTTACCCAAAACGCTCTTTAACATGGAAATTACAAAAGAACGGGTAATATAAAGTCATAAGTGAACAATATATGATATCATAACAATGAATATGATTCTGGAATACGTCAATAACATTATTTAAATCATTATACACGAGGTTCGGACACTTACAAAGCAAGTCGGACCTAAGGTAAGGGAAATATCACAATCTCATTTTTATCCGAGATTATTCGTAAGTATTTAATGGGGTGTATTTTATCATCCAAATCCATGTTTCATCAATATGTAATATTATTTCTATCCAACTACAATTGTTTAAATCCATTTTTACCCTTCGGTGAGTTTTTAGTAAAAGAAATGAAAGGAATCTTTTGTCATTTTTCGTACGAGGTACTTTTTGACTTTTCCGACAAAAGTACGAAGAATGTTTTTTTTAAACTTATACGGCATGAATGGATTTTTAAAACATTATTTCCAAGAAGCTTCCTTTACAAGTTTTCAAGTTTATTTTTAATCAAATTCTTTTAGTTTATAATTGTACGACATGTTAAGAAAGGAAAAGTGTTTTTGAAGCAGAAAGGATATTTTCCTCAAGAATGGAGTTCAAGTGTTTTATCAAAATTATTTTCCATCTAAGATAATAAAGGGTTCTGTTTCTATCCCTATTATTACATGGATTTGATTATGTTGTGATGGAAATATTTTTATGAATTCCTTTATCTTATATGAAATGTTTTATGATGTCATGTTGTTTAAGAATCCCATTTTTATTACATGGGTTATGCTATGATGTATGGTTTATGATTTTGTGGCACACATAAGAATGGTATCATTATGAGATGGGTGGGACCTATATCTCCCTCCAATGCATTGAGTAAAGATTTTATATCTCATGAGATAGACATGGATGGAATGGTAGGTTATACCGGTTCAGTGAAACAGGACTGAAACGAGGGTGACTCGGTTCAGAAAGGGACTTTGTCCACTAAGATAGTCTTGGCAATGAGTCTGGACTAACAAGAAATGATTCTCTATGATTATGTGTGTATGCCACCAAGTTTAATGTTTTAAATTATGATTATTGTGATTACATTTCACTGCCATGATTTACCCCATGTTATGAAATTATGATCTCTTTTGCAGGTTAATATTTCCAAAAGTTATGTGTTTATGTATATGATGTGATTGATATTTCTTTTGTTTACCCTTACTGAGCATTTGAGCTCACCCTTTTATGTTTTCTTTTCCCCAGGATATAAAGAAAGGTTTTAGGTGTAATAAAAAGGAAGATCTTTATGGGAGATGTTGAAGATCTTTCACCAGGATTAGAGGATTATATTCCGAGTTTGCAAAGACACTAAACTATTACGGTCCTTGTGTGTGTGTTTTTGTTATGTACTAAGTATTCCGAAAATGTAATTTAATGTCAATGTACGTCAGGCATCGGGTATCTACAGGGTTGATCCTCCATTAAGATCTCTAAATACTCTATAATTGGCATAGGACCTTTCTAGAGATGTGTGATATCTCTGGCTCTATTAGATCTCATCATCCTATGAAAGAACTTATCCTAGATTTAAGTCTGCAAATAAACCCACAACATTTCTTAATGAGGACCATCATGGTTAATTACATCCTATCAATGCTTGTATGAATCCCAAAGTGTGTATGTGGAATGATTGGCCCTCCAATATGGAGGTGTTTTTAGTTTCTCAATGATATAGTGGGTGAAATCCAGCTAAGACTAAATAGCCTCTGGACCAAAATCCCCCTAGAAGGTGGGTGGATGTTGAAGCTAAAACTCACAAGTCAGATAAGACATAATAGGTTCAACTCATGGAGCTCCATTCATGGACTACATCATAGGTAGGAAACTATCAAGAATTTGTGAATCAATTCCCAGATTAGGTACTGTAGGTAGCGTCTCAAGTGGCACACCTAGTGATAAGACTAGATACTTAGGACCCACCACATCTAAAGAATGGTACTCTTATTCTTACAGGTGTGTGACATGAGGATATCATGGTGACATTGATCTAAAACATCATAGAACAGACCTCAGAAAAAGCATACAAGCATAATTATATCATCACTAGAGGAAACTGAACGTAGGAAAGCTCACTACCAAGGCATACTACCCCAAGTACCTGCTTAGAAAACAAGGTATCAATAAGTGATCAGATATTAATGTCAATGGTTACAATAGATAAAGTGTCAATATTACCTTTCCTCATCATTTACTAGAAATTGTTTCATTTCAATTGAAAATTAATTACTAGGTTCACTTCTTTAACTTTCATAAACAAGACATGGAAGGATAATGATGTGAAACCATTCCACATTTATGTTTGAATTTTCCTATATCTTATATCACTGTTCCTTTAAAATGATTTTTTTGTCCCTATGAATCAAGACCCATACTCTATACCTCATGGATTAATACCTACCTGAATTTATAATAAAAGGCGTAATTCAAAAAATTAATTATTCCATCCCCTATAGGACATTGAACCTCATGAATTGAAACATGAAATCACTCAATCACTGACCAAAAGAAGCATAATAAAATGTAAAACCCATTATCACTCAAAAATCACAAGAATATCAATCAATTAAAGTAGTGAAATGCATCTATATGGCATGGTAATATTCATGAAATGTAATTTCTAGGTGCCATTAATGATACATGTGCAAATTCTATTTTTCCTAATATCATCATAAAAAAGATAAAATAGTATCTACCTCATAATAATAACAAAAAACACCACACATCATGTGTGTCAACTAATGATGAAATGATATCAACTAATAGGAAAAAACATAACAATAATTGTGTTTTCTAGAAGTTAGGTTTTACCCTGATCATGGGTTCACAAACCCCATTTAGGTCTTATGACCAAGTCCCAGATGTTCCTAATCTCTAATAAATTGTCTCCAAATATTAAAGCAATAAAATTAAACCTTTGATACCACATTGTGATGTCCCAGACCCATATGCCACTTAATAGGTTGATCAAGGTTGATGGGCCACATGGCCATATATGCATATCCCCAAATGCCAGAGGTTACTGAAAAGTTCCTAGGGCCTCGAGTGTGTCCTTGGGGAGACTAATACCTTATTACTATAGTGAATAATAACAAATAAATATAAATAGAGGTAAATATAAGAAGAAATATAAGTAAATACAAGACATAACAATTTATACAATGATAATAATTACTAAAAAAATTGAGTAACATACAAAAACTGATTATGATATTTTATGTGTCTAGTAGAATTGAAAGCATGGATACAATGTAGAAATCATACATGAAATCTCAATGTAGAGAATGTAAATATATAACCTATCCCTAGAATCTTGAGCAAAAGCTCCACCAAATACTACCAACTCTATCCTATCACAGCAAGAAAACAAGTTTATGAAGCATTACACCTCCCTTTATCAACACCTTCATACATGAAATTAACCCTGGGTACCAAACATTTCTTGGGGAGGGTGTGAGATAAATCAGAGTAGGACATCACCAGTGGTGTCTAGAATATTTGGCGTGTGTAATGGAAATGTATCATTATGTAAACATGGATATGTAATGTAAAGAAGTTAAATTTAGATAAATACCAATGTACCTACTTTATCCCTCAGTTGGTGTCTGGACATGTAACCGGTTAAATATTTTATTGTCACCAGTTTATAAATAAGACACATGTTAAAAATAATGATGGTTCCTTGATTTAACAAGGAATCCTAAAATGAAATTTAATAATGATTTTACAAGATAATAACCAAGGGAACATATACCTCCAGGGTCACCAACTCAGTAATGATTGTTTCCAAGATAAGGGTAAGAGTGTAATCCATGAATCATACTCCAAGGAATTCCATAATGAGATTCCTACCAAGTTTAAGGAATTCAACCAAGGTAAAATAGTGCTGGGAAATGACTGTTCCCTATGGCCTTAAGAAGGTAACCTACTTGTGAATAATATATCCAAGGAGTGTATCCATGGAATCATGTTGCACTACATGAGGGATCCTAGGGTTTCATGATGGGCATCCATATTTAGATAGGGGTAGGGTTCTAGGTGGTTCTCAACCTAATCAAGAAGTGTGATTTAATTCAGATAGGGTCCTCAATCGCTCAAAGAATTATCTTAGAAACCTAAGGATATCTCGAGTCATGCCACAAATATTTTGATAATGAAGTCATTTAATATTACATTTGGTTCAATCCTTGCCTTTCATTAGTGTGGAAAATCCATGTAGTGTGATACCCTTTAGTAAAGTCATAATTATTCAGAAAATCCATTTGGTTCAAACCTTTCCTTTCATTAGTGTGAAATAGACAAGTAATAAAAAACCATTCATTTAATCCATTTAAGGAATTTTCAAAAATCAAATTTCAATCAGCTAAATTCCAATAACACAGTAAGGTGTTCTATTAACATGAAAACTATTATTCAATAACAATTAAAATGCCTTATTCGTATACTTAGTATACATGAAAATTTTCATTTAACATTTAATTACCAAATTGAAGGACATACCTTAGGAAAGTCAAGTTGTGAGAATACATGGAACCTTCAATTATTAAATTCACTGTTTAAATCAAAACATTTAAAATAGAAATTGTTACCTTTAGAATGGTCCAGTGACAAAACACTCGAATGGTGGCTCATACATATCAAAATACTAAAATGAAAATTATGGAAAAACATCATACATGGGATGGAAAGAGTTGCGGGAATAACCACTAAGAACCAATAAAATATTATTAAAGATCATAATCACACAGCTCTAATGATTGTAATCATGGAATATAAATTCAATAAATAGTACTTGATAAAAATTTGAGGCCCCACATGAAATTTCCAAAATTAGAGAACTTGATGGATGAGTTATAGACAAACCAACATTGGATTGTATGACATTACTCATCTAGTAATACCATTTAATTCATATTGGAACAGAGGAGAGTTTTAAAAAGAGTAAAAACACTAAAACCTCAATAACTAGGTTGAGAAAAAAGAGTCATTGAATAGCTAAAAGGGACTCGATTACTTACTATTTTTCATCCCATGTGATAAACAAATGATCGAATAGATCCAGAATGAAGGAGATATCATGGTCCCTAGGTTATTCCTTAAAAAAGATCCAAAATTATATAAATGGTGGTTAATACAACAAGAAATCATTTTAGTGCTGAAGGGGGGATTAATTATATTAGTAAGGGTAAAAATGTAAAATTATACAAAATTTAACCTATGCCTAGTTTGTTCACACAGTTTTCCAAACCACACACAAAACCAGCCATGGGTACCTTGAAAAATGGGGGCACTCACATGGTTAGGACACATGGTTGGGGAAATAATGCACCAACCATGTAGTAATGTTCTGTTCAAAAAATCAAGCCACCAAAATGGTTTTCACTAACTGTGCGGCCTCCCTGCATGGTATACTAAAAACTATTCATCGGTCCTAGTTCACCCAAAAATATGGGTTCTAGGCTATGAACAAGACCAAGACACCCTTAAGAATTTTTCTATCTCATTAAACATCCACATTACGACCAAAATAATGAATTATACCAAAATTTAAAGGATCCTTACCAGAGTTAAAAACTAGGTGCATACACATAATTTTATATTATGTTTATAATGTCATATTAATATAACATTGAACTATGCTACCTAAGTCCTATTAACATCCACTTGTAATAGTGGGAAGACACTTTTAATATTGGGTTTTGTAACTCTCAACATCAACTTATGACCAACATTAATACATGAAAAACTGAATGTGGAAGATTCTACATCATTTTTCATAAATTGACGTAGAAAACCATTCGAGAGGGTGATAAAAAGAGGAAATTTAACATGGACTTTTAAATAAATAATGTGTAAATCAATCCTGGAAGGAATTCGACATTTGTTTTTGGAAACATTATGACTTAAAAAACGATCCAAGATAGTTTTACACATATATTTTTATCAAAAATTAAAGTATGTTGATGTCTAGGAGTAATTTGAATATTATTTCCTATTTAAAACGATGTGGAAACACCTCCAGAAAAATAAATCAATATCATTTTTTAGAAAATAACCCACTCTTAAATCATTTATTAGGGATTAACATGTCAATTTTATAGAAACATACATCAGAAGATGTAATGTTTTTCTAGAAATATATCAATATTATATAATACTATACATGGAAACTCAAACTATAGAACAAAATTTAGAAACATCGAGTAGAAAAAAACATATGAAACAAGACATATTGATATCATTTAAAAAATTTACAAGTAATCCCCTAAATGAATATAAATATCCAATTTAGTCATACTATGAAAATATTGTGCAAATAAATATTGAATTTGTTTCATTTTGTTGGATGTATATAAATAAACATCATCAAAAACATAAAAAATAAGTCTTTATAAATTTAAAACACAATATTTTTATGAAAAATTATGTTTTAAAATGAAACTAAAATTTTCAAAACATATTATTGTTTTGGTCCTAATATTCTCATAAGTGAATCATAAGACATAATATCCACAATCAATAATCCCTTTTTGATGACGACACAAAAATTTTGAAACAATTTTTTAAAAGTAGTTATTGGATAAACTTAAGAAAAATTGATTGTTCATAAATATATAAGTTATCTACCTGAGAATTCACACAATCAATTTTTATGGTTCCACTATTAGATAATGATACCTATTTATCATAATCCATGACCTATTATAGTTTCAAATATTAATTATAAAAAATGATTTAAAATGAAAAAAAGTAATATTAATGAACTAAAATAATGAAATAATACTTACTAATTCAATAAAATGTTATATATTCTTCTAGCACCATCCAATAAAAATAGTGACCAATATTCTATACATTATTTTTTGAAAAATATTCATAACAAACAATGTCCACTAAGAAATATTAATCATTAATACTAATATAATTAATTTTGATTCATAATAATATATTTTTTCTTATTTATTAATAAATTTAGAAAACTAACATGTAATCTCCATGTTTCTCAATTTTTTGGACACATATCCAATTATGGATTATCGGTTCAAATAGTACACTTCAATTGAAATGGATTACGGTTCAATAAACCCTAAACATAAGTTCAATTGTATTGGATGAGAATAAAATGGAAAACCTAATTAAAAAAGTAACTAATTAATTATATATAAAATATAATTTATTAATGAAAAAAATATAACAATTGAAAATTACATACATGGAAAACAAGTTAAATACAGATACACTGAGATAATTACAATTTACAACATCCATGATCTTAGTATTTTATATATTTAATGTATAATATCTTCCACATTAATCAAAACTCATTGAAGAATATTTTTTTCTAAAATATGAAAATCTTGAGATGACGTTGTCACCCAAAAAACATCCTTTGGAATACCTGAAGGTGGTGGAACATGAAATCTCCCTTTCTATTGGAGTGATTCCTTCAATTTTAGACATTGTTATATTAGTTATGTACTTGAAACTTTTATAAGTAATTTTGGATTTAATGATAAATAAAAAAGAAATGTCAACACATACCTCATATGTTAGATAATGAAAAAGATTAGAAATACCTATTAAAAATGGATAATACTCAATACAAATATAGACACCTCCTCAGTTACTATTGACACTAGAGTAGTTCAATCAATAATATTGTGCACTAATACTCTTACTTAAATGAACTACATAATATGAGGAAGTACATAATCCCATAGAGGATATATAATCAGTTATTTTATAATATGTACATACAGATCTTCAACATGAAACTCTCGGTACATGATCAGGTATGAATGGGGAGATGGTGGGTCTAGGTAGAAATCATACACAAGATTTATTTGTCCCTTCAATTCTAGAACCATATTTGATATATATTATCTATTCCTATACTATATCTAGTCATCCAAATGGAACCACTCAACCATTATAGAATAGATTTTATCTTTATATTCTTTCCCCCTTGATAGAGCACTAGGTGTAAAACAATTTATTTTAAATCTATCACCCTCCTTATATCCTCTAACATGGACTGGGTGTTCCATTTTTCCTAAAAATAGTAATAATAACTTTCCTACCATATGAAAAAAAATCCCATGTGTCATTTTCTATTCAATCAATAATATTTTCAAATGTAATTATAGTAACATAAATTTATAAATAATAATATTAATGAAAAATAAAAATTAATTACCTGAAATCTAACTTGATACTTCATTTTTAAAGTCATTAATATTCACCCCCCTTTATTACATTTCATCCTTTTCCATTTTTCCATATGAGTCTGAGGATAAAAAGAGTCGAGTGTAACCTTTTTAGAGCCCCTACATGACTTGTCACATAATTCACCATGTTTCTTATTAATCATTAGTTCCTCTAATAAAGGATACCCACCTCATGAAAACATATTAGTGTATAAAATGTGATACTATACCTCTTAGTGATATTTCACAGAGGAATAATATATATGAAAAGAATAAATAAATTCTAAATTGATGAAAACTTATTAAAAAAATAATTTCTAAAAATAAAAAAAACATACGAAAAAATATTCCTTTTGTTTACTGGAGAAAAAAATTTCTATTTCTCCAATTAAATTAAATTACACATATAAAGTGGATATTTATCATTTTTAATATAAAAATATAATTTAAATTCCACTTTATATTAAAATCCTTCCATATAGTTTATTTAAAGGATATATAATTTTTAAAAAAAATTATCATTAGTGTAAAAAAGTTTTCTTTAAATGAATAAGTAAAATCTTGAGAAATTTAAAATATTTAAAGCATTTGAAATATAAATAAATAAATCTTTAAAATTTACCATTAGTGACACCCATAAATGAACATTCACAGGCTGGTTGATTGGCATCCAATTATGGTATAAAATACTTGTCCTACAATGACTCTGTATTGCCAGCTTAGTCTTAAACATTAATCCATTTGGTCTAGTTTAGAAGTCATTCTGATCAAAGATAATTATCACCTTTTTCTCCACACATGTGATTGAATGTTTTGGTGAATGTGTAATACCATGTTTAACATCTTTAGGTACCATTCTCAATAAGGATGAATAAGTTCTAAAAATAATATTTTGGAATATATGATTAATTTCATTAAATAATATAATTATTGTTGATATGTATTTAAAAAAAATAACATACATACAACGGTTCCCATACCTCAGTGTCTATCATTTTGAAATATTTATTCTACATAAAAAAATCATGGGTACCTATATTTTATTAAAATGAAAAAAATGAAATATGTTAATACATTATTTTATATATTGGAAATCGAAAAACATTTATCAATAGAAAAAATTGAAACAAACTATGTCAACCAAAAACATAATATAACGTCAAAAATTTATAAATAAAAAAATTATAAATACAAAACGCTATGACTGAAAAAGTGAATAGTCACAATCCATTTGCATTCTTCCCAAAATTTATGATCTTAAAAAATAAAAGAGTTTTTTTTATAATTGATAATAAAATATATAAAAACATATGATTGGATATATAGATTTTATAAAAATTAAATAATTAATTTATCATAAAAAATAGAAGAATTATAATTTACAAAATATTGATGTAAATAGATCTCGAATGTTATTGAACTCACACAAAGGTGATCATAATAAAAAAAATGTTTCAAGACTCAAGAGAAACATATTAGCATGTTTAAAAATAGATAATTTAAACATGCATAATTTTTTAACAGATTATTTATATCTTAAAAACAACATAAAAATAAAATAAATCTAAATACTAAAAAACTAATTATAAGTAATAGAAATTGATGGAAATATTAAGCTACAAAATTTGGTGTTCAATAATAAAAAATATATTATAAATATTAACCTAAATAATTAAGAGAGTAATTCATTGTTTTCCCATATCTTATATATATAATCATTTCTCAACACATAGACTATATATTCAATATATTCACTGTTATCATCTAGAAGTCAGGTAAAAAATGAGGAAACATCACTTAATTATATGTCTTCATCATCATCATGACCACCAATATAAATTATGTTCCCATGAAAAATGGAAAAACAATTATCATTTGATAGATCAATAAACTAAATTTTGTTTATTGCATGTTTCACCATGATAAATGGTTTTTATATTCAATAGAATCATTTCAAATCAATTTGTGTCAATTGATAGTCATCAAGATTAACAACTCTCTTATTATATCTCCAGTTATACTTATACATTGTTACTCAAAATTTTTTATTATGAAAATACCATAAATATTTAAGTACTCTAAAACATTTCATTGATGTAGAATTTAGGTTTTTATCTTTTTCACTCAAAAAATGTAGTGCTTCAGTGACAATCATTTCGAAAATATTTTGAACAATACTCTTTTAATTCATATTTTTATGTAAAATGTGTAACCATTAATATCAAATCTAGAAAATGAGATTATATTAAGAGATGATCCTCCTACCAACATTTCCAATGTTTCTAATGAAAATAAAAACGTGTTGAATTCATTATTAAATTACAAAAAAATTGTCTTTTTATGATCAATCATCAACCAATTATCATTTATTTTAATATATCATACTTTTATTCTAGAAATATGTTATTATATATATATATATATTTTAATGTCTTTTTTATTGTTCAAAATTTTTAAATATTCTTTATTTACTTCATTATGTAGAATGGGCATTTTTTTAATTAATGAATCAATTTACCTTCAATAAAAACTGTATAATGTTAAGACATATGTTTCCCAATATTCTCCACTTCATACAAATAATCATCATAAAAATCAATCACCTCTTTTGATACATAATTTTGAACATATGAGGCTTTTTATTGATGAGTATTTTAAATATATCCCTTAAAAAGTTATAATTATCATTCAAAATTAAATATCCAATTTAAATAAATAGGCCCATATATTTTGATACCATGCACCAAATGAATCAAGAGATAAACAATTATATCAAAAAAATTGGTGGGAAATACATTTCTAGTACACAATGTATGGGGAAAACATCATTATTCAACAAATCTGACAAATTTGGTTAAATTAATTAGAAACAAAACATAATGTTATGAAATTATTTTTGTTAAGTGTCATTAATATATAATAAATTGTAATTGGTAGTAGTTTTTTCATCAATACAAGACATTAATGATATTTCATACCAATTTATTTAAAATCCTTCAATTACACCAAATTTTTCAATGTTCATGAATATCCACTAGGTACCATAATACCACACAGACCCTTAATATATATATATATATATAATAATTATTAATGTGTGATAATTTGGAGGTAAATATGTTCTGTATCCTTTCGTAGTGGGAGCCAAATCCTAAAAGAAGCAATGGAGATCATATCCAATTGAGCATTAAATCCATATTTATTCATTAAATTTATAACTGAAAATGTTCCAATAAAACTATTACATATGTTTTTATCATCATTCTTAATTTCAATGTTATGTTATATCTCTAAAAATCTCCAATAAAGTATTGAAAGTAAGATAGAAAATTTCTTCCTGATATTTTTTTGATGACTAATAGTTCCTTTCTTTCCATATTTGAAATCCTTATTTTTCACCTATTTGTAATATTATTCATTTGAAAATGGATTTTAGGGAGATTATATTGCTATAAAGCATTAAATAATTTTTTCAATAATTGATAAAGAAGGTCAATTCACAAAAAACATCAATGTTCAATGTACAATATCTTCCATTCATTCTACAATAGATAATATAAAGTATCTACCTCACATATTGGATAAGATTTAAGCCCCTTAATAATGTATATAGATATTTTTCCACATGTAGGGAAGTAAAGTATTGTAAACAATAAAAAATCATGAAAAATAAGATAAAAATTGTTTTATGAATTGAATATTGTATATTTTTTCACCTATAAATGTTTAAATTCATCAATCAATGGTGAAAGATACACAATAATATAATTTACTAGTTTTTTATCCACAAATCATCAGTCTCATCAGAACATATTTTTTTGTTTATACATATCTTTTGGGATAAGATATAAACAAAAACTATTCCATAGACTATGTTGGATACTGTGAATCTGATAGGGATTGATTCCATCTATGTAGTGTCCCATTATTAGGTTTCTAGATTCGCTACCAAAATTGGGATATTTTTTATCAAATCACATCTAGTATTGTGAATCTGTAAGGCGAATTAAGTTTATATCAGAGATGACCTCATCTATATTTCACCATAACCATTTTCCATGATATGAAATTACAAAAACATGCTAAAACTCAAGAATTATTAGAAGGAACCAAATTTCATTAGCAGGATGATTGATTTATGTATCTTAGAATAATCCATAGTTGAATTATTCATCAATATAAAATCAAGATGATCCACATTTTGGTAATTTTGATAAAAAATCATATTCCTTCCTAAAAAACACACAATCATTGAGGAAATAATATATATTTTTATACCTCAATACAATTTTCTTAATATTTACCTTGAATCATAATTTTAATTAGGAAGACTTTTACATTCTAGAAGTAACTCTTTGAGAATATAAATAATTTTGGATAAAACATAATCACTACACCCATTTATTTATTTCAAGTTAAATAATATAACAAATACTAATAACACTATAAATTTAGTGAAACCTGAGAATATTTTTTTCTAAGTATCTCTGTATAGTTATTCAACATTTTTTTATTTTTCGATTTTTTCAACACCTACATCAAGAATTAATTCTTCAATAAGATATTATGTCTCATGTTGAATATTTTTTCCAACATTATATTTTTAATTTTCTATTATCTCACCACACCTGATCTAATGTGTATTATTATAGCTAGAACTGTATAAAATGAGAGGACCTTTTATTTATATGGAATTTAACTTTCATATATTAAAAACATTACTCATAAAAAAAAAATAATTCTTCTCTTTGATGATTTCTTTTATAAAATTAAATAAAATCATCAACTAATTTCTCATATTCATCAATGGTTTGGTATAAATTATCCAATTTGATCCACTAATTACATAATATCCAAATACAAAAGGAAATATATTAAAAAAATTAAAATATTTAAACACAACAATTTAATAGAAATATATAATCAAAAAAATCAATTACATATAACTATTTTACCATACCAAAAAATTTATATAATAAAAAAAAGTATCGTGGAAAAACATTAATACATGTGATTAAACCCATATGAGAAAAAATAATTAAAAAATTCATAAATTTTAGAAAAATAAATTTTTCTTCAATAATCACAATAATAGAAATAAAGTTAAAAGAAATAATTTTTCAAAATACATTATATAAAAAAAATAATTTATAAATTATAAATTAATAAAGAAAAAAAATCATACCCAAAAAATTACAACAATAAAACAATTAAAAGTCAAAAAGTTACAAAAAATTATACATAAAAACATTTTTTAATAAAACAAATTCATTACAACAAACAAAATTTTACCAAATGACTATATAATTTATAATTATATAAATAAAAATAATTCAATGGATGAATTAACATTCTAACGGAAAAATTGTTAGTTTATATTAAAAAATCATAAAACAAACATAAAATTTTTATGACCGATAATGATAAATAGATCCTAAATACTAATCAACTTACTCAAACCCGTTGGAAATAGGGGTAATGGTATAAAATTAATGAAAATAATATCAAAAAAAGGATAATAGAAACAAAAAACCTTACACACTGGTTGTGTAACACCCCAAGCTTCCATGGTACGCTCCTCTTTGAATAATAGAGCAGCGTGTGTTGTATGCAACCTCGAGTTCTAACACACCACGAACAATAAAAGTAGTAGTTATGAATATTAATACCCACTTTTTGAAATTATATAAATTTTATATTTCAAAATGGACTTCATTTTTGGATTCAGAATATCGAAATTAGCCTATGTTGAATTATTGGTATTTTTCTGAGAACTTCCAATTTTTGATAAATAGTGAAAAATACTTAAAAAAACTTTTTAAATAAAAATAATTTATAGTGATAAATTATAAACTTGAGTGGTTATAAAGTTTAATTATAATATATTTTTACCATTTTATCCAATGGTGGTCATTAGAATTAATTTCACTTTGAAATTGGACATAAAAAATTGTCAATCTTTTGATTGATATTCTTTCTTAAAAACACGCTATTTGTTGTGACATCGGGAATTAATTATTAAATTAATTAATTCAACTTATAAGTTTTGAATTTTGTAAAATATATATCATTTTTTAATAAGGAATATAAAATATAGCTTAGGGTTAATTTTTGGTGTTGTTCTAAAAAACTTCGATTTTTGATGAATAGTGAAACCACTTAGTGGTAGTTAAAAAACCGATTTTTCGTTTAAATGAAAATTTACCACCTCTGTGATTTGAATTTAAAAAATCAGACTTAAATGGTTTTCATTAGGATAAAAAATATGGTTTAATGGGATTAAAATAATTTTTTTGTGAATAGTAACTTTTAAGTTTTATTAATCGCGATTAAAGGTAATTAGTGAAATTTAAGGTAAAAATGATATTATAAAAATAAGAAAATACCTTTACACTTGTCCTAAACTTATTTGATGAGTCATGGCCGACCAATAAAATCCATGGATCAACTTGGGGACCCCATGGAGCCACTTGGGTAAGAAAATGACATTAATAACTTTTTATTTAAAGTAAAAATAAAATTGTCACAAACATGTGTTGTTTTACTAAAAAAATTATTACATGGGGTTATATAAGTTAACATTTTGACTATAAATATTAATTTGAAAGATAAAAATATTTCCAAAATCATTGTAATTTTTTTTATAATTTTTATACATTAAATAAAATAAATTTTATATGACACCATGATGATGCAGCAATTACCTCATTAATTAACGATTTAAATAAAATGACAAGATAATGTAAAATATAAGACTTAAACTTGTCTAAAACCTATTGGATGGGTATATTTCTAACCCTTATCACCTTATCCTTGAAATATATAATTGTGGGACCTTTGAAATCTGAAAAGCACTTCATAATAATGTAACATTTCATGACCTTCCAAGAGTGCCCCTCCTCTCCTCTTATAAAAGGCCCCCACCTCTACCACCTTATTCACACCATCAAAGACATTTGGTTTGGACAAAATCTAACCAAATACTCTCTCAAATTACCTCTCTTACTCCTAGAAGCCTCACTTTGGGCAGAAGTCTTCCAAAGGAAGCCTTTGGCTCAAATCAAAAAGAGTTACCCGATTTTAAGGTAATGTCTTCTCTTATGTTCTTTTGTTTTATTTTGCTTCTACAACCCCTTAAACTATTTTTATTCCTTTATTTTGTAACAACAACAATATCTAAAATATACTAGGATGTTTTCATGAGAATTATTCTATTTAAACATACACATACCTTCGTCTAATGGTTAAAGAACATACTGTTTCTGTGGGTGGAGAATTACTGCCTCACGAAACGATGATTGTTCAATCTTATTTTAACACCTCTAATGGTGGCCATTATTATGACAATATTTTAATATATGATATATATATTCTGTTTATGTTTTCCTTATGCTTATGTATTTCTCATTTACGACATACCTTTAGGATTTCCATTATGGGTAAACACGATAATTTCATTTTAAGAAGTGCGGACTACCGCCCCCTCAACGTGATTTGAATCGTTAACGCCATATATGGGACGTATAAAGGATGGATTAAATGATATTATATATTATATTACACTGGAATTATAATATACATTTATATAATTATGATTTCATTCTATTAAATACGAAATATAAATGAAAGTAGCGTTCATGCGTACGTACGACTTACCATCTCCATGAACGGTGCATTTCATTTCTTACCTATAAATGTTACGTAATATTATGAATAAATGTATATAATAGATATATATGATATATATTATATCTAAATCATAAATATAATTCTGT
Organism: Viscum album; assembly: GCA_963277665.1. Taxonomy (NCBI): domain Eukaryota; kingdom Viridiplantae; phylum Streptophyta; class Magnoliopsida; order Santalales; family Viscaceae; genus Viscum; species Viscum album. The sequence goes on along the minus strand of OY728131.1, from coordinate 1,642,690,037 downwards.
ATATAATGGATATTTTACCACACGAACAACTTGTAATTATAAGAAGTTTATTTTTGACTCAAGTTCCAAAGATCGACAAAACGGCCGTTATTTACATAAATAATTACATAATGTTCATAACATGGTAATAAGTGATATAAAAGGGATAATAATCTTGAAAAATGTTCTTAAGAAATTAAAAATTAACTCTAGTTTATTATTCAGGAGGTTAAAGAACAGTCGAGTCAAGTCGGACACGAGGTAAGGGAACTTCTTAACCCAATTTCTATTCTTTGGGTTAATCTCCTACTTTCAAATTATGTCATGATATTATTATTTCCTATCTTGTATTTGTACATTATTTATGTGTAATTATAGTTAATACACATAATAGATCTATTTTATTTAAAAAATTATCTTTGTAAGGGAACTTCATAACCGAATTTCTGTTCTTTGGGTTAATCTACTACTTTCAAATTATGACATGATATTATTATGTTCTATCTTGTTTTTGTAATTCCTTTTTTTTGTACTTATAGTGAATACACATAATAGGTCTATTTTATTTAAAAAATGATCTTTGTAAGGGAACTTCTTAACCAAATTTCTATTCTTTCGGTTAATCTCCTACTTTCAAATTATGTCATGATATTATTATGTCCCATCTTGTTTTTGTAATTTATTTATGTGTACTTATAGTGAATACACATAATAGATCTATTTTATTTAAAAAATGATCTTGGTAAGGGACTTCGTCTCAATCTACTTTCATTGAGGCATATATTTTTTTATACACAACTTTCTTTTATACGGTGTATAAACCCTTTTACTTTTACATTTATTCAAAAGGAATCTTTTTTATACGAAGCGTTTTACTAAATGACAAAAGGGAATGTTTTTTTGGTCGTACATATGCGGCGACAACAACTTCTCCGCCGCCGTGACCATTATTTGAGTTTCGGCTTCCTCTACAAGCCATAACTTTTTTTAAATGAAACATAAATACCAAGTTTTAATTTTCTTTTATTTTGGTATTGAAAATGGTTTTGATAATGTTTTTATTATATCAATGTGTTGTATTGATATCTTGTGATTGAAATGTGGAAATGTTATGTTTCCTTTATGCATGTTTTATGTGATACGATTATGTTATGTTTTATGATATGTTTAAACCTGTTCATATGAGGAATGCATTGGACTTAATAAGTGACGGGTGGATCCCGCTATAACTCCTGAATGCATCGGTAGGTCTCATGAGACAAACTAGTGTCTTGGCACAAGGCCTTGACAGAATCTTATTTGTAGTCTTGGAATGAGGCATTTTCTACGTGGTTATGATAGTCTGGCATTATGCATTCCATCATTATAAAAGTGGTTATTGATATTTCATGTGATTATTCGACTAGTAGAATATCCATGTGAATAAGTAAATGGCATTATTTCATTTTATTTTTTCCATATTATGCTGAAGTTAAAGTTTAAAATGCTTTTGTTTTAGTTATACATTGCCTTAAATTTTAATGTTTATTTATGAAAGCTTCCTCTATATTGTTATCCTTACTGAGCATCTGAGCTCTCCCCTTTTAATGTTTTAATTTTTCCAGGATGTGAAGAAGTATTTTAGGAATGACTTGCAGGGATAGTCTGAAGGGGATATGAGTGTGGAAAATGGAGACTATGTTATTTTAGTTTTTCACTTTATGATGCAATGTAACATTTATGAATGTATCTAGTGTTTCAAAGGCTACTAAACAAATTGGTCTTTCGATACTTGATCTTTTGTGATCATTCCAATGTTATGTAATAATGCACCGACTCTGGGTAACTGGGGTTGGGGCGTTATAGTTGGTATCAGAGGCAGTTTAGTACTAACCTTGCAAGTTAGATTTAGATAAACTCCGATTAGAGCACATAGCCCAAAGATAGATTTTGAGGATTAGTATAGAAGAAATTCCTAAAATTCTGGTATTATAGAGATTTTGTGAGTTTTCCGAGCAATACATCTCTGTCTGGATACGAGCAGGTAGAGGCGGCTCTGGCACAGATGTACCTAGGCGTAAAACCTGAAAACACCGCTTTGAGCTAGACTCGAACGGGAACTAGTGCACTACAATGGGCCATGATGCACTCTTGGTTACGATACTCTCAGGGGATATTCTTAGGATAATTATCATTTTATTTACAAACCATTATGAAGGGTTTATGAGTATATACTTCCTCAAATAAAACATTTTTAGGATTATAGTTCAATTTATGTGAAGTGTTTTACAAGTATGGAATTATGTATTTTGATTCATAAACTAATCTAGTTTATGCCATTGTTTAGAAATGACGCCTAGTGGAAGGAATGGAAACTTTATCAATGCACACACTCCAGGTAGGGATTTACCTCCTGATCAAGATAATTATAGTGGATCTGGTGATACAACTGGTACTGATCAACTTATCACCATACTGGGATAACTCACTCAGGTTATGAATAGTAACCTTACTCGTATAGAGCACCCTGATCCGCAGCGTGGAGGATAAATGTTAGATCGCTTCATGAGGAAACAACCACCAATATTTAGTGGGGGTACAAATCCTTTAGTAGCTGAGCAATGGCTAAATTCCTTAGATAAAATATTCCATTCCTTGGGTAGTAGTGAAAGGGAAAAGGTTATCATGGTAGTTTACCGCCTCACCGGAGATGCTGATAAATGGTGGTCATTGATTCAAAACACAAAGGAAGATGATGAATTATCAAGTATGGAATGGAGGGAGTTTAAGGAAATTTTCTTTGAAAAATACTTTCTACATGACCATCGAGTAGATATGGAAAGGAAATTTCTGAGTCTGAGGCAGAAGGAGGATAAGAATGTCGCAAAGTATGAGGCCAACTTTACAAGGTTAGCGAGGCATGTTTCAGATTATATACGTAACCCAAGAAGTAAGATTGATAATTTCTTTTATGAGTTAAAACCATTTCTTCATCGAGCATTAGTCTCACAATCCTTCTCATCATACAAAGATATTGTCTCGTGTGCTATCAAGACAGAAAAATAATTCTCTAAATCTTATGACAACAAAGTAAAGCAAGAGAAGAAGAGAACATTGGAACAAGAGACAGATAAAAGGAAAAAGGGAAAAAATGATTTTCTATTATGTTATAATTGTGGGAATAATCACTCCAGTACTTGCCTAAAAGGAATGTGAGTTTGTTATAAATGTGGAGAAAAAGGTCACCAGGCTCGTGATTGCAAGGGAAAGAAAGAGGCTATCAATGTTGAATGCTACAATTGTAAAGAAATGGGGAATTATGCAAATGAATGTCATAAGCATCAGGGAAACTTACCTCAAAAAAGTCCAAGGGATCAAGGACGATCTTATGCTGTTACTACAGTTGAAGTGGAATAATTAATGTATTGGTGCTTTTGGACTCAAGGATTATATTCTGGTTATAAGAATAATGTGATATACATAAGGATTGTACTGCAGTACTTGTTGTTTTCATTAAGGTTTTAATATGATGAAGGTAATCATATTTTTATATGTGATAATAAGAGAAACTTTACTTTGTTTGAGGAATCTGATGATACAATTGATTTTAGAATTTAGAGACCTTTTAGAGAAAGTCTGGACAGAGGTATTTTGGATAACTATAAAGGTTGGAATGGATTAAGTTTAACTTTGGATAGTATTGTTTAAGGTTGAAACATTTCTGAAGATTATTTTTGGAATATTATAATACTATTGTTTTAGGAAAAAGACAACCTCTAGGTCGGGGGGACAACCCGTCACGTTGGAAAAAGCTGTAGGAATCGAACCCACGACCATAGTGTGACATGACTTTATTACCTACCACTAGCCTACAGGAAGTCCCTGGTTATTACAAAAAAGTTTTCATAATCTAAATGGTATGTGTTAATATTTGGAACCTTGTACGATTATTATAAATATAATATTTTTGAGTTCTATTATCTTTTTTAGTGAAAGATGGGTTTGTGGTAAATATTTATTAAAGAATGAAAGTCTACATGACAAGTAAGTATATTTCCTTACGTTCTTAGTAAATCTATTAAATAAATTCCTCAACATTATGAAAGGTAACTTAAAACAAAATCGTTTTCGGTTAACTTTTCCTACTGTGGAATCAATGATCGTTTAACCAATCACAAGTTTGTGATTTTCTTGTAGTTAACTTTCTACTAATCCTATTTTATACAACTCTCCATCAGACCTTGATGGTTTGTTTTTCCTCCATATATGTATTTTCATAGAATCTTAGTATGGGATATCTCAGGTGACCTTTGTACTTCACTTTCTTTCTTTAAAAGTTATATTTTTATTAACCTTATTTCCGATGTGGGTTTTCCACAAAGGTATTTTTTATTTTCAACCTTTTATTTTTAAAGAAAAATTTTAAATTGCAAGGACGCAATTTATTGAAGGAGGGGAGAATGTAAAACCCCAATCTTCCATGGTACGCTCCTCTTTGAATAATAGAGCAGCGTGTGTTGTACGCAACCTCGAGTTCTAACAAACCGCGACCAATAAAAGTAGCAGTTATGAATAGTAATACCCACTTTTTGAAATTATATAAATTTTATATTTCAAAATGGACTTCATTTTTGGATTCGGTATATCGAAATTATCCTATGTTAAATTTTTGGTATTTTTCTGAGAACTTCCAATTTTTGATGAATAGTGAAAAATAATTAAAAAAAACTTTTTTAATCAAAATAATTTATAGTGATAAATTATACAATTGAGTGGTTATAAAGTTTAATTATAATATATTTTTACCATTTTATCAAATGGTGGTCATTAGAATTAATTTCACTTTGAAATTGGACATAAACAATTGTCAATCTTTTGATTGATATTCTTTCTTAAAAACACGCTATTTGTTATGACAACGGGAATTAATTATTAAATTAATTAATTCAAATTATATGTTTTTATTTTTTTAAAATAGATATCATTTTTTAATTAATAATATCAAATATATATTAGGGTTAATTTTTGGTGTTGTTCTGAAAAACTTTGATTTTTGATGAATAGTGAAACTACTTCGTGGTAGTTAAAAAACTGATTTTTCGTTTAAAAGAAATTTTACCACCTTTGTGATTTTAATTTAAAAAATCTGAAATAAATGGATTTCATTAGGAAGAAAAATGTGGTTCAATGGGATTTAAATAATTTTTCGGTGAATAGTAACTTTTAAGTTTTATTAATCGCGATTAAAGGTAATTAGTGACATTTAAGGTAAAAATGATATTATAAAAATAAGAAAATACCTTTACACTTGTCCTACACTTATTTGATGAGTCATGGAAGACCAAGAAAATCCATGGGTAAACTTGGGGACCCCATGGAGCCACTTGGGTGAGGAAATGACATTAATAACTTTTTATTTAAAGTAAAAATAAAATTGTCACAAACTTGTGTTGTTTTACTAAAAAAATTATTACATGAGGTTATATAAGCTAAATTTTTGACTATAAATATTAATTGGAAATATAAAAATATTTCCTACATCATGGTAATTTTTTTATAATTTTTAGACATTAAATAAATTAAATTTTATATGACACCATGATGATGGAGCGATTACCTCATTAATCAACGAATTAAATAAAATGAAAAGATAATGTAAAATCTAAGACTTACACTTTTCTAAAACCTATTGGATGGGTATATTTCGAACCCTTGTTACCTTATCCTCTAAATATATAATTTTGGGACCTTTGAAATCCGAAAATCACTTCATAATAATGTAACATTTCATGACCTTCCAAGAGTTCCCCTCCTCTCCTCTTATAAAAGGCCCCCAACTCTACCACCTTATTCACACCATCAAAGACATTTGTCTCGGCCAAACTCTGACCAAATACTCTCTCAAATTCCCTCTATTACTCATAGAAGCTTCACTTTGGGCATAATTCCTCCTAAGGAAACCTTTGGCTCAAATCAAAAAGAGTTACCCGATTTTAAGGTAATGTCTTCTCTTATTTCTTTTGTTTTATTTTTCTTCTCCAACCCCTTAAACTCTTTTTATTACTTTATTTTGTAACAAAAACAGTATATAAAATATACTAGGATGTTTTCATGAGAATTATTCTATTTACACTTACACATACCTTCGTCTAATGGTTAAATAACATACTGTTTCTGTGGGTGGAGAATTACTGCCTCACGAAACGATGATTGTTCAATATTATTTTAACACCTATAATGGTGGCCATTATGATGACACTATTTTCATATATGATATATATATTATTTTTATGTTTTCCTTATTATTCTGTATTTCTCATTTATGGCATACCTTTATGATTTCCATTATGGGTAAATGCGATAATTCTATTTTAGGAAGTGCGGACTACCGCCCCCTTAAAGTGATTTGAATCATTAACGCCATATGTGGGACATATAAAGGATGGAGTAAATGATATTATATATTATATTATACTGTAATTATAATACACCTTTATATCATTATGATTTCATTCTATTAAATACAAAATAGAAATGAAATTAGCGTTCATGCGTACGTACGACTTACCGTCTCCATGAACGGTGCATTTCATTTATTACCTCTAAATGTTACGTAATATTATGAATGAATGTATATAATTTATATATATGATATATATGATATCTACATCATGAATATAATTCTGGATATAATGGATATTTTACCACATGAACAACTTGTAATTATAAGAAGTTTATTTTTGACTCAAGCTCCAAAGATTGACAAAATGATCGTTATTTACATAAATAATTACATAATGTTCATAAAATGGTAATATGTGATATAAAAGGAATAATAAACTTGAAAAATTTTCTTAAGAAATTATAAATTAAATCTAGTTTATTAATCAGGAGGTTAAAGAACAGTCGAGTCAAGTCGGACACGAGGTAAGGGAACTTCTTAACCCAATTTCTATTCTTTGGGTTAGTCTCTTACTTTCAAATTATGTCATGATATTATTATGTACTATCTTGTATTTGTACATAATTTATGTGTACTTATAGTGAATACACATAATGGATCTATTTTATTTAAAAAATGATCTTTGTAAGGGAACTTCTTAACCCAATTTCCGTTCTTTGGGATAATCTCTTACTTTCAAATTATGTCATGATATTATTATGTTCTATATTGTATTTGTACGTCCTTTTTGTGTACTTATAGTGAATACACATAATAGGTCTATTTTATTTAAAAAATGATATTTTTAAGGGAACTTCTTAACCCAATTTCTATTCTTTGGGTTAATCTCCTACTTTCAAATTATGTCATGATATTATTATGTCCCATCTTGTATTTTTACTTTATTTATGTGTACTTATAGTGAATACACATAATAGATCTATTTTATTTAAAAAATGATCTTGGTAAGGGACTTCGTCTCAATCTCCTTTCATTGAGGCATATTTTGTTTTATACACAACTTTCTTTTATACGGTGTATAAACCCCTTTTAATTTTACGTTTATTCAAAAGGAATCTTTTTTATACAAAGAACTTTACTAAACGACAAAAGGGAATGTTTTTTGGTCGAACATACGCGGAGACAATGACTTCTCTACCGCCGTGACCATTATTTGAATTTCGGCTTCCTCTACAAGCCATAACTTTTTTTAAATGAAACATAAATACCAAGTTTTAATTTTATTTTATTTTGGTATTGAAAATGGTTTTGATAATGTTTTTATTATATAAATGTGTTGTATTGATATCTTGTGATTGAAATGTGGAAATGTTATGTTTCCTTTATGCATGTTTTATGTGATATGATTATGTTATGGTTTATGATATGTTTAAACCTATTCATATGAGGAATACATTGGACTTAATAAGTGATGGGTGGAGCCCACTATAGCTCCTCGATGCATCGGTAGGTCTCATGAGACAAACTAGTGTCTTGGCACGAGTCCTTGACAAAATCTTATTTGTAGTCTTGGCACAAGGACTTGTCTACGTGGTTATGATAGTCTGGAATTATGCATTCCATCATTATAAAAGTGGTTATTGATATTTCATGTGATTATTCGACTAGTAGAATATCCATGTGAATAATTAAATGTAATTATTTCATTTTATTTTTTCCATATTATGTTGAAGTTCACGTTTAAAAGGCTTTTATTTTAGTTATACATTGCCTTATATGTTAATGTTTATTTATGAAAGCTTCCACTATATTGTTATCCTTACTGAGCATCTGACCTCACCCCTTTCAATGTTTTAATTTTTCCAGGATGTGAAGAAGTATTTTAGGAACAACCTGCAGGGATAGTCTGAAGGGGATATGAGTGTGGAAAATGGAGACTATGTTATTTTAGTTTTTCACTTTATGATGTAATGTAACATTTATGAATGTATCTAGTGTTTCCAAGGCTACTAAACTAATCATTCTTTCGAGACTTGATCTTTTGTGATCATGCAAATGTTATGTAATAATGCACCAACTCTGGGTAACTGGGGTCGGGGCATTACAGTTGGTATCAGAGGAAGTTTAATACTAACCTTGGAAGCTAGATTTAGATAAACTCTAATTATAGAACATAGACCACAGATAGATTTTGAGGATTAGTATAGAAAAACTTCCTAGAATTTTGGTATTATAGAGATTTTGTGATTTTTCCGAGCAATACATCCCTATCTGGATACGAGCAGGTAGAGGCGGCTCTGACACAGATGTACCTAGGGGTAAAACCCGAAAACCCCGCTTTGAGCTAGACTCGAACGAGAACTGGTGCACGACAACATGCCTTGCTGCACTCTTGGTTAGGACACTCCCGGGGGATATGCTTAGGATAATTCTCATTTTCTTTAAAAACCATTATGAAGGGTTTATGAGTATATACTTCCTCAAAGAAAACATTTTTATGATTATAGTCCAATTTATGTTAAGTTTTTTACAAGTATGGAATTATGTATTTTGATTCATAAACTAATCTAGTTCATGCCATTGTTTAGAAATGACTCCTAGTAGAAGGAATGGAAACCGTATCAATGAACACACTCCATGTAGGGATTTCCTCCTGCTCAAGGTAATTATAGTGGATCTGGTGATACAACTGGTGCTGATCAACTTATCACCATACTAGGACAACTCACTCAGGTTATGAATAGTAACCTTACTCGTATGGAGCACCCTAATCCGAAACGTGGAGGATAAATGTTAGATCGCTTCATGAGGTAACAAACACCAACATTTAATGGGGGTATAAATCCCTTAATATCTGAGCAATGGATAAATTCCTTAGAGAAAATATTCCATGCCTTGGGTAGTAGTGAAAGGGAAAAGGTTATCATGGCAGTTTACTGCCTCACTGGAGATGCTGATCAATGGTGGTCATTGATTCAAAACACAAAGGAAGATGATGAAGTATCAAGTATGGAATTGAGGGAGTTTAAGCAAAATTTCTTAGAAAAATACTTTCCACATGACCATCGGGCAGATATGGAAAGGAAATTTCTGAGTCTGAGGCAGAAGAAGGATGAGAATGTCGCAAAGTATGAGGTTAACTTTACAAGGTTAGCGAGGCATACTACAGATTATATACGTAACCCAAAAAGTAAGATTGATTGTTTCTTTGATGGGTTAAAACCATTTCTCCATCGAGCATTAGTCTCACAATCCTTCTCATCGTATGAAGATATTGTCTCGTCTGCTATCAAGACATAAACAGAATTTTCTAAATCTTATGAAAACAAAGTAAAGCAAGAGAAGAAGAGAACGGTGGAACAAGAGACATATAAAGGGAAAAAGGGAAAGAAGGATTTTCCATTATGCCATAATTTTGGGAAGAATCACCCCGGTACTTGCCTAAAAGGAATGGGAGTTTGTTATAAATGTGAAGAAAAAAGGTCACCAGGCTCGTGATTGCAAGGGAAATAAAGAGGCTATCAATGTTGAATGATACAATTGTTGAGAAAAGGGGAATTATTCAAATGAATACCCTAAGCGTCAGGGAAACATACCTCCGAAAAGGCCAAGGGATCAAAGACAATCTTATGCTGTTTCTACAGTTGAAGTGGAATAATTAATGTATTGGTGCTTTTGGACTCAAGGATTATAATATGGTTATAAGAATAATGTGATATATATAAGGATAGTACTATAGTACTTGTTGTTTTCATTAAGGTTTTAATATTATGAAGGTAATCATATTTTTATATGTGAAAATAAGAGAAACTTTACTTTGTTTGAGGAATCTGATGATACAATTGATTTTCAAATTTAGAGACCTTTTAGAGAAAGTCTGGACAGAGGTATTTTGGATATCTATAAAGGTTGGAATGGATTTAGTTTAACTTTTGATAGTATTGTTTAAGGTTGAAACATTTTTGAAGATTATTTTTGGAATATTATAATACTATTGTTTTAGGAAAAGGACAACCTGCAGGTTGGGGGGATAACCCGTCACGTCAGAAAAAGCTGTAGGAATCGAACCCACAACCATAGTGAGAGAGGCCTTTATTACCTACCACTAGCCTAAAGGAAGTCCCTGGTTATTACAAAAAAGTTTTCATAATCTAAATGGTATGTGTTAATATTTGGAACCTTGTATGATTAGGATAAATATAATATTTTTGAGTTCAATAATATTTTTTAGTGAAAGATGGGTTTGTGGTAAAAATTTATTAAAGAATGAAAGTATACATGACAAGTAAGTATATTTCCTTACGTTCTTAGTAAATCTCTTAAATAAATTCCTCAACATTATGAATGGTAACTTAAAACAAAAACGTTGTCGGTTAACTTTTCCTACTGGGGAATCAATGATCGTTTAACCAATCACAAGTTTGTGATTTTCTTGTAGTTAAATTTCTTCTAATCCTCTTTTATACAACTCTCCATCAGACCTTGATGGTTTGTTTTTCCTCCGTATCCATATTTTCATATAATCCTAGTAAGGGCTCTCTCGGGTGACCTTTGTACTTCTCTTTCTTTCTTTTAATGTTATATTTTTATTAACCTTATTTACGATGTGGGTTTTCCACAAATGTATTTTTTATTTTCAACCTTTTATTTTCAAAGAAAAATATTAAATTTTGAGGATGAAATTTATTGAAGGAGGGTAGAATGTAACACCCCAAGCTTCCATGGTATGCTCCTCTTTGAATAATAGAGCAGCGTGTGTTATACACAACCTCGAGTTCTAACACACCACGACCAATATAAGTAGCAGTTATGAAAATTAATACCCACTTTTTGAAATTATATAAATTTTATATTTTAAAATGGACTTAATTTTTGGATTCGGAATATCAAAATTAGCCTATGTTGAATTTTTTTTATTTTTCTAAGAACTTCCAATTTTTGATGAATAGTGAAAAATACTTAAAAAAACTTTTTTAATCAAAATAATTTATAATGATAAGTTATACAATTGAGTGGTTATAAAGTGAAATTAGAATATATTTTTACCAATTTATCCAATGGTGGTCATTAGAATTAATTTCACTTTGAAATTGGACATAAACAATTGTCAATCTTTTGATTGATATTCTTTCTTAAAAACACGCTATTTGTTGTGACAGCAGGAATTAATTATTAAATTAATTAATTCAACTTATATGTTTTTAATTTTGTAAAATATATATCATTTTTTAATTAGGAATATTAAATATATCTTAGGGTTAATTTTTGGTGTTGTTCTGAAAAACTTCGATTTTTGATGAATAGTGAAACCACTTAGTGGTAGTTAAAAAACCGATTTTTCATTTAAATGAAAATTTACCACCTCTATGATTTGAATTTAAAAAATCTGACATAAATGATTTTCATTAGGAAGAAAATTGTGGTTCACTCGGATTAAAATAATTTTTTGGTGAATAGTAACTTTTAAGTTTTATTAATCGCGATTAAAGGTAATTAGTGAAATTTAAGATAAAAATGATATTATAAAAACAAGAAAATACCTTTACACTTGTACTACACTTATTGGATGAGTCATGGACGACTAATACAATCCATGGGTCAACTTGGGGACCCCATGGAGCCACTTGGGTATGAAAATGACATTAATAACTTTTTATTTAAAGTAAAAATAAAATTGTCACAAACATGTGTTGTTTTACTAAAACAATTATTAAATGGGGTTATATATGTTAAAATTTTGACTATAAAAATTAATTGGAAAGATAAAAAGATTTCATACATCATGGTAATTTTTTTATAATTTTTAGAAATTAAATAAATTAAATTTTGTATGACACCATGATGATGCCACGATTACCTCATTAATTAACGATTTAAATAAAATGAAAAGATAATGTAAAATCTAAGACTTACACTTGTCTAAAACCTATTTTATGGGTATATTTCGAACCCTTATCACCTTATCCTAGAAATATATAATTTTGGGACCTTTGAAATCTGAAAATCACTTCATAATAATGTAACATTTCATGACCTTCCAAGAGTGCCTCTCCTCTCCTCTTATAAAAGGCCCCCAACTCTACCACCTTATTCACACAATAAAATCCATTTGGATCGTCCAAACTCTGCCCAAATACTCTCTAAAATTCCCTCTCTTACTCATAGAAGCCTCACTTTGGGAAGAAGTCTTCCCAAGGAATCCTTTGGCTCAAATCAAAAAGAGTTACCCGATTTTAAGGTAATGTCTTCTCTTATGTTATTTTGTTTTATTTTTCTTCTCCAACCACTTAAACTATTTTTATTCCTTTCTTTTGTAAAAAAACCAGTATCTAAAATATACTAGGATGTTTTCATGAGAAGTATTCTATTTACACTTACACATACCTTTGTCTAATGGTTAAAGAACATACTATTTCTGTGGGTGGCAAATTTCTACCTCACGAAACGATGATTGTTCAATATTATTTTAACACATCTCATGGTGGCCATTATGATGACAATATTTTCATATATGCTATATATATTATTTTTATGTTTTACTTATGCTTATTTATTTCACATTTATGGCATACCTTTATTATTTCCATTATGGGTAAACGCGATAATTTCATTTTAGGAAGTGCGGACTACCGCCCCCTCAAAGTGATTTGAATCATTAACGCCATATATGAGATGTATAAAGGATGGATTAAATGATATTATATATGATATTATACTTGAATTATAATACACCTTTATATCATTATGATTTCATTCCATTAAATATGAAATAGAAATGAAAGTAGCGTTCATGCGTACGTACAACTTACCGTCTCCATGAACGATGCATTTCATTTCTTATCTCTAAATATTACGTAATATTATGAATGAATGTATATAATGGATATATATGATATATATGACATCTACATCATGAATACAATTCTGGATATAATGGATATTTTACCACATGAATAACTTGTAATTATAAAAAGTTTATTTTTGACTCAAGTACCAAAGATTGACAAAACGACCGTTATTTACATAAATAATTACATAATGTTAATAGCATGGTAATAAGTGATATAAAAGGAATAATAAACTTGAAAAAGGTTCTTAAGAAATTATAAATTAACTCTAGTTTATTATTCTGGAGGTTAAAGAACAGTCAAGTCAAGTCGGACACGAGGTAATGGAACTTCTTAACCCAATTTCTATTCTTTGGGTTAATCTCCTACTTTCAAATTATGTCATGATATTATTATGTCCTATATTTTATTTTTATATTATTTATGTGTACTTATAGTGAATAAACATAATAGATCTATTTTATTTAAAAAATTATCTTTGTAAGGGAACTTCTTAACCCAATTTCCGTTCTTTGGGTTAATCTCCTACTTTCAAATTATGTCAGGATATTATGATGTTCTATCTTGTATTTGTACTTCCTTTTTGTTTACTTATAGTGAATACACATAATAGGTCTATTTTATTTAAAAAATGATCTTTGTAAGGGAACTTATTAACCCAATTTCTATTCTTTGGGTTAATCTCCTACTTTCAAATTATGTCATGATATTATTATGTCCCATCTTGTATTTGTAATTTATTTATGTGTACTTATAGTGAATACACATAATAGATCTATTTTATTTAAAAAATGATCTTGGTAACGGACTTTGTCTCAATCTCCTTTTATTGAGGCATATTTTGTTTTATACACAACTTTCTTTTATACGGTGTATAAACCCCTTTTACTTTTATGTTTATTCAAAATGATTTTTTTTTTATATGAAGCGTTTTACTAAATTACAAAAGGGAATGTTTTTTGGTCGTACATATTCGGCGACAATGACTTCTCCTCCGCCATGACCATTATTTGAGTTTCGGCTTCCTCTACAATCCATAACGTTTTTTAAATGAAACATAAATACCAAGTTTTAATTTTCTTTTATTTTGGTATTGAAAATGGTTTTGATAATGTTTTTATTATATCAATGTGTTGTATTGATATATTGTGATTGAAATGTGGAAATGTTATGTTTCATTTATGCATGTTTTATGTGATACGATTATGTTATGGTTTATGATATGTTTAAACCTTTTTATATGAGGAATGCATTGGACTTAATAAGTGATGGGTAGAACCCGATATAGCTCCTCGATGTATAGTTAGGTCTCATGAGACAAACTAGTGTCTCGACACAAGGCCTTGACAAAATCTTATTTGTAGTCTTGGCACGAGGCCTTGTATACATGGTTATGATAGTCTGGAATTATGCATTCCATCATTATGAAAGTGGTTATTGATATTTCATATGATTATTCGACTAGTAGAATATCCATGTGAATAAGTAAATGGAATTATTTCATTTTATTTTTTCCATATTATGCTGAAGTTCAAGTTTAAAAGGCTTTTGTTTTAGTTATACATTGCCTTAAATTTTAATGTTTATTTATGAAAGCTTCCGCTATATTGTTATCCTTACTGAGCATCTGAGCTCACCCCTTTCAATGTTTTAATTTTTCCAGGATGTGAAGAAGTATTTTAGGAATGACCTACAGGGATAGTCTGAAGGGGATATGAGTGTGGAAAATGGAGACTATGTTATTGTATTTTTTCACTTTATGATGTAATGTAACATTTATGAATGTATCTAGTGTTTCCAAGGCTACTAAACTAATCGGTATTTCGAGACATGATATTTTGTGATCATGCCAATGTTACTTAATAATGCACCGACTCTGGGTAACTGGGGTCGGGGTGTTACAGGTTGTGGGTCAACCAATATAGCTCAATGATTATGAATAAAGGGTAAAGGATAACGATTGAGGTTAAAATGTTTAATGATGATGAAAATAAACTCCCAGAAAAATTTAGCATTTTTAGGGGTATCTGGTGTCCTTGGGCGCTATAGTCGGTTGGGAAGATGCGTTTTGATTGAAAAATAAATGTAGCTTTTATTGTACCATGTAATTATTAAAACATTTTTTATATTAGTTTTTATAAAAAGTCAATAAAATTTTATTTAAAATCCATATCAATTTCATTTTTTATAAAACTTGTGTTAAAAAGTTTTATGAAACACTTCTACTATTAGTTTAAAAAATTCTTAAAATTTTCCAACTACACTTTTATAATTATTTAGGAAAAAACACTATGTTAAAAAATAGAAGTTAAAGACCCTATTTCTACTATTTATAATGGTAAAATTCATCAATGCGACCCATGTAATATAGAACTAAAATGATTTAAAATTATATCTATTCAACACAACATTCATCTTCATGACATAATGTCCGTCATGAATTACCTTTAACTACTTAGAGTGATATATTCTAAAAGTAAAAAAAATTATAGCCTTAATTAGGATAAAAACTATATTTCAGTAATTAGTCTTTGAATCCTTTATAGATATAGATTCATCTACCAACTCTAATGTCATGATTCACCTACAAAAAAACCCAGAAATTAAATTAATGTGCAGATTAAATCCAATTACTGTTACATATTTATTGATTATTGGATTTTTAGTATTTAGTATATCCATAGACTCTACATCCATGTATAATCCTACCATGGTGATATATGTAACATCATATTAATCATTCTGAAGTAATTCCATTCCCTTTACATGTTTTCCAATTAAATTTGGTCTATCTTGGGAATCTTTAGGATTGAGATTATTTTTTGTGGAAAATTACCTAAAGTAAATGGTTATATATTGATTTTAATTATTGGATTCTTTGCCTAAATGTTTTTATGGATTATTGGGGACCTTCTTGAGTTCATAGTATTCCCAAGGTAGTATTTGGGTTTTTAGGTAAGAATCTATTGTTTCTGGACTCTGGAGAAGAAATACATGCCATGTAATGGCAGTACATAAAATTTATGTTCTTGAGGATAGATTCCATAATCTTGGGACATAGTGTGAATGTAGTACTCACTGTGTATAAAATACACTCCATATAATGTTAAATGATATTATTTTAATAAAAAACAATTGGTTTTTTGGAATATCTCAGTCCGAACAATTACATGATGTATAAATCAATTACATGCTAGGTAAATGTCATAGATTCGAAATTTAGGGAACTTTACAAGTGATATGTTTTTTCATTCATCCATATGTCTTATTTTTGGACCTATAATTCTTCTCCGATGATTTTGAGAGTCACTATTTTGTTTAGATTGATTTATTTTGTGATTGATCATCATTGTGGTTGGGTTTCACCACTTTGGGTCATTAACCCTTTATACTTCTTCATTACTTTGTTCATAGATATTTCATTCCATTTGGTTATCAAATTCGATGACCCATGTGGATGTTTCTCATTTTTTTATTCTTTATTCATTGAGTGTTCTTGTTCTGGGGTAATTCTTTTTTTTTTCATGTGGTGGCTGTGTGTTCTTAAGGTATTCGTCGATTCCGTATCTCTTTTAATACATCTTATAAATTGAATCAACTATTTGATGTGTATATTAGTCTAAGGGCCACTATTGTTAGTGTTGAATCCTTTTATATGGTGCATTCTATTATGGGAGTGTGCGACCACTGTTTTTAGGTTGGTGGTTCCCTCTATATACTGTGTGGATGAACATCATTGCTCATATTTCTCATAAAATGTTTTTTAAAAGAAAATAAATTATATTATTGATTTTATTTTTTATGTGGAATTGTGTTTCTATAAATTATAGCCTTCCCCTTATTTTTGGTAAATAAAAGTGAATTTTAAGGAATTATTAAATGGTTTGTCAAACTATTTTCAAATCATTAAGGAAGGAAACAGTTTTATCAAATGATTTGAAAAAAATGCACAAGGTATGCCTTGGGTACATAGCTGGATGATATAATAATAGGTCACATCCACTATCAGGGAGTGCTCTTATGGGGATTTCCTATACCCCCTAGACCCTTTGTTCTAGATAAATGTTATTATATTTGGGAGGTTCACTTGTCAGATTGTTCCTCTTCTCATTAGACATGATTCATATGTATTGTTTCCTGATGCACGCATGATGGTTTATGTTAGGTTTGATAGTCCTAGGAATCTAGACCTAGTAAAATCCATGGCATGATTTTACATGTTCTTCCAATTTTGTTTTGTACAGTTTTTTTAATCCATGGATTTGATATGATATCTGATGCATTATTTTTTGATAATATATATTTATTGTGATATATATATGAAATGATTTGAAATTGATTTACCTTTATTATTTGGAAATGTAGAAAATGGGGAAATTAAATTTTTCCCAAGATATTGATATAAAAATGTTTAAACTATTATTAATAATTATTTTATTTAATATTGAGCATGATTGGATTATAATTTAGAGAATTGATATAGAACACATGGGTGAAAGAGTACTGAGAATGTTACCTCTCACTATTCATACTCCTTCGGTGGTGAGTATACCTAGTTATAACCTTAGATAAAGTGAATGGAAAGGCGCCACAGTGAGGTGGTGATGTTTTTTTGTAATATAATATGGGTATCTAGTGGTGATATGGTTGGTTTCTTCCCATGCAATCTTATGGATTAGACGGGTTTTACTATTTTAGAAGGAATTTGTGGTTGGGATTGTACTTGGATATTGTTTCTACTCTAGGGTTTTTTATTTTCTGATATTTATATTTAGTTCTAGAAAATATTTATATTTTCTAATGTTGTCTCTATTATATATATGTATATATATATATATCTCTTTTCATTGCTTCAGGTTAGAAGAAATTGTTCCCTTGGTTTGTTGTTTGATGCCTCGGTGCTAGTCACTAGACTTTAAGGATATGTATATCCTTTCAGCTATATGGTATATCTGGTTTTTTATTATAATGAGAGGGTATTTCAGTAAATTCATTATAGTTTGGTATTAAATTAGGAATCTCTTGAAGATTCCTTATATGGGGATTCTTGGTAAACTAGTGATAGGATTTCTAGGACATGAGATGTATTATGTTATGACTTTCTATCCAGCTCTTGACCTTTTGAGATTCAAGTTACCATGTGATGTTTGGATGTGTGTCTCCTATTTTGAGTTATTGATGTTAATATTAGTTTTTTTCTTATGGTTTCTCTGATTTGAACTGATAATTTTCTTCTATTTGATCATTTTGTCAAGTTTGGTGCACAATAGTATGCCTCCAAGAAATTATTTGCGAGTTCTATAGGAATGTGAAGATGATGCTCTTCAATGGAATCCTATAATAAAGCAAGAATTTATCAAGGACATTTTTTGAGAAGTCAATGCTTTTGACAAGAATGTACCATATGTTCATAATAGATTAATTGAGGAATAACCAGGATTTATTGGATAAAGAGATTGATCACATGAGTTATTTTATATGAAGACACTCTCCACTAATGGTATGAATGAACCTCAAGATGTGGAGGATTGGAATAAAAATAATGATAAGATATTTGACTTTTTGGATACACTTGAGTGTTATGAGTTCATAATTTAGACTTGAGAGTCCTAGTAAGAATTGGTGGTATTCCATAGTTTATGAACATATACACAAGGTTTTAGACATGAAGGGTTTCAAGACACTTTTCCTCTATGAGTTTTTTCCTGATTCACTGTTGATGTAAAAGGATGTAAAATTCATATCATTGTTGAAGGGAGATCATTCAATGTTACTATACAAAAATCTATTTTCTAAGCTAGTACATTTTGTACCATAGGTTATATAGTATTACATTCTACGGTATCATATGTACCTATAAGGATTCCATCCAGATATCAGATCATATGTATTTATATAGAAGATTTCAATCTGTGAAAATATATTATACAAGGTTATTATGGGAAAAATTATTATATAAATAATGGTTGGATACTCTAACCCCTCTCTTCTAAATAGTGGCATCTTCAGTGGATTAATATGAAAAAAGATAAAGTGGAAGGATCATCATAGGTGTTGTATAGGTGGTTATTAGTAACAGATGTATTCGACACCTCTAGTTATAGCTAGAGGCATACCTATTACATGATATTATAATGGAAATGTTGAAAACACATGGAGTTCCATTCCTCCACCTTCAAATATGTGTAACAGTTGTGGATGTTATGGTTATTTATAGTGTTTCTATTAGGATATGTATTCTCTTCTAAATGGTTAGGGATTGTTGACTCCAAATGCCACTACAGTGCTATAAGATTCATTAAAAGACTATAGGTTTCTATCCATATGAATCATAAGTGAAGCACCTTCACATAGTGGATGAGTTTATAGTGGAGGTATATGTGGTTCTAGTGACACTAAGAGTTATAATCTTAATTGCATATTCATTAGTAGTTTCTTTATTTGATACTAATACTTCCAAATCATTTATATCTAGGTGTTTTTTATATGTTTATCCTTCCATGAAAACTCATTTCATTTATTATGGAGTTAGAGGCACATATAAATAAGAGGAAAGAGTAGGGTTTTGGTTTCCTTTCATGTTATTTATACCTTGTGTGGAGCTAGAATGGGATTTATAGTTCTTGATCAGGACATGTTTGGAATCATCATCAGGATGGACTTTATTTTTTCCCATCATAAAGAGGTTTATTAATATCATCTATGTGTCTTATTTCTTGTAGTTTATTGGAGATCACATGAGTTTTAGGGAGAGTGGGAGTTGAGGTTTTTCCCTGCATGATATTCTTTCCCAAATATCTGATGTTTTTTGACTTCTATTGCAGTTTCTACCGATGTCATTTATTCTATTTTTCATCTTACTTCCATCATTTTGAGTGTTTGTAGCTTTTACCATATTATTTATCTAAGATTCGTACATAGAAGGAGGTAGAGTTTATGATCTAATTGGATCTAGGGACATAACCAATTTTGATATCTTCTTATCGTATGAAACCTAAAGAGCTAAAATATCTCATGTTTCAGTTATATGATTTTGGTGAAAATGGTTTTCCCCTAGTGTATCACATTGGATTCCCCAATTATCTTTTCTAATAATGAAGAATGATTAGTCTGATTGTGTGATTATTAATTGAATTTAATCATGGTTACAGATAAGAAAATTATTCTTTTTTCCATGCATGTATGATTTGATAAATATGTTAAAGTGATAAATTATTTTTCTAATATTTTCCTTCTATCGGTTTGTCATCAGCTTAGAGTTTTGGTGTGTGATATATTAGAGGAATCTTTTAGGAGTAGGTATAACCATTAAAATTATCTTTGGATGTTTTTGGTCTTACTAATGATCTGATAATTTTTTTGGATTTGATGAAATATATATTCCATCAGTATCCTGACACATTTTCAGTTGTGTTTGTAGATGAGATTTTGTTTTATTCATGACTAGACAACTATCATGAGAACAATAAGAATTAGGTTTTGGAGATCATTAGGAGTAACTGTCTGTATAGATAGATTAATAATTTAATTTCTAAAACTAGGAATTAAATTTCATAGCACACCAAATTTATGAGCATGCCTTATCAGTTGATCCTGAGAAGGTAAAGTTCATCCTGTCACGGCGGGGGCCGCAAAATTTGATTAGGATTCATAGCATCATTGTTCATGCTAGATACTACTAATAGTTCATTATGGATTTCTCAATGATGTAATTGAAATTAAATTCCCTTATCAATAAAGAGATTAAATTCACATGGGATTCAATGTGCGTGTCTTATTTTGATAAGCTAAAATCCCTTCTAAAATAGGTTTTTATTTTTATCTTACCTGAGACCAATAAAGGATATGTGGTTTTCTTTACTGCCTCTGGCAATGGTTTGGGTTATTTTCTCAAGAAGGGTGATCATGTGGATTCTAATGGATCTTTTCAGTATTAGAAACGTGATAATATTTAAATGAATCATAATTTAGAGCTTCCAAAAATTATGTATTCACTTAAGTGTTGGGGAAAGTATATTTTTTTGGGAGAGTTTCATAGTATGTTCTTACCATAAAGGTTTGAAAAATATATTTTTACAAAAATAATTACATATTTGATAGATTTAGTAGGTGGAATATATTTATATGTTTGAATTCAATATCACATACACCACAGTGATGGGAATATAATTTTATAAGCTCTTATCAAGAAAGTTCCATCGTAAGATATTCATGAATTGATGGAAGAATGGAACCTTATAGGGATTTGTTCTCAGTTGCATATGGATGGTCAAGATGATGTTTTGGGTATGGTTAGGAGTAATGTTTAGTTATCATAATCCCTTATTTATTCTATTCTATATAATAAATAGTAGGATGACATGTTCAGAGGAATTAGAGAAACCCCACATGGTGGGGAGATCATTTCTGGTAGATCCGTCTCTTCACGTAGAATTATCCATGTTTAGAGATAGTTTTATTTCCCAAAATCTATTAGGATATTTTTTTATTGTCATATTTATTCATGGGATTTTCATATGGTCACTTTGAATATATTTTATGACTTGAGACAATATTTCGAGCGGTTTGGTATAAAAAGTGACATCAGAAATTATGTGTCCCATAGTTACACCTTCCAACAGATTAAGGGAGAGCATTTGAGACCTTCTGGTTTGATTCAGCCTATTCCAGTTCTGGTTTGGAAATGATATGAGGTGTATATAGTATTTATTTATGTTCACATGGACTTCCTGTAGAGGAAATTTTATCTTGTAAGTAATTTATTTTTTGAAAAATTCATCTCATTTAATTTCTAACAAAGACACCCGAATTGTTAAAAACCTCGGTAAACTATATATGAATGAAATTGTGAGGTTACATGGAATTAATTATACAGTTACTTAAGAAATTGATCATATGTTTACTTTGAGATTCTTGAGGATTATCCAGGAGGAAATAGAGACTTAGGTCAAGTGGAGGATAACTTATTATCCATATACAAATAGCCATATAGAGAATGCAATTTAGATTTGGATGATATACTTTATACATGTGACCTAGATTTTGATGAATCTTGGGTTATATATTTTTGATGAGTTGAGTTTTATTGTAATATTAGTTATTATTATTTGATGATAATGTCTCATTTTTAGATTTTTACGAACTCGAACGAATATCATATCTATTCTGGTTAGAGGTGGGTGAAGCTTCATTAGTGGGGTTGAGATTGTTTAAGGGGATTTTAGCGATGATTCATGATATTAGTCGGCATATACTTATAGTAAAGAGTCAAAAGAAATACTATATAGATCAAATACATTATCCTTTAATTTTTTCTAATGGTGACTGGGTTTTTTAAACGTTTATTCTCAGTTGGGATATTGTCAACTTGGGAAATAGGGAAAGTTGGATTCCGGATATGTGGGATCATTTTTCCTCAATGAGTATCTTGGAAATGTCTTTTGTTGGTTTGAATTTCCAATTTAGGTTAAATGAATTCGTGATGTTTTCAACATATCGCATCTCATGAAATATCATCCTGATCCTCCTTAGCTTCTGAGTTCAAAGAAGATTGAGTTAGAGATGGATTTTTCTTTTTTTGAACATCCAGTTGAGATCATTGAATCTCAAGTGAATGAATTGTATGGAAATTCAATTACATTGGTCAAAGTGTTATTATGGAATAGATCATAATCTAATGAGACTTGGGATCATGATTGTTTTATGATGGAGAAGTGGCCTCACCACTATACCATACATCATTCTTCCACATGACTTTATAGGGATGGAAATACTTTTGGTGGGGATCATGAAACATTCCTTTACCATATATCATATAATTCCCTTATCATTAACTATTTTCCTCTTTAATTGTGTGCATAATAGGAATCCCAAAGATGAAGATATTTTTTTAATAAAATTTCCTAATTTTTGTGGTTAATATTTTTTTTAATTAATTGAGTCCAGGTATAAATGTTTCAACCGTTTTTCAGTGTCCTTCTCGAGTTCAGAGGATGTCTGAGGTATTTTGGGTTTTTTGGGGTAATAATTTGAAGTTTTTACAATCTTTAGGGAAAATAAAATCTGTTTAATGATAGTATATGATATGTATGTGTGTAAAGTAATATTTCATGATCCTAGTACACCTTTTTAAGGTATTAAATTCTATGCATAGATTTTATGACATATAACATTAAAAGGAAAGAGTTTAATAAAAAATAAATGAGTTTTAGGGATTATCCGAGTCCTGAGGATTAAAAAATATGTAAATATATTAAACTCTTTGTAAATCTAATTTATTTTTTACGGTTCAAAATGAGTGACATGTTATTTCATTAGTCCAATGACTTTGGTTCTATCGACCTAAAAAACTACTTTTGTGATTTTCGGAGTCACTATTCAGTCTAGGTTGATCCATTCAACAATTTATTACAATTTTGGGTGGTTTTCTTCCCTATGAGAGAGTAATCTATTTTTCATCTATTCTTATATGATCATGATAGATCTATTTTGTTGTGTTATTAAATCAATTTAACCATGGTGATGTTTCTTATTATATTCTTCTAGATCTTTTTGGTGATCTTGTTCTTTGTGTTGTTCTTTTTTTTGTGTTGTGGAAGGTTTGTGTTCATTATGAATGATTTGATTCCTCATATCTTCATATTATTTCTATAAAATGAATCAATTCTATAATGTGTATATTTTTTCTAAGGCCTTGTTTGTCACTGTGCATTCCATTCTTATGGTGGGTTATGTTGTTGTTGTGTGTGACTTGAGTTTGGTGAAGGTGGCTCTAACTGTAGCCTATTTTGGTGAACTAAATTACTCCTTTTAGTGAAAAAAATTTATTGAAAATGAAATTGAATGATATTATTTATTATATTTGTTTGTGTGGAATGTGGTTCTTATAATAGATGGTTTCTGATGGATTTTTTAAATAAAAAGTTCTTTCAAAGAATTATGAAATGGTTTTTAAAAATGTGTATCAATTCATTGAATAATGATATTTTTTGATGAAATGATTTAAAAATTAGTGAAAATTGAAAGCATTAGGTAATTAGGTGGATGGTATGATAACAGATCTTATCCACTATCAAGGGGTATTCTTGTGGGGCTTTCCACTCCTCTATAATCCCGTTGTTCTAGGGAATTGTTTGATCTATTGGGAGATTCAATTTATAGGGTGTTCCTATGATCTATATACACGATTAATATGTCTAGTGTCTTGATGAATTCATTATTTTATATGTTAGGTTTGACTGTCCTAGCTATCCTGGCCATGTTTGATCCTAGAATGATGTTACTTGTGCTTCTGCTTTTGGTTTGTATTGTTTTTTGTACAACCATGGATTTGATATGATTTGTTATGAATTAATTATTCTGATATGATATGTCTTCTATGATATATATATATATATATATGATTTTTTTTGAAACTTGTTTAATTTTTTATTTTCAAATATAGAAAAAGGAAAAATGCAGTTATTTTTCTATTCTTTTGATATAATAATTATCAATCAATTATGATGCCTTGTTTTATTTAATTTTTTTCATGCCTAGATTATTATTTAGATACATGATAAAGAACTCCTTGGTGATACCGTATTGAGCCTATTATCTCACACCCTTCGTACACCTTTGGTGGTTCATAGACATGGTTATGTTTTTTAATGCATGGAATGGAAAGTAACCATAACGAGTCATCGAGCTTTTCACTCAGCTAGGATGGGTATATTGTGGTAAGACGGTGGAGTTTACCTATGATATCATGTTATGTATAATTGATTTCTTTTTTTAATGGTAATTTTTGTTGGAATTGTACATCGAGGTTGTTTCTATACTTAGGATGTTTAGTTTCAGTTTTATATTTTTAGTTGTGGAAAAAATTTATATTTTCCATTATTTTGTCATATATATATATATATGTGCCAATTAATTTCTTCATGTTGGGTGATATCATTACCTATATTTTTTTCTCTATACCAAGGTTCTATTTGCCATCATATAGCAAACCAGAATGCCCTTCAGGTATTTGGTGTATCAATTTAGGTTTATGTTTGTGATGTTATTTGGGTCATCTTGTTACAAAATGTATATTACCAATTAATGTTTGGTTTACTCCACCATTTTCTCACCCAAGAACCCATATATTAATCCTTTTTTTATATTCACATTAGTGAGATCATTGTTTATACTAATACAAAATCATGCGTGTCTTGATTCTAATTATTTTAGGTCTATAGTGATGCAAAAATATCCTATTTTCATATAGGCACAAATCCCATTTACATTATTCTTAGTTTTCAGGCTCTAATAAATTCATGTTAGGTCTACGACACCAACCCATCAATAGGATATGAATTTCACATTGTTGAAGTATATATATCTTAAATCCACATTTTATATTATGAAATTTAATATTTAATAGTTTATAACTAAAGGTATACTGGAAATAATGGATAAATATTTCATGCCACTACTAATTCCAATCGTTGTGTAATATCTAGATATATTGTAAGGAACTAACCCATAAATTAATACTATATCACATGCCATATTTTAAGGAATGAATATTGTTTATTGGGGTTATTTAGTGATAATAATTATTGTTTGAATGAATTAATAAAATATTTTATATCATTAAAGTGTAATTACATAAGATTTAGTGATAAAAATTTGATTCTTTCTTAAATGGTGCTATATAAAATGTCTAAGGAATTTACTCATGCATTATAATACATGAGTAAATTATTCAGCACATGAGAATCATACATATGATCCCACTAAAATGGGATGGTATAACTTATTCTAGATCATTCATTTGTGGTTAAATCTATAAATCATATAGCATTTTTTTTCTTCCATTACCTATTTAGGCACTTACATTCCATGATAAAAAGATTGATCTCACAAGAATTTCAGGTGATTCTACTCCAAAATATATATTTTTATTATAAAACCACATTGAGGTTGTGTGTTAACTATTTAATAATTAGAAGACATATAGTGTAAAATCATCGGCCAGTCTATCAACCGTAAACCATTTGATGAGAATTCAAAAAGTACTTACAATCATGATTCAAAATTCATACATAAAAATCTACATCACACCCTAGACGCCAAAATCCATATTTTTGAATTAAAAATTCAATATCAAATGGGAGAAAATATTAACAAAAAATTCATATCCATTGACCGACCATATGAAACATTGAGCCTAGAAAATAGTCACTCTAAAATAAGCCCTCGAAAATTTTGTTGTTGTCATCCATCACTACCGATCACCAATCCAATGGAAACAAAAATCTATAACTCACATCATCGACATGGATGAGGTTCCTATGGCCACATTTGTGGACAAAAATAAAAAATATGATGAAAAACAATGTCATTGAGAACACAAGGGAACATATACTTCTATGGTCATGTCTAATGGAGAATCTACGTCTAGTCAAGAAACACATCTAAAAAACTCATAGAATCCCACCATACCATGATGACTAGGTGAGAGATAGAATAATTTATAAGGATAATAGTTTATAGTTTAAGAGGCTCCCAAAAAAGAATTGTGATATGCGTGCCTCTTAGAACACTTTTCATCTCAAACAACACATCCCAAATCTTGTAGAAGACCACCACACCATGGCCACTAGGAGAAGCGATATAATCTTGAAACTAAGAAAGAGTATAATTAAAAAAAATCACTCAAATGTGAACCATACCATCTTTAGGATACCAACACCTTCCATAAAAAATCATAAAATGGTCATCACTGCCTTCTTAGGACCCCACTAGAAAACGCACATGCCCGCCACCATTCAGTGAGAACCATTTGCAATTGAGAAATTAACACCTATTCTACCATAACTGTCTAAAAATTAATCATTGGGAGTAGAATAAACATTTTCATCATCAAAGATAACTATAAGAGGATATTCAGAGGGATGATCACTTCTCATGGATGTCGACATGTGGACACTAACACATCTCCCCCCATAGAAATCGAACATCATGAGACATAGAAAAACATGCGATCCATAAAAAAAGCATCAATAAAATGCGAAGAAACTAAAAATAATGACCAGGGGAGTCTAACTAATATCCCCTAAGAGGATATCTCGGCTAACTGGAGGTGTGAGGTAGTAAAACCCTAGATTTCCTGATCTTGACCAGTCTCTCTCTTCTATGAATTTATGTCAGAATGATAGAATTTAAATAATATTCATAGTTCAAATATTATATGATTCATTAGAAAATGTATACCTATGGAAGTGGGACATAATTTTTATTACACTTATTTTCTATTGGTCAACCACATATGATGAATGTGGACGTTTTAGAGAATTATTGATGTTTGGAGCACAATTAAAAATTTTATCTTTTCATGTTTATTTAGATTCATTTATCTAGCATGAAGATCAAGGATTGGGGTTATTAATCCCTTTTTTATGTTTAATAACTATTTATAGATCCCTTAAAATCCCAACTATAGTATTAGAGAAAACTATGAATTTAGATTCTGAAATAATGAGTAAAAATGAATATTATTGATTTCATATTTCTTATTGTATTGTTATCCAAACAGAAAACTAAATAAAAATATCATTGATTTATACTAGTCATAACACACGTACCCCAACAATTGTATTCCATAATCAACATTTCATGATGTGTCATGGAAATATAAAATATAATTGACTATGAAACATTGATTCATAACATTAAATATAATATTCTATTATAGAAGAAGAAATCACTTTCATTCATAATGTATGAATGAAAAAAATCACTATAATCCTATCAATCATATCAAATTATTTTCACTATATCATAACATGTAACATATATCATATCATACGATTAGTCCTGAATCATTAAATAAGATTTGTTTAAGAAAGATAATTTTTTATTTTCAATTATGAATTATATTATATTATTCTAAAAATATTTATAAATAATGATGAACTGTATTTTGGTTATATTTATTAATTTATTATAATTTTTAAGATAAATAATTATAAAGAGTTTATAATTTTTTAATCAAATGCTTTTAAAACATTTATTTATAAATACCCTACATTTTTAAATGATAATATTAACATATACATTTTACTAATTTATATGGAATGCATTATGTCTTATATATAATATGTATATTTATAAACCATATATCTAATTTATAAACTAATTAGGAGTTAAAATATAAGGCTAAAAATAAGGTTTTTTATTTTAATGATTTTGAATTGTTCATAATACCTAATTTGAATTAATAATATTGAATTCCTTATTTGAGATATTATTTTGAAGAAATAAAAATAATAATTCATGATTTATATATGATAAATGTTTAAATAATATTATGTATGGGATATTTATATTAAGTAAATGCTTATATAATATAAATTGAAATATTAAATGTTTATATTTCACAAAATATCATATATTTAATGTAAAATTATTAATAATGAATAATATCAGGGAGTTAATATTATGAACTGAATATAAACTCTTTATATTAAAGGTATGAAATGTATATAATGTAATGATAAAATTATATAGTGTTTATAGTTATCTTTTATTTACAATTCATTCATAAATATTTATAAAAATTTTAAATATGAAAATAGTCTAAATATTTAATTGTTATTCCCATGTTTATTATTTATATTTATAAATGATTTATAATATTAATTTGTGTATGATTTAAATGAATTATTAAACTAAATTTAAATATTATCATGTATGTGTAAAAGTAGTTACATTCTATGCATTATAATAGATTTATATTCAAGCTACCCCGAATTAGGTTTTTAATTAATTTTATTGGGAAGACTTTGGTTGTTGAATATTGATAACTAATTTTTCGTGTAAAGTTTATAGTGAATTTGAATGTATATTGAGTAATTATTACATGTGTAATTTGTCATTAGTTTGTACTTCCCATTGGTTATAGGAATATTCCTTGTCTAGAAATATAGAGTTGTCTATCTATGCCACAAGGCTTACTCATGTAAGTTTATCATTATTATATAATTCTAAATAGTTACATGAAAATTGCACATATTTCATGCATTGGATGAATTTATTTATTAGTAGATATATTTGTATTAAATATTTTGAAGAGTAACATATAAATTGAGTTGTGTAAAGAATTATACATCATTAGGGTTTGAACATGTTTTTTTGGTGGAAGGAATGTTATTCTAAACTAAATCCTTTGGATCATGCATTCATATTTGGAATAAAATGAGATGAAAAATTAAGATTAAATCACATTAAAAATAATAAGTGTTAGATTCCATCGAAATATTCATTTATGAAGACATCGATCATCAAACCTGGTAGGTTCATTTTATTGTTCGGTTCCCCTAAATTATATTGTGTCAGTTAGTCAACTAAGGGGTTACTAGGAATTATCCCAAAGAGTAGGTTCATGAAAAATCTTAGTGACCCTATATTATCTTCTATATGTATTATCATGTCATTTTTGTTTGGGTCACACATATGTATGAATCCCTAGTATATTTTCTACCATAGAAAAAAGGTGTGTTAATCTATATTCTTGATTGAAAA
Organism: Viscum album; assembly: GCA_963277665.1. Taxonomy (NCBI): domain Eukaryota; kingdom Viridiplantae; phylum Streptophyta; class Magnoliopsida; order Santalales; family Viscaceae; genus Viscum; species Viscum album. Next base: position 1,642,660,277 of record OY728131.1, on the reverse strand, counting down.
AGGGTTTGTCATGACCCATCCTCGGGGCCCGTGCCGTGACTACCCCAAGCCCGCCATCCATAGGCCAGGGGCTGGCGACTAGCACTAAAGGCGTAAATCCCGATAACTGGGAAGGCATTGCCTTTATAAAAGTAAACAAAACATACAAAGTACAAGCGGAAGTAATACACTAAGAACAAAAGGAAGTTCTGAAAAGTAAGTGGGCAAGAATACAAACCCAACTAAAAGTACAGCTACAACTGAACGAAAGTACAATAGAAAAAGACAACAGCTGGAAGAATGGAAGTAGCTCCTGGGTCATCCTCCTCAGATCCTACCTGAAGGGTAGGTACAGATAGCGCAGCTCCTGGATCATCCGCCACGAATCCTACCTGAAGGGTAGGTACATATAGCCTCCAAAACGCTCTTTCCCGTCAACCTCCTCCGAGTATCGTCTCATCGAGAAGTCCACCTCCGGATACTGACTCGTCGAGTGGTCCACCTCTGGGTACCATCCAGTCCTAGAACACTTGGCCTCTGTTAGCACTACCCGATTTCTGAAACCAACACAACAAGGTGCGGGAATAGCCCGTGCAGGGGTGAGTATAACGATACTCAGTAGGGACCCTGATACCCTCAAGGTCTCACTAAATCCAACAAGGATAACCACAAAGAAGATCTCAACAGATAACCTCTACTTTGGTATGTGCCCATACATATACCTAAGTTATTAAGTAACCCATCTCAATCATGAGGAAACACAAAGATTATGAAATCAACGGATAACCACTACCCAGGTATATGACCATACATATACCTAAGTTATCAAGTGACCCATCTCAATCATGAGGTAAACACAAAGGTCATAGACCCATCTCAAACCAGGATTTTCATTATCAAAACCGTAACTGCTGAAGAGCCCCATATCTGGAGTGTACAGTGATCCTATCACGACTCCGAGGTACTGCTCACTATCCTAAGATTGCTGAGGTACTCCTCCTGTCGAGTACCGCAGGTCAGCCACCCAAACACAGTAGTGCTTCCCGCCGGGGTATGCCACCCAAACACAGTAGTGCATACACCCCTAATAGCCTGCAGAGGTACTCTCCGGATGAGTACCGCGGGTCTGCACCCAAACTGAGTAGTGCTCCGTCCACCATGGGTCTGCACCCAAACAAAGTAGTGCTCCGTCCACTGGGCTAGTCGACTCACTCCAAGTCGAGTCGGTCAAGCAGTCGTCAGGTCTCAACCGGCTACACGGTCTCTGTACTCCGCACGCTCGTCTCCAGGAGGGTCCGCTCCACGAGCTACTGGTCGATACTCCAAGTATCAAAAATTCTCACGAATAAGTATCTCAAAGAACCGCCTCGTCATAGGGGTCTCAACGCAACAGACGGCGCGTCAATCAGATGCCCGGTCTGTGAGTTACTATTCTTTTCGTCCCAAGGGCCCGGTTGGTTTCGTGTGCGAACCAACCCAGCTGTTTCTCAACTGTACCCTGAACTCTCATAGGGTATGCTCATAGGGACGGTTTCTCAACGTGATCACCAATGCCGCTGATGGTTAGTTAAACAAAAGTCCGGTCTGAAAGTTATCAGTTTTTTCGTTCCAGGGGCACGGTTGGATTTCCGGTACAATCCAACCCGACCATACTCCAACTACGTAAAAATCTCGAGAGGAGTAAGCCAAAAGGTCCATCTCACTAAGAGGAATCCAACAAAGTCGATGGCAAGTCAATCGGACGTCCGGAGCTCAAGATATAAGCGTTTCCGCTCTGAGGGCCCAGTTGGTTTCGTATCCGAACCAACCCGTATATACTCAAAGTTCTCCAAAACCTTGAGTGTAATATACCAAAACGACTGTCTCGATCCAAGGATCGCATCGCAGTTGACGGTGCATCGATCGGAGGTCCGTAGCCCAAGGTATGGGCAAAAGACCGTAAGAGGTTCGCAAATAGGGGGTTCGGGCTCGGTCCGACCCGGCCCGAACCGGGTCGACCCGACCCGGGTCCGAGTCCGGCCCATTAGGGCGTGGCTCGGCTCGGTGGGCGCGGCGCGGCACGGCCTGGGCGCGGGCCGGCCTGGCCAGCGGGGCCATGCGGCTCGGCCGTAACGACTGAGCGGCAGGGGTGTGGGGGGGGGGGGGCTGCCCCCCTGTTCATGAAACCGCGGCCCCCATGAGGGGGGCCGCTCCTATCGGCCAACCGGGGGTTACGACCCCCAAAACTTCTCGGAAGCCGGTCGGCCCAGCGGGCCGGCCGTGCTTCTGCCGCGGGACCCCGCGGTCCCGCCCTCCTGCTTCGGCACCAGCGGCCGGAAGCCGGCCATCGCTCTCTACTCCGCCGCGGCCTTAGTTCGTCCGGTGCAGCGCGACGATGCCGCGTCCCTCCGCCATGGCCCCGCTCTGGCCGTGGTCTCTTCCAGGTTATCCAGCGCGGCGCGACGATGCCGCGACTTGTTCGACTTCAACGGCGTGGCGCGACGGCGCCACGCTTCTTCTCCCAATCTTTAATATTTTCCGCGTGGTGCACCGGCACCGCGCTGCCTTATTTGTGCCGCAAAAAAAAATCAAAAATCAAGGAGGGATGTGGGTCGGACGTGTTCGTGCGGTCCTACCCCCTCTCGTTATTGCGATAACAAGCGGCTCAATTAAAGATGATAATCAGCGATGAAGGTAATCACGAACAAAAAGAATATAATCCCCTGCCTCGAAGAAAAAGTTGAACGAAGGTTCGTCGCAGAATTGAACATCACGGAAGAAGGCATCACAGAAGGAGGATCATCGCGTCGTGGAGAAAAGATTCGTCGGCATTGCGTTGTCGATCTCCGAGGATCCAGCGTTATTGTCGAACTTCGTTAGAGGTCGTCGTTCTTCGCGTTCTTCGTGTTCTTCGTCAAGGAAGGAGTGTTTCTAGGCATTGAGTGATTTCTCCCCAGCCCTCTCGCACAACCAACCCCTTTAATATAATAAGACTTGTCTTATTTTATTAACACACAATCCAAACGTTTTGAAATACAAAAATTGAATCCAAGAATTTATTACTTTGAAAAACCTACTCAATTAATGAGTTGACTTTATTTAAAGGGGGGGGGGTTTCTTTTTAAGAGTTACAAAATTAAGAGGGAAGGTTATGAACGTTAGGGGAATGTGAGGGGTTGGGCTTGTGTGGGCCCCACCCCACCTTAATCCTCACACAGGTAGTTAACTACAAGTGGGTCCCACCCCCAACTCCCTTACTTAGGTTATAACCACAAAGAAAGGGAAAAAGTGTTGTGACACAACACTTAATCTATTTAACAAGAAAATGAAAATATAATTGTAAAACAATTATATTTTTATTCCTCACTTTTTTTTAAAAACAACTCCTCCCGAGAAAATGCAACTCCATAAAGGGTCTTCTTAAGCAATTACCGGTGCTACGAGTTCATCGGTGCCATAAGATTTCAATTCCGAGCACCGGTTCAAAAGTTAGAAAAACCCGCTCGTTCGTTCACTGAACGTACCCGAGCTAAACTTCGAAAAATGATTCTGGGCACATCGGGCCTTGGAATCAGGTGCCATCAGAAACTGCGCTCTTGTAAAATTCCAAAGAAATTAATTTTTTTTTGAAATTTCCGGGTCTTTACATTACTCACACCTCAGGGCTTTACGTCCTCGTAAAGCTTTTAAAACAAACTTGGGATACGAAAGCAGTACTGAGCACGCATCTGAGCCTTCCGCTCCCATGTGCTCACCTGGAAGTTCCCGTACTTCCAGTGAAATCTCCCCTGAGGAATCGACTATCCTCATAGGATTCACTCCTATTGATCCTCGATCCCCACTGGAACCTCCATGAAAGTCACCCCATTTCCAAAGTCTATCTCCCCATGGTTGATGATATGCATTGGGTCAAGCACGTATCTACTCAGTTGAGATACGTGGAAGTCGTCGTGCACCTGGTGCAACTGAGGTGGATGGGTCAAGCGGTAAACCACCTCGCCTACCCTGCTGAGGACCTAGAAAGGTCCGTTGAACCTCAGAGATAACTTGTCGCCTCAACCACATCTCCGTAAACCTCGTTGATTTGAGACCCGTATAAGTACGTGATCATCATCCTCGAACTCTAGAGGTCTCCAACTCTTGTTAGAACTAAAACTAAAAACTACTGCTTCCATAAGGGTAGGGTTGACCAACTCAAGAGTAATAGGACAATCCCTTCAATTCCTGAGTTTATCCTGTGCTGCATGGGGTTTCCTTTTTGCCGACCAAGGAAAACCCATCCCGACGTCATAGTTAAACCACAACCTTTTTGCCTAATACCGTCAATTTGTGTATGAACTGTGATTGCCCAGTCCATACTCAAACCAACGTTGTAAGGCCTCAACGCTGCCACCAAGAGATTCCAACCGAAACTCTCGCCTCGAGGGTCAGACCACACTGTCGGTGTAAGTGTGATTATCGAGTCTCCTCCCAAGGTATCTCCAGACGTGAGGGTGAGGTCTACGACTTACCGGGAACTCTAGGTCTGGGAAAAGATTCGTGGAAGGAAGGAATGATTCATATCAACGTCCGTTACTAAGGAAGATAGTAGTGGACACAGACTGTCCCTTGAATCATTTTTAGAGCCATTGGGTCACACTCCTTGACCACATGCAGCCGCACTCTTCCTCCGCCCTCCAGCTCCCGGAGCCTAGCGGGGACAACTAAGGCGGGTGGTTGTAGCATGTTAAAATGTACACCACCTCATGCTGCTCTCCTAGCTCTGCCTCCACGTCTGCTGCTTGGCAGACTCATCTCTCCTTAAAGCTTCCTCTTCTTGAAACATTTAACACGCCCGAGTCTCTAAGACTGGCGCCCGTTTCCTGCTTCTTACTGCACTGTGCAGTCTTCATCTGCTCCTGGATGATCTGCACCTTCTTTGCCTATGATTTGAAAGAGCTGCTAAGATTTCTCCATTGCCGAAAAGAGAAACTCGGTCTCATCCCCCGGATGAACCACTCCCATTGCCTAATACAGTCAATCCTGACATGAATGATGTATTCATTCCATGGATTATGTCGTAAGGACTCGACGTAACTACCAAGAGATCCAACTGTCACTCTCACCTCCAAGGGTCGAGTCACACTGTCGGCATCAGTGTGAGGTTACTGGGTCTCCTCCAGTAGAAATCACGAAAGTGAGGGTCAAGTCAATAGTTTTTAACCGGAACCTCTTAGTATCAATCGAACAAAAAGACAGGAAATAAAACATCACAAATATAAGTGTCTTTTTATTACTGCAGCTCATAGTAAAAAGACACAAAAATAACAGAAACATGGAACTAGAAGTACCAAGAAAAAAAGTAATCCACTAGTTCCGATCCTGTCCACCTGCTCTGGGAGCTATACTACCTTGTCCACCGCTCAGCTGTTACTGAAGCACCCGCCGCTACTTCTATCTCGGTGGCTCCTCCAACGCCTACAGATCAACTGTGCGAGGAGTTGGACAGTCACATGCTATGTGACCCTATCTACCGCACGTGTAACACAACATGGCAGGTCTGACTCTGTTACTCCCCTTAGTGCCTCTCACTACCGACCCTATAACCCGAGATCGCCTACCTGGTGGTCTGGTCCTCTTGGACCTCCACATCATCTGTCTACTACCTACAGATGACTCATCTACTAATGTAAAATCCCGCGGAAAAGGCAGAAGCTCCTAAAAACGCTCGGGATGTAGAGCTACTTGTACAAACTCTACCCTGAAGAAGGTCTCGAAGTCTTCCCAAGTGAAGGTCATCCCGTCAAAAAACCGGAACAAGTGACTCCACCATCTCTCAGCTGTTTCCCGAAAGAGGCTGGCATCAAAGATCACCATGAAGTCTGCTGGCGTCCCTACTAGCCTGAAGACCCTCACCACAGCCTCCAGCCAATCCTCAGCCGCCTGCGGGTCCGTCTCTCCCTAGAACCTGGGTGGCCTCTGGCGCTGGAACACGTGCAGCGCGCTCAAGCGGCGTGCATCGCCTACTGCTGGGGCTGGTGGCATCGGTGGACCAATGTATGGTAGTACCGCTGGTGCCTCCACTGGTGCATCTACTGTAAGAGGGCCCTATACAAAAGCCTTTTCACTCGACAGGATATCAGTACACACATCCCTCTGTGCTCTAGCTGGTCGTCCATGGAAAGGCATCCTGAAAGAAACAACATGACACGGTCAAACGTTTATACCTGGTGAGATGACCTGGTTTGAGATGACTTTTAAAAACTTCTGGAAACACATACGTAATCATTTTTTTCATGCGCAAAGTCGGAAATCAGTTGTCAGGGTCTTGGTGTATGGATACGTCGGCCGCCCGCACCAACAATGGACTCCCTGAACTAAAAACCACACTCGATACTCTTAACATTGTCGCTTCATAGAAATAAAATATCAGAGTTATAAGTTCTGCGGTAGAATCGACCCCATCTAATACCAATTTGTCATGACCCGTCCTCGGGGCCCATTCCATGACTACCCCAAGCCCGCCTTCCATAGGCCAGGGGCTGGCGACTAGCACCAAAGGCGTAAATCCCGATAACTGGGAAGGAATTGCCTTTATAAAAGTAAACAAAACACACAGAGTACAAGCGGGAGTAATAAACTAAGAACAAAAGGAAGTGTTGAAAAGTAAGTGGGACAGAATACAAACCCAACTGAAAGTACAGATACAACTGAACGAAAGTAAAATAGAAAAAGACAACAGCTGGAAGAATGGAAGCAGCTCCTGGGTCGTCCTCCTCGGATCCTACCTAAAGGGTAGGTACAGATAGCGCAGCTCCTGGATCGTCCACCATGGATCCTACCTGAAGGGTAGGTGCAGATAGCCTCCACAATGCTCTTGCCCTTCAACCTCCTCCGAGTATCGTCTCGTCGAGTAGTACACCTATGGATACTGACTCGTCGAGTGGTCCACCTCCGGGTACCGTCCAGTCCTCGAACACTCGGACTCTGTCAGCACTGCCCGACGTCTTCAACCAACACAACGAGGTGCGGGCATAGCCCGTACAGGGTTGAGTATAACGATACTCGTTAGGGACCCCGATACCCTCAAGGTCTCACTAAATCCAACAAGGATAACCAAAAAGAAGATCTCAACAGATAACCTCTACTTAGGTATATTCCCATACATATACCTAAGTTTTCAAGTAACCCATACCAATCATGAGAAAACACAAAGATTATGAAATCAATGGATAACCACTACCCAGGTATATTCCCATACATATACCTAAGTTATCAAGTGACCCATCTCAATCATGATGTAAACACAAAGGTCATAGACTCAGCTCAAACCAGGATTTTCATTATCGAAACCGTAACCGCTGAAGAGCCCCATCTCTGGAGTGTACAGTGATCCTATCATGACTCCAAGGTACTGCTCACTAACCTAAGACTGCTGAGGTACTCCTCCTGTCGAGTACCAGTGGTTAGCCACCCAAACACAGTAGTGCTTTCCGCCGGGGTATGCCACCCAAACACAATAGTGAATTCCCCCTAATAGCCTGCAGAGGTACTCTCCGGACGAGTACCGCGGGTCTGCAGGCAAACTGAGTAGTGCTCCGTCCGCCATGGGTCTGCACCCAAAAAAAGTAGTGCTCCGTCCACTGGGCTAGTCGACTCAATCCAAGTCGAGTCAGTCAAGCAGTCGTCAGGTCTAAGCCGGCTACACGGTCTCCGTACTCCGCACGGTCGTCTCCGGGAGGGTCCTCTCCACGAGCTACTGGTCGATACTCCAAGCATCACAATGTCCCATGAAGAAGTATCTAAAAGGACCGCCTCTTCATAGGGGTCTCAACGCAACAGATGGCACGTCAATCGGATGCCCGGTCTCTGAGTTACTAGTCTTTTTGTCCTAGGGGACCGGTTGGTTTCGTGTGTGAATCAACCCAGACGTTTCTCAACTGTACCCCGAACTCTCATAGGGTATGATCATAGGGACCTTTTCTCAACGTGATCACCCACGCCGCTGACGGTTCGTCAAATGGACGTCTGGTCCGAAAGTTATCAGTTTTTCCATTCCAGGGGCCCGATTGGATTTCGGGTACAATCCAACCTGGCCATACTCCAACTACGTCCAAAACTCGAGAGGAGTAAGCCAAAAGGTCAATCTCACTAAGAAAAATCCAACAAAGTCGACGACACATCAATCAGACGTCCGGAGCTCAAGATATAATCATTTCCGCTCCGAGGGCCCGGTTGGTTTCGTATCCAAACCAACCCGGCCGTACTCAAAGTTCTCCGAAACCTTGAGTTTAATATACCTAAACGACCATCTCGATCCAAGGATCGCATCGCAGCTGACGGTGCGTCGATCGGAGTTCCGTAGCCCAAAGTATGGGCAAAAGACCTAAGCGCTCCGTGAATAGGGGGTTCAGGCCCGGTCCGACCCGGTCCGATACCCCCTGGGTCGGCCCGAACTGGGTCGACCCGACCCGGGTTCGGGTCCGGCCCTTTAGGGTGCGGCCTGGCCCAGCCCGGCCTGGGCGCGGCACGACCTAGCCCGCTTGGCCTGGCCAGCGTGGCCAGGCGGCTCGGCCGTAACGGCCAAGCGGCAGGGGTGCGAGGGGGGGGGGGAATTGCCCCCTGTTCGTGAAACCGTGACCCCCATGAGGGGGCCCGCTCCTGTTGGCCAGCCTGGGGTTACGACCCCCGACACTTCTCAGAAGCCGACCGACCCGGCTGGCCGGCCGTGCTGCTGCAGCGGGACCCCGCGGTCCCGCCCTCCTGCTCCGGCATTGGCGGATGGAAGCCGACCGCCGCTCTCTGCTCCACCAGGGCCAAAGGCCACGACCTTGGTTCGTCCGGCGCGGCGCGATGACGTCGCGCCCCTCCGCCGCGACTCCGCTTCGTCCGCAGTCTCTTCCAGGTTCTCCGGCGCGGCGCGACGGCGCCACGCTTCTTCGCCTAATCATTAATCTTTTCCATGTGGTGCACCGGCACCACACTGCCTTATTTGTGCCACAAAAAAATCAACAATCAAGGAGGGAGGAGGGTTGGACATGTTCGTGCGGTCTGACCCCCTCTCGTTATTGCGATAACATGCGGCTCAATTAAAGATGATAATCAGCGATGAAGGTAATCATGAAAAAAAAGAATATAATCCCCTACCTCAAAGAAAATGTTGAACGAAGGTTCGTCGCAGAATTGCACGTCGCAGAAGAAGGCATCACGGAAGGAGGATCGTCGCGTCACGGAGAAAAGATCCTTCGGCATCGCGTCGTCGATCTCCGAGGATCCGGCGTTCTTGTCAACCTTCATCAGAGGTCGGCGTTCTTCGCGTTCTTCGTCGAGGAAGGAGTGCTTCCAGGCTTTGAGTGATTTCTCCCCAACCCTCTCGCACAACCAACCCCTTTAATAAAATAAGACTTGTCTAATTTTATTAACACACAATCCAAACGTTTTGAAATTCAAAAATTGAATCCAAGAATTTGTTACTTTGAAAAACCTACTCAATTAATGAGTTGACTTTATTTAAAGGGGGGGGGGGTTTCTTTTTGAGAGTTACAAAATTAAGAGGGAAGGTTATGAACGTTAGGGGAAGGTGAGGGGTTGGGATCGTGTGGGCCCCACCCCACCTTAATCCTCACACAGGTAGTTAACTACAAGTGGGTCCCACCCCCAACTCCCTTACTTAGGTTATAACCACAAACAGAGGGAAAAAGTGTTGTGACACAACACTTAATCTATTTAACAAGAAAATAAAAATATAATTGTAAAACAATTATATTTTTATTCCTCACTTTTTTTAAAAAACAACTCCTCCCGAGAAAACGCAACTCCAGAAAGGGTATTCTTAAGCAATTACCGGTGCTACAAGTTCATCGGTGCCCTCAGATTTCAATTCCGAGAACCGGTTCAAAAGTTAGAAAAACCCGCTCGTTCGTTTACTGAACGTACCCGAGCTAAACTTCGGAAAATGATTATGGGCACACCGGGCCTCAGAATTAGGTGCCGTTAGAAACTTCGCTCTTGTAAAATTCCAAAAAAATTAAAAAAAAATTTCCTTGAAATTTTCGGGTCTTTAAAGGGTTTTATTATCAACAATATATGATTCATATATGATATGATAAGGATGATTTCCAACATAAATTACAATGTGGTAATAGAAATACTATATTAGTCACATTTCTTAATGAAATTTGTTTCATGGATCAGTAATGGATATGATAAATTTTAAGAGAGTTTATAATTTTACTAGGATAACATTATAAAATTACATATTATATGGTAGTAAAACATTATAAAAATTTGACAAAATATTTTATAGTTGATTAATAGAATCATCACCCTAAAAAATAACATTTAAATCATTCCATGGAAGTAGAATTTAATTTATTAAACATCTTAGACAAATAAAATAATAAAATATACTATGGATGGATAAATTCTATGTGTTAGATAAATTCCGCATAATATGTAAAAAGGTTTTTAAATTATTCAACAAGTGAATCTAGAATCTTGTGAGAATCATAGAGTGATTAGTTTTCTATTAAATCCATTAATGAAAAATAATATATAGTATTTTAATCTCATATAGTAAATTTAGTTTTGTATGTCAATGATACTCAATATGTTTGAGAGTTCTTATGACTTCAATGGGATGAAAATTTCTTAAAAGGATTTTCCTGTATATGATATTCATATTTATTTCAAAAATAGAAATGTTTTGATAATATGAATGAGTTAATGAATTTTTTACTCTATTATTATCAATGTAATCAGATTAGATGAAATTGGAATATAATATTTTGGTTTTAATTTTGTATAGATTGTGAAGTAGGGTAAATGTTTAAATAGGGAGAATCAAAATTATTTGGATAGTCGAATATTATTCCTTGATGTATTAAATTAAGTTCATTGAAAATTGATGTTTTTATTAGGAGGTATGAATGATTCTATATAATGATTTTTTTCTCAATACCTGGAGTGGTTTTTGAGAATACATGGAATGTCTATGATAACTATCAGTGTTATAGAAATTAATTATTTGTTTTTGAAGGGTATATGATACAAATTTATAGTTTTCAAGTGTTTTAAGTAAACATGACTTCAAAATCAAGGAATAATTTATCGAGAATGTTTTTTAATGAGTTATTACATGAAATATTTTATTCTACTGATATAAATTATGACTAGATAGATCAGATAAAGTATTTTTATACTTATCTCATTAATCTTTTATGATAAGAGGCGTTGTTTGGTGAAAATTTATTTTCATGAACAATATAAGTTAATTAATTAAATAAATATGGTTTATGATTCATTTCATTCTATAACTATTTTTAAAAAATAATATAATGCAAAAAAATATTATCTTGGATAAAGTGTTTATCCATACGATTCAAAAATATGGGAAGAAAATTTTCTAGTAAACATGAGTTGAATACTCTAATAAAGTTGTTTTTTCCATATAAATTCTCTAAACACATAGAATAATATTTATGATATATAAACTATGATTTATTTTTTAAATATTCCAATTATGAAGACATAAGAGTTATCTCCTATCACAAATTATTTTGTGTGTCATAGCATGATATTCTAAATATACTACAATGTTTAAGAGGCTAGTACGAGTATTTTTTTACTAAACAAGTTATGTTTTTATAAATAAAATAATATTATTTTTTAAATTAAACTAATCATCACTAAAATAACTAAATAGTTTTGGATATGTGAATGTGGTGAAGAATATAAAAATTACCATTAGTTATCATCAAAAAGTGAATATTATTATGTTATGATGGATTATTCCAATCAAAATATTAAGTGAATATCGATTTATATACTAAAATGTTTTTACGATACAATTGTAATGTAAAATTATTGGAGTTACATTTAGTAACCATGAAAAAGTGAATTTTAGTTTATTCGAAATATTTTTTGGGTGTTGTGGTAGGTGATGATATAAATAGTAAAATTATTTACTAAAATATTTCATGGATAGAGTTTAATAGAATGGTTTCCAAAGATGAAAATGCTGAACATAGATAAAATATAGGTTAAAAATATATTTATACATTATAACATTTTATGTTGTAGGGTAACAAAGTTTCAATATGTTTAAGGAGTCGAACGTTAGGAATATTATATCTAAATATCACTATTATTTCAACATTCTTAATTAATAGATGTTATTCAGTAATAATTTATGTGGGATGGTTTCATTATATGGTTTTGTATAGATGTGGTATGAATTACATATAAATTAAATAAGTTAAAAACTCTATAATGTATATAAAACATAATTCTGATTTGGAATTTTATCATATATGTTAGAATTGACTAGTTCTTATGTAGGGAATTGTTATGTACTCTTAACAGAGTTTTAGGAATTTAAAATGAATCGTATATATGATGTAATCATCGGTATGTTATTTTAGGTTGGATGGATGATTGTATGTATTGATATACATTTTGTAAAATGTAATTATTATTAACCATTCAAAGTAAGGCATTGAGTTATCCCAAACCAATTTCCTCTATGGTGTACTATAAATCCAAATTAAACATAATGATTAGTGTGAGTACAAATCATTTATACCAAAAAATAGTCCCTTGAGGAACAATAAGTGATTTTTTATACTATATAACCCATGATGTATACCACAAATTTGTTCATTAATTGTGTCATTGGTATACTCAATATACATGGATCATATTTAGTCCATATTACCAGTGGATGGAGAGATAACTACCATGATAACCTGTATACTTTCGTACTTTTCTTTTTTAATCCATTATTCATAGAAAATAATGGTTAGGTTGGGTATGTTTCAGAGGATGTTATTAGATAGTTCTCAACCAATATGTGATTTGTTCAATATTATAATGAGTATCAAATATTGAACCTTGATTTAGATAGATTTAATATTATACATCCAATCATAGATAGTACATATGAAGTGATTATCTATTCAGGTGTGGTATATATTATGTTATTATCCATATATATTAATGTAATTTGGTGTATTCATCAAACAACATAGTTTATACCCATAGAATCTAGAATATATGAGTTGGTTATATGGGATAGATATTCTTTTTCTCATATAGTCACTCAATATCATGTAAAAATTTAATTTATGGGAATTAATTCATTCATATAATGAAACTACTGGATGTAGGTAAATATATTCATGTTCATGATGGATATCACACAAGATGCTATTATAGAATGAGTAGCACTGCACATTTTTTTGGAGGAATCTCTTTAAATACGTTAATGGATCTATAAATTCATAGTTGTTTTCGGTGAAATAAAATATAATAGGCTAATAATTTCTGGTTGGTATAATTGATATTGAGTTTTAATCATATTTCCTCTTTAAGAAAAGGTGGAGATAATATAAAATGGTTTTTATGGGTATTCAAAATGTATTAAAAATTATACAGTGTAGTTAAGGATATATTTCCAAATATATTTTGAAATATACCCCATATATTTTCATTTATAGAATAATATGTTATCATATATGATATAATATATAGTAAAACAACACAATGTCTCCAGTCATTACTATAGGTGAGAGATTAAAGATGATATTCCTTAAATCCAATTTACATATAATTCAATTGGTTGTGTCATTTTTTATATCTAAATTAATATCATAAATAATGGAGTAAAATTTTATTCTACATACTATTTCAAACACAATGGGTAACTAAATTGTATCTTAAGGCACTTCTATATTCCTGACATAGTGTATGCCATTCCACAGTATAAGGTATGTATTTGATTTTTTGGGAGGATTAATGAAAAAAATAGCATTCTAGTGAATAATTCCCATATTCAATATTTTTTTGATGTTTTAAATAATATATAACAATATAGAGAATATTATTTATTGAATGGTGTAGAATCCCCTACCTGATTAGCCACTCAAATAGTGCTATCGTGGTGGGTGCCAGAGTCCTTAAGTGTGCCTCCTCGAACACCAATGGATACCAACAAGACATGAGGGGGTAATGGGGGAATTTGGGGAGAATACACCCTCAATGTGATGATATAATAATGGTTTGAGTTATAATATATAGCACACATTTGAAATAAAGACTCAACAGACTCGAAACAGACCCAACAATAGAAGGTTCACATTAAAAAATTAACAATAAATAGAAGAGGTATAATAATCAATAGTAACAGAATAAAATAATCTTTCTATAATACTACTTGTAGCTACTAAATCAAATAATACATACATACCAGGTCATACATATGAATATACATAAGGGTCTCTATTGGATAACCTCATTACAATATATACATATATAGCATTTTGATACAAAAGGAAACAAAAGGAAAAGTGTAAATGTAAATTCATAATAGGTAATAACTTCAATTTACCTTTCCAAAATCATATATAAAACTACTATTAAGGTCCATCTCTTGAAACTGATCAATTACATGAATGCAACAACATAATGTCTACATGCATCCCAAAGGGCCCATGTAGGGTTCAAGAATGAGTCTTAGAAGGTTACCACCCGCCTGTCCATACCCAACATATGTTTTTAAACACATGAAAATTATAACAATGAATAAATCATCATAAGAATAAGGTAATCACATACCTCCTTGGTGAAAAACTTCCACCAAGAAGTCACCACTTTCCTCAGCCAACATCGGAATAAGTGAAAATGAGAAGATTCTTGGGACATGGCCCATTCTATTCCCTAATTTCATACAGTCTAGTTGAACCCTCAGGTTCAGCCTACAAATAAACACCTTGACACCTCATTGTTCCTTACACCTCGGGTCTCGAGAAATATATGACATCCAAAAGGCACTCCTAAGAAAATATAACCTCCGTACCTCAGACCCCCTACTTGAAATCGCCTATCAGCTCGTATCGAGACATCCGTAGGCACAATGATATCTATCCTCAGGTAGAAACCTTAATCATGTTATAGAATAATATCCCAATGAATGTCAATTTCCAAACTCCCAAAATAGTTCAGGCCCAATGGCCTCTATATGGAGTTTCTCATCCCCAAACTGATAGCCTTAAAGTTATTAACTGAAGGCTTCTCGCCTTCCCCATGGATTTCTAGGACAAGCACCCAAAAAAAAAAATCTGAAGCATCACTACCGGGGGCCTCTAGGCACACGAGTGATAAAAACCACATCATATCAAATTAAACCTATGTTCACACATCTCCAATCGATTCTTTGGCTATCCCAGGTTAGTGTCAATCAACAAATATAGTACTTAAACCATATCCAACTAGAACCACGTTCTCCTGCGACAATGTCGCTCAAGTTTGATGGCCATTATATCCAATAACATGTACCAAGGCCTCAATAAGATGACATTTACACCTCAATTTGACAAACACAATGCCCCATCATGTGATTTGACATCAATAATTAAATCATGGCTAAGCTCAACCACATGACCACATCACCTCAATCTTGTTCTCCATGCCACTAGAATTGCCTGAGGCAAGCCCACAATGTTCCCATTGATCACATCACATTCCATACATTAATTTCATTTATAAAATTTAAAATCAAATCAAATTATAAAAATTAATTAAATTTATAAGATTGAATTACAAAATTAAAATAATCATAACAATTCAATGAAATTGAATTGAATGGATAAAATAAGAAATTCCATTTGATGTGAACAACACCCTAGACCAAACCACCAAAGGAGAGAAGGTCTCTTACCCATCCTCACTCATATGAAAAGGTGATGGAATGACCAGAGACATCTCATAAGGTCATATGATCAATTTAATATCATGCATCATGGTCTCTATAATCTATCTAATGATACACTAAAAGATCCACCCCACAAAAGTATACAAAAACAAAAATGATGGAATGAAATAAATACATTGGACTTGTAGACATAGGCACGTCTGATATCAATATCTATCTCCAAGTGATTCAAGAGAAAATGGAGTTCCCAACAAATGCCTTGAAAATATAGTAAAAGGGGTCAAATGGATTTATCTCTCTATGAGGGTAAATCAAAATGATTAGGACACATGGGAGTGACAAGACTTACCGAATCTATTAAAATTCACCTGACGGATATCATAACAAAGCAGTGAAAAAAATATGGGACCAATACTTAGGGAAGGATGATTAATAAAGGCATTAGTTCTACTATGTGTGGCCCTCAAACAATGAGGTGGGGAAAAAAGAATAAAATAAAAAATATAAGAGGGTTAAAAATGTAATTTCTTACCTTCAATGAACCACATGGATCTCTTGCACTGTTTTCCAAACCTTATGAAAACCATGACTGCTATAGTGTATCGATACATCCTAAGTGTCACTACACATATGACATTTATCACGGTTTGATCTAGCAATGTCAAAACTATTATGATGCCTTTGTAGAAACTGTATATAAGGTTGCACAGTTGTTCACCTCATGCAGCTGGTTTTTCTAAAATGTGTGGATGTTTAAAAACATAGTGTAGGGTAGATGGTGGAGGATTAATGGTTTACACTAATCATATGCCCCTGATACGCAACTCCAAAACATGATTTCTGGCCTCTATTTATCTGAAACCCTTTTTAGCACCTCAGTCACTCTCTAATCCTCTAAACCATCTATAAATATGATATAAGGTTGATAGAACTCTCAAAAAAGGATTGGATAAAAAACTGAAATTTTAATACCCACTAATTTAAAAATTCAAAAATAAAATATAGAAGAAAATTTTGACTTGAATAAAAAACATGAGACGTTATAGTCTCCCCACCTTAACATTTATCACCACTAAGCTATAGAAAAGCACTGTTAAGGTACTAAACAAACCCATCCTTTTAAAATTTACCGAGGATCCTCCAATTTGAAGGGAATATATTGAATACCCCAAATTGCCTCCCCACCATAGGTGTGACCTACCCCAGTCCATTACAACCAAAATTAAAATCCAACAATGTTCTATCGAATAATTATCAAACTCAAATCTCCCCCAGTTATGTATCATCACTCTTGCACCTCATCAGGTTCTCCCACTTTATAAAGACCCAAACACATTTATCTATGAAATTCCCCACATATAAAAATTTCATCTAGTATAATCACATAAAATCACATTTAACTTCACATTAAAAACATTATAAACAATGAATGAATGAAATAAAAAGTATTTCTAGAAGTTATGTAACCAATACTGATGAAATAGTAACTTTACCCTTGGAATATTAATCTAAAGCTTATGAAGAGTAAACCTAACAATTGAAAAGTAAAATCACAATAGAATTTATATATAAAATTTATCCATCATATAAGTGACTAAATGATATATTTATAAAATATTATAAGTAAATAAAAACTATAAAAATTATTAATTATGTGTTGGTATTTTTGTAATTTATAAATATTTAATTATAATTTAATGATTAAACTAATAATTTAATGATTAAACTAATAATTTAATGATTAAATTAATAATTTAAAAGAAATTTTAGTTTAATAAAATGTATCAATAAACTAATATATTTATTTCTTATGATTTTAAGATAATTCTATGAGACCTTATGTAGTTTTTCGAAAGTGTTATAAAATCTGTTATGATTTTAAAAGCTATAATTTTTGAGTGAATTGTGATTTTACTAAAAAAATTAAATTCAATATATATATGGGGAATTATTTTCATGAAATTGAGTTAATTTTTGACTTCTATGCATCAAAAAATGGATAGGGTGAATATTTTGTTTTTTTTGCAATACCTTAATTTTTGGTGAATATTAAATTATGATAATTTAATATAAAAGTACACTACAAATTAAAAAAAATATCACACGATTCATAGATATTATAGGAACAATTTTTTAGAAGTAACATGATCTAATTAAATTATTTATTCTAAAGAATCAACACTATTAATTATCTTGATCAAAATAATAAACTAATGAATAAAATAATGAGAAAACACCCCTATCCTACCCTATAAATACCACCCATCACCCCCTCTTCTCCACACACCACTCATCTTTGGAGGATTTTAAAATTTTTCTTTATACTATTCAATATCCCCTCCCCCAAATTAAAGGTTTTTGGTATCATCAAAAGAAAACAATCCTTTTACCTATGGAGCTTCTTAAGGAGGATATATCCAAGAGGTAGAATCCTATTTCTTTTACTTTTAATTTATTTTCAATTTCATTTACTTTATTCTATTCTCCTCACCTTCAATAATGAAAATTTCATGATAACTAAATTATGTTATATATAATGGTTTTCAATCATGTTAATTTAATTTCTATCATTAAAATCTTCCCTCCATATCATTTATTTTAAAAATGAAATTGTCACCTGTGATATGTCAATTTACCGAAAATGTGGACGATGAACATTAATTTTCCACTTTGTACTTTATGTAAATTTATAATATCATTATAATGTTGGGAAAATATTTTAATTTTTATTTTATAACCCTATATAGTTTTTGGAACTAACATATATAGACTTAATACTGAATGATAGTACTAAGCAAGTTATTTGTGACCAAAATAACCCCAAAAATTAACCTAAAACGATCATCATTAAAGTTTAGCTAATGATTAATCCCCATACCATATATAAAAATTTCTTAAAAGATAATTTAAACTAAGTGAAGATAATTAATAAAATATAATAACAAATTCACCATATTTATTCTCATTTTACATGAACTTCTATTCATACACACAATTGAACCGATTATGAAAACCATGAAAACAAATGCTGTCGAATGATGAAATTAAATTCTATAACTTTTGCAAAATAAAAAAAATGACCTTAATAAAAACATAATGTATAAATTTATAGAATAATATATTTTTTATTTGTTAATTAATTAATATAATGTGATTATATATAATATTAAAATGAAGAAGGTATTCAGACATATTGTAATGGGAATTCTCGAACCCAACTATCTTTCTTTGGGTTTTCCCACTTTCACCCCATTTTATGCATGAATATTCCTTAAATATCATTTCTTAATCATTATATTACCATTAATAGGATATAAATTTTGTATACTTGTGTTCATGAAAAATAAAATGTTTTCTAAATAAACTCTTCTTAAGAAACACATTTTACTTCTCGAGATTGTTTCTTCTTCACTAAATGTTGATGATTCTTATATCAAGTATGTTCTTCAATCATTGATTTGGGAACTAAAAATTAATTATTGAATTATTTTTTAAATGAAACCCATTTCTTTAATAGTTTCATTTTATGTTTCAGATTTATGTACATTATATGTGGAATGCATGGTAATGTAAATGAAATGATTTGACGAGTGCACCCAGAATTATATAGTGAAATGTAAATGTTATGATGTGACGGATGTGAAACAAATTATATAAAGATCCAATGTTTTTGGTAGTGTGATGTATCTTATAATAAAAGTGAAATATGTTTGAACTAGATGCTATCATTGTTCGCATTCAGTTGTGGTAGTTAAACACTATGACATGATGTTTCATTTTTATGCATTTCCACATTCCAAGACTTTTGATAATTCTTCCTCTCATTATTATGATCATATGCCTATGTTATGATCATAATGAATATGATAGCCCTATTTAATTCTTTTTCATGTTCTTATCTATTCTATTTCATTGATTTTATCTCCCTCATTATTCATGTATATCCTCAAGTTATTAATTATACTAAGGAGAATGAAAATACCTCAAAGAAGATATAAAATATGGAATTAAATAGATGATTATTAATTGTTTTGAAAAAGTTGTTTATAGCTCTAATTTTCCAAAAATACTAATCCTTTCAATTTTGGTCATGTAATGTGTTTATGTTGTTTATCATTAAAATTATTTAATACTTATGTAAGAAAAAATATATTCTATATAGTTGATAAAAGAGCATGGTTTAGTTAATTTTTCAATTAGGATTAGAGATCCATAGTGAAAACTCATAGTTCCAGACTAAGTAAATATAACCACAAAATTTTATTTTATAAACATTGGGATCCCATACGATATTAATTTAGAGTTTATTTGAAAAATAGATAAATTATTGATGAATTGTGGATGTACGTTTCGTTCTAACCTTAATATTTTAGAAAATGGTGGGGACAAGTAGAATCCAAGACAAGAATCCATGTGTGGGACAATGAAACAGTTTCCTGAATGACATAACCAATACATTGGGAGGTGGAGTTAAAACATTCATGATGAGAAATACCCATCTCTCTCTAGATATGAACAATAACTTTAATATTGTGGAACTTCCTCCCTAAACTTAGAGGGAGAAACTATATATATAGTGTTTTACTTGGAAACAACCAACAACTATTTTTGGATCTTTTAATCAATTAGATTTAGAACATTGGGTCAACTCAATAGAGAATAACATTTCCATTCCTCCATATTCTGATATGGAAAAGTTCAATCATATTTTTTATAATATAGATGGAGCATCCAATCAATGGTGTTAATTGATTAATAAAACCACATTAAAGGATTAAATTGAAGAGATTGAGTGGGAATATATTAAGATAATGTTTCTTAATAAGTATTTCCTTCAAAATATTCATAAAAATATTTAGAGAGAATTCATATAGTTGAAGAAAAATTAAGGTAAATATGTCACTACCTACTGAGAAAATTTCACAATGTATGAAATGTTTTATTTAGGTTTTGTTATAAACAATGATAGAAAAATTTATAGACTCTTTAGTGTCTTAAGAACACACCTTTGAAGGGATATTCTGAATAAATATCTTGGGTTTTATGAATAATATGTTCAATGTGCTCTCAAAGTTGATATGGAGTTTGGATAAAGGTCACCTAGATATGGTGATAAGAAATGAAATATGGAGTGTCATGATGGATGATCACATGGAATAGGTGGAAACAAAAATTAACCACCCACATGTCAAAAATTTGGGAAGAAGCATCATCAGAACTGCCTCAAAGGGATAGGGAAATGATTCTTATGGGGGATAGAAGGCCACCATGATCATGAATATCTAAAAAACATAAATAATCAATATAATGTGGTGAAGGAAAGGATATAAGCACCCATAGTCTAATGCTACGACCATAGGGAGAATGGATGTCATACATGTCACTGAACTAAACCTTGAATCTTTGAGGGTAATCACCTTTATTGTAAACCAAATTTAAATGATCTAGGAAGGGATTATTACCTCACTAAAATTGAAGCAGGACATGAAAATGAAGTCCTATAAGGTTCACTTACTATTCACATAGGAATGGAAAAAATATTATTTGATTTAGGTTCTACGCATTCCCTTATATCCTCTTAGTTTCATAGAAATATTGAATCGAATACATGGAACTATAATGTACAGATATATGTAAAAACTACTATTTGTTCAATCATTTTGACATTAGTGTTCGAATCATATCATGTTGGATATGTGGGAAAATTAATCAATATAATATCATAATTATTCACTGGGTGGAATTTGATGTTATATAAGGGATAGACTGGCTCTTATTATATAGAGCTTGTATCTACTGTCAGGAAAAGGAATTATCTTTTCATATTTTGATCCACCCCATTATTCACTATAAATTCAAAGATGAAATTAATCTACATTAGAATATACATAAACGGTTGGGCTATTGATTCCCTAAAAAAATCCATATCGCACTCAAGTGGTTTAGTCTAAGGAGTTATCAACCTATTGGAAAATGAAAATCATGAGGGAATATAATGATATTTTTTTAAAGAGATTCCCTGACATCCCTTGGATCATGACATAGTGTTCACAATTTAAATTATAACCAGAGATACTCATATCACAAAGTGTCACTAAAGGAATAATATTGTAGAACTAGAGGTGTTGAAGGAGAAACTAAAAGAGCATTTGGAAAAGTGATCATACACCCTAGTGCATCACCATGGGGTGGGATAGTGTTGTTTGTCAAGAAGAATGACAGATCAATATAGACATGTATTGATTATTAAGAACTAAAAAAGATCACCATAAAGAATAAATATCCTTTTATGTGGATTCATGACTCATTAAATTTGTTATAAGGTGATCAATTCATCTTAAAGGTGGACCCTTGTTCTGGATATCAGTATCTAAGGGTGAAGAAGGAGGATATTTAGAATACTAACGTCCATAATAGTTATAGGAACTATGATTTTCTAGCGATTCCCTTTAGAAATAAAAATTACCCTATAATCATCCTATATTTGATGAATACAATCTATATAAATTACCTTAAAAAATTTGTAGTATTTTATCGATGGTATTCACACCTACTTTAAGAGAAAGGAGTAACATGAATAATATCAAAGGATTTTGTTAGAGATATTAATGGAGGGTAAATTGTTATCCATGTTTATATGGTGCGACATTTGGATGTAAGAGGTCACATTCTTGGGACATGTGATCCTAAGTGAGATAATTTATATAGAACCTTCAAACAAAATCATTCCTATAATGGACCAGGCTCTCTAGTGTCATGGGAATTCAATGTTTTTTGTATTATCTAGGCACTACTGATTTTTTTGAGAAATGTATCATGATTTTCAAGCCTAATAACTAATTTAATAAGAAAAGGTGTAAAGGATGTTTAAATAAACAAATAAAATGAATTATTTTAGGATCTAAAGAAGAGGCTGATCACAACACCTATAATCACATTACCAAAATGTGGAGAATGTTATATTATATAGAGTGATTATTAGGATAATGTCTTGGGTTTTTTACTCATGAAAAATGATAATGTGATAGCCTATGTATTAGGATAGTCAATGATCCATGATATGAACTACCTGACACATGATATGGAGTTAGCATATATGGATTTTTCCCTGAAAATATTGCGGCACAACCTATATGGTGAGAAGTGTGACATATATTTCGATCAAAAGTTCGTAAAGTGTATATTCACACAAAAGAAGATCAACATGTTTCAATGTAGATGGGTAGAGATACTCAAAGACTACTATTTTTCTATTCACCATCACCTGGGCATGGTGAACAAGGTAACTGATTCTCTATGAAGAAAAGAACTTACTACTCATTCTATGTTGTGGATGGGGAAATACACTATCTTCATAGACATTACACAGATGGATTTAAAAATCAAAATATCAAGGAATACATCCCACATTTCTCAAATTATTTCCCAAACTTATTTCTACGAGAATAATAATGAGGTTCAAATGGATGATCTGATGTTAAAAAAGAAGTTGAATTCATAAATGAAGGGAAACTCCATGACTTCCATATTGATAATGGTGGTGTGAGTCAATTTGGAATAAGGCTTAGAGTTCCTTCATCACCTATGATAAAGAAGGATATTTTGTATAATGTACATAGATCAAATTTAACTATCCATATCAGGGGTACCATGATGTACCCTGATCTCTGAGAACACTTCTGGTGGGATAATATACAGAGGGACATTTCAAAGTATATCTCAAGGTACTTGATATTTCAAAAAGGTAAAGACAAGGAAAAAAGTAAAAAGGGATGATGCATCCATTTCTTATACCCATGTGGAAATAGAATAATGTCACCACCAATAATCCCAAGTGTCTTTAAAATACATCTACATGAAATAATGTGATATGGTTTGTGGTGGGACAACTCACTAATACTTCCCACTTGATGGCTATTTAGGAAGATATATCACTTGAACTACATGAAAAGATATATGTGGAGGATGTGGTGAGAATGAAAGGAGTTACACTCTCGATTGTCTCTGATCATGTCCCCAGGTTAACATCTAAATTCCAGAGGAGTCTCCAATATGCTTTTAATACTGAAATAAATTTTCGAAAATCCTATCAACCCCAAACTGATGGGAAATCTGAAAGGAATTTAGATATTCAAAGATATTCTAAGAGCCAACTCTTTAGAATTCAAAGGTGGATGGGATCAGCATCTACCATTTTCTAAGTACTAATACAACAATATCTTCCACTTGAGTATTCAGATGGATCCATATAAATTTATATATATAAAGAGATGCAAAACTCCAAAAAGTTTCGAAGATGTAGGTGAAAGAAAGCTAATTATAATAGATATCATGAAAGTGATGACAGAGAAGGTTCAATCCATACAACAAATTATCAATGCTTCTCAGAGTTGGAAAAAGGGAAATGCTAAAAACCATCAAAGGGAAATCAAGTTCAACATTGGAGATAATTTATTATTTCGAATATCATTGTGGATGATATTCATAAGGTTTGGAAGGATAGTGTAGATAATCCCAAGAAAAATTGGACCCCTTATAATCCTTTATCACATAGGAGATGTGGGATATCTTCTTGAACTATCCCTGAATGTAGCTAAATTTTTGGATGTGTTCCATGAAAAAACTCACGGGGAAGTACATACCTGATTCCTTAGATATATTGATGTCATTGGTGGTACTGTTGGAAGATGATCTCTTTTATGGGGAAAATCTAGTAAATAATGTAGACTAGAGAGATAAGGTTATATAGAATAAAACAACCCACATTTTCAAAGTGTTTTGGATGAAATATATGTATGAAGAAGCAACTTGGGAACCACAGGAGGTGATTAAGGAGAACTACACTCATCTATTTATGTAAAACGAAATATAGATGGAAAAATTTCAAAAGAGGAAAAGAATGAATCAACCCAAAAACTTTTATCAAGGAAATTCCTTTATTTTAATTATTTCATATATTATAATCACATAAAATCACATTAAGATCACAATACAAACATTATAATTGATTTATTAATGAAATAAAAGGTATTTCTAGAAGTCATGGAAACTATTCTGATGAAATAGTAACATGAAAATGAGAATAGTAATGTGACCCTCATGAATAATAAGATGAAAAATTGAATACTGACCTCAAAAATGAATGTATACATAAATTTTATCCATATTATATGTTTCAATATTATATAATTATATAATAGTAAATTTAAATAATAATTGAAAAATTTATTAATTGAGTGTTTATATTTTTTTAACATATAGATATATAACTACAACTTTATGATTAATTTAATAAGTTAAAATTAAATTTATCTTCATAAAATGTATCCATAATTTAATATTTTTATGTCTTATAATTTTAAGACAATTTAATGAGACCTTATGAAATTTTTCAAAAGTGTTAGGAAATCAATTATAATTTTAAAAACTATATTTTATGAGTAAATTATGATTTTAATTAAAATTTAAATTAACCATATTTGGAAAATTATTTTCATAAAATGGAGATATTTTTTTTATTTCTATAGATAAATAAACGGTTTGGGTGAGTTTTTGATATTTTTTAAAAATAATTTAATTTTTTGACAATATTAAAATATAATAGTTTACTATATAAATATATTATTAATTAAATGTACAATTCCTTTTTTCATGGATGACGTAATCAAAATTAGTTTGAACTCACATGATCTAAGTACTGTATTTTGTCTCAATAATCAACACTTTGTTTTCTTGAGAAAAATAGTAAACTAATGAATATAATAATGAGTGAACACCCCTCTCCTCCACTATAAATACCACCCCTCACCCCCTCTTCTACTCACATCTCTCAAGTTGTTTCACTTGTCCAAATTATTCTGAATTCTATTCCCCAGACCATCTACTACATCTAGGATCTCTTGGTCTCTTAAAGGGAACAAATCCTTTTCCATAAGTATGTTATCTAGGATGATAAATCGAATAGGTAAAATCATTATCCTTTTACTTTTAATTTCTTTGAAATTTCATTTTAATTATTCTCTTATCCTTACCTTCTAAAATATAAACGGAACAAAAATTCTCGTATGTTTTAGTTATTGTTATTATGTAATTTTAATGTAATATAAATCATTAATATCCACCATCATTCTCTTTAATTTTAGAAATGATATCATCACCAGTGATATGTCAATTTACAAACATCATGGATGATGTGCATTAAATTTTCATTAACTACATCAAGGATGTTAATAAAATAATTATAATAGTTGGAACATATTTTAAATTTTATGTAACAACTATATTGATGTTTTGTAACTAACATGTATATACATAATACTAAATAATAAAACAAACTAAGTTATTTTTAATAACAAAACACCCAAAATTATACTAAAATGATCATCATTAACTTTTATCTAATGATTCCTCCTCATAACATATAACCAAATAGATTATAAGATCGTATAAAATTATATATAATCACCAATAACATATAATAAGAATTATGGATATTTATCCTCATTTTTCAAGAACATTCACTCATGTATACTAATAAACCGATCATGAAAACTATGAAAACAAATGCTCTCGAATAGAGAAATTATACTATATAACTTATCCAAATGCCCATAAATAAAGTAAATAATACCATAATGAATCATATAAAACTATATAAGGTTTTCTATTTGTTAATAAATTTAATATATTATGATTAAAATGGATATTAAGGTGAATAAGGCATTCAGACACAAGGTCAGGGATATTCTCGAACCCACCTCTATTTCTTTGGGTTTTCCAGCTATCACCCCATTCTCAGTATGGTTATACCATAAATACCATTTCATCATCAATATACTACCTTTTTTATATATACATGTTTTCTAGTTGAGTTTATGACAAACACAATGTTTTCTAAAAAAATCTTCTTTCAAGAAACACCTTTTACTTATAGAGATTGTTTCATTTTCACTCATAGTTGATCATTCTTATATCAAGTTTGTTAATACTTATTTCATTTGGGAACTCAATGTTTGTGAATGAATTATTTTTCAAATGAACACCATTTCTTTTGATGGGTTTTTTACATTCAATGTTAATGTACATTCTACGTGGAATGCTTGATAATTTAAATGTTATGATGTGACGTGTGCAGTTGGAATTATTTTGCACATTGTAAATGTTATGATGTGATGGTTGTGCTCAGAATCATAAAGAACCCAAATACATTGGGTAATGTGTTTTATCTCATGATAACATTTAAATATTTGTGAATATGATTCTATATTTGTTCACAACTATTTCTTGTTTATGAGCACTAATACATGATGTTTTATCGTTATGCATTTTGATATTCACAACCTTTTATTAATGATTCTGCTTAGGATTATGATCCCATGCCTATGTTATGATGATAATTATTTTTCTCATGACATGTTATACTATTTCATGTTCTTATCTGACCTCTTAATGTTCTTTTAGCTGTCCCCATTTTGATGTATATTTTCATGTGATTACATGTACTAAGGGGAATGTGAAGACCACTAAGAAGCAAGATAAGAAGGAAGTAAAAAAATATTATGTTTTATTTTTTAAAAGTTGTGCATGGTCCTAAATTTACTAAGACACTTAACATTTTGATCCTGGTAATGTAATGGTTTTATGTTTTGGATCATAAAAATTATGTAATATTAGTGTAATAAAAAGAAGGGTCATTATACATTTCATACCAGACACCCATCAAAATACCACACCACATCGGTTCCCACTTCATTCCCATGGATCACATGGAACCTGTGAGGCACGATATCAAAATTGATGCTCAAATGAAACCCCAGTTCCTCGCACCTCAATCATGTCTTTCACCTTAATGTTTTTAGATGCCAATACACCTTAAAAATTCACATATCCTCAATGACCTGATTCATAACACCTCGGTAAATCATTCAACCAATAGTGATCATTTAAAAAAATCAATTCCATGCAACGCACACACACACATATATATATATATGTAAATATATATCATAAATCCAATATGGTTTCATAATACTAAACAATTATAGTTTACTCAACATATACACATCGTGCACCTAGTTTAGAAAATGGATATGCACCAATGTCCATGCCAAAAGAAAACAAAAAGGTAAAATAGGTCAAGCGCACAGTTCACCTCTAATCATTTTCAGCTCACCAGCCTACTCTGTCCCTATTAGCTCTATGAAATTCACCTGACCTGAAGCTAGACTTCCTAAACCCTATGGTGTTGCACCATCCACTAAACACTCACCCCACTATTATGTTCTACTTTCTCTGCCACAACCTCTATGTGAAGTTGATACCCATCTACCATCACCTGGTATTGATTTTGAACTGAACTAAAAATCCTAAGTCTGACCCATTCATTGAATACCATACATAAGAAGAGGTTTCCTACAACTCCTCTAGAGATCCATGACCTTTCCATATGTCCATAATTCCTTTGAAGGCCAACTGTACTACATTTGGACATGTCATGGCTCCCCACATTGACAAAATCCCATAGAAGACCCATTGTGGAGTGGTCTACCTGAGTCCTTGGCCTGAATGCTCTGCTAGAATGAATTTCGGCCTTACTTCCTTCCATCAGATGCCTTCCCATTGAAAACACTAAAAGCTGCTTCTAATCTCATGTATGACCTATCTGCTAGTTTTCCCTCATCTATGTGCTCGTGGTTCACTACCTCTATGAATGATTCCATCCCCAATATGTTTACCTACACCTGTATGGATTGTCTTAAACCATTATTGAATTGAATCACCCTCAAGGTTTTGTTGCTCACCATGTCTGGTTAAAAGATAGAAAATTTATTTAACATCACTACATAGTCCATGAAAGAAATGTCACCATACTGAAGTCTCAAGAACACCCAAGGGTTTTCATCCCTCAATTCCTCCTAGTATAAATACACAAAGAACCTATTCTAGAAGTCCTTCCTGGAGAGTCCCCTTGGTCTTCCTTCATACACCTTCACATTTGACCAGTGTTTAGCTATCCATATGGTCATATAGGTTTCCAACTTCACCCCCTACCCTAGAGACATCTCTAACTGCACAAAATAATATTTATTGCTTCGATTCATTTTTCATCCACCTATAGACCTACCTTGTCCTAAAAAAGAAACTGGTGATGCGACTAGAATTCTTAATTAAAATAATACATGGATTGTTTAACTCTTTAACCACCCCTGTCGACACCCTATGTCTCACATACCAATATCACTTTGAGCTTCTCGTAGCTCCACAACCCTAACACTATCAATTCTGCAAGCTTACCTACATTCATTGGAACCTAAACCTCAGACTGTACATATGGATTTACCTGAGCCTATACCTGATTTTCTTAACCCTAAAGGGTCTTATCCTATGCATATTATAGTGGTAACCAATCCTCACCTACCTGATACCCCATCTGAGCCTTCTTGGTGGAATCACATGGAATTACATCAACATGGTCAAACATCCCTATAGCACAAACAAACACACACACACACACATATAACATAGATTGGGAAATCTATAATAGAAAGAAGATACTCACTTCCCTTACCCTTTCCTATCACATCCATGCCACATGGAATCCTGGACTAAGGGACTCTTTTCCCACCCTCAACATCACCATGTAAAAACTATACCCTGATCCATGCCCATCCTAATGAAATACGTTGCCTCATACCAATGACCACATCACCCAACCTAGGGATCAACAACACCCCATGTCATAGAAAATTCCTTCTTGTATAAGATCCAGAACTATATCATATGTCAAATCACAAGATATATATATATATATATGTATATATATAACACATGTCATATTATATTCAAAATGGATATCAACTTTTAGAATTATTTTCATAGGAGCATGTATATTTTTAATTAAAACACCAAGATATGTGCCAAATCAAGAGAATAAACATGAAAAATAAGCACATATTTCCTTACCAAGCCATGGTTTGTAATCTCATTCTTTGTCATACAAGGATAACGATAACAAGTCATAACAGATCAAAATCACATTCCACGAATTCCACTAAAGGTGGAAATCATATAAAATATAAACTGGGTGAAACATTATAGAAATTTTTACCCATGGTTACTTTATCCATCCCATGTTCATGGTGTTGTAGGAACCCAACCATGTGTTCTAAACCTAGTTATGACCATATCAAATTCTCTTATCTACCATGGTACAAATATTAAGTCTTGTAAGAAACAATAGCTAAATAATTCTCTATCACAGTAGTATCCATCCTTTTACTGCTAATAAATCCCAAAAATGAATTCCTTTGATTCCACTTGTAGAATCCCTGACTTTATTGGACATTAGAATAGTACTATCGGGTCGGGCTCCAATGTCCATAGAAATGTCACTCTGAACACAAAAGGGTTATGTCTAGAAGCAAGGGATTAAAGAGGGAAATTGGGAATACTATAACCTCATGGTGATGATATAATAATAGTATGATTAATAATATATGGAATATAGTAGAAATATAGACACATCAGACTGAAACCAGACCCTCCAATGGTGGGACAATTTTAAAAAATAAGCAATAAATAGCAGATCCATAATAATCAACAACAACGTAATTAAATAAACATTAAATGTAACATCCCAGGTAAATAATGAATAAGAAATATTTCATATTTATTAATATTTGTGAATTAAATATTAATTTTACTTTAATGGGGATTCTATATTCGATATCATACCCGATACGCAACAACATATTTCTTTGAAATCTTACGTTGCACACTAATAATATAATATTATTATTTTAAAGGGTAGTTAAATACTAGACGTTCTATTGGTGGGAATGAACAAGACTAAATACAATATTATTATAAATTTTTGTTAAATTTATTTACATTTATTCAATAAAAATTTAGAGTCTTAAAATAAGAATGAATCTAACTTTAAGCATAATTTACATTAAAAGGTCGATTTACCGCCTTTTAATGTAGAACCCTATTTAAATCTATTTTTGGTCATTTTTATATGTTCTATTTGACCAAATAAAATTATTATTTATATTTTTGGCATCAAAATTTACTTTGGGTAATTTTTTGGTATTTTTCTGATAAAGTTCATTTTTAATGAATAGTGAAAAATACCGTATTTTAATTCAAAAGTTCCTTTTATTTATATTATTATATTATCTTTTGAATTGGTTTTAAAGTGTAATTAGAATATATTTTTACCATTTGATCCAATGTTGTTTATTGGAATTAATTTCACTTTGAAATTGGACATAAACAAGTATCAATCTTTTGATAGTTATTGTTTCTTAAAAGAACGCTATTTGTTTTGATAACGGGAATTAATTTTAAATTAATTAATGAAAATTCTATGTTTATAATTTGGTAAAGTAGACATAATTTTTGAATTTGTACTATCAAATATATCTTAGGCTGAATTTTTGGTATGTTTCAGAAAAATATCAATTTTTGATGAATAGTGAAACCACTTAGTAGTAGTTAAAAAAACAGACTTTTTCATTTAAATAAAATTTTACCACTTCTGTGAATTGAATTTCTAAAATATGAAATACAGGGATGTTGTTAGTAAGTAAAATTTGGTTCAATAAGATGAAAATTATTTTTGGGGAATAGTAACATTTGTCTTTTATTTACCGCAATTAAAGGTAAATAACATAATTCAAGGTAAAAAGAATATTAAATTAATTTAAAATTACCTTAAAAAATTTTCAAACCTTATTGGTTGAGTCATTTACGACCATGGGAATCTTTGGGTCGATTTTGGGACCCCATTGAGCCACTTGGGAGTGATAATGACAATTTAGATTAATTAACTTAAAGTAAATGCAAAAAATGACAAAAACAAATATATTTTAATAAATTAATTTTTACAAGGGGTTATATAAATTATAATTTCTAATATAAATATTAATTATAAAGATAAAAATATTTCCTACATCATGGTATTTGTTTCTAATTTTTAGACATCAAATAATTTAAATTACTTATGACACAATAATGATGCAGTATTTACCTCATTAATAAAAGATTTCAATAAATAAGATTATAAATATTAAAACAATATCCGAAACCTGTCCAATTCTTATTTTATGATTTTATTTAGACCATGATTCATCTTATATTTGACTATAATGACTTTTGGACCTTTTGAAACCTAATATAAGTTTAAAATAAAATAATATTTTCACACTTTCCTAAAGAGCACCTCCTCCCCCTTATAGAAAGCCCACAATTCTAACCAATTACTCACACATTTCAAGCCTTTTGTCTCATCGAAACACTTAAAAATTAATCTCCCTACATCCCTATCCTCCTCCTAGAAGCTTTACCTTAGGCAGAAGGCACTTTAAGAAGTCCTTTTGGTTCAAACTAAAGGAAGTTACCCAAATTAAAGGTAACAGTCTCTCTTAAATTATTTTATTTTATTTTATTTATCCAACCCCTAAAATATTTTTATTATTTTATTTTATAAAAAAAACAATATTATAAATATACTAGGATGTTGTTATGAGAAGTTTTCAAACTACACTTACACACACCTCCATCTAATGGATGAATAACATACTGTTTCTGTGGATGGAAAACTAACACCTCACGAGACAATGATTGTTTGATTATCTCCTCCCACCTATCATGGTGGCCATTAAGATGACACTATATTTATATATGATATATATTATGTTTATGTTTTCTTCATGCTTCTGTATTTTTCTTTTATATCATACCTTTATGGTTTCCATTATGGGTAAACGCGATAGTTTCATTTGAGGAAGTGCGGACTACCGCCCCCTCTAAGCGATATGACTCATTAATACAATATGTGGGATGTATAAAGGATGTAGTTAATGATATTATATATGATATTATACTGGAATTATAATATACCTATGTATCATTATGTTTTAGTTCCATTAAAATAAGAAATAGAAATGAATGTAGCGTTCAAGCATACGTACAACTTACCATCTCGATGAACGATGCATTTCATTTCTTATATCCAAATGATATGTACTATTATAAATATAAATATATATATATTGGATATATATGATATATATGATATCTAAATAATGAATTTTATTTGGGATATAATGGACTATTGAACACATGGACAACTTGTAATTATAAGAAGTCCATTTTTGACTCAAGTACCAAATATCGACAAAACAAACATTATTAACATGAATGATTAAATAATGTTTATAACATGGTAATAAGTGATATAAAAGGAATAATAAACTTGAAATAGGTTCTTAATCAAGTAGAAATTTACTTTATTTTATTATTCAGGATATTAAAGAACGAACGGGTCAAGTCAGACAAGAGGTAAGGGACTTCATCTCAATCTCCTTTCATTGAGGCATATTTTGTGTTAAAACACAATTTTATTTTATACATTGTATAAACAACTTTGAATTTTCATTTCATTCAAAGGGAATCTTTTTCTACTAGGCGTTTTACTAAAAAACGAAAAATAATGTTTCTTTTTAACATAAGCGGCGACAACGACCTTTTCGCCGCCACAAGTATTATTCTATCCTTGGATTTCTCAACAAGCCGTAATATTTTTAAAAGGAAAATAAATACCATATACTTTTTTATGTATTTTCGTATTGAAAATGTTTTTGATAATGGATTTGTTATGTCAATATATTTAAATGATATATGGTGATTGAAATGTGTAAATGTTATATTTCTTTTATATTTGTTTTATGTGTTCTGAACATGTTATAGTTCATGGGTATTGTTTACATATACGGGTGGTTCCATGGTAAACTTAGGGCTGGTGAGCCTGAGATAGCTCTCCAATGCATTGGGTAACATGATATAGGTAAACGTGAATGTTTCTCCTAAAATATTTATGGAATATAATGTGATGGGTATTCCAAAGTAACTCCCAATGTAGCTGTGATAGGTACATTGTAAGTGTGTTATGGATTCCATAAGTTACCTTTATGATTTATGATTTCTATGTGTTATTTATAAAACTTATGTTTTCATGAGGTAAGTAATAGAGTTTATGTTTTGTATGTATTAATGAACAAATGTTTTCTTTCATTGCTTTATAACCCTTACTGATCTTTTTATGCTCATCCCTAGTTTTGAAATGATTTCACAGGACTTAAAGATGAATAGGGTCAAGGATGGGATCAAGGAAAAGTCATGCTATCTAAAACCTGGAAATAGACATGACCCTTTTTTTCAAGAGATTTTATTTTATGAAAAAAATGGAAACTGTGTAGAAGTGTTTACTTTGTAATCTTTTGAGATGTAATAGTTATGTCATAATTCTCTAAAACTCTAAACCTGAAAATATAATCAATGTGAATTATTAATTTAATTCAATATTATGTATTGTTTATGGCTATGTCCTTATAGTTGGTATCAGAGGTCGGTTTAGATAACTTTATGAGTTATGGTATTGTTAAATTAATATCCATAAAGTAATTTATGTTAATATTGAAATCATATAGCATTTACAGATTACCATGTTTCATCGCCTAAGATATTTATGCGTTCAGAATGGTTTTCCACAGAGGAAATAGGGCAGCTATGTTGGGACGACATCAGGAGGAAGAAAACCTTCCAAAGCAGCAACCTGAGATGGTCAGAATCGGAACTGAATAGTTTGTTGTAGTGATGGAATAGTTGACTCAGGATATAAATGGTGGTGGTATCCATGCATGAGATCTGCCAGATCAAACATAGAGGAACATGTCAGTAGAGGAGCATTTAATGAGGCAACATCCCCCATCATTCTGAGGATCATCTGACCCTGTTCTAGCAGAAGAGTAGATTAAAGCACTGGAAAAGATTTTTGATGTCAGGGGTTGTTCAGAACATCAAAAGGTTAGTCTCGCTATTTACCATTTTTAAGGTGAAGCTGATCAGTGGTGGTCAATGGTGAAAAATATCAGGGATAATGAGGAGATTGATACTCTCGATTGGGATGAATTCAAAGGTATGTTTCTTGAGAAATATTTTCCTAAGGTGGTTTGTATTAGAATGGAAAAACATTTCCTGGAATTGAGGCAGGAGGATGACTCAGTGGGAACTTATGAATCAAAATTCACTCGACTAGCATAGTATGCTCCAAATTTCATACGAGATCTTGATAGTAAAATTAACAATTTTTAATCAAAATTTAATCCAAAGTATCAAAGGGAATTAGCTTCTCGTTAGTTCAAAAGTTATGAAAAACTTGTTTATTGTGTGGAGAAGGTGGAAATGGAGTTTGCTGATGATCATGTGTTCTTTTAAAAACAACATAATAAGAGTTTGAGGTGGCAGAAGAAAGGAAATAACTCTTCAAAAAAGTCTAATGGTAAGAAACTTAAGTTTTCAGTTTGTGAAAATTGTGGAAAAAAGCATGCTGGGGAATGTATTTTGAATTTTGGTATGTGTTACCGATGTGGTAAAATGGGACATATGGCTCATAATTACACTGAAAAAGATCAGGGTAATGGTAAGAAAAAATCTGATTTAAAGTCAGTAAAATGTTTTAAGTGAAATTAAATGGGTTATTATGAAAATGAGTGTCCAAAAAAGAACTCAACCGAAGGAAAGAAGCCAGACTATAAGCAGAAAGGGGTGGTGAAATCCTTTGCAACCACTTCAGCAGATGTTGGGCCATCAAATGAAGTTGTATCAGGTACACTGTTTGTTTGTTCAGATTATTCCAATGTGTTGTTTTATTCAGTGTCT
This sequence comes from Viscum album, assembly GCA_963277665.1. Lineage (NCBI taxonomy): Eukaryota > Viridiplantae > Streptophyta > Magnoliopsida > Santalales > Viscaceae > Viscum > Viscum album. The sequence goes on along the minus strand of OY728131.1, from coordinate 1,642,624,906 downwards.
ACACACTTTTTCATTTCTAAGAAGTTTTCTAGTAAATTGGGAATTCCATATCAAGATATGAATATAGAACTTACGGTAAAAACACCTGGAGGAAATGTTGAGACAAAAATAAAACATAATAACATTCAAGTCCTTGTGTGCGGAATGAATCTACCTGCAAACCTTATTGTTTTTCCTCAAGTAGAGTTTAATGTTATTTTGGGTATGGATTGGATTTCTGTTTATCATGCTAAGATTGACTACAGAGCTAAAGAGGTTTCTTTTCAGAAAGATTTATAGTTTGTGTACAAGAATTAACCCTTTCTTTTGATAACATATCAGGAAGCTGAGAAACTAGTAAAAGATGGAAATGAATATTACCTTTCACATATTGTTGAAAATAAAGTAACTGTTCAGATTAATGATCCTCCAGTGGAAATTAGTATCTTGATCTTTTTCTTGATGAGTTTCCTGGTATTATACCTGATCGTGAAGTTGAATTTACTATTGACTTAGTTCCTGATGCTAAGCCAATTTAAAAACCCCCTTATCGAATGGCTCAAATTGAACTTTTAGAGTTAAAGAAGCAATTGCAGATGTTATTAGATAAAGGTTTCATTCAACCTAGCACATCACCATGGGGTGATCCTATCTTGTTTCTTAAAAATAAAGATGGTTTAATGAGACTTTTCATTGATTATAGAGCATTTAATAACATCACTATTAAGAATAAGTATCCTTTGACTCATGTCGATGATTTGTTTGATCAGATCTAGGGAGCTCAGTATTTTTTGAAGATTGATTTGAGGTTGGGGTACCAACAGTTGAAATTAAAGGAAGAAGACATTCCAAAGACCACATTTTTTACAAGATATTGCCATTATGAATTTGTAGTTATGCCTTTTGCTTTAACCAATACACTTTCTGTATTCATGGATCTTATTAATAGAATTTTCCATGAGTTCATGGATAAGTTTTTGGTTGTTTTCATTGATGATATTTTTTTATTCCAAAATTAAAGAGGAACATGAAATTCATTTAAGAGTTGTCTTTCAAAACTTAAAAGAAAAAAAACTGTATGGGAAATTCAGCAAGTGTGAGTTTTGGTTGCAATAAATTTCATTCCTTGGTCACATTGTTTCAAAAAATGGCATAATGGTTGATCCTGTTAAAACAAAAGTTGTTGAAGAATGGCCAAGACCCACAAATACAACCAAGATTCGTTGTTTTATTGGTCTTTCTATTTATTACTGTAGGTTTGTTAAAATTTTGGCACAGTTATCTAGTCCAATGAATAATTTAACTCAAAAAGGTGTTAAGTTCATCTGGACAAAATAATGTGATGATTGTTTTTAGGAATTGAAAAGAAGATTGGTGAATGCCCCAGTTTTGGCACTGCTATCCAGAAATGGTATGTTTGTCATCTACAATGATGGTTTGTTGAAAGGACATGGTTGTTTACTAATGCATAATGATTGGGTAATTGCTTATGATTCACGTTAGTTGAAACCACATGAGTTAAATTACCCTACTCATGATTTGGAATTAGCTTTTGTTGTTTCTGCTTTAAAAATTTGGAGGCATCATTTTTATGGAATAAAATGTGAAATATATACTGATCAAAAAAGATTAATGTATATATTCAATGAAAAATAATTGAACCTGAGACAGAGGAGATGGCTGTAATTAATCAAGGATTACGATTTCACGTTCCATTACCATCCTGGAAAAGAAAATAAAGTGGCTGATGCTTTGAGTCGAAAAAGTAATGCTTAATTAACCATTTTACATTTGAAACAAGATCTTTTAGTTCTTGATTTGATAAAATTTGGCATAGAAGTTGTTGGGGCGGAAAATTATTCTATTTTGTATCAGGTGTCTGTGAGATCATCTCTATCAGATAGAATTAAGCAAGCACAGATGGAAGACAGTGACTAACATAAAAAGGTAGAGTTGGTTTAGAAGGGTAATTTTCCTAAATTTAACATTGATAATGATTGTGTTTTGAGATTTGGAAAGAGATTATGAGTTCCTTGTGATTCACAGTTGAAGAATGATTTGTTATGTGATGCTCATAGTTCCCCATTTTCAGTTCATCTTGGCAGTACTAAGATGTACAAAGATCATCATGAGTATTACTGGTGGGATGGAATGAAAAGAGATGTTGCTAATTTTACTGTGAAGTGTTTGACTCGTCCGCAGGTTAAATTAGAGTGGAAGTTACCGAAAGGGATGCTTCATCCTATACCGGTGCCAGAGTGGAAATGGGAAAATATATCCATGGAATTTGATGTGGTATTACCAAACACATTTTGAGGTAATAATGCAATATGGGTTATTGTTGATCTATTGACGAAATCTTCTCATTTCCTTCTTATTCGAGATACATTGTCCCTAGAATAACTTTCTCGATTGTATGTTAAAGAGATAGTCAGGTTGCATGGAGTTCCACGCTCCATTGCATCTGATCGTGATCCTAGGTTCACTTCTAACTTTTGGAAAGGCCTTGAGAAGTCATTGGGTACTGAATTAAATTTTAGTACAGCTTTTCATCCTCAATTAGATGGAAAATTAGAACAAAAAATTCAGACATTGGAGGATATGTTACGTGTTTTATCGATGGATTATCAGGGATGTTGGGACCAACATATTTCTTTGGTTGAATTTTCATATAAAAACAGTTTAAATTTCAGTATAAAGATGGCTCCATTTGAGACATTATATGGAAAGCATTGTCGAACTCTAGCTTTTTGGGATGAAGTAGGTGAAAGGAAGCTGATGGGACAAGAATTGGTAGAAAAGATAGTAGAGAAAGTTTAGTTGATTCAGAAGCACATGATAACAGCTCAGAGCAGACAAGAAAGTTATGCAGATAACCGAAGGAAGGATCTTTCTTTTGATGTAGGTGATCATGTCTTTCTCAAAGTTTGTTTATGGAAAAGTGTGATGTGTTTTGGTAAGAAGGGAAAGTCGAGTCTAAGGTTAATTGGACCTTATGAAATTCTGGATAAAGTTGGATCAGTTGCGTACAAAGTGGCTTTACCTCCATTTTTATCCTAGATCCATCTCATGTTTTGATCCCATAGATAGTTCAGTTGGAAGAGAATCTATCTTATGAAGAACAACCAGTTCAGATTCTTGACCGTAGAGAGAAAGTGTTGTGGAATAAGGTAATTCACCAGGTAAAGTTTTTGTGGAAAAACCATATGGTTGAAGAGGCAACGTGGGAATCTGAAAATGCTACGAGGGATAAATACATCCACAAATTTTGATAAGTAAAATTGCGAGGATGAAATTCTCAAAATGGGGAAGGATGTAACATCCCAGGTAAATAAAGAATAAGACATATTTAATATTTATTAATATTTGTTAATTAAATATTAATTTTACTTTAAATTGGTTTCTATGTTCGATAGCATACCCGATACGCAACAACAGGTTTCTTTGAAATCTTAAGTTGCACACTAATAATATAATATTATTATTTTAAATGGTAGTTAACTCCAAGCTGTTGTATTGGAGGGAATGAACAAAACTAACTACAATATGATTATACATGTTTGTTATATGTATTTACATTTTTCCAATAAAAAATTAGAGGCTTAAAATATGAATGAATCTAATTTTAAGCATAATTTACATTAAAAGGCCGATTTACCACCTTTTAATGGAGAACCTTCTTTAAATATATTTTTGGTCATTTTTTTTCTATTATATTTGACCAAATAAAATTATTATTTATATTTGGGGCATCAAAATTTACTTTGGGTGATTTTTTTGGCATTTTTCTGATAAATTTTATTTTTTAATGAATTGTGAAAAATACTGTATTTTAATTCAAAAGTGACTTTTATTTATATGGTTAGATAATATTTTTAATTGGTTTTAATGTGTAATTTGAATATATTTTACCATTTAATACAATGTTTTTTATTGGAATTAATTTCACTTTGAAATTAGACATAAACAAGTATCAATATTTTGATAATTATTGTTTCTTAAAAACACGCTATTTGTTTGGATAACAGGAATTAATTTTAAATTAATTAATGCAACTTCTATGTTTATAATTTGGTAAAATAGACATCATTTTTGAATTAGGACTATTAAATATATCTTAGGATGAATTTTTTTTATTTTTCTGAAAAACTTCAATTTTTTATGAATAGTGAAACCACTTAGTAGTAGTTAAAAAAACTGACTTTTTCATTTAAATGAAAATTTACCACTTCTGTGAATTGAATTTTGAAAATATGACATACATGGATGTTGTTAGTATGTGAAATATGGTTCAATAAGATGAAAATAATTTTTTTTGAATAGTAACTTTTGTCTTTTATTTACCGCGGTTAAAGGTAAATAAGGTGATTCAAGGTAAAAATAATATTATAATAATTCATAAATACCTTAACACTTGTCCAAAACTTATATTTGGAGTAATTTATGACCATGGGAATATTGGGGTCTATTTTGGGACCCCATTGAGCCACTTGGAATTGATAATGACAATTTAGATTAATTAACTCAAAGTAAAGTCAAAAATGAAAAAAAAAATATCTTCTTGTAAATTAATTTTTACAAGGGGTTATATAAATTATCTTTTCAACTATAAATATTAATTGGAAAGATAAAATGATTTCCTACATCATGGTATTTTTTTATATAATTTTTAGACATCAAATAATTTAAATTATTTATGACACAATAATTAGGGGTGTCTATGGGTCGGGTTGGGTCGGGTTGGGGGGGTTTTTGGGCCCGACCCAAGCACAAGGGGTCGGGTCGGGTTGGGTCGGGTCGAAGAGATTTTTTAATTCGGACCCGACCCGACCCAACCCGTCTCATATCAGGTTGGGTCAGGTCGAGTTGATCGGGTTACAGAAAAAAATGTTCGGTGCTTAATATTTAGGATCTCGCCCCGCGGGTTGATCGGGTTAGGGCTTCCGCTGCGTATCTTCCTCGCCACGCCAGGGAATTCCCACAGCCACTACACTGCGATGAATCGACCCCAAAAAAACATCGGTTGGTGGTGTGATCAAATCGTCAGCCTGCAGGTAGTCATTTACATCCGAGGAGGTTGAGTCTAGCAGGGTAACGAGGATGCGGTATTGTCCGACACAAGCAGATATCTGGGGCCACAATCGTGGCAGAGATGGAGGCGGTGGAAGAGGTACAGGGGGTAGATGCGGTGCGGTGCGGTGGAGACGTTGGAGTAAGAAGACACCGACAAGGGGGTGAGGTCGATGTGGAATGATTGTTTTCTTGGATGATCCTCCACTGTCCGATCTTCAAATCTTTAATCGACCACCAGTCTTCTTGTGTTTTTTTGCTTGTTATTTAGTTATCCTTGTAGCAGAATCAAATGAAATCTAGTTATCTTTTTGTTGTTTGTTGATCTGGAAATGGAATCGTTGTTTTTTGATTTCACATGTCTCGATTCTTCTAAATTTGTTTTATGCTTGTCTAAGAAAAGCCATGGAAGATAGAAGTTTCAATCATCTTCACAATTAATCTAGTATTCAAGTAATGGTGGGTGATGTCATGGAATCCATGGACAATGTAGGTGAGGAAGACATCATCATGGGTGAGGGTGAGGGCATCGGGTCGAGAGGTGGGAGGGAGAGGCGGCAGTAGGCAGCAAAGTCTGAAGGGAGGCGGACGACTCACAATAGTCGGGTTGTTTGGGTCGGGTTGGGTTAATTTTTTACCAACCCATGACCCGACCCAACCCGACCCAACCCGGTTGGGTCGAGTCGGGTCGGTCGGGTTGGGTCGGGTCTGGACACCCCTAACAATAATGATGCAGTATTTACATCCTTAATAAAAGATTTAAATAAATAAGATTATAAATATTAAAAAAATATCCAAAACCTATACAATTATTATTGGATGATTTTATTTCTACAATAAGTCATCTTATCTTCGACTTTAATTATTTTTGGACCTTTTAAAACTGAATATAAGTTTATAATAAAATAATATTTTCACACTTTCCTAAAGAGCCCCTCCTCCCCCTTATAAAAAGAACTCACTTATATCCAATTCTTCACACCTCTAAATCCTTTAGGCTCGTCCAAACTCTGCCAAATTAATCTCCCTACACCCCTCTCCTCCTCCTAGAAGCCTTAACTTAGGCATAAGGCATTTCCAGAAGTCCTTTTGGTTCAAACCAAATGAAGTTACCCAAATTAATGGTAACGGTCTCTCTTAACTTCTTTTCTTATATTTTACTTCTCGAACCCATAAACTATTTTTATTACTTTATTTTATAACAACAAAAGTATCCTCAATATACTAGGATTTTGTTATGAGAAGTATTCGAACTACACTTACACAAACCTCCATCTAATGTGTGAAGAATATACTGTTTCTGTGGATGGAAAACTAACACCTCACGAGACGATGATTGTTCGATTATCTATTACGACCTATCATGGTATCCATTAAGATGAAATTATATTTATATATGATTTATATTATGTTTATGTTTTTTCATGCTTCTGTATTTTTCTTTTATAGAATACCTTTATGGTTTCAATTATCGGTAAACGTGATAATTTCATTTGAGAAAGTGTGGACTACCGCCCTCTCAAAGTGATATGACTCATTGATACCATATGTGAGACATATAAATGATGGAGTTAATTATATTATATATGATATTATACTGGAATTATAATATACCAATTTACCATTATGTTTTAATTCCATTAAAATAAGAAATAGAAATGAAAGTAGCGTTCATGCATACGTACGACTTACCGTCTCCATGAACGGTGCATTTCATTTCTTACCTTCAAATGATTTGTACTGTTATAAATAAATTTATATACTTGATATATATGATATATATGATATCTAAATAATTAATGTCATTGTGGATATAATGGACTATTGACCACATGGACAACATGTAATTATAAGAAGTCCATTTTTGACTCAAGTACCAAATATTGACAAAACGAACATTATTAACTTGAATGATTACATAATGTTTATAACATGGTAATAAGTGATATAAAATAAATAATAAACTTGAAAAAGGTTCTTAAGAAAGTATAAATTAACTTTAGTTTATTATTTAGGATATTAAAGAACGAAATGGTCAAGTCGGACACGAGGTAAGGGACTTCGTCTCAATCTCATTTCATTGCGGAATATTTTGTTTTAATACATGATTTTATTTTATATGCTGTATAAACACCTTTGACTTTTCATTTCATTCAAAGAGAATAATTTTATACGAGGCATTTTACTAAATGACTGAAAAGGAATGTTTCTTTTTAATGTAAGCGTCAACAACGACCTTTCTGCCGCCGTGAGTATTATTTGATCCTTGGCTTCCTTAACAAGCAGTAATATTTTTAAATTGAAAATAAATACCATATAATATTTTATGTATTTTGGTATTGAAAATGGTTTTGATAATGGATTTTTTACGTAAATATATTTAAATGATATATGGTTATCGAAATGTGGAAATGTTATCTTTATTTTATGTTTGTTTTATGTGTTATGAACATGTTATGGTTCTTGGGTATTGTTTACATATACGGGTGGTCCCATGATAAACCTAGGGAAGGTGAGCTCAAGATAACTCTCTAATGCACTAGGTAACATGTTGGAGGTAAACGTTAATGTTTCTCCAAATATATTTAGAGAATATACTGTGATGGGTATTCCAAAGTAATTCCCTATGTAGCTGTGATAAAAACATTGTAAGTATTTTATGGATGCCACAAGTTACTTTATGATTTATGATTTCTATGTGTTATTCATAAATCTTATGTTTTCATGAGGTAAGTAAAAGAATTTATGTTTTGTATATATTATTGAACAAATGTTTTCTTTAATTGTTTTATAACCCTTACTGAGCTTTTTTATGCTCATCCCATGTTTTGAAATGTTTTCATAGGACTTAAAGATGAATAGGGTCAAGGATGGGATCAAGGAAAAGACATGCTGTCTAAAACCTGGAACTAGACATGACTCTTTTTTTCAAGAGTTTTTATTTTATAGAAAAAATGGAAAGTGTGTAGAAGTTTCTACTTTTTAATCTTTTGAGATGTAATAGTTATGCCCTAATTCTCTAAAACTCTAAACCAGAAAAGATCCTCAATGTGAATTATTCTTTTAATTCAATATTATGTAATGTTTATAGCCATGTACTTATATTAAATCATACCAATTTTAGTTACTAAAACTAATAATACATACATTTAAGGTCATACATATCTATATCGAGAAGGTTCAACAATGGCTAACCTCATTAGAATACCTAAATATATCGCATGCTGATACAAAAAGGAAACAAAAGGAAAAACTGAAAAGTAACTCATGATGATGCAAGAAACTCAATGTCCCCTTCCAACATCCAATTCTAAATCAATTATATGGTCCATATCTGCAAGTCGATCTATTTACTTATCATAAAAACAAAAATTATACATGTGTCCTAAAGCACCCATGTTGGTTGTGAGAAATAATCTTAGTAAGATACCACCCACATATTCATACCAAAATTATGTGTTTAACAATATGTTAATTATAATAAAGAATAAATCAGCACATGAAAAAAGTAAACAATGAATTATCCGGTTCTCGACAGCTACTAGGAAGTCATCCCCAATCTCATTGAATTCCACAATCACTAATGACGATAGTATCCCAAGACCATATCCCAAGGTATCCCCTATATTCATATAGAATTGGCGAACCTTTAGTTTCCACCTTCAAATAAGTCATTAGAAACCTTGTTCCTCATTATGACTCATGTATCAATCAAATCACAAAAATCTAGATGGCATTCAAATGCAAATAGAACCTTGTTCCTTCAGACCCCTACTCAAAAGCACTCACTGGCTCATAGCCTGACATCTAGAGGCACAAAAATAGCTATCCTCAAATAAAAATTAATTTCATCTCATTGAATGAAATCCCAAAGAATGAATATCTTCATCCAACTAAAATATTCCTATCCTGATGGCCTCAATATTTTGATCCTCAACCCCCAATCGATAGCCTCAACGCTATCAAATGAAGGCTGCCCACCTTCCCAATGGCTTTCAACAGCTAGAACCCCCCAAATTTTTTTATTCCACACTATTAGGGGCCTCTACCAACACGAGTTTTCAAAAACACTTCATAACTAAGTGAGTTTTGTGTACACGACTCCAATAAGTACTTTGTCCATCACAGGTGAGCAACAATAAAGAAATATATTACCTAAGCCAGCTCCAACTACTACCTCTTACCCTGGCCACCATGTTTCTCAATTCTAAAAGTCATAAAATAAAAAAAATGAGATATTACCTCATCATGATGTACTTTCCATCTCAAATTTATGTCCATGACACCATATCATGTGGTTCTACATCACTCAAAAAATCTCAACCTATCCCAACTAGATGACCAAATCACCTCAATCCTGATGGTCATTCCCCCTAAATTCATCAGGCTGAGCCCTCCATGATATCATGGATGATATAAATTTACATACAAGAATTATATATAATTAATTTAAATCAATGAAATATAAATAAAAAATTCAATTTAATATGACTTAATTTCATGATTTAAATAAACACAACAATTCAATGAAATTGTATTGAATGAAGAAAAACCAAATAAAAAATATATTTGATGTAAAAAATGCCCCCCATACGAACTTACCAAGGATAGGTTTCCTATAAACCATCCTCACTCTTATAAAAAGGTGAGTGAATGTCCCACAACATCCTATATGTTCATAAAATATATTTAATATCATGTAACATGGTCTTTCTCAACTAAACACTGACAGACTAAAATCCATGCCCCTCAAAACTATTCAAAAAAATATATTTCAACAAAATACCTTGTAATTATATATATAATAAAATCCATTATCAATCATTAACTCCATGTTATTAAAAAAAATGGATTTTCTATTGAACACCACGAAAATAGGGGAAAATAGCTCACAAGGATTTAGTGCTTCATGGGGTGAAATAAAAAAAGGAATGAGTCATGGATGTGATAATACTTACCAAATGTGATTACAACTCAATAAATTGATCTAAAAATAGATCATTGATAAAGAAATGATATCATTCCCTAGGGGAAGAAGAGTGATGTTGGGTTTCCTCCTTCTATGAGCGACCCAAAGTTGAAGAGGATGGGAAATGAATGAGAAAATAAAATAATAAAAGAGGGTCAAAAAGATAATTTCATACAATTAATGGGACACATGGTTTGATCACATATTTTTCCAAAACTTGTGAAAATAGTGCATGCTACAGTTCAAGGGTACTTCCTATGTGGCACTACCTGTGTGGAATTCTGCAGGGTTTTCTCTGACCATGCCCAAACTGTGTGGAAGCTTCTAGAAACACTACAAACATGGTCATAAATCTGTGCACCTCCCCCCTCACACTTTTCCAAACCATATTTCATTTCAAAAAAATGGTTCACAATTTACTAGTATATTACACATGGTGGAGGCTAATCATGCCCCCTGACCTGAAACTCTAAAACCGGCCTTCAGGCCTCCGATGCTCCTGAAATAATCCCGAGCACCCGAGGCACTCTCAAAGACTCAAAACCCATGTAAAACATGATATAGGGATGATAAAAATCTCAAGAGTTTAGTTTATATGAATAAAAAAATATCAAACCAAACAATTTAAATATTCAAAATAGGATATGATTTTCACGTTATTGAAAAACTTGAGACATTACCAAAGTGGCTACTTTAATTGGAAATGACATTTATACATACATTATAATTTAATGGAAAGTATGTGATTGATCATGGATCATAATCAATGTCCCCAAAAATATAATACTAAAATACAGATATATAATTCGTGTTAAATAATTCATTCTTATTAGGGGGGTGTCCCTATCCAATATATCTTTATCTTCCACCATTACCTAGTGAGGTGTTGGAACTCTATGATAAGAATTTTGATACCTCCTGACTTTTGGGTGATTCAATAAACCATTAATACCACTATATGTGGGACATACATTGGTATTAAACTTATGTAATCTTCATTAACAACATATTAATATGATATATGCAATTGTGTTTTAACTATGTAAACAGAACTTTAAAAATTATTCAATACTTATGTACTCCATTTTAGGTTATTGTGATTGATCTGGGTTTTATCCATTGCATGGATTTATCTCATCACCTATAGTCATGTTTCATGTATAGTATTGGGTCTATAATTATAGTTACCATTAATTTTCATATAGTGATATTACATCTTTATAGATGGATAATCATAAAATATCCTACTTATCCATGCCCGAATTTTTTATTTCAAGCACATTTGTAAACATCAATAAATAAGAAAAACTATTTTATAAGTATGTTATATCAACTCCCATTACATTCTTCAAAACTATATCCCCTCTTATACATAATATACATAATACCATAATTTAAATATCAGAAATGAAACATACAAAATGGTAAAATTAGATGCTCATTAAGGGTAAAAATGAGATATATCAACATATCATGGTCATAATGTAACGATAAATTGATTATGAAAATTTAAAACCATAACCAATATATCATAGACTATAAAATGGAAATATGGAATAAATCTTGAATATTCATAATACATGAATCATAATGGAATCAAATAACATGTTCTATGAGACCATATCAGTTCTATAAGGAATATGTTTTTTGGCATACACATATACATAGAAAATCATTTACATAGTAGTCATTGATTATTTCATAAAAAATAATTGTAGAATGGATTCACCCCCAAAACCATTATAGTATTCATAGTTTACTTTATATACTACCCTAGTTTATGAATTCCCTTACTAGACTGGGTTTACTCCCCATTATAGTCTTGTTTATCTCATGAGATATAAATTTTCACCCAATGAATTGGTGGAGAGATAGGTCCCACTAATCACACAATAAAAGTCATACATATGGGTCCTAAAATTTAATAAAATATTCATTATATTATAAACCATGTAAATGAATGGGTTTTATAAACATTTCATCATGGAATAGCCTATGGAAAAGAAAAAGGTTTCATAATCATTTCATCATGTCACCATAAAAAAAACATATAGAAAAGGGAATGGGATTCATAAACAAATTTTCATCATAAAAATAAACCATTTAGTGAAATAATAATAATGGTATCACTGGTTCTTATCCCTAATAAAAAATTAGTAATTGGAAATAATGTTATCTTTAATGAAAACTGATTTTAAAAGAAAACATTGAATATTTATTAAAAGAAAATATCATTTTCAATGTCAAAATTTAATAATTAAAATGGAAATTTTAAAAAACATTATGAAATTAATTTTCCTTAAAAATAATATTTTAAAATTATAAAGGAATATTTATAACATTAAGTTTTCATGATGGTGGTAAATATTGGTGATGTCATACATGTTTAAAAAATGATTCCTTTTTATTTTTAATAAAAAATATAATTGAATTGCTTGGAAAAATATATGAATGTTAATTTTTAACCAAATTGTAAAAATTAAAAAATTAAAAAAATAAAATTAAAAAATAATTTAAAAATATTATTTAAAACAATTTTATAAAATATGTTCACGAATGGAAAATGGTTTTTGACTGAAGAATAAATAAAGTTGATTTTTCATAAAAACATTAATTTGAAAAATTGAGTACATAATTTGAAGAAACTAAACATAAAAAAATATTTTAATTGCATAACCATAGAATAAGAAAATAAATGATTTTCATGAGAGGTAGATCATTATATTTCTTCATCAGAAACATAATCATCAACGTGCATGATAAATAAAGGTATTGTAATATAAAACATTTACAACTAAGGTATCTTCTGAATCATAAACCCCATGATATAATGATATTAAATGAATAATTATTTATCATTTTAATTAATTAATTGATTATAAATCATGTAATAGGGGCTTTATATACACATAATAATATAATATAGGTGAATATTATAATATATGTCCCAAAGAAGGCAATTCCAGATGAAATTCCATTAACTAATGTCTTAAATTCCATTATTCATGTTAAAACCTACTATATAATAAATATAAGTTTATTATACTATATTAATGTGACTTAATAATATATATCATACAATATAATATTTACTAATTATGATTCATTACCATTTTATTAACAATTCCATATTCAGATCACATTTCAGGTAATATACGTTTCATTTTTCATGTATGTTCTGGTTTGATATTATCAATCATATTAAAATGATCATGGAACCATCATATAAAAAATATTAGAAATTATATAAATATAAAATATATTCATTATATATATATTTTTGTTTTAAAACACTAATTTTATTGATGGAAAATAAATTACACCAGTTATAGAGATGGTTGCTCATACGTATACATGAACATTTATTCTATTTTATCTATAGATGAAATGAAAGAAAGGTAAATAATATATTAAAAATAAAAAATAATTTTATAATTCATATATATCTATTATTTTAATTAATAATATCCTTATCTCATTCCATATAATATATAAGAGAATAATGAATCACATCAATTCGTGAGGCAATAGTTTGGCGTACACACGAGTAACTATAACATATTAATATAGAATGGAATGTAATAAGGTATATGTGATATTATAATTATAGAATTATAATTATCAACTAAATATAAAAAAATATGTCAAATAATTCATTATATCAAACGGTGTGATGTGGGTATTGAAAATAAATTACATTAATTCGCAAGGTTGTTGTCCATCGTACACACAACTGAACATTTAGGTCCCAATTTGATTGAAGAGGAGATGAATATAGGTTATTAAATTAAAATATTAAAATATCATTATATTTTAGATACTTGTGTCATTATATAATCATAGTTGGATAATTTTTTAAGGATGTAGAAAAATAAATAAAACTAGAACTTATGTTTACGATTTGTATCTCTTCTTCAGAGAACGTTTTTAGGTTTATATCTAATGAATTATTAAAAGATTCTACTAGTAAAAATAAGGCCTCTATGAAGTGATGATGGAATAAAATAATTTATTTTTGTAGTTATTGTATGGTATAAATATTTTAGGATGTGTGAAGAGGATAGGAGAGTGGATGGCCTTTAATATGTGGGAAGGAGGACACACGTGGAATTTATGAAAAGAATAAAGTGTTCCCATGTATTTGAAAATAAAAAATGATAAAAAATGGATAATTATAGAACCTTATATTATGTAATATTACAATTGTCCCATAAAATGGGATTTTAAATTTTTTCTTTGACATTCAGTCCCTCATATTTTTAATTTAACCCCTATAAAACTCGTTTTGACATTTACCACAATATTTAATCTTTATTGTTTTTACAATTCAATTTGACCATAAATTAACTTAAAATTAATATATAATAATAATTATGATTATTTAGTATTTATAATCTATTTTAACAAATTCTATTCACATAAGTGGAAAGCTATAATTTAAAATTAATCCCATAATTGAGATGAAAAACTTGATTTCAAAAAAATTTAATAATTATATAATGTTACAATATAATAATTTAGTATAAAAATGGTTAAAGTAAAATAAATTAGATTATTAAATAATTTTTTTTCTAATTTTACTATTAAAAATTTTACATAATATTTATATTTTTAAATTCTTTAAATGAAAAGGTAACTTTAAATAAAATTTATAATTTTTTAGTATTCATCATAAAATTAATCATTTTAGAAAATTGTGAAAGAATAACTAAAATTAAATTATTAAATGTATATTTAAAAAATGAGGTTTATTTTATCAAATAAATTTTATAATATTGAAAAAATAAAATTTATTATGTTCTTAGGAAATAAAAAACATGTTTTTTTAGAAAAAAATATTTTTCAAACATTTAAAGACATTATTAAAAATTAAGAAATTTTCTATCAATATTTTTTAATTATATAAATTAATTATAGTTACTATTTAAATTATGTTTATTCATTTTCATATTTCCAATTTTATTATCTAGGTTATAAAGGTCCTATTTGAATAATAATAATAATATATTAGGGTTTGCTAAGAACTTATTGTTGTGATGATGGCATGATTATAGTCATTGGGAGATATGGTTTTAGACTATTCATTGGGTTTTATTGAATGATTTGATTCATGATATATAAATGTATTGAATTATTATGGATGATATGTGTTGTTATCAAGTGTTGGTAACACCCCAAACCAGTTTTTGTTGGAAAATATTGAAAAAATGAGTTTTAATAATTTTGTAAGCACGAATGATTTGAATTTTCATATTTAGATTTAGATTAGTGTTTGTAGATGAATTTTAAATGATCAAGGAGTTGTTTATATAGTGTTAGATTGGGTAGGTATGGTCAATATCATGTTTTAGGTTATCAAATGACCAGTTGATGTGGGACAATGGATGTCATGTGTTACTGCGTAGTTAGTTAGGTGGAACCAAGGACCTGGTGGGGGTCATGAGAAGGAGTTCTGCCTTCTTGAGTATATCTGGAGGCTAGTGTAGGTACATTGGGCACCCTATGTTCTGAGGTTACATTCATTTAATTAGTGAATAAGTCCTTTTTTAGTATTATTTATTATAAGAAACCCATCATGGATTCAATGTCCCAATCACCCAAAAATAGGAGGTGCTTCCAACCATGGATCTTCCTTCTTCTCCTTTATTTCCCTTTAAGTGGAGGAAATTGGATTTGTTGTTATTTGATTATTATGTAAGATTCAATTTACCCCATCAGCCCATACTAGTCATAATATTCTCTCCAATATCCATTATAAAGAATATTTGGTTTTCATTCAAATTCAACTTGATGATGGAGGAATTAGGTTTGAATTATGTTGATTTATTTCCAATTTCCTAGAGGAGGAACCAAGAGTTTTAACACATAAATGTTTATGATTATTCACTTGGGGTATGTATCTTCCTTAACATTTTTTGGGATTTAATCAAATAAAAATTTAATTTAATGATGAATTAATGTCAGGATTTAGGGATATTTTTTATCGTGGGCTCAGGGTTTCTGTATTATTATGTCAATCGATGTGTTATAAATTTTTTATGACTAAAAAAATTATTTTTGGGAGTAATTTAATTAAATAATTAGTGTATAATTATTAATTTAATGTATTTAAAGGATATAAGACCTTCTCTAATGATACCCATTGGAGGTTCATAGAGATTTGATGAGCTGAGGTGATGGTGACATAGCTTTGTTTGATGGGTTAGCTACATTTTAAGGTATGATATCCCCTAACATTAATTATTATTTTTGATTTTTTTGTGATGTGTTATTTATGGACTCATTCCCCCTATGTGATTTTCCTATAACTAAATTCAATAGTTTTTCTTTGACCTGTATGTGTTGGGTAAGGAAGTATATAGCCATGATGTACCCTCTATTTATTATTCATTGATTCCATGACCACTACTGGTCTTATCTATGAACCAAATTATGGATAATTTATACTCAAGGCCCATAGGGGATTCCTTTAGGATATTATATGATGCATAAGACCTTGATTAATTATAGTTTGACTCATTGGACACACCATATGTGTGTAAATGATGGATATGGGTGTGATCCATAAAATTGATTATTTCCTTTAACCACTTGAGATAATATTAATGATATTAAGGATATTATTTTCCTTGTTTTGAGGTGGATTGATTACAATTCCACCAAGGTCCATGAATAAAAATCATTGTACAATAAGTTATTTCTTTTAGAACAAAGAAAGTTATCATCTTGGTAACCCATAATGTAAGGTACATGGAACAGATTCTCATGGAATCCTTTGATTAGGAGATGGGGGATTTATGTATGGTTAACCTGGATCACATCCTAAATTGATCCACAATGATTCCTTATCACCCATTTTAGATTATATGGTTAATGAATGGGGTGGGGTTCTTTACCCTCCTATAATATGGTAATTTAGTGGGATATCCATTAGTTATGTATATAAATATAGGATCGGAATGTAAGGGATAACAAACATTGAATTTATTGATTTTTGGATATCATTACCACCTATTTTTTCTTATATATATATATATTTTATTATAAAATTTGTTTATTCCATTATGTGTTTATATTAATACAATGTGATATTATGCCTATTTATATTTTTTTCTATGATGTGGATGATACACACCTTTCTTGATATGTTTCATAGGTATTGGATTGTTAGATTAGTCACTCATTTTCTACATAAGGATAGTAATAACAGGTCCCCTTACGTTGATTATTCCAAACATAATGGATAAGATGTATTAATTAAAAATTTTATATTTAACATGGGAATAATTACCCAATTACCATATAATGACATGGTAAGGGACATTATTCCCATTAATAGAGGTTTTTGTAGATTGGGATGTTCTTTCCCTCTAACCAATGTTTGTTTTTAGGTGATTCATTTCCATTATATGTGAAACTCAGGATCAATGATGTTGTGACCTTCATACTAAAATGTTATGAGAATAAGGACAAGAATTTTAATGTTTAGGTGGCCTTGATAATTTTGGTAAAAAGATGAAATTATTAATTAATTTCATGATTCCTATAGAATATATATTTTTTCTATTTAATTTTAAATATAATTTTTAGAGAGATATATTTCCAATGATATGATACACCTAATGAAAGGGACAAGAATCCCTAGACTGAATTCCCAAATTTATTATTATTTTTCTTGGGAATGGGATGCAAAACCCATGATGAAACAATTACAAGGAAGGTTATGGGATAACTGTTATGGAATTACACATATTTATTATTTTAATTTGGAGATGGATGTACTACTAATGATGCAACACTTCTGAGGAAGGGGATAATATACAAGAGATGAAATTTATAGTTATTTTTTATTTACCTGGGGAGTGGGATGAACATACCATTATGTGAGGCTTCTGTGGAAGAGGGAACTATTATTTTGAGATAACAACTATATAATATGTGATGATATCTCTTAAGATAGGGTTCAGGACAATGAAAACTTCCATTCTAATGTCCATGTCATGGATTGAGAAATTTTTCCATATTTTTTTTATTTTAGTTAGGACATGATCCCAATTTGAATATAATAGATAATGGATGTTATTCCCATAGTTTGGATTGTGTTATTTGGACATAATTTACATATATTTATAGTGGTGTTAAAAAAGATACATTATTCCCTATAGTAGGGTTTTGTTATTGGGATTAACTTCCCATGTACTAGTCATTATACTATGGTGATATGTTCTTTATATTGGTATTGAATTAGGAAGTGATTCCTAGTTAGTGATTATATGATAAGTTTGTAGAAACATAACACTATAAGAATTAGGTATGGTCACAATTGGGTGACTGAGTAGTACCCATGGCTATGACATAATTATTATTACTTCCATTTCCAACATAAGAAATTTTTAAGGGGAATATAATGTTATAAATCCACCTATTTATACTTGGATTGTTAGGAATCCCATTCTTGGTGTCCTTTGAGTTTCACACAACCCCTGAATGTGTTCCTTTATAAATGATTATATTTTTTGCTTGTATGCATGGGTAAGGTAAAGGGTCCTAAATTCAATGGTTTCCCTTTATAACTTGACTGGAGTTGGGAGAAGATATCATGAAGGGTATCGGGATATGTTTAGTGGGTAAACATGATTTTGTTTATTTTTAGTTCATGGCATCCATGACCCACCCATGGGTGGTTCTATTATTTTATGAGTTTATGAAATCACTTCTACTCATTCTATTTTATCATGTGAGTTGTTAATAATTTTCAGATGGAATATATCATTCATAAAGATTTTATGTGGTTTATTTTGGGAGGATTGTTGACTATATTGATTCCAATATTTTTCATTTACATCTATATAAAATAATGTGTAGTCTCCAACTTATTACAGAGACCCTATTTTCTATTCATATGCTTCTAACACATGAGGATAACCACTTTTTTATGTATAACATGGCTTGTTCATAGTGGAGGTGCACTACATCGAAGACACTACAATATATAGGTATACTTTAGGAAAAATATAATATTTATTTATTTCAATTTCTTATATATGATGTATTCAATAAGTTTATTATAAAATATGCGGGGCCTAGATTTATATACCACATCAATGCATCAGTACGTATCATAAGAAAAACCTTCCAAGTTATTTGATTTCATCTTTCCATTTACGTATTATGACTTGGTCAATGTATTAAATGTATTGTTATGATGTATAAAATTAGGAATTCCATCACTATGATTTACTTTTTATTATAAATTTTATTAGTTATTTTCAATATTATGTAAACCATGGAAATATATTTCTCAAGTTATCATTTATTATGGAATTATTTTTTTTATTTATTCTTATATATTATGTATGTCATGATTTTTTCATGTGAGAATCCATTGTACTTTATCTCTTAGAGATCATCTTAGATCACCATTTATTTATTTTTTCTCATTTACCAATGGAATAACCAAGATTATATATTTTATTTAATGATATTAATGGATAATTTAAAAATTTTCATTTATTATTCAATATAAATTATATTTCCCATTTAATGTAATATTGTTTTATTTATATTGTATCCTAGGACTATAAAACTATTCTATATTATGTATCATATTCTATTTATTTTTTATCTATATAATAAAGTAAACAAAGGCCATGGGTTACATGATTTATTTAATTGTTCATATTAGAAGAGTTTTAGTAGAAACCTTAGTAACTAGATTTAGATGAAGATAATTAGAATACTGAACCCTAATAAAAAACACTTATGAAATTAAAAAAAATTACAAGAATGTATAAATCATTCAAATTGAATTAGTAAAAAATTGATATTACTTATATAATTTCATTAATTATTTAGTGTCTTATTTATGATATAATAAATTGTGAATAATTTTTTAGAAATGTTGCAAAAGTAAAATAATGAAAACCATTTCAGATACCCTAATCAACATAAGTATTTTCCTATTGATAATGTTAATAATTCTGGTGTTAGAGATTATTATATTATCACCATTTTAGGGAAGATTACCCAAGATATAAAACATAACCTTGAATCATATATCAACCTGCATCCCTTTAACAATTTATGAAAATGTTGGATAATTTCAAGAGAAAAAAGATACATCGTCAAATATAACCACAAATATATTTGTGATAGGTTAGTGGATTATTTATTTCAATATAATATTACCCACTTTGGGATGAATTTAATGATATAAGGTTATTTAAATATAATTTTATCAAACGAGGGATACTAAAAACTAGTTCAATTTTATTCGAAACACAAAAAAATGAAGGGATTGAAATCCTAGATTAGAATTCATAATAATACATATTTTTAGATAAATATATTCATCAGGAAAAAATATTAGACATGGAAAATAAATTCATAAAATTATGAAAAATGGAATGGGTGTTTTTCTATTAGTATAAATAAACAATTATAAGAATGTGAAATGTGTAATCAAGATAGAGAAGGAGTTTTCAATGTGTTATACTTTCAAAGGAAAGTAAGAAATGAATTGGATAGTTGAGTTACATATAGAGAGGAATGTGTCAAAGTAGATGAATGGAATTGTAAAATTTGACATATGTAATAGTACAATAGATAATAACCCCAGGTAATGATTGAAGGGCTTGGGAAATTACATCATGAGTGGAGATAAAGGACATAAAACATTTATGTAAAATTAAAAAATAAAATACACAAAAATATGATGCATCAATTATAAATATATGAGACAATATTCAAGTAAATTCCTTATTAATTATGGGAAAATTTCATATAAGAAGAAAAGTTAGTGTGTTTTGGATTATACAATAACATCAATAGTATTTGAGTTTGCAAATGATGTCCTAGACTTAACTTCTATCCTAAACTCAATGTTATATAATGAATTACTTAATTATGGATCTATTCGCTCTATTAAATATTTAATTTTTCTATGAATATTATATAATTGTATGAAGAACTAATTAAGGAATTGTAAATTAAAAAATCATTGTCAAATTATTATTAAAACAGAATTATATTGGCTAATCTATATTAAAATTTATGTAGGTTTTTTACTTGTTAACATGATACTGATTTCAATCATTAACATTGACATAATCCTTGGGATGGATTGGATCCCACTGTATAAACTAATAATTAATTATAAATAGAAGAAAATTATAATATTTTAGGTTGGTTTAGAATCCTTTTTTTACAAGGGTTGATTTTTGGGTTGAGTCTTGTTTCAAACCATATCCAGTGGTACATTTTAAAGAAACTATTAGTCATGTTTAAAGAATGAATTATAATGATATCCTAATAATAATAGATTTATGTATTTTGAAATATTATATTGATATTTTTTCTAAGAAATTACCTAGTTATACATTGTATCATTAATTTTAATTTTCAATAAACCTTTTAAGAACCATGATCTTCCTTTCAGGTACGATTTTCATTTTAATTTGTTTTTGAGGAAAAATGGGAAGAAGGAAAGTTATAGGAGTACACACCGTGTACTTTGGCACCGAGTCCAAGACATGCCTAGCCGTGTCACAGCTGCATACATGACCGTGTGATGGTATGGAAGGACCACCTAAAGTGAGGCATGGTAAATGCATATACACATCGTGTAAATTTAAAGGGTATGCCATGTACTTTTATTTTTATTTGTTATATCGGACTGGGGTTATCTCTAATTGGAAGAAATTCCTTCTTCTTGACTCTTCTGGTCCAAGAGTGACTGTAGGGCACGATTCATGTCATAGCCTTTGATAGATATTCCTCTCTCTAAATAAACTACTATCTATTGTGTTGGAATATCCATGGTGATTTATTCCATCTTCTAGATCCTCATTCCTTGATTTCTCCTCTTTCATGAGATATCCATAGTTGATCGTTTTAGATGTTTTTATTGATCTCCATCATTATAGGCTGATTAAAGTGTCAACGCTTGAGTATATTGATCGTACAATTCAAATGTAGGTGGTTTGTGGCTTTCCTTAGTTAGTATTTTAATATTATGTGACAAAGTTCCCACTACCCCGGATTGGGGTATTTCGTGTTTCAGGATTTTAACCATGTTGATGCCCAGTATGATTGTTTTCTTGAGTTTGGGATCTTGTTTGTAAAAAGGTTATTTTTCCATGGCATGGATGTGTTTTCCCATGTTTAATTTGATATTGACCATGTGGTATAATTTTTTTAGTTAGGCTGCATGCTTTCGTTGACTAGTGTTGTTAGGGTGGAGTGATTTATCTGATTCTATGATATGCTTTGTATCTATTTATCCATGTAGTACTTTTAGGTTTACTTTGGCGGATAAACATCATTTGTGCATGATTTCTTTACACAGGGCTGTGGGAACTTGGTGTAGTCAGACCATAGGGGGAATTGACATTGAGGGCTTCTCTAGAGTGTCTGTTATTTTTTATCATGTTGTGATACCATAGGGGGGATGGATGTTGAGTGCTCTCTCAGAGTGTCTATAATTACCTTTACAAGACCGCAGTGGGAATTGACGTTGAGCGCTTCCTCATAGTGTATGTAGTTTATTGTTAGGAGACGTATATGGGGAATTGTTGGTGAGTGCTTCCCCATAGATTCATTGTTTTCATGAGAACAAATGGGTTATACCATGTGAGCTCACCCATGTGGTCGTTCTATCCTTGTATGAAGTTGAACCAGAGGGGATAATCTATGAGAACATATGAATAGGGTTACATGATATTGATTATTTGAACCATATGGGATAGGGTATGAGAACATTTGATTGGATTTCTTGTTATTGTTTGGTTGATTAATTGACGAATGTAAATGAATGTAATTGAAACTGTAGGACTGTTTACTTTTGAGTACTTCCTTGTTCATTTCTTCTTTTGCATATTTCATGCCATATATATTCACTAACAGTTAGGAATATCTATTTGGGTGGTTTCCCACTGGGATTTGTCTCACACTCAGTTTGGGTCATGCTTTTGGGGCCAAATAGATTATATTACTACAGGAATAGATAAGGGAAAGCACCCTTTTAATTCAGGTACTTGATTGTTGTAGAGATGAAGTGCATGAGACCAGGCTGAGGCATGCGATGATGTTAGTGTTGTTTACATGTTTTTCCTTTGTACTTTGGTTTAGTATTGTATTCCAGCATTTGGACTTTTTTGGTTGCTTTCCTAGATATCGTTACATCCATCCGTATTTATATATGTGATGTAGTTGTTCATATACTATCTGTTTTCCATTGTTCACTACTGTATGGTGTTATTACAACTCATGCTATGGTTTTTTATTTCCTTTTACTGCATTAGTCTTCCCATGAGGGCATAATTTTCCCACCATCAAACTAAAGGCCGTCACTGCTAGTCAGTAGCCTCTAGAATTTGGGGAAATGCGCTTGAGGCCATGTGACAAATCATGTACGAGGCACCTATGAGAGGCACTCAAAACTAGCATGTTACAAAGTGGTATCAGAGGAATTATTTTCTTCTTAACATACTGTTTTGAGTCTATAGATAGGGATATGAAGGAATAAGTAGTTGGTAATAAGCTGTTCCCATGAGTAGCTAACCTGGGTATAGGGAAAAACCACTTTACCTCGTATGTTGAAATTTTTCTGGTACTGTAATTATTATAGTTGATTTTATTTCACCGTTTTATGATTCCCATATTTTGTGATGTTAAAATTGATAAAATTGAGGCTCTATTTGTATTTCATCCTAATGAGATGTGAGTATTCCATCTCATGCATCATATATGCACTTTCTAGAGATCACATGTCATGCATTCTTGTCATTCCATTTAGGGTGCATTACTGATTGCATGTTGTTGTGATAGATGTTGTGCTAGATATGCATGTTGTTATGATAGATGCCTTGATATAATACCTACTATTTTATAGGGTATTGGATTGTTTAAGGTTTCATTTGAATGAATGCCAAACTTTGGTTCTTGAGGTGTTATGGGACCTCATGGATCAGAATTTGGTGGATCATTACATTGTTACTCTTGTATATGACATGTATAAGATACCAACCATTGATTCACAGCGATAATGATCCCTTAAAGATCTGAATTTGGCACTTGAATGTTATGTTTAGTGTTTTACTGGGATCTGAAGTAGTTTCTAAGGCTTAATGTCTAAAAAAACTGAGAATACATGTTTTGAATTTCTAAATACATGCCATGTATATTTCCTTTCAGGAAGGAACTATTTTTCTTAAGTACACACCGTGTACTTTTTGTAGATTCCATGTAGTCTCTAATAGTGTCACTGGCTGTGTGGGTAGAGAAATGGAGTTGGTAAACCCTTAGAGGAACACTCCATGTATCAGATGTAAACAGTGTGTTATAGGGATCGTGTGTAGACCCATGTGACTAATAAAATGGATGGATGAAACATAGGTTATACCACCGCGTCAAGCTTGAGCATGTCATGTAGTGTAACCCACATATCCAGCCATGTGACTAACAACACCGGTCGGTGAAATTTTTCTAGTACATGTTGTGTCTGGCACAAACACGCCATGTAGTATCGTTCAAGGAGAACCATGTGGGTTATTTGTGTAGATGAACTTGGGAAGGGAGAAAATGATTCAAGTACACACCGTGTCTTGGGAGAACAAGCCGTTTATAAGAAGTGTTACACTACTAGGGTTTGCAGAAGTACATGCACATCTGAATGCTTAAAGAAACACGCCGCGTAGGGGTTATACACGCTGTGCATCCTGGTTTTTAAAAACATGAATTCTTCCCTTATCCTTTTCCTTTCTCACACTACTAATTTTTAGTCATTTATAATCTTGAACTATGGAATCCACTTGAACATGGAGATTCATACCACCACGACGTCCTCCAGTTGTATGGAAAATTTAGGGCAGTGACCAGACACCAGACATAGTTGATCAGGGATTACCAATAGCCCCCCCATCGTGCCTATCTTAGCACCAGACGTCATTCTAGATATAGGTGTCGATGCACAGTTCTGATAAGGCTTCATGTGGTTTATGCAGACCTTATAGGGAGCACCACATCCTACCCCATCTATAGCATTATTGACACAGGTTTTTCAGAAGCAACATCCTCGTACATTCTTTAGGGATATATGACCTCAGTCTATAGACTCATGGTTAGAATCCATTTAATCTATCATCGAGCATTAGGAGAGTGTTCCAAAGAATAGAGTGAAAATATCTACGTATATGCTTCGGGATTCCACCAAGTTATGGTGGGATGTGATCTCATAGGCATGACACCAACAGTTTATTATGTGGGATGAGATCTATTGTACCTTCTCCAACTACTTATTCCCTGGAGACCTTGAGGGCTGATCAAGCCTGAGAGTTCATGAGTTTAGATCAGGGTACTCTCTCGGTCATGGAGTATTCTTCTCTCTTTAGGGAGCTGCGGTGCTTCACACCAATTCTAGGGGGTGATGAGTTATCCCTAGCGTGGATGTTTAAGGATGGTATCAGGAATTACATCTTATATCAGGTTAAAATATTTAGGTTGAGGACCATATATTCCATGGTCAAACAGGCACTGATCATAGAGCACAACTTGTGGGATTTTGGAGCTGTGGGATAGGGTGGTTCAACATCCAGAGTTGATGCTTCTCCAGATAATAGTAGGAAGTGTCTCAGGAAGTCTAAACATGAAGATCTTAGTAGGTGGGATACATCTTCAGGTAGCCAGGTGGAATGCTACCAGTGTGAGAAGGGTAGGCATATGAGGCCACATTAACTGAGAGACCCATTGGAGTGACAATCTTGCATAAATATGGGCTATCTTTAGTGTTTCTATCAGTTCTTCACACCAGTAGCGAGTGGCAGAGGTTCTACTATGACTCCTTGTCCATAAGCATCACAATCAGTTTGTCACCAGTCTAGGAACTAGAGTTCGTATGACCTTTTATGCCAAGGTGGAGGTCATTGTCGTGGTATCCAATCCGTAGCCATTCAACGACAATTGGGTGGAGCTACTCAGGTGGTCAGGTATGGTTGCAAGACTGTAGCATAGGTATGACTTTTGCAGTGGAGCAGACCCAGCATGAGAAGGATCCCATACCCTCTACAGTTTGAGATATGATCCTAGTTGCCACATTTTTATCTTATGCATTTTTTATATAGGGGATTCCCATAGTTTCATATCGGTTGTTGTTGTTGTGGAGATCCTTTGGCTCTGTATCTTTACTTCTAATGATGTATTGACACTGGACACTCTATTGTGGACAAAGGAGGTAGTGTACATCAGTGCAAGGAGTGACCTCTTGAGGTTGGTGGGTGTCACTTATTCTAGGACATGTATGTCCTAGAGATGATAGGATATGATTTAATTCTTAGAATGGTCTGGTTAGTTCCCTTCCAGGCTGTTGATGACATCTATCGATGTAGGGTGAGTCTCACATCATGAGATGGCGGTATGTTCTTACATAAGGGAGAATGGGATGTACATGAAATCAGAGTAGGACCTGAGCATCATGGAGTGAGAGGAGTTACAAGACAGATTGATAGTCTATATATGGATGACCATTGGACTTCATAGCTGGACTTTCTTCCAGTGGTGGGTCATTTCAGGGATTTATTTCTAGATGATTTTACAGGGTTTCCTCTAGAGAGAGAGGTGGACTTTTCAATTGATCTTGTGCCAAGAGTGGCACCAGTGCCCATTCCTCCTTATGGGATGTCTTCACCTGAGATAAACGAGCTTAGGAAGCATTTAGATGAGTTACAGGCGAAGGGTTTCATTATACTCAGAACATTTCCATGGGGTTCACCTATCCTATTTGTGAAGTAGGTGGAATATACACTCAGGATTTGTGTAAATTATTGGATGTTCAACCAGTTGACGGTCAAGAAATGATATCCCATGCCAAGGATTGATGATCTATTTGATCATATTTGAATATACCAGATGTTCTAGAATATTGAATTGAGAATAGGTTATCTTCAGTTGCATATTAGACCATCAGATATACCAGTTACAGCCGTTTCCGAGTAGGTATGGTCTATACGAGTATGTGGTCATGTTGTTTGGTCTCATGAACGTGCTTGCAGTTTTCATGTCACCAATTAGCCAAGTGTTCCATCCATAATTGGATTCATTTGTTTTATTCTTGTTAGATGATATCTTCATGTACTCTTACACTCGACACGACCCTGCCACACTTCTTCAGATCATTTTGAGTACACTGAGAGAGCATTAGTTATATGCTAAGCTCTCAAAATACCACTTTTGGATGGACCACATTCACTTCTTAGGTCATGTTATCTCAGATACATGATTATCAGCATATCCTAAGAAAGTGAGAGCTGTAGTTTCCTAGGAAAAGCTGAAGATTGTCTTTGAGGTACAAAGTTTTCTAGGGCTGGATAGATACTAAAGTCATTTCCTAAAGAACTTTTCATGATTATCAGTGATAATAAAGGGCCAAACTAAGAAGGGTACACAATACTTTTGGTCGGATTCTTGTGAGTCAGCTTTTTAGGAGCTAAAATGATGGTTGACTTCAGCACCGATACTAATTTTTATAGAGTAGGTCAAGATCTATACTATTTACTATGATGCATCAAGTATCAGGCTGGGAGTTGTCTATATACAGGGGGAAAGATTCATTGCATATGGGTCTCAGTAGTTGATTCCACATGAGAGGAATTACCCGACCCATGATCTCAAGTTTATTGTAGTTGTTCATGCATTATGATGTTGGAGAAATTATGTTTTTGGATAGCATTTTTTGGTTTTCACTGATCAAAATATTTTCAAGTATATCTTCTCTTAGCATGATCTGAATTTTCGATAGAAAATATGCGTTGAGTACCTTCAGTCCATTGAATATGAGATTTCCTACATGCTAGGGAATGTCAATGTAGTGGTTGATGCATTGAGTAAGAGGACTCAGGTATAAGCAGTTTAGAAGGCTAGTAGTGAGTGGTAGCTTATGGACCAATTCACTGAGATGCATTTGGAGGGGCACAAAAGATAGGGGTAGAAATTTCATTCTTCTATGTCTGTTACCTATACTCTACTTGATTAAGTGAAAATGATGAAACAATCAGATGCTGAAGGCCTAGTTCTATAGAAGAGTGTGTCAGGAAAGGACCATATTTTTGGATGGACTGTACGTGAGGATGAGATCTTGCATTTTAATGGGAATTTATGGGTGTCATAAAGAACATACAAGGAGTTGATGCAGGAAATTCATTCATCAGTTTTGGCAGTTTATCCTGGTGTCACCAAGATATACCGAGATCTGCACCATCAGTATTGGTGGCCTGGTATGAAGATAGATATTACATGGTTTTTCATGAGGTGTTCCACCTATCAGCCAGTGAAGGTAAAACATCAGTGACCAGTAGGGATTTTGAAGCAGTTACCCATTTTTGAGTGGATGTTTGAATGTTGCCGAGATAGACTTCAGGAAAGGTTTACCGAGGTCGTCTCAAGGGAATGACGCATTATGGGTTTCCATTTACAGACTCACGATGGTTTCTCACTTTTTTCCAATCAAGGAGACCTTTAACATTCATGAGCTGGGAATGTTTTATATTTGAGAGATTTTATGTTTACCTGGAGTTCCTCACTCTATTGTTTTAGATAGGGATGCATGATCTTATTCTCAGGTCTGTTAGGGGATACCGAGGGCTTTTGTTACACATGTAATTTTGCATATATCTTAACATCCTTAAAAAGATGGTCAGACCGAGCATATGATATAGGTGCTGGAGGAAATGCTTTGACCATGCATTTTAGATTATGTAGTTTCTTAGGGGAAACACAATACTTTGGTAGTTTTTTCCAACAATAATAGTTTTCAAGAAACTATTCTGATGGAACCTTATGTGGAATTACACGGTAGTCCATACTGGTCACCGCTATGTTGGATGGAAGCAGGAGAGGCAGATATGGTGGGGCCTCTTCTTGTCCAGGAAACCACATAGCATGTAGAGTTGATTCGGAAGAGGATGACTATTGCACAATCATGTCAGAAGTCTTATGCGGATCGACGGAGATGACCTCTAGAGTTCGAGGTCAGAGATTAGGTCTTCCAATGTGTCACACTGAGGATGGGACACAGGAGGATTAGGAGACAGGAAAGCTTTTTCCAAGATATATTGGACCATTAGAGGGTTTTGAGAGAGTTAGTCCAGATTCTTATTGGTTTTAGGTACCTTAGAGGTACAGGGATATGCATGATTTCTTCCAAATTTCTCAACTAATACATTACTTCTCAGACATGTGTCATGTTTTCCAATCCGAGGAGGTTGAGTTGGAGGTGGACGCATCATTCGAGGAGCATCCTATCCAGGCTGTAGATCGCATCGTGAATGTTCACCATGGAAGAACTTTTCCTCTCATATAGGTGTTATGGCATCACTGGAGAGTATAAGAGAAGACATGGGAGAGGGAGGCCAATGTGAGACCACAGTGGCCCGATCTATTTGAGGATTCTTCTTCTCCACCACCTTGCTAAGGAAATTTGGGGACGAATATATTTAAGGGGGGATGTTTGTAAGATGTCAAATCTTCCTTTCAAGTATTTTTTCATTTCAAGTTTTTTTATGTAAAATGGGAAGATGTAAAATTTTAGGAGTACACACTGTGTACTCAGGAACCGAGTCCAGGCTGTGTCTGGCCGTGTCACGGCAGTGTACATGGCCGTGTGATAGTGTGGGAGGACTGCCTAAAATGGGGAACAGTTAAGGGATATAAACTCCATTGAATTTTCAGGTCTGGAAGAACCTGAACCTTATTTTCAGGTATGTTTTTTCCTTTTTCTAGAGTTTTTGAGAAATGAGGAGTTTCTGGAAAATTTTCAAGTACATGCCGTGTACTTTATGAGTACACACTGTGTACATTGATGCCGCTCAAGGCCATGTGTTGGCCGTGTCATGACCATACACACAACCATGTAAGGGTGACTTGGAGGCCGCCTAAAGCGGAGTACAAAAAATCCTAGTACGCGTTGTGTACTCCACAAGTACATGATGTGTACTTTATTTTTTTCACTAAATGCACTAGGGTCACGTTTTAACCCCATAACCGTCTTCTTCTCTAGCTTCTTCGACCGAGAGCATTCTATACGACTGTGGATCTTCGACGAGCCCCCGAGCCTCCGTCTGTTCTCCGAATCAACCGCCGTCAATTGTGTTGGAACCAAAATAGTAAGCTCTTCTTTCTCCTAGAGCTTTGTTTTCCAATTCCTCCTCTTTCTCAAGTTGTAATGGGTTGAAAGTTTTGGACAGTTTCTTAGATGTATGATGTTCCAAGGAGAATCAAATTTCGAGATTCAAGTATATCGATCTCCTAACGTCGAGGTGGGTGGTTTGTGCCTTTCTGTAGGAAGTATTCAAATATTTATGAAAATTCCACCAATACCCTTGAACGGGGTATTGCGTGTTTTCTATTTTTCCCTTGTTGTTTTCCTGTTTTGATTATATTCTTGGGTAGAGGTTATTGTTTGTGAATAGGGTAATTTACTATGCTTTGGATGTTTTTCCCATGCATGTTTTTTCTGTTAGGCTGTTTCCAGTTCCATGCCTAGTTATAGGATAGTGTGACTATAGTTCTTTATTGCTGAGATGCTGTAGATGCTATCCAAGTAGTTCTTGAGGATACGTTGGCCGTTACGCGATGCGATACATTCTGATTTTACACAGGGCTGTGAGAACCTAGTGTAGCAGACGACATGGAGAATGGACGTAAGGGCTTCTCCAGAGTGTCTTTAATTTAAAATGCGAGACCACATGGGGAATTTACATTGAGTGCTTCCTCAGAGTGTATTTAGTTCCTCGATGCGGGCCACATGGGGATTGAGACATTGAGTGCTTCCACATAGTGCCTTTAGTATGACACAAGACTATAGGGGGAATTGATGGTTCGTGCTTCCACAGAGAGTTTATTCTTTCTTTAGCTGAACTAAAGGGGTGAGATTGTGTGTGCCTCCCAGAGGGTTGCTAGTACTTGTAGGTTGAACCATAGGGGATAGGCTGTGAGAACTACCCAGTGGCTACCTGTTTGTTCTACTTGCTTGAGTTACTGTTTACTTGATTGAAATTATGTGATACAAACTGTGGATTGTTTGCGGTTTAGTATTTCCCTATTTACTGCTTTCTGTACTTTTACTTTCCATATATTCACTGATTGTTAGGCACAGATCTTTGGGTGATTTTCTAATGGGACATTGTCTCACACCCTTTTTGGGCCATGCTTTTGGGCCCAAATAGATTATATTGTTGCATCTATAGATAAGGAAAGTGCCCTTCTACTTCAAGTTCTTGATTTCACTAGAGCTGGAGAGCATGGGACCAAGCCAAGGCTTGTGATGTTGAGGAGTTTCTCATCTATTTTATTTTGTACTTTGGATTAGTACTGTATTCAGCATTGTGACTTGTTTTTCTATTTTCCTAGACATATATGTATCATGCATCAATTACATATATTTATTCTCTAGTTGTTTACTTAGTAGTCTTCCTCTATTATTGTTGTTGTATATTTACTGCTTCCACCGTTGTATGTGTTGTTACTTATGCTGTGTACTCTACCAATGAGAGAATATTTTCCCCACTATCATACCCAAAGGCCCTCACTTCTACTCGCTAGCCTCCGGCATTTGGGGAAATGCGCTTGAGACCATGTGACCAACCAGGTATGGGGAGCCTTTGGGTGGCTTCTGGAACCGGGACGTTACAAAGTGCATGCCATGTACTTTTATTTTATTTTTTATATCAGACGGGGTCGCATCTAATTGGCAAAAATTCCTTCTTCTTGACCGGTCTCGTCCCGGAGTGATCGTAGGGCATGATTCTACTCTAAGCCCCCGATCAAATTCCTATTCTACAAATCAACCACCATCGATTGTGTTGGAATCGCCACAGTGAGTTCTTCCTTCTTCTAGATCCTCATTCATTGATTTCTCTTCTTTTGTGAGATATCCATTGTTGAGTGTTTTAGGCGTTTTTGTAGATATACATCGTTTTAGGATGATTCCAAGGCCGACACTAGAGTATATCGATCATATAATTACGAGGTAGGTGGTTTTTTCCTTTCCGTAGTTACTCTTTGAATATTATGTGTAAAAGTTCCCAATACACTATATTTGGGTATTGCGTTTTTTAGGATTTTAAACCTATTGATGCCTTCTGTGCTTATTTGCTTGAGTTGGGGATCTTATTTGTAAACATGGTTATATTTTCATGCTATAGAGGTGTTTTCCCATATTTGATTTTATATTGACAATGTGGTCTAGTTTTTCATATTAGGATTATTTCTTTCCATGACTAGTGTTATTAAGAAGGATTGATTTTTACGATGCTCTGATATACTTTGTAGCTGTTTAGTCAAGTTGTTATTTTAGGTTTACTTTGGCAGCCGAATGTCGTTTGTGCACGATTTCTTTACACAAGGATGTGGGAACCTGGTGTAGTGAGACCATATGGGGAATTGACATTAAGGGCTTCTCTAGAGTGTCTATTATTCTTTATCATGCTATAAGACCATAGGGTGGATTGACGTTGAGTTCTCCAATATAGTTTCTATAGTTACTGTTACGAGAACACAATGGGAATTGACGTTGAGTGCTTCCTCAAAGTGTCTATATTTTATCGTTAAAAGACTTTATGGGGAATTGATGGTGAGTGATTCCTAAGATAATATTTGATTGCATGAGACCAAAGGGGTTAGACCATGTGAGCTTACCTAGGCAGCCATTGTATCTTTGTATAATGTTTAACCCAAAGGGTTAGGTGGTGAGAACATACCCAGAGAGTTACATGATATTGATTGGTTTAACCATAGGGGATAGATTGTTAGAACGTCCCAGTGGGTTGCTTGTTTTTATTTGGTTGATCAATTGATGAATGCAAATGAATTTAATTGAAACTATTGGACTGTTTACTTTTGAGTAATTAATTGTTCATTATTTCTTTTTCTTATTGAATATCATATATATTTACTGACTATTTGGCACATATCTTTGGGTGGTTTCCTACTAGAATTATTCTCACACAAAGTTTGGGTCATGCTTTTGGACCCAAACAGATTATATTACTATAGGTATAGATAACGGAAAGTTCCCTTCTACTTTAGGTACGTGATTGTTATGTAGCTGGAGAGCATGAGACCAAGCTCATGCATGCGATGATGTTGGAGTTGTTTACTTGTTTTCCCATTGTAATTTTGTTTAGTACTATATTTCATCATTGTGACTCGTTTGGCTATTTTCCAAGATATTGTGACATTAATCATTATTTATATATATACTGTAGTTGTTTATTTACTATCAGTCATCCATTGTTCACTGTTTTATAGTGTTATTACTGCTTCTTCTACAATTATCTACTTCTTTCCACTGCATTACTCTGCCAATGAGGTCATAGTTTTCCCATTATCACACACA
The DNA here is from genome assembly GCA_963277665.1 of Viscum album. Classification (NCBI taxonomy): domain Eukaryota; kingdom Viridiplantae; phylum Streptophyta; class Magnoliopsida; order Santalales; family Viscaceae; genus Viscum; species Viscum album. The sequence goes on along the minus strand of OY728131.1, from coordinate 1,642,591,502 downwards.
AGGCATTTTCTACTAGTCAAAAACCTCTAGAATTTGGGGAAACACGGTTGAGGCCACATGACCAACCAGTTATGGGGCTCATTTAGGCGGCACCCAGAACCGGGACATTAGAAACCTCAAACATGGCACGAAGATCACATCTAAACAACCCTATATAATGTCTCTAGTGGAATTTTTGGGATTAAATAATAAATATGAGAGTTGTGTTATTGGGGATTCCTGTTCTCATATGTTTTACCTTTATGATAACCTATATTATTTTTGAAGAAGAGGAATGGGTATATGACGTTATGTATTTATTATATGAAAATAAATTCCAAAAATATTAATATCAACTACCATTTAAATAACATTTATGATCTCTTTAACAAATATAAGTCTGATCAATATATATAAATGAGGGGTCAAAATTTTATTTATCATAAATTAATAGTTTTAAAGGAGTATATACCAATGAATAAAATTTGATATAGAGTACATGGAATATGAATTCATTGAAATTTCTTTTATATTAACATATTCACTATCTATGTATATAGATATAATGAATATAGTATTGGTAGATTATTTTGATAATTTTTTGTGGCATGTTTTTATGACATATTGATATACTATAAATTCTCTGATGATCATGAAGTAAATTTCATACTTATTCTTGAAACAAAAAGAGTTAATGAGATATAAAAAAATTCCATAGGTTTAAATTTTGGCTTCATAATTTTTTTTCATAGTTATATTACCTCCAAGGATAGATTTTAGGGTGAAATTGTAATGAAAAATCTGCTATAATAATGGCCCAATGAAATAAATTTAAGTAATATTTGAAGTTATGTTGGATTATATGGATACTATTGTTGATTTTTTGAAAAAGTTTCCAAAATATTCTAACTATTAACTAAGATATCATGTAAATTAGTTTAATTAACTTAGTAAATGTAATGTGAAAATATTTTTTAATAACTAAATAAGATATTTATCAATACACTATTTATAACTTTACCACTAGGGAATGATGGGGTTGTGATTTAGAGTGATTCATTTAATACTGTATTTGGTTGTATACTTATGAGGAAGAATAAATACATTTTTTTATTAATTATAAAAATTAAATAACCCTAAATAAAAAAAATACAATACCTGATATTGATATGATAGCTACAATCAATGATTTGAATACTTAGAAACATTATTTTTATAGTAAAATATATTACACATATATATACATATCAAAAAAAACTAAAGGTATGCATTCTTATATAAATAGATTAACTTGTGACAATGGAGATGGTTGGAATTATTCATGGAATTGAATATTGAAATAAACTACTATCTAAGGAAGATAAAATGATGGAAGATGCATTTAGTAGGAGGGATCATGGGGTTATATCACTAATGAGGACATATAAGGATTTGATATTCATGGGTTTGGTATTGTTTGATATAAATATTATTAAGGGAATAATCATTCATTTCTAATTAATTTTTTAACCATACTTACCAAAGAAATAAAATAACTCATAGAAAGATGTGAATGAATTATTAAAGATGATTAAAACCATGAAGAGTGGGAAATTCACAAAATTCATCTTTAAAGATGGTTTATTTATGTTTGTAAAGACTATGTGTAAACCATCAGATCCTAAGATAAAAAGGGAATTTCTAGAATAAAGCTAATAACACAAACTTCTCTATACACCATGGTAGCACAAATATATAGAGATTTAAGAGAAAATATCTGATGTTGTGACATTAAGTTGACATTACTAACAATGTTCCAATATTCATGGAATTTTTTCATTTAAAGGATAATAGAAAACTTCAATAGCATGCCATGAAAGATCTTAGGGTAGAAATGTAGATGTGTGATAGTCTCACTATGTAATCTATTTTTATTTTTATTTTTATTTTTATGTGGAATGATGTTATTTGGGTCATTATAAGTAATATTATTTTCCATTTCCCATAAAATGGAATTTTAAAACTCTAAAATAGAAAATTATATTTTAAAAATAATTCCATGTTAATAAATGTATTTTTAATAGAAAATATAATAAAATATTTTTGAATTTAGTTATTTAAAAGAATAATACAAAAAAATGTTCATTAAAAGATAAAATCATTTTTTAAAACCATGGTTAAGATAATTGTGTTCCATTTTTCACAACCTATAATTCTGAGTCGTATAATACAATATTAATAAATTTATCCCCCAAAGTTTCTACAAATAACCACCCATTAACCAATTCCTATTTAAATTTTTTTTGAGTAATATTATCATCTAATTTTCTCTCTCTAGAGACCCTGTAAGGTGTTCTTAAGGTTCAAGTGTGTTCATTTTATTGATTTAAGTGGAAAATAATTGAGGTAGGTGTTTTTGATCTCCTTAATTAATTTATATTTTTTATTCCATTTAATTCATTAACATTTTCATAGAAAACATTGTTATGTTTCCTTAATATAAAAACATAATACCATTTTTAATGAAGTACTACTATTCATCCTCATTATATCACTTTAATAAACCATTATTATTTTTTATTATTCCCACATTTATAAAAAATATAATCTATATATATACATATTCAATGTGGTTTTTATATTATGAATGTATTCTACAATTTGGTATTTTTTTAAAGGATGGATAACAGTGATATAACGGGTGGCTCCTCTATCGGGTCACAAGTGGTTTAAGCATGACTGTTACACATATTATCTTTTCCATCAATTCATGTCGACTGATAAGTTTATCCTTAATAAAATATTACATCTATAATGCTAATCTAATATGTTTGATAGATACTTCTATTTTTTAGATTGAATTATTATATCATTACTTTTGTCTCGTATCACTATATAATGTTGTATTCAATGACTTTTTTCAATCTATAACCTTATAATATAAACTTACCTTTAACTATTACATCACTATCATTCCATTTATAATGGTATATTCTATTTCATTATTAATATTCTATAGTTTATAAGTTATTATAGGATATTCTCTTATTTGTACATACTATGCCATTGAATGCTAAAATAATGAGAGTTTATATATCCATTGTTTCTATAAAACATTATAAATTTTTATATATTTATATGATATGATTTATGTTTCCCATGTATTTCATTTTTATTTTATTTATCTAATTTCTTAATTCTATTAAACTATTCGATTTTATATACTATAATCTATTAATTCTATTCCATTATAGTAAAATAATCAATAGATCTTAGATACTAGAGTTTGGTTCATTATAGTTTGAATATTGAATGTTCCCATAAAGAGAAAAAGATTAATTTTTTGTTTAAAATTCTAGGTAATGGGGATATTTAGGTACATTTGAGGTTTTTGATAAAATCATAGGATGGTTATTGTACCATTGTTTCTAAATATTTCTTCTAGGGCGTGCACATCATCTGGATCTATGAGCTGCAACACAAACATTTTTCCCCACATTCCTGCTTTAAGAAGATGGAAAATTCATCAATTCTATAGATATTTTTTTACACTGATTGAAATAGGATGATGGTATGTCGGTCCATCCTTTTGTGGATTCCTCCTCAAAATTCATCACCTTGTCCAGGCCCCCTCATAGATTAAGACTATTTCTTAAAACACTTTATTAGTTCCATCTCTTCATGTATGCCTGTTAATTAAGATGATTCTCTCTAGGATTCAAAAGAATTTATCCAGGGTAGAAATATATAGAAATGGATGTAGTCACAATGGGAATCAGTTACATGTCGAGATTCTAGAACACTGGTCACCGATATTCTTCCTCATCATGGGGCTTCTCAAGGGCACATAAACCTAAGGCTTCCCATGATGATTCTAGGGAATCATATTCTAGAGACATGTCTTATGATGTTTTCATCTGGTATCCCATGTATAACATGGGGTATTCCGTGAGTTTAACATATTTCAGAGATTAAGGGTAATGATTTTAACATCCTGCGCAGATGAAATTTGCTTATCAGAACACTTGTAAAGCTTGACCAGCTAGGTACATCCCTTCTAGGGAGCACCTGGAATGTTAAATCGATTGATGGGTCATAATTCCTAAAAAGGGTGAACTCGATGTGGTGAACCTCAAGAAGATACAATTTATGACCATTAAAGTGTATGTACCTACGAGGGAAGCATTTAGGTTTACCATTGTGTGGGTGGGAATGCCACTAATGATGATCCTGAGTGATGTATCTTATAAAAAAAACTATTTCACACCATGAACAATGATCTAGATACCACTGAGGGGGTATCGGTAGGGTGGACCACATGGAGTAGGATACCAATGTTTATCCTTGGCTGGGATTGAATCTTAGGGAGGTATCCTATATACCCTATATAGATGAAAAAGATCCAAACCCATGTTGTTAAAAGAGGTTTTTTGGGGCTTATACAATACCAGATACCCTTCACAATAGAAATGTTCATGGAAGGATGTATTTGGGTTGTGTGCATCTTATGTATGATTATATTCCCATGTGCATCTAGGATAAAAAATGGGATGAATTAAACTTATACATTGAGACGACTCATATGGATGGAATGATCCCACTTGGATGTGGAATCCCCCGTAAAATCAAGATGGATTATGGTGGAATGGATGAAGGGGATTGAAAGGAAGAGATACAACCAATGTGAAGATGACGTTGTTGGGATTGAACCTTAGGGTTGTTTCCAATATATCAAAATTGGATGAAGACCAATTTCCAAAAAGTTATGATGGGGGAATTGGAACATACACATGGTTAGAAACCCAATCAAAATAGGACGTGGTCGAGTATTACACATTATTATCCTCCCAGATGGACCCAATTGAGATGTGACCTTTGGGTGGTGCGTGACCCACACAAGATATAGTGGCTAGAGGGAATGATCAATATGGTAATGGATGATGGTATATACTAAGATCAAATAGGTTCAACCATAAAAGGATGTAGCAAATGTTTACTGATGGTTTTAATTGAACCTCAGATAGGGTTTATACGTACCATGAGTGGAAGATAGGGAATAAAACCCACAATGTTTTAAGTTTCAAGGATTACACATAGCTAGATTCTATTTAATGTAAAATTTAGGGCTTACTCTAGGAGGGATTCTTGAATGTAGGGTTCCACTGCCAGTACTAACATCTATGCCCGTGTGAGTCATTCTCAGTGTGAGAAACAACATGAAGCAGTAGACCAGACTTTAAATACATTAATGATGCATCAATGAGAGATGAAGCAGGGATTACACAAGGTTATCATCTCTGAGAGATAGAGAATAGGGATTACTCTATGATGGGTGGATGAAGAGTATCTCATTATACATGAGGAGTATATCACTCCCTGCCAGGAGGGTAAGGAAGATATCACTTCTGTGGAGATGAGTGGGTGTCAAAAATTAATTTGGTGTGACACCCCATGTGCTTTGAATGCAGTGAGAATAGAGTTTAACATCAATTTTTTAGGATGATGGTGCTTGGTATATCAATGTATTCATTCTTTGAAGTAGGGGACCCATTACTCACCCTTTAGAAATAAATAACTATAACTTTTTAACCATTGGTGAGAGGAAGGCCCCACCAATTTCTCACAAGAGATGGTTAGATGAGTTTTTAAATGTGTGGTCTTCATTAACATGCATATTCCAAAAAGGAAAATCCATCAGTGTACATCCTCCAAAAATGAAGTGGCAGGGAAATATGATACGATAAATCATATGAGGAATGATAAAATTAGTACGCACAAGCCTGGAGGGCCACACATAACAGTTGTACAAATTATTTTAGAGTTCCATATAAAAAGGTCAAAAACTTGGTGGTTTGAGGTAAAATAACACATATAGTTCTAAGGAGGATTTGAGCACATGATTGTATACTTTTACAAAAAAAGAAGGGGAATGGGTGAAAGATTGGTGTGGACAAGGGTATATGGTTCACCAAAGAAGGATTTATTTTTCACACCCACCTTTATAAATTGATGTTCACTAGAAGGTTCTTTTTCACACATCTCCTTTAGGCCAAAAAGGAAATGGGTGAGCATCAAGCCCTTATGAACCAACCTGAATGGGGGACCAAGGGGAAACTATCAATCATGATCCAATACCTTGAATCCATGACTTACGTTCAGTCGTGGGCGGGTTCATCTTACACACATAAGATTGATTTTTCGACTTCTAGATAGTTACCCCAAAAAGGGAAAGGTTACCTTCTATTTATAGAATTAATAATTTGTGGTTGAATGTAATAAGTCCAATGAAAAATGGAAGGATTATAATCGTCTTGGGTGTGTAAGTGTTTTACATGAGTTTTTTCATCTTACGCGTAAACCTGAGAACATATGCGAGACTACCATAGAGATTTCTGGGAAGTCGGGGAGAAATTTATCCTTTAACATCACATTGGATGTGTAAGGACCTTATGCATGGATTTCTATTTTGTTTGAAATTATACGAACATACAAGTGAAATTCTTGTCCTTCCTGGAATGGTTTCTTGAGTCAAATGAGACCATTATTTTTCTCAAAGATGCTCACTTGTGGCATCAAGATAACTTCGACACCATCAAGTTTAACCTCCCCCCATGGAATAAAAGCTTAAAGGGGACCATAAGGTCATGTTTTGAGGAAAATTCAAAAAATGAAAATTTCATTTCACGAAGGTGAACTCAAAATCAATGGATTTCTACATAAGGCGCCGTGAACATGTGTGAATGACCTGGTACATGCCTGTATATACATGAAGGGGATATGAATACCACATTAACATTTCATATGATACATTATTCCTCTCTCTTGTACATAAGTTCCTAACCTTTGTGTGGAAGACCCATTTTCGGTCAGTTCTTTCCATGCAACCGCTAAATCGTATATAAATCAGACTTTGCTATAATTTCAAAAATCATCATTTGATTTTACATGTTTCTAGACAAATTACATGAAAATCCTAAATATTTATTTCACCATGGCCTTGGTGCTTTCATAGCTCGATCGAAATGGCTGACGAACAGAGTATTGTTGAGAGAGAGGCCACCTTTTCTATAGGGAAGACCGAGATGATCTAGAATCCTCAGATACTTCATGCCTAAAAGTTATTATTTGAAAACCAGATAATCTTGGTCATGATTACACAATCTCAAAATGATTATTTCTAAAGTGATAGACACCCACAGTGGAATTTTGGGATACTAGATGAAGTGTCCACTCCGAGCATTGATATTGACTCACCATATTCATGGGTCATGCGTGAATAAAACCATCATTGGTACAACATCACTAAACATGTCCATTCTATAAGGGAGACACAAGAGATATCTATCTTCATTTTGAATCTAAAGACTGGGACAGTCATGGGGAGCGAACCAATAAGTAATGAATTCTGCACCACTATGTAAGTACCTTCCAATGTAGCATAATGAAGGTATGTGTTGGTTGGAAACAATATCAGGACATGAGGTATAGGGGAAAATAAAAATGTTAATGGGAATGATAATTTTGGGTGTTCCACATATGTGAAGAGTTTGGTGATGAGTTGTGGAACATTAAGCTATTTGAAGTCGTATGGACGTCACAATTTCAGTTCTACCACCAATTAGAACTGGTGTTTGAGTTTTTCAATTATTATTCACTGACAAAAGAACCTTATACCTAAAAAATGTGGAAGTAATTATAAGTCTCTAGGACATTAATTGAATTAGAGTGATTCCCATGGAATTACTTAAATATAATGAGTACCTACAAATGGAAAATATCTTTGTAGAAAGAGGAGAACACCCCATTTTTACATGGCATTTGATGGACATGGAAAAAGTGAGGTTTGGGATCAAATAAATTCTATAGGACATCCCATTACTGGGGTGGTTTTATGTATTCACTAATTAGGATGAGTGTGTGAGGATGACAGGCTGAGGGAGGTAGTTCCTGACTGCATTGTAAAGGGGAAAGGATGTATCATATTTTTTGATCCTCGAACTAGGTGAATATTAGTCTTGGGACTTTATTGTGAGTGAGTACCAGGATCCATAGGTGTTATATGCTCATTTCTTTGCTGCCTTCCTATGTGGGTGGGTAATGGAAGTGAGGGACACATGATGGAGAGATTGTTCTGGGATAATAGTAATGGATGTCATCATGGGATCCTGCAACAAGGTTAACTTGGAGAACATGTGTTGGAAAGGTTGTACAATATTTTATGGTGTATCTCAAGGGTAAGAATTCCCAATAGAATGTGCGGACCATTCCAGTTCCTCCAGGTCTATAATGTAGCTCATTTCAGCAGAGTGGAATTCCCAAATGCCATATTTCTTACATGAAATGACTTACAAACATATTTTTTAAACATTAAAGGGTCTATCCACTAACTCTCAATGAGGAAGGGATCATGATCCATAGTGTAAATCCTGGAGACTTCAATTTTCACCCATTCCACACCTAAGTCATCCATACAAAAGATGACCAATGAGGTCCACTATAGTAGAAGGAATATCTGCAAAGTATCTGGGGAAACATTCTAGTACCCAGATCGATGGAAAGATATATTTGGAGAAACACGTTTCATCAAACTTCACCCAAATGTTTGGGTGCCTACAAAGAATTTCCAATATAATGTATATAATCTTATAGGAGGAGAATCACCCCGGTATAAATCACGAATTTTGGTTCATGTTTACAATCACCTGCTTTGGTGAAATAGTAATATTAATCCCCACTAATTTAGATGTTGTCCTATCAGAAGAATATGACGATCACTAGGTGGTATTAGATCCAGAATCAATTCTATGAAAACATATTCAGAAGACAAAAATGGATAGCATGGAGTCTGGGTGGTGAGAAAGCAGGAAAGATGCCACCAAGGAAATGAGACAAGAGGAAAACTAGGAGGTAGGAACAACTTGATTATGAACCATGACATCAATAATGTATCTGAGTGTGGCTTCACTCCCATATTATGAAGATGGGTGGTCTCGAAGGTGACCTTAGGGACCAAATAGAGAACCCCATAGAAACAAGTAAGTTATCTCTTACAACCCACTACCGGAGATTTATTCCAAACCCTGCGGTCTTCTTGGAGTGTTTTTCAAAAATTGTGACCAACTGAGGACCAATGAAGAACATAGATGTGTTCTAGAATTGATCTTCTGTAAGTATGGTGCATTTAGATAGAGGACCGGTTGGTATTTCATCACCAGTAGGTGTACCTGATGACTACAGACGCCTATTCATGCCACATGGGGAAATATAAAAACCAAAAATCCTAGTAAAATTGATTCTCAGTAAATAAAATAATACATAAGATATTCCACATGAGGATGATGATGATGAAGAATAATATGAAGAGGGAGAAGAAGAATAAAAAAAATAAGAAGAAGAAAATGATGATGATGAAGTAGAAGAAGAGGTAGAAGAGCTAGATGATGGTGAATCTCAAGGGACACCATCTCATCTTTGGAAGACTATGAGAGAGTGGAATGATTTTTGGCCCCAACGAGGAACTTTTTGAAGATATCACAGTAAGTCTTGGACTGTATTCCTCCTGGTCCCTTCTTTTTCCGCAACATGAATCCACTAACCAAACAATGATTTGTGTAAGAGCACATTGGTGATGATCTGGAAGCCCCCGCCACATGGGTGAGAATGTGTCAATGGATGTAGGGGGACATTTCTCTAGGCCCATATCTGAGGCTGAGAAAGGTGAAAGACCGGTCATGGATGAAGAGTCCAGATCTAGGCAAGATAAAGGGTTCAAAGTGACAACCTCAAAATACCTTCCCATTCCCTCCTGAGTTCCATTCATCGATGTAACAACTTTTTAAGGATCTACAATGTTGGAAGTATCTTTGGTGGCTCAAGAAATTGATCCGACTGCACTCATCTCTCATAAGTGTTTACATTCATTGAATCATACCGATCACCTGAGCATATGGTTTATTGAGGTGTCCATTCAATGCAGTGATCATAAGAGTACAATCCTGAAAAACTAATGAGTCTAAGACATCTATAGAATACATCTCAAAAATATTACCTCTTTGTAAGGATCATGTATCTCATGTTGATCCATCCTTGGAACATGGTGAGCATGAGGTTGTTTCTATGGGTGACGCCACTGGAAAATGTGACCCTAATACTAGAGGGGGATGAGTTTCATAGGATTAAATGGGAAAAAGGGTTACCCAACTGTCATGGAGCCTATTCCCCCATAGATGATACTATTGGAAGTTACGGATATTATGCATGTGGCTATCATTCTGGAATACAATCATTCAAAACCTGAGGAGCCAGAAAATACTGATTTGGATACAGCTGAAGAGAGTTGAATGAATCATTGAAGAGCATGGTTGTGCATGAGGAGTTTCCTTTATGACCTAGAGTCACAACGGATAATACTGATCGGATAAATCTACACATGGTTGGTATGTATCTGTGTTGTATGGGTGGATGCTCACCATCTCCATACAATGGTCTATAATTACCTAGCTGAGATGATACAAGAATGTAGTAAGCACATAGAACATGCTTGCTTCCTGAAGAAATCAAACTACACTTAGAATCTATGGGAGGATGAAAAAGAGATCTAGTTCCTTGAAATATAGGAAAGAGAGTGCTCCACCTCTATCAAAAATCAGTCATAAATCATCGCGTGATTGCAGGTTCAACTCACATTTTCCAAAGAGCAGATGAAGCATGCGAGTTGTCAAGTAGATGACCTCTGATATGAATATGACAAGGCAAAAATCAAGGATAATGAGATTTTTCTATGTAAATAAATGAGGTGAAGTATCTCAAAAAGTATAATGATACTCTGGAGGCCACACAACAAAAGGTGGTCATGTTGAAGTGTTCATTAATGTGTAAAATCAATAAGGGTCATGTTTTGTATGGACCTATGAAGCATACATTCATTCCTAATTTCCTATATTGAACTATATGCATTGATATATTTATTTCATGATTTAATTAATTCACCTCATTCATATTAACGAACATATAATTATCCGTCCCTTAGCTCACGTGGGTTATGCCTGGAGTTACAAATAATGGATGAAAACAGAAATTTCCCTTTGTATGAGAGTGACAACTACTTATCAGATACTCAGGGTCTGCTATTATTAACTGAAAACCTAGAGTGTTTGGACTGAGAGAGTCTATGAATAGAGAATAGGGAACTCGAAACAGCCAACATTCCATTAACAATGTGATCTAGTGCATGAGTGGGATAATTCTAGGGGAGTTGGAGTCAATCGGGAAAAAGTTAAAATGGGGTTCATGAGTCATAATGCCCAAAATTTAGTATATAGGCAAGATGAAATCATGATATAATACTACTTATGTCCATATTTGAATCATAAAATCTATACTACTGGCATTAAATGTGAAAAAATAAAATGTGGTCAACTACTACCCATGTTTGAAACATGGGACCTATCTTGAATTGTCATAAAAATACTTCTAGAATGTTGGACCAGGACGATGGGTGAGCTAAAGCATCATGGATATAAGCCATTAGGTAGTTCCTTTAAACATGAAAGAGGAAAAAGATCCAAATAAAGGGGCACACGAGGTATGGGGTGGTGTTATGGAATGCCTGAAAGGATTCCAACATTCCTGAAATTATTCCACCATGATTAAATAAATTTGGGATGGACAAAAATAAAAACTATTTTCCATGGGATCATCATCTCAGATGTCGAACATCATCTAAAGATGTGAAAAATACGATATATGACCATCATTGATGGAGAATACCTCTCAGTTGAGAAGGGGGATTCATTGTTGATTTATGTCATGAATGTGAGAATGATGAACACATAGTTTAATGTCATACGGTGAGAATGATTCACGGTAATGTTTCATTTCATTTGATCAAGATGCTTCATATAGTTTAACATCATGTGATTGGGACATTTCACATATTTTATGGTAATACATTCTAGACCCATTGAAATAGTTTAATGTCGTGTTACATGGTCTATGATGTCTATTAATAGAATGTTTTCATGGAACAGAGGATATGAACCCATCATGAATGAGCCAAAGGAGGCTTGTGCACCATTCAAATACAATTTAATAGATGGGAAGGAGTAATATGAGATGTGATAAGGGAAAAACCTGAAATGAATGTAGATCAAGGAGACCCACTATCACAACACATAACCCGGTGAGGCTCCTAGTTTACTGTCATATAGTTTAGACCGTATATAGGGCCGAGGAGCCCAAAAAGGCAATGAACATGTCATTGGTCCCAAGACAAAATTCCCAAGTGTCACTATGTATCCCATAAGGTTGGGAATAAATCTATAAATAGTTCTTGAATATAGTGTAGTTGGAGACCAACACCAATGGGGGAAGTCTTATATGAAAAACAATCCAAAACATCCTGTAATTATTATGAGGCATCCTAGAATTACATAGGGTGTGTTTTTAGTTTACCATCATGCATTGAGGGTGGTGGGTTATTAGTTTAATTTCTTTGAGTTTGGACCAAAATCGATGGTATCTCAAATGGGTATGTGCAGTGTTGCATTACAATAAAAACAACATGAATAGGGGATAAGGGGCCCACTTCCAATCCCCACATCCAGGAAAAGAACAAGGACCACCATATCTTAGCTTATGATCATATATTTTGGACCATGGGGAACCAATTATTAGGTCATATAGTTTCGGATATTAGGAGGAACACTCATCCTAAGGGTACACATGTGACAAAAAAAAGATAAATCCCGATGTGAATGAGGTACACATGATTCGACGTGTCCCATGGATATCTTAATATGAAATTCTTACATTTTAAGGACATAGATCATAGACCAATGGGATCTTTGTTTAAGGTCATGTAGTTTGGACCATAGGGTTTTTTAGTTTTTTTAGGTGGGTACAAATCCTACTAAAAGTTATAAGATGATGTGAGCTATGCTCGAAGTGGGAAAAAGGAGTTATATTAGGATTTCTCTATCTAATGTAAACACACAATGATAGAAAGAAAATGTCAAGTGGGAGATTCTAAACCATGATAACATTCCCACTCCATGTGCATGGATGCACAGAGGGACAACACCATAGGTGTTAGAGGTCCACCAAAACATAATAAGGTGGAAAATCTAAATCAATGTGATTGATATCTAAAAAACAATGAGGGTGGGGTGAAAATGGGGAACAATAGTTGACCTTGTTTGGAACACAAAATATATATCATGATATTGAGTATGGGATAAAAAAATCAGGTTTGAACATATACAATATTCAAAACATGGTACCTATCTAAACTTGTCATTCAATGCCTTCCAGAACATTGACTCGGGATGGTAGATGATTCTATGTGGCATTCCCAGGCCATTAGGGGGTCACCTTAGAAATGTAAGAGTATGAATAACTATATAAAGGTACATGTCAATCGTGGAAATAGATTAGTGTAATGTCCTTTTATAATACCACACTACTTGTCTCATGCCACCGGACATTCAAGTATGTCAGTGTGGAACATCTGCTAGTAGGGTCAAATATTCTCTCAAGGATCAAGTTTCTAGGCCAAGTGTTTTGATTAGTTTAGAGGTTGTGTTTATCATACCAAAATTTCCCAGTTTATAGTCATTGGGTGTGGACCATAGATTACTAGTTTAACATTGTGTGCATGGGATGTATCCATGTTGTTTAATGTCATGCGGTAAGGGTGAAACTATGACACCATTTATCATCATGTGAAATAGACATGTTCATACCAAAGGAGAAATGTCTTTTTAGGAAAATAACCCAACATGAATGAGTACCCATGTGATATAGGAAACCAAAAACATTTTCAAAGGGGAAACAAGGACAACAGTCCAAAAAAGTGAATGCACTATTCTATGGCTGGGATCAAGGACAAAATTCATGGGCATTTCTACGTATCCTATGAGGATAGTAATCAAGACAAGCATAGTTCTTGAAGATGGAATGGAAAATGGATAGTTCCAAAATGGGTAATAACATCTCAAACGATAAATTCATGGTTGTTACACAATTTACTATCATGCATACTAGGAAACTAAAAATCATAGTTTAAAGTCATATATTTATGTCCTCAAAGGGAAGAGATGTGCAGTGTGGCACCATGAGGAAACCCGACATGAATAGGGAAAAAAGTGGTCCACACCGCAAACCACACTCCAAAATGATACTCATGATAAGGGGATGCAGTGAAAATATTATGGATGTGCCCAATTAATTAACACTTAGGCATTTCTACGTATCCCATAAGGATGTGAATAAAAACATACATAGTTATTGATGTTCATTGCAGTTTAATGTCATGAAGAAATTATTTGGAAGGGGATCTATGAAAGGGTCAGGCATGGTGCGACCACCATAAACATCCATGAATGGGAAAAAAATAGGTTCACACAACACCACACCTTCTGGAGGAGCAAATCTAGACTAAGAAAGGGAGAAAAGGTGCCTGATTCTATGACTTGGCATGGGGACAAGATGGTTGGGAATCTATACGTATCCGGTGAGGGTAGAAATCAAGCCAGACATAGTTCTGGAATATGGAATGGCAGATGACCTATGCTAAAAAGGGTGGGAGATATCCTATCAAATGAGAATATCATTTTTGTTACATAGTTTATTTTCATGTGACAAAGAAACAAAAAAAACTAGTTTAGGGTAATAGAATTTGGAACGATAAAGGGGATATGTGTAGTGTGGAACCATGAGGAAACCTGATTTGAACGAGGAACCAAGATGTACAGACCATGTGGAATATTCCTAGATGATACCCATCCCTAGGTGAAAATGGGTTATCTTTTAATTATTTGGCTGGGCCTGGGGACATGATGTTCAAGCATTTCTATGAATCCCATAAGTATGGTAATCAATCCACACATAGTTCGTGAAGATGTAAGGGTAGGGTACTTATGTAAAGGGAAATTTCATCCCACGTGAAGACGTAATAGATTTATATAGTTTTTATTCATATATCTAGGACACCTAATGTGTAGTTTAATTCTATATGATAAGGGTGGGGGTTGTTATTCTGTTTATCATCATGACAAAATGATGTTGGTGATCATAGTTCACGGTCATAGAGTTTAGGCCATAGGATGAGGCATCCGAAATGTAAATGGGTAGTGAGGCTCCATGATGTTACCCAATGTGAATGAGGAAAAAATATATCCACACCACACTAGACATTCCTAATAAGAACTCACACATAGTTTAACGTCATGGGGAATGAAGAAAAACATTTGGGAGAGTTTGTGGCTAGACCAAATATGATGTGTTTGGGAATTGATACATATACCATAAGTATGTGAATCAATCCATATATAGTTCTAGAATATATGTTCACTTTATCATCAAGAATTATGGAAAATGAATGGGAAATGTTTAATGTCATATAATATAGACCAATTTGTGTCATGCGGAACAAAGGGGCACATGCCATTTAAGGTCATGAAAAAATGACAATAAAATTTCTAAACATTAATATCATCAATCTTGGATGCAATAGATAAATTTCATTTAAGACAATAGATATAATAGTTTATAGTCGTAGAGATTGGACCAATGAGAGCATTTTGTAGTTTATCATCATGCAACCATGATGATAATTTTTTGTTCAGTTTAACATTATGTAACACAGATGAAATATAAGATTAAGGTCATATATAATGGGACAAAATATTTTAATTTCATGTTTCTTGGATGAAGGAGATATTAGCTTATGATCATATAACACAGATATATGCACAAAATTCTGTAGTTTATCGTCATGCCGGACCATTGGGACAGTAGTTTAACATCATGCAGATGATTGGGATGTTTCATGCAGTTTAACAACATGTCAGATGGTACTGGTTCTTATGAAATGTATTTCTTAAGGAACATGGAATTGGTGGGAGGAGTAATTTTCTAACTATCCATGGTGACCAAATAGTATGCATCGTTAGGATGAACATTGTGAATGATATAAGGCCCTTCCCATTTGGGCTCCAACAAAGATGGTTTCATTATAGGAATAATTGGAATCCATAGACCCAATACTGTGTCACCTTGAAGGAAGGATGAAAGACTAAATCTCTTGTTGAGATATATATATATATATATATATATCTTATTTTGGTGCCTATCTAGATTATGAAATGTCTGAATTCTATTTACATCGAGGGATTCCCATTTTAATAGAAATAATTCTACTACTCCTTATGACAACTTCTGATCATATACATATATATAGAGTGAGAGAAACTGAATCTAGATGGGTTGGACTGCCTCTCTTACATACACCATGGAATATTGAGTCACCTTGGTGGAATTGTGATTCATTTTCTTACAAGTACAATGGTATTTGGGGAGATTTTATAGCCAAATTTTCTTGTTTTGGACCACCATCTTTTTAAAATTGATATAGAGGTCATTTTTGAACACCTTCACCTATCTATTTTCCTATGGATGGTAGTGAGAAGTATGGATGGACCAGATGGTTTACTTAGCATACACTTTTTTCAACTCGGTTGCCCGAAATTTGGTTTCATTATCGGTGAGAATAGTTTGAAGAACTTCAAATCTATGGATGATGTTGGAGATAAAGAATTCAATAATAGAACGTTACATGGATTCCTTGATAATAATCTGCACATCCCACTTAAAAAAGAAATATGATGCATTCATAATGAACATGCACTGTTGAGCTGCAGCTGGTGGTTATGGTCACACAATATAGAGTCCCCAAACCAAAAAGGGCCAAGAGTACTTTTTATAATGAAGGATATCAGGTGGTAGATGTAAAAATTTTGTATGTATATGACATGTATGGATCCACTCATTTAACTCGATACAGTTATGGACAATGGTTTGTTAAAAGTAGCTCATCATTATAATCTAGCGGGAATGAATCATACTTTCCTAATGATTACCATAGTACACAAAAAAAAATTCTTATATAGCCTAGGTAATTTTATCACCTTGAATGCAGTGGAATATTATTCCAAAAAATGCACATCTATATAGAACATTCACCAGCCTAGGACCACTCTGGAGGGTGAATTGAACTGCACGATGACGAATTCACTCACGTTCGACTCTGTCTGTTGGAAGATTTTCATTCTGGATGTACTTGACAAAAGGAATGGTCCAATCAATGTGTTTTTCCATC
Organism: Viscum album; assembly: GCA_963277665.1. Taxonomy (NCBI): domain Eukaryota; kingdom Viridiplantae; phylum Streptophyta; class Magnoliopsida; order Santalales; family Viscaceae; genus Viscum; species Viscum album. Next base: position 1,642,574,386 of record OY728131.1, on the reverse strand, counting down.
ATAGAAGGATCCAAAGGTCTCGATGTAGAAACATTAGTGTTAAGGTGGATTAATTTCTAGTTTTCATCATTGTCTACACATAAAAGGGAATATGACTGTTTAATGTACCACATGACTAAATAGATCTTCTTGGTCAGGACTTGTGAGAGATGTACCCAGATAGTCCATGGAATCACCTTGACCATTCTGCAATAGGATACAATGAGTCACCACTAGCTTAGAATTGAATTAGGCCATTTGATGGTGAGCATGCATGAGAAATGGCACAATCTGGGGCTTCCTGACAATATAGTCATCATTGATATGGTTGATGAATTTCTCGCAGTCCCCCTTCACATGTCGGTGGGGTACATTATTCTCGAGATTCAACATGAGACCAACAATGATATCTTTATATGATGATTTTTTGTTGGGACAACCTGCTGACAATAAGAACAAATAAGAAACAAATATCATGTTTAGGTGCAATGAATATGAATCCTAGACCTACTATATTGATACTATGATCAAGGATCCTTCTACTAGTAAGGCTAAAAAATGTGAAATTGGAGTGAATCTACCAACATGGCAAAGATGGACCCACTATGAGAATAGACTCAATGGAAAAATCCAGATCTTGGTCTTGATCTTCCGGGGTCGGATGGGAGACAAAAATTTATACAATCTCCAGACCATCAATAGCCTTCTTCATGATGAATCTAATGTAGAAAAACTGAAGTATAACTACCCAATGAACTATTTTTCCTTTCAACATAAGGTGTTTCATAATATACTTTAGAGGATCCACATAGAGCACTTATTGTATCTCATGATTCTGTAGACAATTCCACAAGTTCTATACTACAAAAACAAGTATGAGGAAGCTATTATTGATAATAAAATATCTAGTCTCTATAGAGAAGAGAATGAAAATGTGATATTATAAACTATTATCTTTCCATTTTTTTATTCTAAGTGAGAATGATTCCAAAGGATCATTCGACAATTGTCACATAAAGGACTAGTGTCATCCCAGAGTTGGGTATCATGAGAACTGAAGGCTATAGCAGAAACTATTTTACTTCCTCAATATTAGTTTGGAACTCATCATTTCTCTGATATATGGAACTATTTTCATGATTATGGAAAAGGGATTACAAACTCTATCCATATTCAATATGAATCGACCTGTATATTCAATGTGTCCATGAATGATTTAAAGCTCCCAGAGGTTTCTCCAAGGAGGCCTCTAATAGATAGCCTAAAAATTATTTTGGATAATCTCAATGCCTCTCTTTCTAAAAATGAAACCAAGTAACTCTTTAAAGGAAACTGAAACATCAATCTTCATGGTGTTCATGTTCAGATGGTGGAAACATTGGTAGCCAAACACTTGCTCAATATCTCTGAGATAATCCTAACGAGCGCATGATTTTACCAAAAAATTCACAATGTAGAATTTCACTACTGTTCATAGGATTGGTTTGAATATGTGTTTCATGGAGTGCTGATAGGTGGCTCCGGGATTATTGAAATCGAAGGGTATAACCTGAATAAAAGAGGTTCCATACATTACCATGAAGGTAGTGGAATCAACATCTTCGGGAGCCATCAATATCAGATTATAACATGAATACCCATCCATGAAAGAGAGATCCCGAAACCCATTGGTATCATAAATAATAAAATATATCACAATAATGGTAAAATAATCCTTCGAATGATGTCGTTTTAGATCCTTAAAACTGATACAGACTTTGGTCAGTATGTTTTTCTTCCTCATTGGAATGATTTTAGAAATCCAACTAATGTACTAGTATTCCTTGATGATGTTGGATTTAATAAGATTATCAACATTGGCATCAACCATGGCCCCATGGGTGGGGTGAATCTTCTTGGGAGGCTGTTTGAACCCATGAAGACTCTACATGAATCAAATATGGTGGACAGAGACATGAGGGTATAACCCTAGAACCTCATCGTAACTCCATGAAAACATGTGATGATGTTGCTTCTGGAAGTCCACATATAAATATTGTTCCTCTGTAGACATTGATTTGATGATCAGTGTCAGCCGTGAATCTATCTCAGTTCCAAGATTCACCTATACTAATTGATCGATAGTGGTGGAGACACACACTTCAAATGGGAGAGGTGCATCTTGAAAATCCTATTCATCATCGAAGGTGATAGGATCATTGAGAGGATGCAATTTTTCTGAGTTAATATACCCTATATGAATGATGGTTTTTTCATTATAGGTGGTGGAATCATCATTAAGAGACTCATGCACTGTTTAACCAATGGAAACAAAGGATGTTGACCTGATTCAATCAGCCCTTTGACATAGGTTTGCAATCATGATGATTTAAAGGAGTTAGTCTATGTTGATGTATCCCAACATGAGAAAAAAGATGTTATGGTGTACCTCTATAGCCATGGGAGAACATCCTGATACCTCATAGGGGTAAGAGGCTCAGTTATCACTCTTTCCTATCAAGTGTAGGATTAAACTGTAATCTTTTGATGTTCCTTATATACAAAAATTTTTCTTCCCCTCATCTTGGGGATATTGATGAAATATACCAATTCTGGAATTGTAGCCTCCTACAGATGAATAGGGAGGATGAAAGAATCATCCAATACCATCCAAGGATTAGAAACAATTCTAGTGTTATCAACCTCATTTGTATAAACCTATTTTCCCTTTCTCTTGTAATAGTTAGTATGAAAATAGAAAGATTCACAAGAAGAAAAAGAAGATGTGTCACCACTAAGCATGCCCACTCTATCGTTGAGGGAGTACTTGAGGAATTAGTGATATGAGGAGGGAACTGATATAAGCAGATGGAGCTAGGGTATACACATAAGCGCATTATAGGTGGTATCCTATGAGACGACCATGAATGTACTATTTGAAACTAGGACACCAAACTAGTTATACATGTGATCCAAGACACATTGTATTTACTCATTCTTATCAAAAACTTGAATCATTCAGTCAGAAGGACTCAGATCGACTTCGGTCAATATTTTCTTATGGAGTAGTTGAGACAGGATGAGATTGATCCCATAACCTGTGTCAATGAGACATTGATTGATTTTCATGACACTGAGCTATAATGTTATGTACAACAAGTGAATTTTACACTTTATGGGAGAACCATCATCTTATCTTGAGACTGATATTATGTATTTTCATTATTCTCATTAGACTTTATTAGCATGGTAGGATTCTGCCACTTCTACCTATGTCCCAAACTGGAGGGGGATTATAAAATATTTTTCAAGGGATTCATGATTATCTTATAAGAGGTGGAATTACTCAATTATTGAGAACATTTCAGTTACGTTTTCAAGGTTCTTAAGACCATCATTCTTCCATTCTATGTGACTTTTTTGGTGGCTGGAGGCATGACGGGTGTTTCTGGTTGAATCAATAGCTTAAAGATGGTTTTGGGGATTCCATGATGTTCAGTAGGCATACCACACAAAATTACTATAGGATGATGTTATGACCCTAGAGGTTTTTCCATAGCTAGATACGAATTATCTTGAAGTGGTCGTGGTAGATCTACCTAGACCATTATAAAAAATAGCAGAGGTAGTGAATCTGATGAGAAAATATAACATGAATGCACATGATGAGAACTGCGTTGAGACTTCTATCTGGCCTCAGTATCATGCATATCTTGGATGGATCTGCCAGCCTATGCATTTTGACGATTCACATATCTATGGCCTCTTTGATGGTGGTTCTAATCGGGAACATTGGGAAGACCTGTATGATGCTCCTCATCATTGGAAACCATTTAATAGTCTAGTAGCTCAATGGTATTCACTGATTAATACTCCTGATCATCATTCAAGGAATTATCCAATAGTGGGAGAACATTAGAGGTGATTCACATTTCATAGTGGCATGAAATCAATAAGAGTGTGAGATGGTTTTAGAACTAGAGGGGGAATTTTCATTCACTTATGTCATTGGTGTATTCTATTCTGAGAAGGAGAAGTCTAAGATGTAGATGTAAAATTGGTAGCTAAAGGATGCATGGTGAATTATAGAGAATCATGCTTATTCAAACATTCACAAATTAAACCATTGGAAAAAACTACTCTATGGGAAAACCAATCATCAAACATCCGAGACCTGTGGCTAGTGACCTGCTTCCATTCACTTTCATTGTCACTAGAAAGTTTTATAGAGATGCACAACACATGTACTAGGGTGGGCCTAATTTAACAACAATGTTATCAATCTAGTCCTAGAGCCAATCCTTACACAAATATCACCACTTCATGCTATGTACATGGAATCTGTGATAAGGCTAGTAGTTAGAGAGATTAGTACAATCATCCTCATAAGGGTTACTATATTCTAGAAACATTAGTATTTAGAGATCTAATGACCTTTGGAAACAAATATGGACTTGAGATTGATCAAATTAGTAGGTTTGGTTTCTTCAGTCTGGGGAAGGAACTATGGGAGTTGGGACCTGACGTGGCGATGAAGCCTAATTATCTCACCTAAGAGGCGGTGCATGATGGGGTGGCACCTGCCGATTATATGATGAGATATGATGAACCTAAGGTTCTTCATGATACTATTATCATTGAAGAGGTTGTGGAGGAGTCTTTTTCAATAACAATTCAAATGGCCCAGGGTCGTCTACCTGTGTGGAAACAATAATCTTATCTTTGTTATCTCCTCTTACGGAATAATTAGGAGGTAATGAGTGTGACTGTTTTTCTTTCTTTACGGATTCCTCTAGGCCTAAATCCTTATCTGATAAATCACTAAATCCACCGAGGATATTCTTAGTGATAAGGGAGGTAAAAAATTCATTCTTAACATTCTATATTCACATTATCATCAAATATTATTGATTTAGTGTCATTTCAAGTGAATAATTGAAGCCTTTCAAAATGGTGAGAAAGTCAGGGACTCACTCATCTGGCCATTGTGTAAACTTTAAGAAGTCAAGAATAAACATATTTCACATAGTGTAGTTGAATTAATAACTATACAACCTGTGGAGGTCTTCCCAACCAAAAATGGACCTGGTATCATAGCAACTTGGAGGGCAGTACCAGGAAAAACATATGTCTTTGATGAAAAGTGACCACACCTAGGGGGTCTTGTAGATGACGTGTTTATCTAGAATGTAACTTATATCTATCAGACCTTGCACTGATTCCCCCTTCTCGGTTCAACTTGTGGACAACTATTTTCACTAAAATTTTTCTTCGAGGGATATCCTCGGAGTAATCTGGTAGGCCTGGATACCGCATGATAGGATTAAATTTAACACAATCATTCTTTCACAACCAAGGATCTTGATGAGTTGGGATGCCTCCTCATTAATTATGCAGAACATAATTAATCTTTTAGAATATCATTTTTGAAGGTTCTATTGATAGCTAGGTGACATGGGCTCTTGATCCACAGAAATCGCTAATATCTCAACCATGCGAAATAGATGGACAATGTTGTGGATGTGATCTCGAAACATTAGGTATGTAATGTGATGGTTGTGGAGGAATAAATGCATCATCGGGATGGTTTGGAAGAAGCACATGACCTATACCTGGGTGAGGCACAAAAGGATGATGAAGTATGTAGTACCAATCATCCAAAATGTCTCAGACAAATAGTATGTGACAAGGGTCTCCCATAAGGTTCTCTACTGAAAATATAAATCCATATATTAGTTTCCCTATTCTTAGATTGGTGATGGATGAGGAACTAGTAATAGAACTGATATAGACCACTGTATTGATGGACTAGCTATTGGAGAAAACATTGTACTGGCTGACTGGCCACCACTCTCTAGATCATCTCTTAAGGATTGTTCAAACAACATCATTATATCCATGTAGGAAATAGTACATACCACTTATTCATGGACGAAGGAAGTGGTTGTCAATTGTGGCTCCAATGGGTTTTCATCATATACCATTCCCTAGAATAAATCTATGTGAACTCATGTTGAGGTAGAGAATGAAACTAGAAATAATTGATAGGGCTGCATGGGAATATCCTAGAAGGGATCCAAATATTCCTAATCGTACATGTACCTACATAGGGATTTGTGGATCTAGTAAATTTCACCAACTGGGATGAAAAATCACTCACACCATGTTTCGTAACCATACCAAAATAAAGATGATCAAGGTGAAGGTTATATCATTGATTAACATTCCACTTCATAATATGAGAAATTAACTAGATTGATAATAATATGGGACTTCTCTGTGTTCTTACGTTGGTGGAGACGATTTGACCTTTTAACTCGGGATGACATTTCTAGGTAGGGTAATTCTTCATCACGAGGAGTACCTCTATGCGGATTAGTGATAGAGTAGGGAGGACATCTGCTTGATATAGATGGGACATGGAGAGGAACTTCATATATATTGTTGTTGAAGTGGGGAGGACCTCTACTTTGATAATCCGAGGTGTGAGGAGCACATGGGAATATATCAAACAAGACATAGGGAGGACCTTCATGTCGGTGGATTGATGCACAAGGACAACCTCAATAGTTGGGAGTGTGGTAGTGGGGAGGACCTATACTGAAGCTGGTGAGAACATGGGGAGGGCCTCCATGTCGGTTGGCATTGGTATCATGAGGCAGTCCATCGTACTGATTGAACTGGACCTAGGGATGACCACTCTACTCGCTAGTGATGAAGTGGGTATTTCATCCTCTTTGATGACTATGGGAGTGGGGAGAAACTCTACTTGAGTTGAAGAGAGCATGGGGAGTACCTCTATACCAACAGGTGATAGAGTGAGAAGGACATTCGATCTGGATGATTTTATTGTGGAGAGGACATCCTATTGAGATGAGAATTTCATGAGGAGGACCTTCATTTTGATGATCTATGACTCATTTAGTACATTTTTTTCTAGAATCCTATGAATGGAGAGGACCTCAATGATGGATATCAACAATATTATGGGGAACTTTTCGTGAAATGATTCTGGTAACATAGGGTGGATATCAATGCTGGGTGCGAGAGTAGGGAGGACCTCCACTCTGGATGATTGTGGTGTGGGGTGGACCAAATTACATGATATCATCATCACATGTTGGAAAATGATAGAAGTTGATCATTCCAGCAAAAAAAGAGTCACCCCATCATTTCTATAAGCCGACTAAGGTCTTAATTAAAATAAAGTATTTCATAATCCCTGTTAATCAGTTGTAGGGACATGTTAGAATGCCCCAAGGGTGGAATGAGCCACTAAAGCTGTAGAAGATGATGCCCCCTGATGGGAATATTCCTGATCATATGATTGATGTTGAAATCAAGTTATCTAGATCTAGGAAAGTGGAGCATGGGTATAGAAGACATTTTCTTTGGCCTAAGGGACATGTAGTTGGTTGCATTATTGCAGCATAGTGGGATCCCTCCTTAGCATCTCAAGGTAGTATTCATATCTGGGATGACCCGTATCCCCCTTAAATCATCGACATAGGTGATTGAGTCACATGAAAATTCCATGGAGAGGATACCAAAGTGGTTTATAGTCATAGCAGGGAGTAGTGCCTCCCTGTGAGGCCCTGGGGGATGACTGTGACAACAAGACACAGATGCCTCCATGTCCTTATGGGAAAGGTCTTATGGGGGAATTACCCCCTCATCCTCATATAAAAAATGAAGAATGTCGATCACCCTTCATTTGATGATATCAAATGGTGGTACAGGAATGGGAACCAAGTATCCATGGTCATGGATGAAGTTGTAGAAGTGGTGGAGTTATGTGGGACTGCCACATTATTTTTCCTCCAGCCCACTATGTATGCAGGTAGGGAGTTATTGATTTCTTTTGTCTTGGGTTCTATAAAGAAGGAAGATTTAGCTATTATTTCAGATAATATTAAATAAATTACAAATTTCTATCATCATTAAGTCTTCCATGATTGGAGATAGATCCATATTTATTATACCACATACCAAAATTCCCAACGATTTACTTTCCCAATTTTTTGTGAGCTTCATGTCAGTCCCACTATTTTATCAGTTGGACTTGGAACTCGATTACTAGATCTGGTGACCCACATATATTCTGATATCTTGAACACTACTAACCCATTTTTAAGAGAGTAATTCATGTTATGTTTAAATTTCTTTTGTTGAACAATATTAGTTGCGTCTAAGAACAGTCTTTGATATGATGACCAAATGACCAGTGACCATGGTTTTAGGGTAACTAGTTCATGTAGGCTTTACCATTTCTATTTATAACACTTTCTATTGGGGAACATGCATTATTAGGCTTCGTGAGATGAAACATATTCATATGTTTCATCACATTCACTCTTTCCAAATACGGGAGGAATTCTTCACTTCTTTAGTGTTTTTTATCCTTGATCAAAATAGGATGATTGGGTGTTGTTCCCTACATCCTTGGATTCCCCCACAATTTTTTTACTAGTCTGGGTATCTCTCATAGATTAAGATGTTTTTCCTGAAACTCCTTCCTAGTTCAATATCAATAGGAATTCCAGTTAATTATGATGCTTATTTTTAGACATTCTAAAAGCTCTAGTTTGGGCAGCAACCTTCAGTCCGGGAAATAGTCATGTTGGGTATCAATGAAACGTTTGGACACTCAAAAATTGGTCACTTGCATTCTTCCTCTTTAGGTGAAATCTCAAGGGCATGGAAAAATGACGCCTCCCACATCAATTGCACGTTAACTTACACTGGAGTCATGTTTTATTGGTTTTCCTCAGGTATCCCATGTTTAACAAGGGGTATTCCATGAGTTTAACATCTTGTAGAGATGGAGGGCCACAAGTCTAACATCATATAGAGATGAAATGGTCTGATTAGAACACATGCTAATATGGATCGTATAGGTATGTCCCTAAGAGAGATCTCCAAAAATTTCTACCAGCTGGATGGATCAGAACACCCGATAAGGGAAGACCTGAGGTGGTACATCTCATGAAGAGATGTTTTATCGCCATTAAGGGGTAATTCCCTATTAAGGAAGTATAGGATTTTACCATTGGATCAGTGGTAATGCCAATAAAGAAGAATCAAGGTGGTTTTTCCCATAAAGGAAACGATTTCACACCTTGAAGGCTGGTCTAGACACCATTGAGGGCGGATCAGGAGGGTAGACCCCATGGGGGGGGCACCATATTTTACCATTGGATGGGATTGAAACTCAGGGAGGATTTCTATGAACCCTATATAGAAGACATGGATTAAAACCCACTTAAATCGGAGGGGTGATTTGGGGACTAAACATAGATAACATCCCTTATTAAAAGGAATGATGGATATGGGTTCTATTGAGATTATTCATGGTTATCTATCGGGGTTCTTGTAGGAGAAACAATGGGATTAATGGGGATTACATGATTAGATAACACATATGGATGGAGTGACCCCACCAAGATGAAAAGGCCTGAAAAATATCAGGATATATTATGGAGGATTGGAAAAATTAGACGGAATTGTTGAGATGGTACCGACACAAGGATGAATTTGTTGGCCTTGAACTTTAGGGAGCTTTCCTTTGTATCCCAGTTGGCTAGGAATCAATGTACCCATAGTTCTTTGGGGGGGGGGGGGTGTTGGGGAATAAACATGGTAAGTTGCCCAATATAAACGGTACATGTGGTTGGGGAATATGCATGGTTACCCTCCCAGATGGGCCTGAAGGAGATGTGACATCTGGTTGGGGAATGACCCTCCCGAGATATAGTGGCTCGAAGGAAAAATATGTATGGGAATGAATGATGTAAGAAACTGAGATCCAAGAGGTGTATCCCAATATTAACGAATCCAAGGTTTACCAATGTTTTGGATTTATCCTTAGGAGGATTTTTACATTCCTTATGTTGAAGATAGTGATGAAAACCGACAATGTTTGAAGGTTCAAGTTTAATGCATTGATTGAGGCCTGTGAATGTGGATAATGGGGCATAATCTAGGAGGAGTTCCTATAATAAGGGTGTCACAACCAATAATAACATCTAATACCATGTTATTTATTAACAGTGTGGGAAACAATTGTAAGAAGTAGACCAGACTACCATGTTGGGAATGATTTGTTAGTGAGGGATGGAGTGGGAATTATGTGTGGTTAGTGGCCAAGGGAGATGATGATTGGGGATTACCCCATATTAGATGACCAAAGAGGATCTATTTTTAATGTCAAGAGGATGTCACTCACTTCTAATAGGATGAAGAACACCTCACTCCTAGGCATATGGGTGGGTATGTAAAATGACTAGGGTGCAACACTCCATGTGCATTGCACAAGGTGAGGATATAGTTTAACCTCATGTGTTGAGGATGATGGTTGTGGGACATTTAATTTCCTGCATCTTGGACATTATGGGACTCACTTTTAACCCTTTTGACATACATAACTGGAACTTTTTAACCTTTGTTATGGGAAGGCACCACCAATGCCTGATAGGAGTAGGGTGGGGGATTTTTCTATAGTGGGGTATATGTTAACATGGTTGTGCCAAAAAGAAAAAATCATTAGCATACATATTCCAAAAACCAAGTGTTAGCGAAATGTGATACAAGAAACCATCTAAAGAACTAGGAAATCACTATTCCTAATCCTAAGGGGACACATTGAGAAGGTTCATGGAAGATGTGGGAGTTTCACTCAATAGGGGATCAACCATGGTTCTTGGAGGTAATGATAAACCATGGAGTCCTATGTAATAGGTGGAGACAATATTGGATATTTTCATGAAATAATATGGGGACTGGGTGAAATATGGGAATGCACAAGGGTATATAGGTCATGAAAGAAGTATCTTTGGTGCACACCTTCCTTAGGCAGTTGATGCGTGCTTGAAGGGCCTTTTTTATGCACCTTCCTTATGAAAAAAATAAAATTAGTGAGGGTAAGGACCTTATGGGGCCACCTGAAGGGGTTCTATTTTAGAAAATGTGACATGAGATCGTTTTACATGAATCCATGACTTGTGTTAGGTCGTCTAAGGGGTCATCTTGTGCATGTAGGATGTATAGTTCATCTCCTAGAGATTGACCCTGAAAAGGGAGGGGTGTCCTTCTATTTAAATGAGAAATTCTTAGTGGAATTCCATAAGAATGCCATCAGTAAAGGAATGGGTTGATGTCACATTGGGTGTGTAAGGGTTTTACGGAGAGTATTCCATATTACATGTAGCTCTATGAAGTTATGTGCAGTTATCTTTGTTATTTTTGAGAGTCTAAGGAAAATGATATCATTTGACGTCACATTGGGGACATACAAACATGGTGTGTTGAAGTAGGTCTTGTGTGAATGTGTCCAAATTTACATGAAATATTATTGACCTTCATCGAATGGTATGTTGAGTGAAATGGGATCATTAGTTTTCTCTAAGATGCTCACTTGCGGCCTCATGTAGAATTTGGTTCCAACAACCATGATAAAACATGATAATTCAAAATTGGTAAGAGTTTATGTATCGGGGTATGCATGATCTAGATTCCACCACATGAAATGGTTTTAAAGAAATTGTATTTTCTTTCATGAAAATGGATTTAGGATAAGTAATTAATTTTTGGAATTTTGAAAGCATTTTGAAAAATTATTCTTTTTCAAAATTTAGTGGAAACCTTGGAAGTTGAATGAGAGATGGAATTATCTAAAATAATGGGTTTCCATCTATCCAAAATGTGGAATGCAGATTTTTGTTTTAATAAATATATGATTGGTTATGTTGATTTGATGATATTATTTGTTTGTTAGTCTTTCAATGTATGATCTAGTTAGACGAGAATTAGGTGGAAGAGTTATAGATTATGATCTAATATAACCATAGTATGTATGTAAAATTTCATAATACCTCTAGGTTTTAATCATTTGTGATTAACAAGACTGTCTAATGGAGGTGGATACATATTTTCTTATTATAATGAAAAACAATCTTTCATTTTGTGGTGATATAAAAATTGAGTAGGAATAAGTTTATCTATATAATATATATCATATTTTTAGGATTTTGTATGAATTTAATTCCATGTATTTCATAGATCTTACTTTTGTGAGTATTAAAAATTCGATGTGGTTAGAAGTAATTAAGGAAGAAAGAAAAAAATCGTGACTAGAAAGTATTACAAAATATCCTTGATTATTAAAATTTCCTAGAAGATATAAAGTTGGTTAGGGAATAAAAATCATAAATATTGAATAATGGAATAGAATTTTCAATGAATATGAATGAATATTCATTACTCTGGTAATGAGCATTCCAAATACTATGTTCAATGAAAAGAAAAATGAATGAATATTTAGAAGTTTCTATGATCAGATTTCTGGTTAAAGATTATTATTCTATGGATACCTACCTCATAAGAAGTTGTTACTAAAGTATATTTTAGGGATTTTGATATAAAAAACAATAAATTTTTATTTTTTTTCCATTTATTGGGGGAAGAGATAATTCATCTAGTGGTTATTAGAGGAATTATAAATACTTATTGGAGAAAATGGATGACAAATTTTCCTAGAGAACCTTGAAAAATAGATAACTAGAATACATCTAGTTTGGAGAATTTAAAAAACCTCCATTAAAACCCTCTACACACATTATTTTGGTTTGGGAAGGAGATATGTCAAATTATGTTATATAAATGGTTATCTCCAAATCAATTTTTTTTTCCATTTTCAAAAGGTCGCTTTCAGGGTTAGCGGGAAACCTTACATTTCAAAAGTTCACATTTCAATAGTTCAAAAGTTGCGCCAGTCCAAAAATTGAAATTTTAAATTACAAAATTCATGAAAAAAACCCATCATCGCCCCACATGAATCTCGAGTCATGCGCCTGCCTCGATTCGCACATTTATCACCTCAAACATAATGTCCTTCCACCTCCGCCATCATCACCACGTAGGCAAGACCTACCAAAATCTCCATAGTCGTCATCATCATCTTCACCGATGTATCATAGAGTTCCCCATTATCATTTTCATTTTCATTGACACCAAAATAGATCTAATGTATAGGGATTTTGGATACATATAGATACACATGTGATGAAGATTTTTATAAATCATGGAAATGTGTGTTGGCCTTTTCATGAAGAATGGTGGGAACCCCATGATAAATAGTGGAAAATATTTATTATTGAGAAAAAATTGGTGGATGTTTAGGATAATATATGTACATATATGGTGCGGGGGTACTAATCATAGAGTCTCTACCAATATTTTTTTATTTGATACATGATCAATGAATTCATTCATATGAATATTTTTGGTTACTATTTTGTGATTTCATGTGAATTTGACACCATATTTAATGAGAATTATTACATCACATGGGGAAATAACTTACAAAGCATTCATGTTTCCCAATTTAGTTATTAGGACTATAAATATAGAAATTTCTAGGAACTTTTTCTTCTTAAGATCAAAATTTATTATCTTATTATCAAGATGGATGTTTTTATTTATGATTAATATAAAAATGAATTCTATTGTCAATGAGATCATCTTAAAATATCTAATTAGAAATTTGACATTTTTATGGAAGATAATTATATTCAGGATATAGTAAGGGATTGATTACCTGGAATTTAAAGACCTTAATTTTTCAGTTGGAATGATTTGTACATAACTCTATTAACGGGATGAACGCAAAGTTTTAGTAAAGGATACTGGATCAACAGCCAGATTTTTTACTAAAATATTTACATTATTTACCACCTTGGATGGATGTGTAAAAAACTTGTGAATTTGTTCCTAGTATGCAACCTATCATCATACCATCTCATCATATGAAAAAAATACTTAATGGGGTTTTATGTGTAGTTGAATGATCTTGAGTAAAAGGGGTCTAATAAACTCAGTCCTACCCCATGGAAAGAAACAATGTTTTTTTCAAATAAGGCCAATAGAAGCATGATATTGTGTATTTATTATATTAATCAGAATTATGTTCTATTGATAAAGAATACCTGTTAACATAAATTTATGACATGTTTGAGTAGAATAATTGGGATCATGGGTTATTAATGATCGACCGTTAATCCAGTTTTCATCATTTAATATATAACGTAAATGAAATTTTAAAAATAGATATCTAATGTTTATATGGCCATTATGTGTTTGTGGTTATTTATTTAGAAGTTATAAATTCACCACTGGATTTATAAATTTTATGTACAACATATTTTATATGTACCATGATTCATTTTTATATTAATTTTTGATGACATAATTATCTATTATAGTTAAAAGAATTATCATGTTCAGAACATAGATATTCTATTATAGAATCATCCTGATAATATATTTTACGTTGACTTATCATAACACCTTTCTAGGTTTGGTATGTGATGATTCTCTATTATGTCCAATATGATTAAATAATCCATATTAACGTTGATAAGGGAAATTTAGCAATTTCATTTTAAAGAACAAAGAAATTCTTTGAATTTCATAATTTTTTTGTTGTATTAACATTATCTAAGGTTTTTTAGGTCATTACAAATTTGTATTCCTCTATTAAAACTTTGATATTGACGGAATAAAATATTGAGTGAAAAAAAATTATAGAAGAAAACTTCTATAAATATTTTGATTCTTACTATTTTTCATTGAGTTTGAATAGTATTATTATATGTGAAAATTTATTTTTATATATTTATCATCATAAATAATTTTTCTCATGGTTTATGTGTATTGGAATATAATAAATTGTCATAATAATTAACTGATGAATTACATAAAATTTGATACGATCATTCATATTTTAAAGAGTTATTGTCCTTATCATTATATTGTGATATTTTTAGTATATATAGATCACATGATCCTGAATTATATTTTCACATAACATGATTTAAAATTGATAAAAATTAAGTTTGTGGGATATCATAAAAAAATCCATTCTGATATCATTTATAAAAAAGAAATGTGAGTGTGTTTGTAGTTAATTTGAGAAGGAAAACATCATCCTAGGTGGTGGTCAAAGTCATGGACTAGTGGAAGATAATGGGATATTTGGTGGAATTTCATATAGAGTTTAATGAGGTGAAACCTTCTGAAGCTCTCTCCCATAATGATATAACATCAATATTTGTGAAAGAATTTAAATAAGGGTATTTCTTTGATGATAAATTCAAAAGTAAATGGAATAACCAATATTTAAGGGCGACTGTTGATGGAAAATCAGTATTTTTAGATTCAACCAGTTTTAGGGGATGAATAGGGGTTCATGTGAAGCATACAAGCTAGGTTTTAAAATATTATCACAATTTGAGTAGATAAGTTCATATTTGAGCTAAAAAATGTATCACAATTTTATATAATGGTTATGTTGGTCAATAATGAAGAGCGGTGTTTTTGAATTAGTTCATCTTACTAGTTTATAAATTTTTGAAACCTTAGTATCAATGATCTGTATAGTTGGTATAGTATTTACTAGTTTGACATGAAAATGGATTATATATATATATTGGTTTCATTACTAGGATTCCATTATCACAATGTAATAATTGAAGGGTTTCAAAAATATTGGATCAGTTCCTAAAACTAATATATTCTTCTAAAACAGTTACTAATTTATAATAAATTATTTTAGAAAACACTATATGATTTTTTTTTATTTCTTAAGGATCTATAATTTTTTTCATCATAGATAGATATCCTTGTATTGAATATAAATTTTAGGGGGGGTCTTGATAATGTCATGGGAATGAAACTGAATATGATTATAGAGTTTCATCTTTAATTAGATGTTCAAACGGAAAATATTATTCATGTTTTTAAGGGTATGATTTCATCTTTTCTTCTTGATATTTCGAGAATTTAAGATGATAATCTTTTATATATGGATTTTATTTATAAAAATAGCTTGTTTTTTTCAATTAATATGGAACCATTAAATTCATTATATTCATTTAATTACCCATATTTATTATTTGAGATGGGTTAAAAGAATATTTTAGTACTATAATTCATAGTGGAAATGATTGAATATGTATTTTTAATTCAAGACTATATGATTTTAACTTAGTGAAAATATAATTATTTTCAAAGAAAACATTGACCACACTTGAAATTTGATATTGAAGATTTTATACATTATTATATCTATATAATTTTGGAATAGATGTATTGAGATGTAAAGGAAATTTATGAGATCATATTTGGGGCTATTTGAGATCATTTAGTAGATCAATGAATTTGTTTATATATTGTATTTTTCATTATAATATGTTATTGTTCATAACATTTTAAATATATCCAAGTATAATATGTATCAACCATTGAAAACTCATATTTTAAGTTGGTAGGAGGTTGAGTTGGAATTAATTTATTCCTATATAAAGATATATATTTGAGTTGTGAATTATAGTGGAAATATTATTAGAGGATATTCTATTCTGTTACTATAGGTAATTTGGAAGTGCATGCCATTCTAGAAAAATATGGGATAGAGAGAGAGATACTCTAAGATGCATCAATAAATTTAAATGTTTTTCATTGATATTGGACTCCAATTACGTTTTTAGGATGAAAGTTCCTATGTTGGGAAATAATTTTTTCCCAAAATTTATTGGTATGGCACTTTTGTAGTTTCTGTATATTTTGGTTCAAAATATCACAACATTAGAAATGTAATGCGAGACATTATGTTAATCCCATGGGTAGCTATACCATCCTGGATAATCATGAATAGTTGAAAATATTACAGAAGCCTATTTTGGATAATATGA
This sequence comes from Viscum album, assembly GCA_963277665.1. NCBI lineage: Eukaryota > Viridiplantae > Streptophyta > Magnoliopsida > Santalales > Viscaceae > Viscum > Viscum album. Next base: position 1,642,557,680 of record OY728131.1, on the reverse strand, counting down.
ATGGTTATGTAAACAATGAAACATAACTATATAAAATGGGTTTTTACCCTGAAATGATTTCATGGTTCGGTGCATAGTTAGAATATCTATGTGAGATAACAATGTTTATTAGGGATTATAATGTGGATTTTTATAAAATAACATGTTTTAAATCCCATAAAAATATTACCATTATCCTCATGTCATAGAGTAATCTATGATTTTTTAAGAGATAATTTGTGACTTATTTTCCAGCAAACAATTAATTTCCTTTAATGTATCATAAATTCCAAGAATAATTGAGTGTTAGGTTTCAATAAATATTTTAGTTTTAAATATCATCCTATCTCTCTCATGATCAATAACTCATTCCCTAATTTTAGACTAAAAAATTAAGATTTTGGAGTATATTATTTTTGTATTGAGAATCTAAAACCTCTTAGTAGGGATTCCAAGTATTCTATTCTATTGGGAGATCATGAGTTGGTGGATTTCAAATTTTTAAAAATAAAATAACTAATTAGGTGGCTATGATATCATAAAAGAGTTTAATAATTTCTTATGTGTTGCTAATTTATAATTAATTACTAAGAATTGAAATTTCATGAATATATTATATTTTTATTTTATTAAAATATTAGAATTTATGGACGAATTGAATTTTTTTGTAAATATATCAGTTTTAGAACTATTTTTTAAATGAAAAATGGATTTGGAATTAGTGATTTATTATTATGTAGAGTTAGTTTTAGTTGAATTTGAAATAATGTTTTTTAAAGTCATTACCATGTTTAATTTTAATATGAAATTTCTTAATTTTTTATTAGAAAATAATTGGATATTAATGATAAAATATTGATTTTTTTAAATATACCTATATAATATTATCTGTTAAATTTCAAGGATTGGAATATATGTTTTCATCATGTCGTTTGGGATTTATTACAATGGGTGTGGGTGTGTGTCCCTGCTAAAATTTATTTTTAATGATACATTATGTTTGAAACCTCTAAATTTTATCCAACAGAACGGGTTTCCTTGAGAGAATTCATTATGGACTAAAATGATGAAAATAACCTAAATATAATGTATACACTCAATGTGGTGTGATTTTTAAATGTATGGATAGGGATTCATATTTTTTGACACTATTTAGATATGAAAATATATAGAATTTTTATTTTATATTTGAATATGAGTGAGGATTACTTATCATGAAGTATATTTTTAATTAAATGAGGTGATTCCATTATAAAATTGGTAACATAAGTGTTTTACTTTGGTTTTTCAAAAACATTGATTTTCCATCGAGTTGTAAAAGTTGAATTTTTCAATGAATTGAGGAAAATGTGTTTTCTATAATATGAGTTCTTTATTAGAAAGTATTTTTTTAGAACTAATTAGATTATTTGGAGGTGAAATTCATTTTGAAGACTTGAAATTAATTACAAAATAATATTTTGGTTTTAGAATGTTTTGGAAAAATAAAATGTATTAGTTTTAAAAATTTGTTATTTAGAAATGTATAATTTTCATTTAATTTTAAAATTATTCTTCTAGGGATGTGTACTAGAATATTGGTAAAATTTTATAATGTTTATACATAACCCATTAATTTCACGTAGCTAGAAATTTAGATACGATTTGTCTTGTTATTTATGAATGAAATACAATTTTATTTGTTTTTGGTGATTTTTATATCCACATTGTTGTTTTGGAAGAAGAGATGGTTGATTTTTAGTTTCAGTGGTTTACTATTATTGTTATTATATGTACCGAATATTTTCTTCTGTTAAATAGTTTTTTGATTATGTGAGAAAAAAATATATTTCATCTCTTTATGATTATTTAAATAGTTTTCTAATGTAAAGAAAATCTATATGGGTATGAATAGTTATATTTTCGTTATTTGGTGGGAATCAATTTTTATGGATATTCATTTATCCCTTTCCACTTATTGATGGACTCTCTAGATTAGGGGGTGATCTAAAGGAATTTTGGTATCATATAATAGGCCATGGAATTAAATCCTTGGAGTGATGGTATTAGAAACTATAAAATAAATATATCATCTTTATATGTTTGTAGGGAGGTAATATAAAATTGGTATATATTCATATTTTCGGTACTCATAATATTAACAAATAAATCATATTTATTTAGGTGATAAGAATATATTTTTCCCTATTGAGGTATAAACTTGTTGTGGCCCAATAATGGTGTCACTTATTTGGGAACATGTAAATTATTTTTAAATGATTTCTCATTATTTATAGTGTTTTATATTTTCAATTCATTTATGAACAAATTTTCATTTATTTTTTAAAACATGCACTTGGTGTATCATTATTGTTTACATATTTTTATATCATACTATTAATATGATTCTATAATAAATTAAATAATAATATGTGGTATGAGTGATTATGTGTAAAAATTAAATAGTATTTTTTGTGTGAGAGTTGAAATAACTTACCAAGGGAAAGTGGGTTGTGTTACAACATGATTCCAATTAGGTAATTTTTTTATAAGACTTTTTTTCATGTTGACTTTATTTATCTTCATGGAGGGGTGAATAATTATAATGTAATAATATTCTATTATTATTTAGTATATTTTTAGGGATGACAATGTGAATGAGTATGTCACTCCTAGTGGATTAAAACAAGGAGATTGATAATCAAACTAAATATTTTAGCATCTTAGTTAAATGGATTTTATATTTTAGTGTGATAGAGATTAGTTGTAGTTATTGAGATAGATGACACATTACTTCATATCTAGAATTATTTTTTATAATCTTTTATAATTTTCTCTAGGTATTACTTAATAATTTCAATTATTCATTCATCAAATATTCCATCAAATTTATCAATCTTGATCTGTATATAGGGTAATGAGAAAGTGTTGTTAGATTTTTATATTCAAGGGTGGTGATATAGATTGATTGGTATTTATTATTTTATAGGGGAATATAAACTTATTTTTCTTTTACCAGGACATGGGTTTTATAAAAATCTCTATCATTATGTTCACTAGGTAGTTCCTAGAGATGTGATATACTAATATTTTCATAGATACATTAAAAAAACTTGTTAAGGAATTGCATTATGAAATACTATCTATAGATCTATATAAGGGGTTACTATAGAGAGAAATTAAGGAATATGACACTATTTATAAATCTATATATAAGATTTATGACGAGTAAATATGGAATATAATCTAGTTATGTATAATATTTAATTGTATACCATCCCTTAATCTAGAATCTATAGAAATGAAATGTTTATTTTGTGTATAACTATTATAACAACGTGTAGTGAGCTATATAAAGGTTATATATTTTATGGTTCTATGATATCTGTATCTGAAAATGAGTTAATGGAAGGTTGTATATATTCCTTGATGATCCATAAATAGTTGAATCAGGTGTAATGTTACTATAATTACCCATCAAGGAATCATCTCCCAATATGGAGTTCCAAATTTCCTAAAAGTGGCTTCCCTTATGCTATAGGTTGTCGAATAGTGGTGAGGGAAAAATCCCATCACAAGAGACACTATTCCCCTGAATTAGAGTCACACACATAGAATAAATTACCAAACATATAGAACAAATAATAAATGTACTCATTATGAAATAAAATATTTTACTTTAAAAATGTACCATGTTAGAGCATATGTACTTAAGGTCATATGAACATAAAACGTACTTCCCATTAGGTAGATCAAATATAAAAAAAACCAAAATAATATTACACACACATTTTTTTTATTTCCAATCATAGGACTCACACAAAAAATCTCTAATCACTATTTAACTACTCATTCCCAATCCTATACACTTCCCTTACATGGAACTGAAAGATAAAATAAGGTCTACACTCACATCGATGTTCCCAATATGGGTGTAAGATGTACATCTATGTAGGATCTCGCTAATTTCAACTAGTATACACAATAATATATGGGTATGAATGAATAAAATAAACCGTTCTCACATATTTGTTGCACATCATGTGATAACTAGGACACCATTACTCCCTTCATGTCAAGTGATCATGTTCTAAACATTCCACCATGAAACATGATGATACTTACATTGGATCCATTGAAAAATCAGAATCATGATACAAGAGTTCATAATCCCTTTCAATAATCATGTTCCATTTAACCAACCTAATTCCCAACACTACCAACAATGGTTAATGATATAATCCTTTCATAATCATTCCAAATACTATTTTAACGAATTCTTATCCTGTACTTGAAGAGTCTTCATATCGAGGAATCAAAACCATGTCCTAATGCCCAAAGAGATAGGGAATGATAATATTTATATAACTCAACCCATGACCAAATTGAACAAGTAAGGATCTGTACTACACAATTCTCATAACATCATGGAACAACCTAAAATGATTCAGGATTTTCATACATAGATATTACGTCATAATATATTAATATTCAATACATTTCTCAAATAAATGCCTAAGGACCATACAATTTTATTGTATTTGGTGTGTAATAACACAATATTCCTATGTAATGGTTGATTTTAAAAATTAATAATTTACATAATTTATATTTTGTTATTGGTACGATCAAAATTATCTCCTCCGATCGGTCGTGCTGATCGGCCTCACGCCAAGACGCTACCCCTTTAGGATCTAGATTTTTGGCAAAGGAAATGACCCTGAGAGTCTGGGTTATCACAGTCATCCATTAACATGATCAATGTGTATGTAGAGACCCGAAGCTTGACGTACATGGACATTACATTACTTTTTCGGAATACTTAGTACATAACAAAAACACACACACAAGGATCGTAATAGTTTAGTGTCTTTGGAAACTCGGAATATAATCTTCTAATCGTGGTGAAAGATCTTCAACATCTCCCATAAAGATCTTCCTTTTTTACCTAAAACCATTCTTTATATCCTTGGGAAAATAAAACATAAATGGGTGAGCTCAAATGCTCAGTAAGGGTAAACAAAAGAAATATCAATCACATCATATTCATAAGAACATAACATATTGGAAATCTTAACCTGCAAAAGAGAGCATAATTTCATAACATGGGATAAATCGTAGTAGTGAAATGTAATCCCAATAATCATAACTTATAACATGAAACTTTGTGGCATACACACATAATCATAGAGAATCATTTCTTATTAGTCAAGACTCATTGCCAAGACTATCTTAGTGGACAAAGTCCATTTCTGAACCAAGTCACCCTCGTTTCAGTCCTGTTTCACTGAACCGGTATAACCTACCATTCCAGCCATGTCTATCTCATGAGATATAAAATCTTTACCCAATGCATTGGAGGGAGATATAGGTCCCACCCATCTCATAATGATACTATTCTTATGTGTTCCACAAAATCATAAACCATACATCATTGCATAACCCATGTAATAAAAATGGGATTCTTAAACAACATGACATCATAAAACAATTCATATAAGATAAAGGATTTCATAAAAATAATTCCATCACAACATAATAAAATCAATTTAATAATAGGGATAGAAACAGAACCCTATATTATCTTAGATGGAAAATAATTTTGATAAAACACTTGAACTCCATTCTTGAGGAAAATATCCTTTCTACTTCAAAAATACTTTTCCTTTCTTAACATGTCATACAATTATAAACTAAAAGAAGTTGATTAAAAATAAACTTGAAAACTTGTAAAGGAAGATTCTTGGAAATAATGTTTTAAAAATCCATTCATGCCGTATATGTTAAAAAAACATTCTTCTCGTACTTTTGTCGGAAAAGTCAAAAAAGTACCTCGTACGAAAAATGACAAAATATTCCTTTCATATCTTTTACTAAAAACTCACCGAAGGGTAAAATTTGATATAAAATATTGTAGAATGATGTAAATATTACATATTGAGGAAACATGGATATGGATGATAAAATACAACCCAGTAAATACTAAAGTATAAACAATCTCGGATAAAAATGAGATTGTGATATTTCCCTTACCTTAGGTCCGATTTGCTTCGTAAGTGTCCGAACCTCCTTTATAATGATTTAAATAATGTCATTGACTTATTAAAGAATCATACTCATTGTTATGATATCATATATGGTTCACTTATGACTTTATATTACCCGTTCTTTTGTAAATTCCATGTTAAAGAGCGTTTTGGGTAAAATTGTTTTATTTGTCATTCGTGTTTTGACTTGTAATTATTCATATGATTACTTAGATCATGATTACTTAATTACAGAATATAAAACATGATTTATATATAATATATATTCAGAATATACATATATATAATAAATCAGTAAATGGAAAGAAATACACCGTTCATGGAGACGGTAGGCCGTACGTACGCATGAACGCTGTTTTCGTTTCCTTATTGAGTTGAATGGAATTAAGTAGATGACAAACATATATTTAAACATAAATCCAGTATCATTATTATTTAATATATTTCATGATTACTTATTATATATACTTTATAATCATTCATTAATGGTTAAAGTGGAGAATGAATCTCATCGCGTCGTGGAGACGGTATTCCGTACGTACGCACGAGTGATGATATCGTTATCATGATCGTGGAACTATATTGGACTGTATGTATACTATTTCAGAATAAATATCACTTTAAAATAATCATATATAGTTATTATTTACACCATTATACCCATCCAAGTATGGTGGTGGTGGAAAATAGATTTCACCACGGCGTGGAGACGGTATTCCGTACGTACGCACGCGCAGTGATTTCGGTTTCCGTAGGATGGATAGATGGTGAAATAGGATTGTTTCATACTTATAATAACATATCAGTATATGAGTTATACTTATGTTATTACTTCATAATGTAACAACCTAAGAAGAATAAGTGGAAGAAGAAATAAAGGTGAAAGAATCGGTAACAGAAATTACCTCTTCTTTGAAGCGCCTCTTTGAGACCTCCTCTTAGGGCACTAAAATTGGTCTTTAAGGAAGACCAGAACCTCTAGGATGTTTTTAGGGAAGTGGAGAAGAGAATTTGGCAGGGGTTGGCCGAGATTGAAGGCTCAAAGTTGTGTGAGGAAGAGAGGGAGGAGGTGCCCATTTATAAGGGAGGAGAGGGCCACCTTTGGAATAACTAAAAATATTATTTTATTATAAAGTCAAGTTCGGTTTTAAATAGCTAAAAATTGATTTATTTCGAAGCTAAGGTAGGTATGGGTCGAAATACTCTCATTAAATAGAATTTAGACAAGTTTAGGTTACTATTTTAACCTTATCATTTAGATTTAACATTAAGTTAAATAATTTTACTTTTACCGCGTCTTCTTGTGTTCTCACACTATAAGGTTAATAAACATACTATAAGAAGCCAAACGAACCCCAAGTTGTTTATTATTAATATATATAACCTTATCTAAGTCATTTGGCCTAACCTTAGATTTTTAGGAATAAAATAACAATTAATAATATAATATTTGTTTTAAAAACTATTTTATGTCAATTTTGACACTATTTAGTAATTGATTTTTGTGAAAATAATAACAGAATGATTAGTTCTAAAAAAGTTAATTAAATCAATAATAACATTTAATATTAACCTATAAAATTAGTCTAATTCATAACAAGTCTAAAATTACATTTATTCGGGAATTTATAACATCAATTATTTCAATATTTCATTAATAAGATAATTACTGCATCATCATTGTGTCATAAATAAATTAAATTATTTAATGTCTAAAAATTATAAATAAAATATCATTATGTAGGAAATATTATTAGATTTCTAATTAATATTTACAATAGAATTTATCTTATGTATAATCCTATATTAAAAATGTTTTAGTAAATAAACTTTGATTTTAACTCTTTTAACTCTTCTTTGAATTAAATAATAATAAATGTCCTAATCTATTCCAAGTGGGCCTAAATGGTCATATTTTATTCCTAAAGTTGTTTTTGGTCGAATTAAACTTATCCAATAGAATTAGGACATGTGTTAGGGTAATAATAATATCATTTTTACCCTTAATTACCCTATTTACTTTTAACCGTGGTAAAAAAAAGTAAAAAGTTACTATTCACCAAAAATTATTTTCATCTCATTGAACCAAATTTTACTTACTAACATCAACCATGTCTCTCGGATTTTTGAAATTCTACTCATAGAAGCGGTAAAATTAAGTTTTATGAAATATTCATTTTTTTTAACTACCACTTAGTGGTTTCACTATTCATCAAAAAATGAAAGTTTCCAGAAAAATACCAAAAATTTGGCCTAAGCTATATTTGATATTATGAACACAAAAATGATGTCTATTTTACCAAATTCAAAACATATCAGTTGCATTAACTAATTTTAAAATTAATTCCTGTCCTCAAAACAAATAGCGTGTTTTTAAGAGATAATAACTATCAAAAGATTGAAACTTGTTTATAACTGGTTTAAATGTGAAATTACATCCAATGACCAAAATTGTATTAAATTGTAAAAATATATTCTAAATATACTTTAAAACCACTCAAATTAATAATTTATCACTATTAATTATTTCAATTAAAAAAGATGTTTTTAATTAAAATTTTGTAATTTTCACTATTCATCAGAATATGAAAGTTATTCGAAAAGTACCAAAATTTCACCCTAAGCTAATTTCGATATTCCGAATCCAAAAATAAAGTCCATTTTGAAAAATAAAATTTACAAAATTTCAAAAATTGGTTATTACTATTCATAACAGCTAGTTTTAATAATAGCATATCGTTGTTTAGTGAAACTCGGTATTGCGTACTACACACGCTATCGAGTAAGGTCGTGATTGAGTGCAATGCAAGGCAAGTCAAGGATGCGTGTTGTGAAAGATCCTTTTGCTGTAGTGTACAACACAAGACATTAATGAAAAGAATATTTTTCATAAAATCTCGGGGTGTTACAGTGTATGTTTCTCACTTTATGGAAGAGGAGATAGATTTAGATCATACCATTAACAAAATATAAATTATGTAAATTAGGAATTTTTAAAATCAACCATTACATAGGAATATTGTGTTATTACACTCCAAATACAATAAAATTGTATGGTCCTTAGGCATTTATTTGAGAAATGTATTGAATATTAATATATTATGACGTAATATCTATGTATGAATTATGGGTAATTAAATGAATATAATGACTTTAATGGTTCCATATGAATCGAAAAAACAAGCTATTTTTATACATAGATATTACATCATAATATATAGATATTCAATACATTTCTCAAATAAATGCCTAAGGACCATACAATTTTATTGTATTTGGAGTGTAATAACACAATATTCCAATGTAATGGTTGATTTTAAAAATTCCTAATTTACATAATTTATATTTTGTTAATGGTATGATCTAAATCTATCTCATCTTCCATAAAGTGAGAAACATACACATTGATCATGTTAATGGATGACTGTGATAACCCAGACTCTCAGGGTCCTTTCCTTTGCCAAAAATCCGGATCCTAAAGGCGTAGCGTCTCGACGTTAGGCTGATCGGCGCGACCGATCGGCGAGACTGATCAGTGCGACCGATTGGTGGGACCCATCGGTGCGAGTGATCGGTGGGACCGATCGGCATGACCGATTGGTGGGACCAATCGGTGAGACCGACCGCTCGGTGTCACCCAGCCTTATCGGGGTTTTCCAATGACGTGCGCAAATTGGGGTTTAAACCCTATTTTGACCCCTTTAAGATTGTTTTAAAGCCCGGTAGAACCCATAAATGTTTTAATTAAATATTTAATGAATTAACCTAGTGTGTACGTATGATTAAACTACCCGACCCTTTAATAACGTGTGGGGCCGCGTGGTTAACCCACGACCCCCGCTCATTACGCGGTTCCACGTTGTTATCTCAACCGTCCCCGACCTTTATAAACTAAAAGGGTTCTCCCTAGGATACTTTTCTCGATCACCCTGTGCTAGTAGTACCCTTCGTTCAAACGAGTAGCTTTTCATTTGGACGAGACGCATCGCTATCCGTGAAGTTCCGCGCCCGAACTTAGCATCAATCGTTGATCAACAGGTAGGGAATTTCTCCTTCGTCTCTCCCTTTTGTGCATCATGTGGGGTGGGCATGCTTTTGATTCTGTAGAATTGGATGAACCAAACCTAAATAAAGATAATGAACGGATTCTATAAAGAACTAAGGGGGGGCTGTGATTGATGATGCTACGATGTTTTATGATCTTCTTTTCTGAATTATGCGGGCTTACACCTACTGAAAATCATGGCTGTTGGTGGTCTTTCTCTGTGCACTAATGAACCCCTGGTGATGTTTTAAATCGCTTGTATTGTGGTTGTGAACCCTTGCTGTGTAATGGAATTTGGTTAATTACTACTTTCTGCTAGATAAATTGAAAGCACCAGGATCAATCAGTTTTCTGTGATAACCTCGGTTAAAGCACATGGAAATTTTAATCATGGAGTGTGTTAAATCTTGTAAATATGAAAATACATGCGTGAGCCTGGTTTGCTTGGTGGTAGTAGTTTGATTGTTCTTCTTTCACGGGATGGTTATTGGGAGACGTGGGAGGGAATGTGATCCCCTTTTGTTATACTCTCGGTGGTTGTGAAATTAGGGACGAGATCCCCTGTGTTATGCTTTCAGTGGTTTTGAATTTTAAGACCGGGTGTTTACCTTGTTTATATCACAAATTGGGGTGGGATCCTCTGTTGCTGAGAAACCCTTTTGGCTCCTGGATGTTGGACATGGGGCTGTATCTTGGAGTTTTCTTTGGTTGTTGTGGATTTACAAGAGAACCGGGTGTGGATGTTGTAGTTAATGCTTGACTGTTTGCTTTACCGGACTTGTGCCTATGCTTACTAGTTTCCCAAGTAGGTGCAGAACAGGATTAAACATCATTACTGAACATGAAAACAAGTATGGGACAAATGGGTTTTCATTTGGTATGAGTTGTGACTCAGACTTGAGTGCTTTTTGTGTTCCTTAGGCTGGCTGAAAAACCTAAACATGGGAGAGTACTTGTTACCTATATAAATACTTGTAGTTTTTTTTCTTATTCGTGCCCCACCCAAGTTGAGAACTTAGTTCCAAACACCCCCATTTCATGGGGGAGGGTGTTTTTCACAACACTACTATTAGTGGCTGGTTATTAGCTCATTTTCTGCTCCCTTTCCCGGATAGCCCAAGTATCTTCAGGCAGACTGTAATGGCCTGAAGTCCATTATTATCCCAAGAACCTTCGGGCAGGGTAGGGTGGTTATTGGACCCGGTGTGTGCGGGAAGATTGTTTCCCAAGTGTCTTCGGGATGAGGCCCATGTGTCTTCGGGCATGGCAGTAGATTTTCTAGCCCAGGTGTCTTCAGGCGTGGCGGCGGTTGTTCTGGACTAGGTGTTTGCAGGCATGGTTACGTGTGACAGTTGTGGCCCAGGTGTCTGCAGGAGGGATAGTGGTTGTGGCCCAGGTTTTTGCAGGTAGGGTTTGGTAGTGGGACTGCGTGAGGATATGGCCCAGGTGTGTGCGGGCAGGGTGTGGCAGTGGGACTGTGGTGAGAATGGTGTGATTGGTTCGATGCATAGGATATCCTCAATAACCAGTGGTATAGTGGCGCGGGGTACCCAAACATCGATTTGATATTAATATATATTACTTTCTTGTGTTATTTGGTGAGTGTGGCCGGTGAGTGGGATAGATGAAATCCTTGGTAGTGTTGGTTGTCTACTTCTCACGGGACTTTAGTATGTTCCCCCACTTGTGCATGAGAGTATTTGGTTTTTCCCTACTGAGTATACTTATATGCTCACCCTACGTATATAAAACTGTTTTCAGGTTTCCAGGAGGACTTCAGGGATCGCACAGGACTATACTACCGTAGGACCTTTGGGACAGTTGCAGTTGCTGTTTTTATTTCTTTGGTACTTTACCTTTGTAGTCACTTTGTACCTTATGGTATTTACTTTTGGAACATGCATATGGGAATGGTTATTTTGGCTTTTCTTGCACTTTTAGTTTTGGTGTTGTGGGATTTACTATCTTATCTCCCAATCCTAATAATAGAAAAAGGGTAATACCTTCCATTTAGTGAGTGATTCTATACCCTTGGCGCTGGTCGCCACTCCAGGACCTATTGAAGGCAGGTTTCTGGGTTCATTATCTCTCCTTCAACTTCAAGAAGGAAGGACCTGGAAATCTGCTGACCCTTCCCTCCTTTTGGTGAAGGCAGGTTGTGACAGAATGGTATCAGAGATAGGTTGAGAGATAGGATGGAGTCTGGAGTTAGGAACAGTGAGGATTGCATGGGATGGTAGGTTGATAGTGTTGGGTGACCTTGGTGCGTGAATTAGGCCAGGGAAGATCGGCTAGGACACGGGATTTTAGGGCCCCCCGTGATCTGATGCAAGGACTCTAGACCTACCGAACGACAAAGTGAGGCCACACTGATTGAAGGGTAGAGACCCTAGGAAACTTACATGCATCATAATGACTTGTATTCTTGTGTTTCTGGGGTGTCTTGGTAATTAAGAATAAATAAAAAGTTTAAGAAGTTTTATGAACGATATTCTGCACTACTTGGGCTTAGGCATTCCTTGTTTACCTTGAAGCTATGGCACCCGGAAGATGACCCTGAGTTGTATGAGCGATCGAGGCTCAGGAGGTCGACCTAGCTGATCGACAGAGGGCAGACTAAGAGGAGGAAGACGACTAGTGGCAGAAGATTCTTCAGGCCTTCCAGCGACAGACCCTCGAGAAGTATAAGGGCATCACCTCTGATATGAAGACGGAGAGCTGGCTAGAGGAGCTAGTGATAGCCTTCGGCTTGATCCAGGCTCCGAAAGAGTACTGGGTTCCTCTGGCCGTTAGCTAGATTTAGGGAGCAGCGTGTCAGTGGTGGATGCTTTACCTGGGGGAGAGGAGAGAGGCCGAAGTGGCATGGGCTGATTTCGAGAAGGAGTTCCGGGCGGAATTCCGCTCTTCTACGATGAAGGCAGAGAAGAGGCAGGAGCTAATCTCCCTCCAGTAGGAGAGTATGTCAGTAAGGGAGCTAGGGATCAAGTTCAAGGATCTCCTCCGCTTTTCTATAGACCTCTTTCTTGACAAGGAGTCTCAGGCAAGACGTTTAGAGGAGGCGCTCTGACCCTCCCTCCAGTATGCTGTTACCCCTTTACCATGCCGATGTACTTAGAGGTCCAGAAGAAGGCCGAAGTGGTAGAGAGGATGCATTCTCTCGGGGGTGTGTCACGAGAGGGGATCCAGTTGGGACCATCTAAGGGGAAGGCCATCATCACCAGGCCTCCAGCGTCAGGACCCTCCAGGTTCCGACCAGCATGGAGCAGGCTGCAACAGTTTCAGTTCTGGTCCCCTGGTCCTCGCCCTTTTCCTTCGGGCCCAGGACCACGATGCTTCATCTGTGGAAGCCATGGACATATCCAGAGTCAGTGCCCGGACTGAGTACAATATGGCGGTGGTGGACAGCCCCAGCACCCGCCCCAGCAGCAGCTTCCAGCTAAGCCTTTCCAGCAGCAGCAGCAGGGGCAGCGAGCTCCTGCTCCTCTGAGGACAGACGTTGCAGGAGGAGGCCGACCTCAGGGTGCTCCTTAGGGACCTTGACCAGGGCATGGTCTAGGAGGTGGCTGATAGCCGAGGGGAAGAGGAGCTAGGCATGGGAAGCTACAAGCCATGGAGGCAGCAGTTCCAGCAGGGCCAGAGGTCGTTCGAGGTACAATCAGTTTGTTTAGCACTCTTGCTTATGCCTTGTTTGATACCGAAGCTTCGCACTCCTTTGTTGCACACAGTCTAGCCCGTTCCTTGAGACTAGATGCCGAGAGACTTCCAGTTCCCCTAGTGCTGAGCACACCAGTCAGAGGTCAGACCGACTTGTTATATGTTTGTCGAGGATGCAGACTGATGATAGGGCCACATCAGTCGGTCTGGGATCTTCTTCTGCTACAGAAACAACCATACGATGTCATCCTAGGCATTGAATGGATGTTCTCTGTGTGTTCCGTCATCGACTGCTTCTGAGGAAGGGTTGTGTTCTCAGAATCGGGCAGCCAACATGTTTTTTTCACCGGCGAGCGGAGCAGTCAGAAGGGTAGCAGGTGAGAGGAACCCCTCTTATCCTTGTTATCTGAGCTGTCAGTGGAGACAATGGATGCTGAGATGGTGGAGGTGCCATGGATCATCAGCGAGTTTATGGACGTCTTCCCTAAGGAGGTGATGAATCTACCCCCTCGACGTGATATCGAGTTCGGGATAGACCTGCAGCCTGGTGCTCGTCCGATTTCGATGGCTCCTTACCGGATGGCATCTTCAGAGCTACGAGAGTTGCAGATTAAAATTGACGATCTGATGAAGAGGGGTTATGTTCGACCTAGTGCGTCACCGTTGGGTGCTCCAGTCTTGTTTGAAAAGAAGGAAGATGGTGGTATCAGGTTGTGCATAGACTACAGGAGGCTGAATCAGGTGACGACCAAGAATCGCTACCCTCTTCCGAGGATAGATGATCTTTTCGACTAGCTGAAAGGGGAAGGATGGTTCTCAAAGATCGACCTGCGGTCTGGGTACCACCAGTTGAAGGTGAAAGAAGAAGAAATCCCGAAGACGGCCTTCAGGTGCAGATATGGACACTTCGAGTTCGTAGTCATGCCTTTCGGTGTTACGAACGCCCCGACTGTGTTCATGGGGCTTATGAACTCTATCTTTCAGGAGTACCTGGATCTGTTCGTAGTTGTGTTCATCAATGACATCCAGATCTATTCAAGATCAGAGGAGGACCATGCGGAGCACCTAAGGACGGTTTTGGAGATCCTCCGACAGCACCAGCTATATGGGAAGTTGTCAAAATGAAAGTTCTGGACACGAGAAGTGAACTTCCTTGGACACGTAGTGTCCGAGAAGGGGGTAGCAGTGGACCCATCAAAGGTTGAGGCAGTTGTTTCTTGGGAAGCACCCAATAATGTGGCAGAGGTTCGCAGTTTCCTCGGGCTGGCAGGTTACTATCAGAGGTTCATACACAAATTCTCTCGAGTTTCATCCCCTTTAATGGCCTTGACCAAGAAGGATCAGGTTTTTGTGTGGAGTGAACAGTGCGAGGCAGCCTTCAGCTATCTGAAGGAGAAGTTGGTTAGTGCCCTAGTGCTGAAGATACCAGAAGAAGGGGCAGCTTATGAGGTGTTCTATGATGCTTCAGGGAAAGGCCTCGGATGTGTGTTGATGCATTGACAAGGGGTGATCTCATATGGGTCTAGGCAGCTATGCCCTCATGAGCGTAATTATGCCACCCACGACCTGGAGCTTGCAGTGGTCGTTTTTTCACTGAAGTTATGGCGGCACTACCTCATCAGAGAACGCTTTTTGGTCTTCACAGATCAAAAAAGCTTGAAGTATATCTTCTCCCAGCGGGACCTAAACTTGCGGCAGCGGATGTGGATGGAGTTCCTACCGGATAAAGACTTCAAGATCTCCTACACTTTAGGGAAGGGGAATGTAGTGGATGATGCCTTGAGCAGGAGATCATGGAAGGATGCGGTCCGAGAGTCGACAGACACCTGGAAGGCAATGGAGGAGTTGGCTTCCTTACACCTGGATGTGAGGATTGATAGTGGTAGATATTTCCTGTATCAGATGGAAGTAAAGTCATCTCTGTTTCAGAAAGTGGAGGAATCTCAGTGGGGAGACCCAGAGTGCGAAGTGATGCACGACCGAGTTGACCAGGGAAATGCTCCGGATGGATGGACAGAGGATGGCCAAAATCAGATTCTTTACCAGGGAAAGCTGTTTGTTCCATAGGCGATGCACGACAAGGTTCTCAGTGAGTTCCACAACTCACCCCTAGCAGTACAACCAGAAGTTTCCAAGATGTACCAGGGCCTGAGGATATAGTTCTGGTGGCCCGGAGTAAAGCGAGCAGTGGCATAGTTTGTGGCCAAGTTCCTAGTGTGTCAGCAGGTGAAGGCTGAACACCATGTTCCAGGTGGCCTACTACAGTCTCTGGATGTCCCCTAGTGGAAATGGGAGGACATCTCGATGGATTTCGTCATGGGAGTACCCAAGGTCCAAGGGGGATACTACTCCATCTAGGTAGTAGTGGACCGGTTGACGAAATCGGCTCACTTTCTGGCGATTAAGGAGTCAAGTGCATTGGATACTTTGGCACGAAGGTACGTGGACGAGGTAGTGTGGTTGCATGGAGTCCCGAGTTCCATAGTCTCAGATAGGGATGCACGTTTTACCTCACAATTCTGGAGGGGTTTGCAGCATGATTTTGGAACCCAGCTACGCCTTAGCACTGCTTTCCACCCCCAGATAGATGGGAAGACAGAGCGCACCATCCAGACGTTGGAGGATATGCTGCGGGCATGCGTTCTGGACTCAGGAGGATCAATGGTGTGACACTTTCCCTTGGTAGAGTTCGTCTAAAATAATAGCTATCACTCTACCATTGGTATGGACCCGTTCAAATCCTTGTACGAGAGACCACACCGTTCACCTATGTGTTGGACCGAAGTCAGAGAGGCGGGCATCCTTGGCCCCGAGGTGGTGCAGGGAACGATTGAGAAGGTTCAGCTTATACGGAAAGGATGAAGGTGGCCTAGGACCAATATAAGTTGTACGCTGATAGAAGGAGAAGTCCATTGGAGTTTGAGGTTGGAGACCACGTGTTATTGAAGGTATCCCCTCGGCGTGGAAAACAGAGGTTCGGTAAGGGGAGTAAGCTTTCTCCTAGGTTCATCGGACCCTTAGAAGTGTTGCGGTAGGTCAGCGAAGTGGCTTATCAGCTAGCGTTACCACTACCGCTACTAAGGATACATGATGTCTTCCATGAGTCCCAGCTCTGTCATTATCTTCATGACGATTCACACGTCCTCGACTGGGGATAGCTAGATATTGAGGACGGCGTGACCTTTGTGGAAAGACCAGTGATGATCGAGGATCGTGAGGAGAAGGTGCTTCGTGGGCGAACCATTCCCTTGGTTCGTGTGTTATGGATACATGGTGGGATTGAGGAGAGTATGTGGGAGAGGAAAGAACAGATGCGTTCCCAGTACCCAGAGTTGTTTTTAGTTTTCTTATGTTCTATTTATACTTGTTGTGGTGGAGCGTTTTACCTTGTTGGCTATGAAATATCTGGTTTTTTCTTTCCTCTCTGAATGTGTGTGAAAAGTCCGGGATATGGGGAGGGAAAGACTCGACCCCTAATCAAGACGCATTAAGGTGGATGCGATTAAACCTGAACGGGCGAGTCAGTGCCGCCCAAAGTGGATAGTATCTTGACATGGGGAAGGAGACTCCCCAACCCACATGGCTGGGCAGTTTGACATGGTATGTTTCTTGGTTCTTGATAGAAAGGTGTTCTTAGTTAACAATGAGGTTCACTCCTGAGAGGTATCTTTCGAGGTGGTTGTTCGGACCCGCTCTTTCCTTATGGCTTGTTTAAATTCTCGATGGCGAGAATAGTTTGAGAGGTATCTGATGTGATGACCCAGACTCTCAGCGTCCTTTCCTTTGCCCAAAATCTGGATCCTAAAGGGGTAGCGTCTCGGCGTGAGGCTGATCGGCACGACCGATCGGTGAGACCGATCGATCGGTGAGACCGATTTGTGTCACCCGGCCTTATCAGGGTTTTCCAGTGACGTGGGAAATTGGGTTTTAAACCCTATTTTGATGCCTTTAATCTTGTTTTAAAGCCCGGTAGTGCCCATAAATGTTTTAATTAAATATTTAATGAATTAACCTGGTGTGTGCGTAGGTTTAAACCGCCCGAACCTTTAATAATGTGTGGGGCCACGTGGTCAACCCACGACCCCCGCTCCTTCCACGTTGTTATCTCAACCGTCCCCAACATATATAAACTAAAACGGTTCTCCCTAGGTTCCTTTTCTTGATCACCCTATGCTAGTAGTACCCTTCGTTCAGATGCACAGCTTTTCATTCAGATGAGCTGTATCGCTATCCGTGAAGTTCCGCGCTCGGCCTTAGCATCGATCGTTGATCAATAGGTAGGGAATTTCTCCTTCGCCTCTCCCTTTTGTGTATCATGTGGGGTGGGAATGCTTTTGATTCTGTAGAATTGGATGAACCAAACCTAAATAAAGATAATGAATGGATTCTATAAAGAACTAAGGGGGAGATGTGATTGATTATGCTACTCTGTTTTATGATCTTCTTTTCTGAATTGTGCGGGCTTACACCTACTAAAAATCATGGCCGTTTGTGGTCTTTCTCTGTACACTAATGAACCCCTGGTGATGTTTTAAATTTCTTTTATTGTGGTTGTGAACCCTTGCTGTGTTAAGGAATTTGGTTAATTACTACTTTCTTCCAGATAAATTGAAAGCACCAGGATGAATCCTTTTTTTGTGATAACCCCGATTAAAGCACATGGAAATTGTAATCATGGAGTGTGTTAAATCTTGTAAATATGAAAATACCGACATGGGCCTGCTTTTCTTGGTGGTTTTAGTTTGATTGTTCTTCTTTCATGGGCCGATTATTGGGAGACGTGGGAGGGGGTGGGATCCCCTGTTGTTATACTCTCGATGGTTGTGAAATTGGGGACGAGATCCCCTGTGTTATGCATTCAGGGGTTGTGAATTTTAAGACCGGGTGTTTACCTTGTTTATATCACGAATTGGGGTGGGATCCTCTATTGTTGAGAAACCCTTTTGGCTCCTGGATGTTGGAAAAGGGGCTGTATCTTGGGGTTTTCTTTGGTTGTTGTGGATTTACGAGAGAACCGGGTGTGGATGTTGTTGTTAATGCTTGACTGTTTGCTTTCCCGGAATGTGCCTATGCTTACTAGTTGCCCAATTAGGTGCAGAACTGGATTAAACATCATTACTGAACATGGAAACAAGGATGGGACAAATGGGTTTTTGTTTGGTATGAGTTCTGACTCAGACTTGAGTGCTGTTTTTGTTCCTTAGGATGGCTGAAAAACCTAAACTTGGGAGAGTGCTTGTTACCAATATACATACTTGTAGTTTTGTGTTTCTTATTCATGCCCCACCCAAGTCGAGCACTTAGTGCCGAACACCACCATTTCATGGGGGAGGGTGTTTTTCCCAACACTACTATTAGTGGATGGTTATTATCTCCTTTTTTCCCCCTTTCCAAGATATACCAAGTATATTCGGGCAGGCTGTGATTGCCTGAAGTCCATTATTAGCCTAAGAAACTTCGGGCAAGGTAGGGTGGTGGTTGGCCCAGGTGTGTGCGGGAAGGTGGTTTCCCAAGTGTCTTCGGGCGTGGAATTAGATTTTCTAGCCCAGGTGTCTTCAGGAATGGCAGTGGTTGTTCTGGCCTTGGTGTTTGAAAGCGTGGTTACGTGTGACAGTTTTGGCCCAGGTGTCTTTGGGCGGGATAGTGTTTGTGGGCAGGGTTTGGCAGTGGGACTGCGTGAGGATATGGCCCAGGTGTGTGTGGGAGGGGTGTGGCAGTGGGACTGTAGTGAGAATGGCGGGATTGGTTCGATGCGTAGGATGTCTTCAATAACCAGTGGGAAAGTGGCGTGGGGTACCCAAACATCGATGTGCTTTTACTATATATTACTTGCTTGCGTTATTTGGTGAGTGTGGATAGTGAGTGGGATGGATGAACTCCTTGGTAGTGTTGGTTGTCTGCTTCTCACGGGACTTTAGTACGTTCCCCCACTTGTGTATGAGAGTCTTTGGTTTTTCCCTAACGAGTATACTTTTATGCTCACCCTACGTATATAAAACCATTTTCAGGTTTCCAGTAGGACTTCGGGGATCGCGCGGGGCCATACTAGCGCTTGACCTTTGGGACAGTTGCAGTTGCTATTTTTCTTTCTTTGGTACTTTACCTTTGTAGTCACTTTGTACCTTGTGGTATTTACTTTTGGAACATGCATATGGTAATGGTTGTTTTGTATTTTCTTGCACTTTTAGTTTTGGTGTTGTGGGATTTACTATCTTATCTCCCGATCCTAATAAAAGAAAAATGGTAATGCCTTCCATTTAGTGAGTGATTCTATACCCTTGGCATTGGTCACCACTCTGGGACCTATTAAAGGCGAGTTTCGAGGGTCATTATCTCTCCTTCAACTTGAAGAAGTAAGGGCCTAGCAATCTGCTGGCCCTTCCCTCATTTTGGTGAAGGCAGGTCGTGACAATGAAAACCTCCTCATGAACTGATGTAATTCATTTTCCATCACCACCTTTAATGTAAAGATATAATCATGGATTTAACTTATGTATATGTTATTAATAACATAGTTATACTTTTATAATTATAATATCACAAACACCTTATTAATTTTCATTTTTTGGGAATATGATAGCCGTGCTTGTGTGTGCGGTGGACCACTTCCACACAAAGCGATGTGATTCATTCTTCACTTATAATTTCCATAGAAGGTAATAAAGATATTTTTAATGAAAATATGTGATATATAATACATAAACATTATTTTCCAAATGTAATATATTTTTTAAATTTCTTTAATTTCGTATGTTGAGAAAATGGAAACAAACTTCACGAATAGGTATGGCCTACCCTCTTCATAAATAGTGAAATTTAGTTTATATCTCAAACATTATTGGATTACTACGCATATATATATATAATATTTATATAATTTTAATCATTTCGGAGATTATGGTACCCTGATCATAGAAAAAATAACAAAATTACTAAAAATACAAAAAAAAAAACAAATAAATATTTCATGTAACCTGATTTTAATAAGGAATTGTTAATAAATGTGTAATAAATGTGTAATAAAAGTCAAAGTGAGACATATATTCATTAATAAATATGGCTATGGTTATTTAATATATTGATAAAAAAATTATTTATTATAAATGTGATTCAAATTTGTTATAATGTATTTTATACTTAATGCAATGTATTTTTGTCTCACATTTATTTCTCTGGGACACATACATTATACATCGCTTGTATATTTTTTGTGGTGTATATAATACCCATGAATATATTTTTTGGGAATTATTATGATAATTATGGGATGTAAATTTCAATATAGTGTTCCTTCTTTCATGGGGATTGTGGTACAAGATATCACATAGTGGTCAAGGTTTAATGATACAATCTCATTATTTAATGGTATTGTTTATGATATTCTTACAGAGATGATATATTATGATATACCTATCAAGAAAATCATTAATTTTCTTATTATTTTGTTATATATGAAAAATAAATGTTTTCCAATAATTTTACTCTCATAATGGATTAATGAAACCAAACAAATGATTTTAAGAAAAATCAACTTTATTTATCATTTTGATTGAAAATCATTTTCTTCCACAACCATGTTTTCTAAAAAAATTATATAATTTATTAAATTATAAATTTCTTTTTTAAACAAATTTATTTCCCATGTTTTAATTTTTATACAAATTTATTTCCCATGTTTTAATTTTTAAAAATAATATTTAAGAGGAATATTCATTTTTTTCCTAACAAGGACACTTTGGGTTTCACAAAAATGTGAAATAAATCTTTTTTATAACATATATGAAATGATTAGAATTTTCTTCCATCATATCTGATCAATGATTTAAGGATTTATATATATCTTTCCAAAATTATTTTTAAGTAATTCTATTTTTGAAAATATTTTTCAAATTTTATTTTTAAAATGTTATTTTCAAAGTAGAAATGATATTTTCAAAAAAGAAAATAATTCCATGTGATATTTCAAAGCAATTTTCCATCTAAGATGTCATCCTTTGATGTTAGTTATGATTTACTAAGGATATTATCCAATTTTACCATACTTCTTGTTTTTTATATATGGCTTTTTATTATGATTAAGATATGTTTATGAAACCCATTCATTTTTTACAAATTATGCTATAATGAATTAATGTGATGATTTTGAGACCCCTTTCCTTTCTATGGTTTATGATATCATGAAATGTTTATAGTACCCATTTATTTTCATTTGTGATTATATAATGTTTAATGATATTTTGGAACACATATATATGGTTTCCATTATGAGACATTGGTTATGTTATAACCAAGTATGGTGGGCATATTATAACAGGGGATGTGTGGGACATATATCACCCTCAAATGCATTGGGTAAATATTTATATCTTATGAGAGAAAAATATGAGACAACACAAATAAATTGAATAAAAATAAGAAATAGGACAATGTTATATATTTAAAATTGTATATAGGGTAATGTGTATAATCCAAATTGGAAATAGGTGATTTATCTTGATCCACAATGTTTGATGATCTTGTTAGTTAACCATAAAAAAATGTAATTGTTTACCTATATATGATAAAACAACACTTATATGAAATGAAAATATGGTTGATTATTTATCTATAATGATTTTCTAATATTATGGTTTATTTTATTTGAAATGATAACATTTCATGGCATTTCACATGCTTACAATCCATGATATATTGGGTGTGAAAAATGTATGTTATATTTATAATCTCATACCCTTATTATTATCTTAGGCTTTCGTACAATCATCAATTTATATCTTCCATGTTTTCCTTTCTAAACATTGGATATAACCCTTAATTATACCTCATTTCCCCATGTTATGAGGAATGGTTTATGTATACATTGTTTACAATGAGTTATAAATGGGAAGATCATTATGGGAGATGTTGTAGATATTTCATTAAAAAGAAGAGTGTGTAAATACTATCCAAAGACACTAATAGTTTATGGTTCATATGGATTTATTTTCTAAATGTATTGAATATTATTAAAAAAATATTTAGTATCTACATTTGAAAATGTTCGATCGTTATGGTTTATATGAAATAAAATGATTAGTTAACATTTATAAAGTATTATATGAAATAAATAGTGATATCCTTAGGGATATGTATAAGGCTATGTCTATGGAAAAGTCTATGTATAGAAAAATATCCTTCTTAAACACATTGTTTAACACTTCGAGGGGATATTATTTGGAAATTCAGAAAATATTTATGAATAATCATGAATGATTTGAATAGATTATTATAATGATTGTGATAGGTTAAACTAAATGTGTCATAGTTTGAAAAGTATATATCATTATTTAGATATACTATGAATTATTTTCCATGATTAATCAATATGATTAACTATTCATGATGGATATTCTAACCATTTTGATTTTATAAAGGGATACAAGATTTATGATTGATGTTTGGGTGGGGATAGGTATTCCAAAATATTGAAGTTTCTTATTTGAGTTTAGTAGTATATATTCAATTATATGATGACAAGTTTCAAGGGATGATAATTCATATGCTAAATGATTTTAAATTAAATTAATAATGAAAACATGTAATTGAATAATGATCACATATATAGTATATTAATCTTCATCGGTTGATGTTTTTGGTAATTTAATTCCTAAAAATATCTTTATTCCACCTACGGTTGAATTTGAAGTTATATTAGTCATTGATTAGATTTATCTACATAAATAACACCTAAATTTTGAAGGAAGGGAAGTTGAATTTTATATTCTAAAACAACCTATGATTTTTTATTTGTGAGAATATAGATATAATTTTATAATGGAGATCACATCCATTGTATAGGTTTCTATTCCCATAATGAGTGGTTTGTTGTCTCAAATGTATTGGATGGAATATAATATTGATGATATTCATATTGTGTTGGAGTTTATTTATGTCTTAATAGAAGAATTTTCTATTATTACATCGAATCGTGAATTTTATTTATCAGTAGAACACAAACCTAGTGCCTCAAATATTTTATCGACTCACTATATAATGCCCTAATCGAGTTATAGGAATTGGATATGTGACTCTAGGAGAACAATGGTAATGGATTCATTGGGACAAGTGTGTCACTAAGGGGTGAACCCATTTTTTTATAAATAATAATGGACCAGAGTGACCCTTATTTGATTAATGATAAATGAACAAGATCACAATCGCAAAAAGTATCATCTACCCCATGTTGATGAATAGATTGATCAACTATGAGGAGATCAGTACATTTATAAGATCAAGATTCATTCTAGATATAATTAGTCAAGGTTCAAGAAGGGAGATATACTAAAGACAACATTCCATTCAAGTTATATAATATATGAATATATAGTGATACAATTTGGTATTACTAATTCCCCCTCTATCATCATAGATTTAATTAATAATGTATTTAAGGATTTACTTGAACATTTTGTGGCTATATTTACAAATGATATTATTATATGTTAAAATATTAATGATGAGTAAGAATGTCATTTGAAAATTGTACTAATGACCCTATGGAAGGAGGAACTATATGAAAAATTTAAAAAGTATGAATTTTAGTTATAAAATATTTCATTTATGGGTAATATAATCTCAAGTAAGGTTATAAAGGTGGATCTATCATTGATAGAGGATATTGAACATTGCACTAGACCAACCGTGGTAAATAAGATCTGATGTTTTATTATTTTTCTAAATATTATTTTCTTTTTGTGTATAATATTCCATGAATGTCTAATCTACTCACCATGTTAAATAATAAGTGGGAAAAGTTTTTCTGGAAAGATGAATGCGTGGAAAATTTCCGGGAATGATGTGAATATTATCTCATGCACTATTTCAAACATATTACATACTATGGATAAGGGTGTGTAATATGTAGTTTTGCATCCAAGATGTGGGTGTTATGTTTTCTCATGAAAAATAAAATTTTAATAGATTATGATTCACAGAAATTGAATTTCCATTATAAAAAGTATCCAAATCATGATTTGGAGTACACAATGATTATTTTTCAATATAGATATGGAGGAAAAATATTTATAGATAAATGTGAGATATTTGTACTAGTCAAAAATGTTTTAATTATATATTCACACCGAAGGAGTTAAATTGGAACAAAATAATATGGTTAGAGATGATAAAATATTATGACTACTCAAAACATAACAACCCTTGGAAAGAAAACAAGGATGTCAATGATTTGAGTTTAAATGGTAAATCCAGATTATCCATGATTAGCATCACAAATGATCAAATATTTCTAAATTTCTAATGGGACGATATGGAAATATTGAAGGAAGGGGAGAAATATTATTTTTCTAAAATGAGTTCTTAACCATATATACGTGTGAATATTAAAGTGGTATTGAAGAAAGATGTAGTGATTCTGAATAATGTGAGAAATCATCCTAAGTTTAACCTTGATAATGATAGGATAATAATGTTCAGGAACCATGTGTGTGTTCTATTCTTATATTATATAATGTAGTATCAGTTTGATGAAACTAATAATTATTCATTATGAATTAATCCTAGACATACAAAGATATATAAATATTTGATGGAGTATTTTAGGTGGGATGGAATAAAGAGAGATATTGTGATGTTTATATGTCGATTCTACGTATATTAGTAAATTAATATAGGTAGTCAAAAGTATAAGGGGGGTTCTATAACCATTACCCATACCAAAATGGAAATGGTAATATATAATTATTGACTTTCTTTTTAGCCTCCCCTAAATATCTAAAGGGGCTAATAAAATATGGGTTATAGTCGATCAAAATACAAAGACAACACACTTCATCACTATTATATAATATTTATATCGAGATTGGATTTCCAAGATATAAATTAAATAATTGGAATATTTTCTGGTTGTGACATAATCTATTATTTATTATTGGGATCCGAGGTGTAACATGATGTTTTGGAGAATTATTTAAAAGGATTTGGATATGAATTTGAGTTTCATCACTGTGTTTCATCCACATAAAGTTAGTCAATATATGGAAATAATAATAACTTTGGAGAATATGTTGATATTTTCTTTTATTTATTTTAAAGGGTTTTGGGATCAATTCCTTCCTCCAAATAAGATTTCTTACAACAATAGATTTCACTCGAGAAGTTGGGTTGATCCTCTAGAATCTTTATATGAAAATAAGTTTATAAATACAATGAGTTGGGATGAATCTTGAGAATGATTGTTAGTATTACCTAATCTTTTTGATGAAATTATAGAGAACATTATAGTCATTTATAAACAGATAAGGGTATCAAAAAGTAGATAGAAATGTTATGCGTACAATCACTGGTGTAATTTATTATTGGGATTTGGTGACAATGTGTTACATAAAATATCACAACAGAAAATGTTAGTGATATTTAGAAAGAATAGTAAACTAAACTCGTGATATATTGGTCCCTTTTAAATTATTTATCATATTAAGATGGTAGTCTATCAATTAAGACATCCACTGAACCTCTCTTAAGACCATGATGTGTTCCATGTATCTCTCCTAAGGAAGTAAGTACATGATCTTTCACATGAACTAAACTATGTGTTTATACCATTGGGATGTTTTATTCTAAAACCACCAATTTGAAAAAGTTATGATTAATCATAATGAAATGATGAGACAGTAGTATCCTCATTGGTTTATATTAGAGAAAAAATATTTTATAGCGAATTTAATTATAAGAGAGGTAAAATGTAACACCCTTATTTTTAATGAAATATAATTTGTAAAACAATTTAATTTCTTCAATAACATGTGTTACACAAAACATAATTAAGTATAATGATTTTATATAAAAATTAAACATTTATAAAAAGTGGTATTTCATTAGTAAAGTGTTTCTATATTTCGATAATAAAATTTTATCAAAAAAATATTTATTATTATGGAAAAAAATAAAATCATTTTTTCACTTTTAAAGAATTTATATGAAAAAACAAGCCTTAATTTATAAATTGTTATGTCAAAATTATATTTAATCAATTTTTTTGAAATGTTTTCTAGTGATTATATTTTTGATGAATAAGAAAAAATATTTATTTTAATTAAAAAATATTTTTCTTATAAATATTATTCAATATTTATATCATTTTAAGATTTTTTTTTGAAAAAATAGAATCATTATATATTTATACATCCACAATAGGTTATTGGTATCAAATTAATAATTATTTTTTTATATTAAAAAATTCTACAAATAAATAGATGTATCTTTGGAAAAAAACATTTTATTCTATCTGTGGGTTTAATTTTAAATTATATTTTTCAACTTATGTGAATAGAATTTGGAAAAATTGATTATATATTTTTTTGATAATAATTCATAGTATATAAAATGTTAAAAATAATTTTTGTTCCAAATAAATAGTAAAAATAGTAAAAATTATTTCGTGGTTGTGGTTAAAATAGTTTTACTGAGGTTTGAAATGAATGGGTAAAAATTCAAATGACCTAAAATAGTTTCCATATCCCATTTTTTAGTAATATTGGGACATTATATTTTCTATGGTTTTATAATGAGCCATTTTTCATTCTTTTTTTATGTTTTTTTTCATGGGTAATCTTTTTTTCTTTTCACAAATTCCAATTATATTCTCACCCACACTAATAAAAGGTCACAACCTATTCTATCAAATTTTAACATATAAAACCAATTGGTTTAGAAAATAACTACCAATATAATTTCTGTAATTCAATCACCACATCTTAGAGTCCTTATTTTTGTTATTAATCCCACCTAATAATTCGATATGTATAATCATAAAGAGGTTCTCCAAAGAAGAGAATAAATTATTAAACTTATTTTGTTGTTTTATTTCATCCTCAAAATATATAAAATATCATTAATACATACTAATATAATAACATAAGTATCTATCAGATACCTATATGTTATAATGTTAATGTAATGACCTAAATCTATCTCCTCTTCCATCATGTTTGAAATAAAGATATTGATCGTGTGTATGACAGACTACTACCTTAAAAACCGATGTAATGAAAGAGAGAACATAAGATAATTTTAAATATTACATAATTATACTTATGTAATTATAATATCAAATAATCCATCTTACTTTTTATTTTCTAGGAATATGAATATTCTGTTCATGTCTATAGTGGAGTACGACCTCACAAAGTGATGTGATTCATACTTTTATTTTTTTTATATTGATGGTAACAATGATAGGTTTAATAAAAATATTTTATACATATGAAATAAAAATTATTCTTTAATTTTAATATATTATTTGTTGTTCTTTCATTTAATCATTCAATAAAATGGAGACAATGTTCATGCGTATTTATCCCCAACCTTCTACATGAATGGTATAATTAATTTTCTATCACTATATTTATTGGATTACTCTAGATAAATGTATTATTAAAATATATAATATTTATATCACGTTTAAAATCTTTTATGTCAGGTAACCATACCAAAAAATTGAAAAAAATACAAAACCAACACTTACATGATAAAAAATAGTTATTACCCAAAATGAGATTTTGACAAAGAATTTTTAATAAATCAGTAATAAATGGTCATATGTAAATAAAATTATGTATTATACATTTGAGTATGGTTCCTTGACATGTTATTAATTAAATTATATTTATTATACTATAGTTTCAAACACGTACAAAGGAAGTTGGGACTTAAGGTTAGAGATTTTTGTATCACTTATATTTTTGTGGGAAACATGCCTTATAAGCCACTTGTTTATATTTTATGGGGTAAATACCACCCATGAATTTATATTATTATCCTTATAATGATAATATATGGATATAAATATCCATATAATGTGTTTTATTTCTCGGTTCTTACAATCCAAAAAAATACCAATGTGGGAATGATTTAATGTAATAATCTCATTGTTTAATGAGATTGTTTATGATATACATCCAATGATGACATATTATTTTCTCCCTCTCAAGAAAAATAATTTAATTTATTATAATCTAGTTATTTATATATAATAAAATTTTCCTTTAATTTTCATATCTTAATAGATTTAGTAGTCAAAAAGATTGTTTCTAATAAAAAAAATCACTTTTATTTCTATGTTCAAATGAAAATCATTTCCTTATATATGTGTGATTTATTTAAATTCTATAAAGAAATATTTTCTTAAAATAAAATTATTTGTGAACACATTTTTACCAATGTTTTACTTTTATAAAATGGTTTAAAATAAATCTTTATGTAATTTTCCAAAAAATTCCACCTTTGGATTTTACCGAAATGTAAAAGTAGTCGTTATTTTGATGTGAAAAATGTGAATAGAATTTTATAACATCATTAATAATTAATTATTTAAATCTTCCAATATATGCTTTAAATATTATTTTTAGAGAAAATGTTTTTTAATTTTTTTGGTAAATTTTAGGTCTACAAAGTAATTTCTAAATTTGAAAGGCTATTTTTGTAAAGATATTTTCCAAGTGATCTTTAAAATAAAATTACCTATAGATGAAATCCATTTACACTACATAATATGTAATTGGGATAATATCCAATTTTAATAAACTTATTTTTTCTCAGTGGGTTATCATTATGATGAAGAGATGTTTAGGAAACCCATTACTTTTATGTGATTCATAATATGATGAATTGGTGAGATGATTATGAGACCCATTTCCTTTATATGGGTTATGATATGATGGAATGATTATGAGAACCTTTTATTTTTTTATCTCATGATATGATATTTTATAATCTAGTGGAAGGATTATGTGTGGTCTTAATTATTTGATAGTGGATACATTATAAACAAGTATGGTGGTCACATTATTACAAAAGATAGTTGGGACCTATACCTTTCTCCAATTTGTTGATTAAAGCATTATATCTCCTTAGAAAATAATGAGAAATATTATGATTGATTTAAAATGGATAACATTCTTATTGGATTCATCTACAATGGGAAATAGGTTGATGGTATTGACCAACAATGGGAAATAGGTGATGAGGCCTGATCCCCTATTCTTGATGGTCTTTGTAGTTAACTTTGAAAAATAAAATGGTTTCTATAACTATATTCGTGGAACACATATATGACATAAAATTATTGTTCATTCTTTATTTATGATTATTTTTAACTCTTATGGTTCATGTTTCCTGAAATTATTATTATTTATGTCCTAGATCATTCTTAAGATACATGGTAGATTGGTTATAAATTTTTTAACAATGTATTTATAATATCATACCCTTATGATTATCATTTGTTTTTGTAGGGTATATCTATAAATATTACCATTTGGGAAGTTATTGTTGGGGGATATATAATATAATTCCCTAAATAAGATGATTATGTAACTATTCTCTAAATAAAATAAACCTCCAAGGTCCATAGGTGTGTATTTTTTAAGTATATTAAATATTCCTCTTTTAAGAAGTAATGTCTATATAATAAAATATTGGTTCATTACACTTACCCTCATGGGTGGCCATAAATCTAGTCCTGATCTAGAAAATGGCCATAGTAAATGACTAAACCCTCAAGGAAGGATCACATGTCAATATCTCACATCACCCCATGATATAACCCTTCATGGAATTCCTTTAACCAAACCTAATAAGGAAATTTTAATCTAACATATAACCCAATACTATGAGGGAAATGTCTCACCAGAATGACCCAATACATATCACTCATGGAACTATTAGGCCTTAGGATCCATTCCTCTCTATAATCCATTAGCTATAAATTTTTATGTGAATAAAAATCTAGTCCAAAAACACATTTAATAACTCAGTAGAATATACTAGAATGATAGTCCCCCAATTACTATCCCCCCATCTTAAACACATATTTCCCTCCCATCAGAGGTTCCAATGGGTCCTCCAAATAAATCATAGCCTTTAATCATTAATATTAGCTCACATCTATCATCTCATCGTGACCTCACACCCTGATGTCTCATTATGACCACGACCTCATGAGAAAGGGTCCAATACTCATCCATAATATCATCATTACTAGGTCCTAATACACCAGGGACTATCCCAATTCATATCTATCCATACCCCCTTTTTATATTCATGTCATTATTCTAGAAAAAACCAATTACCCACCCTCACGTATTGTCTCATGCCTTATAGGGGAGACCACACAACTCATAACCTGAAGGATCCACCTCTTCATCCCATATTTATATTCCATAGGGCTCATACTTCTCATCACACTCTCAAATATCCCAGTCCACCCTCAAGATGGAATTCCCTTTCACACCTGAGATATATGAATATATTGTTTGTTATTTCATGGCATAAGTACTCACCAATTCACCAGACATTACCTAGGGAAAACAACCTAGGTTACCCATGTTTCATCACATACATGATGATCATAACAAGGGATCATTTCATCTCATCCAACACTATCATCCCTTATTAATATAATCAACAAGAAATCCCAATTCACCTAAGTGAAAACTAGTGCTCTCAATATGAAACATAGGTTCAACACTATCAAAACATCTCCCCCAAATGTCATCTTAGTCCCTATATTCTATACATAAACCCTTGAAACATTCATGTAGGTAATAATCATACTATGAATAAATATTATCTAGTATTTTAGGGAAATGATACATTTTAAATGGAGTAACCATCTAAGATCTTCTATACTGAGCCTCATACAAGATCATTCATGCCTCTTTCCTGCTCATATCACAACCCAAGCTCATATATCGAGTCATAAAACATACATATTTAATTATAAACAATTATAATTAAATATTAAACATGAATTAAATATATATTTTGGGTGGAAAATCACTAAAAATCATTGATGTAAGGAAAATACTCTTCAATGCATGAAATCAGTCTTCTGGATCCTCTTATATCAAAGATAGGAAAAATACCAATTTTTCACAATCAGTTCCTCCATGAACTGGTGGAATCGACACTAAAATCACAGCCTAATTTTAAAAGTATCAATGTCTATAAATATGAAGTAATAATGGATTAATAAATGAGGGTGTACCACAAATATACCATAGGATCAAACCATGAACCTTCTCATCTCAAGGAGGCCATGTAGAGAAAATGAGGGTGATATTCCACTAAAATAGCCATATTCCTACACGCCAACCCCATAAAATAAAAATGTACTCAACTAGGAAAAGTATAAATTCACCCCCTATAAAAGAAACTTCCAAAGATATTAATGATGTGTATATTGGTTCACAATATGAATATCCTGTCACTCATACATTTCAATAACTAAATTCATTTCATATCCAAAAATGATTGTGGTAGAGTGACCCTTCCAATATCAAACCCCATTCAGGGTGTGAATGAAGGTTCAAAAAGTGAATGGATTTTTGTGGTGTCCATGATCCCTCAATTCACCTTCATGGTCTGAACACTATCTAGGTAAACATAATTCCCATTGTGAATGACTTTTTCATAGAGTAAATGGAATACTACGATAAAACATCCAGACCCCAACCACCCAATAATTACCTGAAATCATCCCAAACACTCAAGTTATCCACCATGAAAAAAAAGACATCAAAAAAAATATTTAAGTTAATATAATCACTTATAATTCTAATAGAATTATAATCTATCAAAATGAACCCCTCTCCAAATTAAAATGTTAAATTCATCTAAAACAAAATGATCCATAAATATATGAGGCATTATAAAATTTCCACCATAATGCTTATAGTCATCAATAAGTCAATGTAGTCCTCTATTCCTCAGAAAAAACTTATCATAGTCATCAATTCTCAATGAAAATACAACACTCTATCTATGAATGACAAACAAACTTCTACGTTGAACCTTCAAATGTGATAATGATATTAATCTGATGTTAATCCACCAAATTTCCATCAACACAATCATTGATACAGTTCTCATGAAACCTGTCATCCATGAGACACCATGGTATATTTATTCAATTTATCTTGAAGCTTATGGTGATCTCTAATATAATAATCCACTCAATACTCCCATATTTATGTTGTTGTGATACCCACCCATGAATGAACTAGAGAAAAAACATTTTCAGTAGTCCATCAATTTGGAAACCATGTTTCAAAAAACACCCCTATTCCAATTTCTACCTCACCACATCCAAACTCATTAAATACCACAATCATTCCATCTAAATACAAATTCTCCAAAAAAATATTTGATTCAACTACTGAAGTGATAATATGCCACCCAATATTGATTAATAATCCCACTGTCTTCACAATTATTCACTTCCAACACCATATTTTAAAACAAATTCATAGTGTAATACAATAATTGAGTCACTAGCCACCCGCTCAATCTATTGTTCTCTCACCCTGAGGCTCAGTTCATAACCAATCCAACTGATCCATTAATCACACCACATCAACCCCAACCATTATTACAATACATCTGATCTTCCTATCAACATATTTGAACTTGAAATCTATTGTTAATGTTGTAAAAAAATATCATTGGTTCGTTCTACCCACTGGTACCATGGTGGTGCCTCAACCATCCACCAATATGTCTAGTTTCTACCATGACCCTTTAAAAATAAAGTTAATTCTCTCTATATAAATTTTCTTCTCTACATAATAATGGATTTTTTTTCTAAACACTTCATGATAAAAATCAATCCCTATGTCCCACACTCCATCTGTTACAACATGCATTGACTGTAGGTGTTCATTCCACTCATACCCTATAATTAATAAAAGACACCAACCACCACAAGTTACTAGAATAACAAAAAAAAAATAATTTCCAATAACCACTGGTGAACTCCCAACCATATGAATTCACTTACATCTCTCCTAAAACACTAGCACAAATCGGTCACATCAATAAGATTCCAAAAAAAAACCAATATCCAGGACAAAAACTAGAGGCCATGAATCCCACTTGCATCTCTCTATATCACTACCACTACATAATTTCACGAGTTTAGCAAAATCTAGAAATTTTTTGACATTCCCACATATATTCCATTAAAAAATCTATAACTAATCCAATAACCACTCATAACCATCATGGACCCACCCTCTCACAGTAACACCATTCCCAAAAAATGGCACATCAATGTTAAATATACTCGTCCAAATGTTGAGTAATACTCCTAGAATCCTTTCATAAGATCACTATCATAATTATACTCGATCTCCCCAAAACCAAATGGTTGAATGATCCAATAAACTTGGGCACACACCCAAATAATGATCACATAAGTAATGTTCCCTTGAATATAGGCTTATAGGTCTCATCCATTTTCTATTCAACTTATTCAGGTTAGCATAATCACCTTTAAGGATACATATCACCCATTATAATTCTGACTACATGATCTCCCATTGTACATGTGTCATTATAGAACCATGATAACCTACTCATGATCCCACCATGCTCTGAGAAAGTTCATTATGAGAACCATAATTCCGGGAATCCATCAATCCTACCCATAGAAACCATCCTTGATAAAAAAAATCACATCCCATATTTCATTTCAAAACCCAGAGTATAACACTAAATCCATTCAACAAACCCTCATGATTTCACATCTATGGGAAACTCATTACCATCCTCAAAAAAATCCTCATGAACTCCATGACAATAATGAACCCATGATGGATCCTTTACCATAGAATTGAATTCATGAACTAACCTGCTATGTTTTCACACAAATCCCTTGTAATGAATAATTTTTTCCACCACTGATGAATTTCTTACTCCATGATGCAAATGAACATTCAATAGATAAGAGATACCGTGGTCTAGTTGAGTGGAATTCCACAAAAATGTTATATAAAAAAATTACAAATATGTTATTTTTGACAGTTTGGACAACTGTACCAGCATCAGAAAACACAATCACACATTGGAATGTGTATATCATGTGATTCATATGTAACAATAATGATTCATGTATATGGTCCCCATAAAAATTGTCTATAATAAAAATCTATAAATAAAATCTCCACTAAACACATCATATTTAATTAATATCTCAATAATAATATAAAAACACTAAAACAACATCCATAAACCCCTTGTAATAAAAAATTATCACTGGAATGGTGTTCATGGATCACTTATCCAAGGTATATCAGTAGCTATTATGCATTCTAATACGACATTTATACCATCCCCATAAATATTAAGACAAAAAATAGATTCTATGATACCACTTTGGGGTTCCCATTCTTGGATTCATCGACTATGATGGAGTTCCACGTGGCCTACAACATGCCTCTCCTTAGGGAAGTTGTTGTTTACTAGTTTATAGGTCCTAATATAGACAATAAGGACACTATGAATGAGAAATAGAGACAAAATTTAGTGAAAAATCCAACAACACACAATTCATTATTGGGTTATGAATAAACAAATGAATCATAGTGCTATAAAAAACTGTACATTGAGGAAGAATAAAAACTCATATTTTTACTAGAATATAACATATCACTCAATGGAATGAACATATATACAAAATATGATGTGTTTAAATTACTCACCTTACAATTATTAGTAGTAAAAAAACAATAAGTTATATCATTAAGAAATAAATATTCTTAAATTATTATAAAAAATAACTCCAAATTTCATGTGTTTGCAAGTTGTGAAATAAATATTCCATGATTTCAAAGGAGTGTCCTTAAGGAAGATCATGAGAAACATATAAACCAAACTACCTTTCCTATAAGGAAGTAAAATAATCAAAGTATCCTTGTTAATATAAATAGGATACTCAAATTCTAAATGTGTTCTATTGCCTTCATTTACTAAAAATAAAAAAATCCATAAGAAGAATATATAATCAGGAACTTTGCATGGACCGAACAATTAAAATAACATAGAAAAAATGTGACTGACCCACCCACTATACAACCCATACTAGGAGAGCCTAAATCTCTTATATAGGTTACGAACATCACACATTTTTTGAAACATATAAAATGTTTTATAAAAGATTCATAGTAACATTCGTTGAATGTTTAAATTAATAAATAAAAATATGTAATTAAAAATCAATTAGTTCATGACTTGATAAAATCATACAAGATAAGTTCTATAAAACATTTATTTACATGAGACTCAAATATACAAATCATGTATATTAATACTATATATATAACTTATATTATACATTATAGATGCATCATTTGTAAGATAATATACATACATCATATGTGTGTACTTAAATATACTATATATATATTACATGTATCATATGCATGTATACATGAATCAAAATCATGTATATTAGTTAAAATACTAAAATCTATATTCTGAAATACAATTCCATAAGTAATTTATGAAAAATATTAAAACTATTTGGGAATTCATTTAAAATCCTTTGAATACGGTTTCATCAAAATTCTATACATTTTGTAAAAACAATTTAACCAAAACATTTTTCTTATATAAGGGCCTAACTGTGTGACCATGCTTCCATTATTAGGATAAAAAACTAATATGAAATGATTCTATAATATATATAAATATAAAGAGGCCACTTGAAAAGAAACAATGGTTCTCAATCTATTTTTGGGGTTCGTGTGATCACTATAAAACATACACATATATTTGTATGAACATTTCCAATATAATATTTACCTCATGTATCATATGCATATCTATATATTCCATATATCTATGATATTGATTAACTATAAGAAATGGGATTTTTCAATCATGTATATCCAACTCAACTTTTCATGTTTCTTTAAAATAATAATAACCAAGTCAACAAATAGATCACATGACATTCATCACATAGAAGAATACATAAAATTCCCACCACCCATGTAATTAAACACAACATAGGTAATTCAACTTAACGTATTCATGAATTTCCTTAGCATATTTCAATCATGGTTAGGATGTATCTTCTTTTTGTAGATGTTGAAAAAAAACATATTGGTTATGTCACAACCCGTCCTTGGGGCCCGTTCCGTGACTACCCCAAGCTCGCCTTCCATAGGCCAGGGGCTGGCGACTAGCACCAAGGCGTAATTCCCGGTAAAAAGGGAAGTCATTTCCTTTGTAAAGTAAACAAACACCACAGAGCAAGTAAGCAGAAGTAAACACTAATTAAAAACTGGGTACAAAAGTAAGTGCGGAAAGGTAAGTGGGCCAGTATACAAACTCAAACTGAAATTAAAGTACAACTGGAAGGGAAAACAACAACTGAAAGTAAAGTCGCAGCCTCGAGCCGTCCACTGGAAGTCCCACCTGAAGGGTGAGTACAGATAGCCTCCACAGCTCCTAGGGTCCAGCCGTCCGCTCCAAGTACATCCCGCCCAGTGGTCCACCTCTGGGTACCGACCTGCTCCGCAAGCCTCAACCGCGATCAGCGCTGTCCGTCGTCTGCAACCAACACAATATAGTGAAGGCATAGCCCATGTAGGGGTGAGTATAAGCTACTCAGTAGGGACCTCAAGACCCCCAAAGGTCTCCCAGAATCAACAAAGGATAATCCACAAAGTAAAGATACAATCACGAAGTAACATCCGACACCACTTAGGTATATGACCATACATATACCTAATTCATCAATTCTAGTTCGACTCCAACATCCAAGCCCAAGTTCGATCACATCCACACAGGATAACACAATACAATCCACACAGAAAAGAAAGTCAATATTCATATCACACATGTATACTTCTTCGTAATATGATAGAGATGATTAGATATTGCCACTGATTCATCTAAGCCGTCGTACCCACACATGATCGATAGGTACTAACCCCCGCAATGACCCACAAAGGATCGATAGGTAACTAACACCCGTAATGACCCACAAAGGACCAATAGGTAACTAACCCCCGCAATGACCCACACAAGATCGGACCCACACAGGTTATGTAGGCGCTGGCTCACACAGGACCGCTGAGCGTTGACCCACACAGGATCTGACCCACACAGGATCGGTAGCACTGATCCACGTAGGATCACTGAGTGCTGTAGTCGCCGCTGTCGAATCCACGGAGGATTTCTGTACAGTCCTCATCGTCGTCGTAGTCGCAGAGAGCTCTAGGGTTCCCGCACACAGCAAGATCGTTCGGGAGGGTTCGCTCCACGAGCCGAGGGGCTGATACATCAACTGACACTTAGTCTAGAGTTGATGTATCCAAAAGTTCCGTATCATCAATAGAAACTCAACGTCACAGATGACGCGTTAATCGGACGCCCGGTCTGAGAGTTATTGGCTTTTTTCATCCCAGGGGCCCGGTTGGTTTTTAAGTCAAAACCAACCCAACCGTACTCAAACTGCATCCAAACCTTGAGCGGAGTAAGCCAAAAGGTCCATCTCACTAAGAGGAATTAAAAAAAGTCGATGACATGTCAATCGGACGTCTGGAGCTCAAGTTATAAGCATTTCCGCTCTGAGGGCCCGGTTGGTTTCGTGTACGAACCAACCCGGCCGAACCCAAAGTAGTTTGAAACCTTGAGTGTAATATACTGAAACGACCGTCTCGATCCAAGGACCGTATCTCAGCTAACGGTGCATCGATCGGTGGTCCGAAGCCCATGATATGGGCATAAGACCGATGGAGGTTCGGTAATAGGGGGTTCAGGCCCGGTCCGACCCGAACCGATACCCTCTCGGTCAGCCCGAACCGGGTCGACCCGTCCTGGGTCTGGGTCTGGCCCGCTTGGGCGTGGCCCGACCTGGCCTGGGCGTGGCCCGACCCAGCCTGGGTGCGGCCCGGCCTGGTGGACCGTCCAGGGAAGTCGGCCCGGCGCGCTAGCGCCAACCAGGGGCTCGGCCGTTTTGGCCGAGTGAAGGGACGCGAGGGGTGCTGACCCCCATTTTTTTGTAGCCGCGACCCCACATGGGGGCCATTTTGATGCCTAGATGGGGGTTGTAACCCCCCCAGCTCTTCTCCTATCCGTTCGGCCCGCTCCGTCCGGGCGGCCCGCTCCGGCCGATCGGCTGTTGCCGCCACGGGACCGGCAAGGGCCGATCCCCCTGCTCCGACGCCGGCGGCCCGGAACCAGCCTCCGGTTCCCCTGCTCCTCCACGGCCCAGAACCGGCCACGACCTTGGTCCGTCCGGCACTGCGCGACGGCGCTGCGCCCATCCACCGTGGCCCCACTCCGGCCGCGGTGCTTTTGTGGTTCTCCGGAACAGCCGGACGAGGCCGCGTCTTTGGTTCGTCTTCAACGGCACGGCGCAACAGCACCGTGTCTTTGGTTCATCTTCAACGGCGCGGCGTGATGGCGCTGTGCTTCTTCCCCTTTCTTTAATAATTCCTGCACGGTGCTTCGGCACCGCGTTGCTTTGTTCATGCCTCATCAATATCAAACAACCAAAAAGGGGAGGAGAGTCAGCCGTGTTCGTGCGGTCCGACATCCTCCCATTATTGCGATAACAGGAGGCCCCAAATAGACAATAAACCAACGATGAAGTAATCAGGAACAAACGAAATAATAATTAAACCCCTACGTCGTCGAATCATTGAGCGAGGGTTCGTTGCGGAAATAACCGTCGTGGAAGAAGGCGTCTCGGAAGGAGAGAGTCGCGTTGCGGGGAAATGATTCGTCGGCATCACCGATCTCCGAGTATCCGGTGTCCTTCGCGTTCTTCGCGTTCTTCGTAAAAGAAGAAGAATAAGTTCTTGAAGATCCTCAACGTTTCTCCAAATACTCACACTATAAGAACAACCAAAATAAAATAAGTTCAACACTTATTTTATTAACATAAATTAAGATTTTGAATTTCAGACATTCAAATTAAAGTAAACTAATTAATTAACCTAAGTTATCAAATTAATGGTGAGTTGAAGGAGTTAGGGAATATGAAGTGGTGGGGTTCGTGTGGGCCCCACCACTCTCATAACCTCCCATGGGAATTTGGGTGGTTACCACAACTTCCACTGAATGCTTAAACCACTTAGAAATAAAAATTGTAGCTAAATTTTTATTTTAACTTCCTCAATTTTTATCAACTTTTCTCGTGTAAAAACAACTCCGGAAAAAGTGTTCCTAAGCAAATACCGGCGCTGTGAATCCATCGGTGACCTCGGAATTCGATTCTGAGCACCGGTTCAAAAGTTAGAAAAACCCGCTCGTTCGTTCACTGAACGTACCTGAGATAAACTTCGAATAGAAATTCCGGGCACACCGGGCCTCAGAATCAAGTGCCGTCAGAAACCGCGTTCTTGTAAAATCCCAATGAAAATTAAGAAAAAATATCCCTTGAATTTTACGGGTCTTTAGATTACTCCAACCTCAGGGCTTTACGTCCCCGTAAAGATACATAAAAAACTAGGGGAACAAATGTGGGTACTGTGCACGCATATGAGCCTCCCGCTCCCAAGTGCTCTCCTTGAGGTTCCCGTGCTGCCATTTGATTCGCACTAGAGGAATTGACCATCCACATAGGACCCGCTCCTATTGATCCTCGATCTCCACTGGGACCTCCGCAAAAGTTTCCCCATCTTCAATGTCCATCTCCCCATGGTCAATGATATGCTTCGGGTCATGCACGTATCTCCTCAGCTGAGATACGCGGAAGACGTCGTGCACTCGGTGCAACTGAGGTGGTAGAGCCAGGCGATAAGCCACCTTGCCAATCCTGCTGAGGACCTGGAATGGTCCGATGAAGCATGGAGACAACTTGTCGCCTCGGCCAAATCTCTGTATACTACATCGAGGTGAGACCCGCAAGAAGACGTGGTCGCCATCCTCGAACTCCAGTGGCCTCCGCCTCCAGTCAGCATAAGACTTTTGTCAGCTCTGAGCTGTCCTCATCCGCTCCTGGATTACCCGGACCTTCTCTGTCGTGGCTTGAACCATCTCCGGTCCCACAAGTGCTGACTCCCCAGGGTCTGTCCAGCACAGAGGTGACCTGAAAGGTCGGCCGTACAACACCTCGTATGGTGCCATCCTGATGGTGGAGTGGTAGCTGTTGTTGTACACGAACTCCACCAAGGGTAAGTGGTCCTCCCAACTACGACCAAAGTCGAGGACACATGCACGGAGCATGTCCTCGAGAGTCTGAATGGTCCTCTCGGTCTGACCATCTGTCTGAGGGTTAAAGGAGGTACTCAGACATAGCTGCGTCCCAAATTCCTCCTGCAACCCCTTCCAAAGTCGGGAAGTAAAGTGAGCATCTCGATCGGAGATGATAGATAATGGCACACCATGAAGCCGTACAATCTCCTGAACGTAGAGACATCCCAAGCTCTCCACTGAGCCTTGCTCTCTGATGGGTAATAAGTGAGCCGACTTGGTGAGTCGGTCGACAATCACCCAAATAGAGTCGTGACCTCTGGAATTGCATGGAAGTCCAGTCACAAAGTCCATAGATATGCCGTCCCACTTCCACTCTGGGACCTCCAAGGGCTGTACCAAGCCTGCTGGTACCTGGTGCTCTACCTTCACCTGCTAGTAGGTGAGGCATCAAGAAATGAACTCTGCCACATGAATAGACTAAAAAGCACTCACCCATCAAATAGTGTCGCCACATCTTCAAAGCGAAGACCACTGCTTCTAACTCCAGGTCATGGGTAGCGTGGTTCTGTTCATACGGCCTCAACTGATGTGATCCATAGGTGATCACTTCCTGCTCCTACATCAAGACACATATGAGTCCGGTCCCTGATGTATCGTAGTAAACTACGTACCTAACTCCCTCCTCCGGTATCCTCAAGATAGGCGCACTGTTCAATCTCCGTCTCAGCTCCTAGAAGCTATGCTGACATCTATCTGACCACAGGAAGGGTTTCCCCTTCCTCCGTAACGTTCCGAAAAGCTGCAAAGATTTATCCTTTGCCCAAAAGGGAAATCTGGTCTCATCCCATGGATGAACCATGTTCCTTTCCTAATACAGTCAGTACCATAATGATTAGTTAATTCATGCCATGGATGACGTCGTAAGGCCTCGACGCTGCTACCAAGAGATCCAACCGTTACTCTCGCCTCCAAGGGTTGAGTCACACTGTCGGTATCAGTGTGTGGTCACTGAGTCGCTTCTAGTAAGAATCTCGTAAGTGAGGGTCAAGTCAATAGTTTTTAACCGGTATCTCTTAATATTAACATACAAAATACAAGAAAGCAAAAGTCACCAACACAAGTGTATTTTATTAATTCAACTCAAAGTACAAGGACATAAGGCAACACAAACAAAGAAGATAGAGGCATTATGGTCAAGGGACTCTATGCCTGGAGCTTGTACCGCACTTGTCCACCCACTTCCGGAGCTCCATGATAGTAAGCTTCAGCTGTCTGAAGCTCTGCTCTCCCCTGTGGTCGGGGTGGACCTCATGGTGGTGGTGGTGGTAGAGCCTCAAAGCATCGCCCACCACCTGCTGCCCGACCAGCTCCTCTGCCTTGTCCGCCTGCGCCCTGCGGACCGCCACGGTCGAACCTCTGCCTCTTCCTGGGTGGTTCCACAACCTTCTACTTCTCCTTTACATAGCGGGTCGGGCAGTCACGAGCCAAGTGGACCTGCCCGCCGCATGCATAGCATTGTCTTCCACCCGTTAGACTGGCTTTGCTCCATGTGCCCCGCACCTCCGAGCCAGTATACTGTGGTCGTCCGCCTGATGGCCTGGTCCGCTTGGACCTCTACGACATCTGTCTACTGCCGGCTGTAGAAGACTCTACTACGTGCCGCCCTGCGGTAGGTCTCGCTGCTGGTGTAGGCTCATCAAGAATGCTCTCAATGAGAAGGGATCGCTCTAGTACCCCTTCCTGTGTTGTAATGCTGAGGGAGATCAGTGATGCCCTGATATCATGACTCAATCCCTGCTCAAAGGTCCGGGCCCAGAAGAATGGGTCCCGTACCATGTCTTTCGAGTAACGCGAGAGATCGGTAAATGTCGCTGAGTACTGGGCGACCGTCAAGCTGCCCTGCCACAGCTGTAGAAGCTCCTGGATGCGCACCGCACGGAGGGTGGCTGGGATGAACTCCAAGCGGAAGAGGCTCTCAAAGTCCGTCCAGAGGAGAGATGTCTGCTCGTGCACCTGGAGCATCAATCTCCACCATTTTCCTGCTGCCGCGTGCAGTAGGCTCGCTGCGAGGATCACCATGAGGTCTGCTGGTGTCCTCACTAACCTGAAAACCCGTACAAATGCCTCCAGCCAATCCTCGGCTGCCTGAGGGTCCGTCTCCCCATGGAACCTGGGTGGTTGCTGACGCTGAAACTCATGCAGTGCACTAAGACGACATGCATCGTCAGCGGATGGGGCTGGTAGCATCGGTGGCTCGGTGAGTAGAGGTACCGCCGGTGCCTCAGCTGTCAAAGGGCCCTGTACCGAGGCCTCGTCGCTCGGTGGGCTGTCGTCACACACAACTCTCGGAACCCTAGATGGCTGCCATCGTGGGGCCATCTTGAAGAGGAACAGGTGCGCCACGGTCAAATAGTATACCTGGTGAGATGACATAAAGTAAACACAAAAAAAACTTGAAACACACATGAAAACAATGTTTTCGTGCATTAAGTCAAAAATCCGAAGTCAGGGTCCTGGTGTATGGATACGTCGGCCGCCGCACCAACACTAGACTCCCTAGTTTGATAACCACACCCAATACTCTTAACACTATTGCTTCACATAGAAAAAGTTCAGAGTCTTGAGTTCTACGGTAGAACCAAACTCCTCTGATACCAATTTGTCACGACCCGTCCTTGGGGCCCCTGCCGTGACTACCCCAAGCCCGCCTTCCATAGGCCAGGGGCTGGTGACTAGCACCAAGGCGTAATTCTCTATAAAAAGGGAAGGCATTGCCTTTATAAAGTAAACAAACACCAAAGAGAAAGTAAGCAGAAGTAAACACTAAGTAAAAAACTGGGTACAAAATTAAGTGTGGAAAGGTAAGTGGGTCAGTATACAAACTCAAACTGAAAGTAAAGTACAACTGGAAGGGAAAACAACAACTGAAATTAAAGCCGCAGCCTCGATCCGTCCACTGGAAGTCCCACCTGAAGGGTGAGTACAGATAGCCTCCACAGCTCCTCGGGTCCAGCCATCCGCTTCGAGTATGTCCCGCCCAGTGGTCCACCTCCGGGTACCGACCTGCTTTGCAAGCCTCAACCGCGATCAGCGCTGTCCGTCGTCTACAACCAACACAACATAGTGCGGGAATAACCCGTGCAGGGGTGAGTATAAGCTACTCAGTAGGGACCCCGAGACCCCCAAAGGTCTCCCAGAATCAACAAAGGATAATCCACAAAGGAAAGATACAATCACAAAGTAACATCCGACACCACTTAGGTATATGCCCATACATATACCTAAGTCATCAATTCCAGTTCAGCTCCAACATCCGAGCCCAAGTTCGATCACATCCACACAGGATAGCACAACACAATCCACATAGGAAAGCAAGTCAAGATTCAGCTCACACAGGTATGCTTTTTCGTAAGATGATAGAGATGAGAAGATATTTCCACGGATTCATCTAAGCCGTCGGACCCACACAAGATCGATAGGTACTAACCCCCGCAATGACCCACAAAGGATCGATATGTAACTAACCCCCGCAATGACCCACAAATGATCGATAGGTAACTAACCCCCGCAATGACCCACACAGGATCAGACCCACAAAAGATCTGTAGGCGCTGGCCCACACAAGACTGCTGAGTGTTGAACCACACAGGATCTGACCCACACAGGATCGGTAGCACTGATCCACGTAGGATCGCTGAGTGCTGTAGTCGTCGCTGTCGAATCCACGGAGGATTTCTGTACAATCCTTATCATCGTCGTAGTCGCAGAGAGCTCTAGGGTTCCCGCACATAGCAAGATCATTCGGGAGGGTCCGCTCCACGAGCCGAGGGGCTGATACATCAACTGACACATAGTCCAGAGTTGATGTATCCAAAAGTTCCATATCGTCAATAGGAACTCAACGTCATAGACGACGCGTTAATCGGACGCCCGGTCTGAGAGTTATTGGCTTTTTCGTCCCAGGGGCCCGGTTGGTTTTAAGTCAAAACCAACCCGACCATACTCCAACTGAATCCAAACCTCGAGCGGAGTAAGTCAAAGGTCCGTCTCACTAAGAGGAATCCAACAAAGTCGACGACACATCAATCGGAAGTCCGGAGCTCAAGTT
Organism: Viscum album; assembly: GCA_963277665.1. Classification (NCBI taxonomy): domain Eukaryota; kingdom Viridiplantae; phylum Streptophyta; class Magnoliopsida; order Santalales; family Viscaceae; genus Viscum; species Viscum album. The sequence continues at coordinate 1,642,512,880 of OY728131.1, read as the reverse complement.
ATAAGCGTTTCCGCTCCGAGGCCGCGGTTAGTTTCGTGTACGAACCAACCCGGCCGAACCCAAAGTACTCTGAAATCATGAGTTTAATATACTGAAACAACCGTCTCGATCCAAGGATCGTATCACAGATGACGGTGCGTCGATCGGAGGTCCGCAGCCCAATATATGAGCAGACGACCGATGGAAGGTCGGTAATAGGGGTTCGGGCCCGTTCCGACCCGGCCCAATACCCTCTGTGTCAGCCCGAACCGGGTCGACCCATCCCGGGTCTGAGTCCGGCCCGCTGGGGCACGGCCCGACCCGGCTGGCGCAGCCCAGCCTGGCCTGGCGGCCCGGTCTGGCGGACCGGCCAGGGCAGCCGGCCTGGAGCGCTGGCGCCAGCTTGGGGCTCGGCCGTTTCGTCCGAGCGAATGGATGCGGGGGGGGGGGGGGGGGGCTGCCCCCTATTTATTTGTATCCGCGGCCCCACGTGGGGGCCGCTTTGCTGGAAGCCGGGGGTTGTAACCCCCGACTCTTCCCCTGTCCGGTCGGCCCGCTCCGGCTGGCCGACTGTTGCCGCCACGGGACCGGCAAGGGCCGATCCCCTTGCTCCGACGCCGGCGGCCTGGAACCGGCCGCCGGTTCCCCTTCTCCGCCGTGGCCCGGAACCGGCCACGGCCTTGGTCCGTCCGGCGTGGCGCGACGACACCACGCCCATCCACCGTGGCCCCGCTCCGGCCACGGTGCTTTTTTGGTTCTCTGGAACGGCGCGACGGCGCCACGTCTTTGGTTCATCTTCAACTGCGCGGCACGACGGCGCCGCATCTTTGGTTCATCTTCAACGGTGCGGCGCGACCGCACTTCGCTTCTTCCCCTTTCCTTAATAATTCCCGCGCGGTGCTTCGGCACCGCTTTTCTTTGTTCATGCCGCATCAATATCAAACAACCAAAAATGGGAGGAGAGTCGTCCGTGTTCGTGCGGTCCGACCTCCTCCCGTTATTGTGATAACTGGCGGCCCCAAATAGACGATAAACCAACGATGAAGTAATCAGGAACAAACAAAATAATAATTAAACCCCTACCTCGTCGAATCGTTTAGAGAGGGTTCGTCATAGAAATAACCGTCACGGAAGAAGGCGTCGCAGAAGGAGAGAGTCACGTCGCGGGGAAATGATTCGTCGGCGTCGTGTCGCCGATCTCTGAGGATCCGGCATCCTTCGCATTCTTCGAGTTCTTTGTCGAAGAAGAAGAAGAAGTTCTTCAAGCTCCTCAACTTTTCTCCAAAGACTCACACAACAAGAACAACCAAAATAAAATAAGTTCAACACTTATTTTATAAACATAACTTAAAATTTTGAATTTCAAACATTCAAATTAAACTCACCTAATTAATTAAATTAAGTTATAAAATTAATGGTGAGTTGAAGGAGTTAGGGAATATTAAGGGGTGGGGTTCGTGTGGGACCCACCACTCTCATAACCTCCCATGGGAATTTGGGTGGTTACCACAACTTCCACTGAAATCTTAAACCACATAGAAATAAAAATTGTAGCTAAATTTTTATTTTAACTTCCTCAATTTTTATCAACTTCTCTCGTGTAAACGAAACTCCGGAAAAAGTGTTCTTAAGCAATTACCGGTGCTGCGAATCCATCGGTGCCCTCTGAATTCGATTCCGAGCACCGGTTCAAAAGTTAGAAAAACCCGATCATTCGTTCACTGAATGTACCTGAGCTAAACTTCGGATTGAAATTCCGGGCACACCGGGCCTTGGAATCAAGTGCCGTCAGAAACCACGTTCTTGTAAAATCCCAAAGAAAAATAAGAAAAAATTTCCCTTGAATTTTACGGGTCTTTACAGGTTATGCTCTAACTGCCAATATGATCACAAAAAAACTCAATCAGACCCTTATTAGATAAGTTATTTTCAAACTTACATAAGTATTTTATCAATGTATGATGTTTCTCAGGCTAGGTATCACACCAACATTAAGTAAGAGGAAATTATATTCATAGTATACCCCTTTCTAAATCAATGACTATGTGACATTTTAGGAGATATACTTTAGAAGGTTAGTAAAATTAATAAGTCTCTACTTATTATATTATGAATCTATTATTCATATATATAATAACATGTATTGAGTATAATAATTTATTCAATATAGCCTTATCATGTTATTACAACCAATAATACTCCATCATGATTATCTATTAGGGAAAACTCAAGGTTTTATTTTTATGGAAAAATTATCATTACATTCCATGAAATTTATATTTAAATATAAACTTATACCTAAAAAATGCATGATTGATAAATTTGAAATTTCATTTAAGATGACACAATTTATGTCCTTAAATTAGTTTTACAAATTTTCAAAAAACCTAACATATGTTCTTCATGCTCATATTATATATGAGAGAGTTTCATATCGGCCATAAGTATGTTTATTTTTTTTACTTTTGTTAAGTAATTATCTAATATGTAATCCCAAATACCTCTATTTTTGGGAATTTGATAAAACCCTACCACTAATATTTATAGTGAGGAACATATTTCATGTGAAATATAATGAATTATAGTGACGCATCAAGATGATATTACTAATGTTAAACTTTTTGAACATACTTAATCTAATTAATTTTACAATAAAAAATATTATGATTTCATCTTCTATTAACTACATAAAACTCTATATATTTTCATATTTTTTGTTATTGATTCCATTTCCATTAACCATTTCCTATTAAAATTATAAATAGTATCTATTTACATTACTCTTCCACCATTACATCCAATACACATTTAGGACCTAGTGATATTCATTTATTCTGGATAACTAAATATAACATTTACATTTTATTCATCATGACATTTCTTAATCTCGTTGGGATAAAGTGATATTTTTTAAAGTTATTTTGTTCAATATTTTAGAAAATAATTATTTTCACTATTCTATGACTACTAAATATAAACATTTACATTAACATATGTCCTCACATATGTTAAACACTTTATAATTTTTATGTAAAAATAAATTAATTATATGCTTGTATAATCCTTTATTTGTTGTATTTAAATATTTATATGTCTGAAATAATCCCAATATATTCTTATATAATAATTTATTTTCAAAATATTGTGCAAAGAAACACAAAATTAATTATGTTTATGAAATAAAAATAATTTCTTTATTTTAGGAATATGTAATAAATAAATTGATATTCAATTTCATATATGGTATTAAATATGTTTGAATCATTTTAGTTTTAATGATGAATTTTTAAAAATACTCTACTGATTGGTGGGAGGAATCATATTCCTTTATATATTAAAAAACACTAGGATAAACAATTTATAATGTATAAAAACATTTTTATCATTTAGTTATATTAAAAACATTTTATAGAAAACAAGGAATCCTAAATCATTTGATTACTATTAATCATATCATGTTTTCTAAAACAAACCATTATTAGCTAAAAAATTCTCATATCATATAAGATAAATAAGATGAAGATACACTTAATTTACTGAAATTCATCAAATTTTGACACATTATTTTTAATTCAAATATTTTTTGTAGAAACAAGTTTTTTATGAATATAAACAACAAGATCAAATAATTATTTAATTGATTTTAAACTCTTGTATATTTACAATATTTGTAAAAAATATACTCTTTATCAAGTACCTTTAAAATTTAATAAATAATTTTTATAACATCCATACCTAAAATTCACATTCAATAGAGTTTGTAAAAACTTCTCCAAGTATTCTTAATGATTCAATGATTATTTTCTCATTCATAATGACCCTAGGTTTTAGTTTAAATTATTGTCTATTTTATAACAACACTTCTCTTTATTACACACATAATCATGATTTATTACTTAAAAATGTACTTAAGACAACTCGGAGGATCAAGAGGTATAGCGTCATGGTAAATTAGGAACATTACATAACAACTTAGAACATAATACACAACATCTTTATTGAAACTTATTTTACGTGATCACAATATTCTTTTGTACTTAGAATTGCATGGGATAACAAGAGGATATGTAGTTGAAAGGGTGAGATATAAATCCCAGTAAGGGAGTAAAAAAGGCATAAAATTAGGATTATAATAAATGTTTGGAAATTTTCATATCAATGGAGCACAATAGAAACATGAACATAAAGTAATAATATATAATGATTATCATAACATGGAAATGTGGAAATAATATTTTACATGATATTAGCATGATCTAAGGCTCATTGCACATAGAGAATGAGTAAACCACCATTGCACATGAATTATCATGAGTAAAACCTAATTTCACTTGAATTTGCATGATTAAACCCTAATTTCACTTGATGTATCATGATACTAATATTTACCCAATTCATTGGAGAGCTATCAGGGGGCACCCTTTATAAACATTTCATTTCAAACATCAGTGAGCCACATGGATCATATAACATTAAATCATTTAATGTCATCATTTATTCCTGGATAAAAAAAATTTGTAATACATATATGAAACTCTATAATCAATAATTATATTTCATAAATGTGAATACCCTTGATAGTGAAATGGTTATGGTAATCACTTAAACAGTGATTTTGGAATGGGAAATTTTGGCAGCATAGTGACGTCAAATAGGAAACGTCAAATGGGATGATGAAATGGAAATTCGTATCTGATAATATATAAATGAAATTGACAGTAAGGGGGTCATGGAACATAATATCCTAACATATTTAATGGAATTTTGTTATATAATATAAAATAATTTCTTGAATTTATTTGAGAAGAGAGAAATTCATTATGGAATTTCAACATGGTAAAGAGTGTACATGGGAGGAATTAATGACAGTGAAAGTGGACTATCATAATTAAAGAATAAACAGGGAAGTCTGGTGGATGTGAAAATTCATACCCCAAAATTTGTAATTGAAAATAAAAGCATATAAAAAAATAAATAAATTTATAAAAAATGAGAAAGAATGAAATCCCTTACTTGGAAGTTTGATCCCAAAGGCTTGGGAGAGTCTTGAGAGAGGATTCATGGGATCTTGGGGTGACTTTAGAGGATTTTAGAGAGAGGATGGTAGAAGGTGGTTGATTTTCAATGCTTTTGACTGAAGGGATGTGGGACCATGGGTGGGTTTGTATAGGAAAAGAGAAGCGAGTTCATTAATATTTAGGTTTTGGATACTACACATTAAACTAATCAAAAAAGAAACCATAACATGGTTTTTGGAAATTTATTTTACCCAAAGGATTTGGAAATAATTTTTTTATAAGGCCAATGGTCGTACTTATTAAAATATTAGTCTAGCTTATGTGGAGGTGAGTCACATTCTTAAGGAATAAAAAAGTTAATATATTTTATAAGTCTTGGAGGGTCCACTAAGGTATCAAAAAATTAATAAAACAAATATAAAATAGCATCAATTTAATGGTAAAACATATTTTGGATGAACAATACTTTTATAGTATTTTATTAAGTCATTTTTGGGTTATTATGATATCATAAAATACCTTATATATTTAAACAGTATTTAATTTTAACCCAAAAATTAGACTATCTCGAAAAATTATGAAATATTCACCGCTAGATAATTTTGACATCCTGAATCAGAAAATGATATTAAATTTTTCTAATTAATTTTATAGATATGTGAATTTAAAATTTTTAAATAAAAATTAACATTTTTAGAAAATTCATGGGTTTTGAAAAAATAGTTTTCACACCTTAATAAAAATTACAATTGTATTCCTAAAAATTATACGATCATTTATATTTTTTAAAAATTAATTTTGTAATAATATTTTATTAAAATTTTATTTAAATAAAAAATACATTAAATCATCAAAATATATTTCTTAATAGAATTTAAATATTAACTAAAAATACTATTATTTCAATAATATAAAATTTTAAAAGTAAGAATAATAAAATGAAAGTATATTATTTATAAAAAATAATTCACATAATCATATTTCTAGGGTCCTGTTACATAACCCCTTATAACACCATAATAAGACTTAAGGGTATGGTGTGTGATGGTGAAAAAATCTTTGGGTGGATTGGATAACATTGCTTGTGTGATAATATCTATTAACTTCCACATCTCCCATTGGTGATTCCATTCAAGATTAATGTGTTGAAACTTAGCTTGGGCTTGGTAAAGTGAAAATCCTTGTGATTAAACGACCTTTCCAAGCTATGATAAATGGGATTTTTATAGAGCAATTATACAAGACAAGGTCATCACTTCCTTTTTCTAAGTAAATATGATTTGTTAAATCCCTCTATTTACACTAATCATGCGATCACTATTCAACAACTATATGAGCAATGGTAATTATTATTAATGGTATTATAAAATCCAAAAAACAAAAAACCAAGGAATTGCATATATTTTATTTTACCATTTTAAATAATATGACATTAAATTAGATCAATAGGAATTTTAATTAATCAATTTTTGGGTTGTTACATATTTGAAGAAATATTATCGAATCTTCAACTAACATTCTTCTTTTGGTTAGAACTTTTACCCAATAAAACTATCTATACTTAAAAAGTAAGATGAAATTATATGTTCAATTCATTAATTATGAACATTTTACAATTAAATATAATCAATTCTTGATTTCAATAATATCATTAAAATATTTCCATCAATGATAATAGGATAATTCAATAATAAAACTAACCATTTTAAGTATTGTTTTATATAGGATATAGAAATTAAAAAAATCATAAATTATGTGTATCAAAATACCAATATAAATTTATTCAAAAAACAAATTCTCTACTAAATAAAAAAATGAAATAAATAATATATATCATATAATAGGTTTAATCATACTTAAATTATCTATGTTATTAATTAAATAACTCACTTTCTCTATTACGTGAAATAAAACATCAAGCTTCATTTATTTCCTTATATTTCGACCTCTTGTTTATTTAAGAATTATGTAAAACATATAAATAATAACCTATATATATTTGAACAATAAAATTTTTTTTCATGACATTCATACTAACAATATTATATACATTATATAGTTAGAAAAACCCATTATATGAAACTAATACATCATTATTCTTCATGATATCACCACAAGGATTCAATGACCATAACTTGAGAAAACATTATTATACTTTGTATCATACATTTCTTCTTCTAGTTTGACATTTTTTTATTTATAAAATCAATATATCATGAAAAATCAAATATTATATTACTATTTTATTTATTCTCAACTAATGGAGAATACTATGGAAATGTTTCATGAATTTATTCATCTTCTCAGAACATTACCACATGTGAAAAAAGAATAAATTATTTACCTAGAAAAAACCTCAAGGAAAACTCTAATATTTACAATTAATTAACATAGTCAAAAAAATTTAATATATATTATTAAACCAATAATAGTGAGTATATTAGATTATAAATCATTTGTTAAACGTGTATTTATATATTTTTAGACCTCAATTGTTTCACTATATGTTTTAGAAACATTTACATTCACAAGATTTTTTTTTTGATATTTGGTTTCTTAGGAACATGTTTCTATAAAACATATAATATTTCTCTTAGAATATTTTTTTATGTTAATAAACATCAGATAATATTTCATTAATCTTCTCTTAGAAGGATTAATCTTATTATTTATTTTGACAATGATGAGGAAATTAATCTAAAATAGAATATTTTATAATATGAGTGTCATATTTTACAACCATTTAAAAAATATTATTTTTAAAATGTATGCCACTAAAATAATGAACCCTTTTGTAAATATAACATAATAATTAGTGTCATGGGATACATATTTCACAATGTTTATGACACCACATTAGTGTGAAACTCACTACATAGTTATTTTTGTAGGGAGTCAACAAAATTATATCACATATTAATCTTGGTTGAACATGATAAATCCTTATTCAATTCATAATATTGATAAACCAGAATCTATTTCTCTTATATTATAAACCTTTTTTCCTAGACATGTGTTACCGAATTAAAATATCAAAAACAAGGTAATGAATTTAAATAAAATAATTCACTTATTTTGTAAGAAACTACCCAAGGATGTTATACTACCACCCCTTAATTTTCAAAATTACACAATATAATACAGGGGAACCATCCTTTGCATGAAACTACCTAGATTTATGATCAAGGTATTGATAAGTGATATTTTGGAATGAATTTCACACATAATATTTTATGAGGATTTATTTTTAATTATTATTGATTTATTATAATAACATGAATATTAAATTCACAATTATTGAATTATATGTAATCATTTCATTATAATCTATTATTCCATTAGTTGTATTCATGTGTATGTCATTTTAATTTTTGAATCCAAATTTCAACCAAAAAATTAATGCATTAACCCAATTGTAATTTGGAACTCTTTATTTGACCCACAATTTTCTATTACTTACAAAATGATCCAAACATATTAATACATATCTAAATTCATTATATTAATTAGTTGTATAAAATTTTCATGAAAAGGAATTGGGTTATATGAGACTAATTTTTTTTTGATATGCAATTTTGGAGAGATAGATAGAAAAATACATTAAAATTTATACAAAGCCTAGCCTCCCTATGAGTTAGTTGTCCAACCCCAAGTTCCACTCATTAGGGATAACTTACTCAAGAGGAAATTTAATTCATGATATTTTTACTACAAATATATAGAAAATTTATTCAAAAAAAAATCTTAAGTTCATAACTTGAATAAAAAAATTAGGTCAAGGTAGATGAAAACTAAATTTTATGGAGATGTTCATAACAAGTAATTAAAGGCTCTAAAACCTAGATTTTTTTTTTAAATTTAAACATAAAGAATACACAATATTCATATTTTATTAATACTTTAAAAAGGATGAACATCAAATGAATTTAACCAATAATTAAACATAATATTTATTTTCCAAAAAATCATAAAAACATTTTATAAACAAGTGTTAATTGTAATTATTTTATAAATTAACAAGAATATAAATAATTTTTTACTCATTTCCATATAAACTCAATTTTATTTTTTATTTTGTGGAATTGATATGATATTTTATGAATTTTAAACATCTTGTAATTAAATATATTTTATAAAAACATTAATATAATATAAATATCATATATTTTGTAATTTATATATTCATTGAAAAAATTCCTTTTATGATTTATAATTAAAAATATTATTTATTGATCATAAAGCATGTCATATGATAAGTAAAAGGTATTTTAAATACAAATATTTAATATTTGGGACTAAATTTTTTTATAAAATTTTATTTCATTAATTTAATAAATATTATAAATAATTAATTCGTAATATAAAAAATATTCCAAAAATATGTTTGAGATCATGTAAAAATATTTTATAATGTTTAAAATCATTTAAATATATGAATTTTGTTAAAAAGAATATTTTTTTTCTATTTAACCTTACATAGAATATATGTTCTATATATAGGATTTATTATTTTACCATTATACATATATTCTATGAAAAGGTACTCCTCTTCCTACTTTTTAATATTCCATTAGGAGGCCTTTTTGTATAGGTAAGTGATTGTTTACCTTTACTTGACTCTTTCATATAATGGTAGCATAGAAAAGACCTTTATGAATTTCTTATAGATAAATATGAGTAGAAAATTGTATTTATTTAATGGTAATAAACAAATTACCATTTCATAGACTATTTATATATTTTTAGGAATCTATCTTCCATTACATGAACCCTTCATGTAAATGTAAATTGTGGGGATAACATTACGTGAATGCTCATTTTAAGGTAAATATGATTTTAAATTTATGTAAATCACTAAAGTACCCATCAGATGATATTAAGGATGTATTTAATTTTTCTAATGGATGAAAGAAAAATAAATGATTAATTTGAAGTAAAATGATCTTTCTTGTGATTGTTTACAATGTAAATGAATTGAAATTACATACACCAGTAATAGAAAACTCTTTTATCTAGGAACATCAATAGATGAAGGAACGAATAAAAATTTATATTGATTGATATGAAATTTATTAATGGAATTAATGTTATTTAGAATTATCCAGATAAATCTAATGATTAATTACAATGAAATTTCTTTAAGACTTGTTTTATTATCCCCAAGTAGTAGAAAAAATAAATCCACAAGATATGAGGTGATTGAATGTATCGAAATGTAATACAACGTGATATAAATGTTTATTACACCAAAATATATATCAAACATTATATACTAGATAGATAAAAAATGACTTATATGTTTTAAAAAAACATGTTGAGTGGAAAGTGAGAATTATACAATTAAAATAATTATTGGAAGAAGGTAAGTGACATTTAAACAAAAAATTAATTGGAAAATAGATATGAATAAATTTGGAACCATATAGTTATTTTCAAACTTAAATGGAATTATATGTATGAATTTATATAATAATAAGAACTCATGATCAATAGATAAGGAAAATACATATTTTAATTTTTCAGAAGAACAATAATAAAAATAAAAATAGAATATACAATCATCTCAAAATAATATCACAAGTCTCCAAAATAAGAGTGATGAAAAGTGTGTATAAATATTAAATGTAAGAGGTCAGAGAATTTGAGAAGTAGAGGCATAATACATGTCTAAAAAATGTTCTAATTATTGGTCACATGAGAAAATAATGATGTCTATAGAAGGAAATGAGCCTGAAATAAATATTTTGAACTTCATAATTTTGTGAAGTAAAAAGTAATTATATTTATGATGAGTTTGATGGTCAATGATAAATATTCACACAACAAAGATAATGATTTTAGCCGACATTGAAAATTATTTTAAAATATAATTTGATATATTATCTTATATATATTTGATTTTACTCTAAGTGGTTAGAATATTTACTGAAATAATTCGAAATTGATCTTTGAAGTTCAAATATTTAAATAAAAAAATTATCTGTAATATTGGACCAATAAAACTTAATCATATAATTCAAATAAATAATTTTATGAAGAGAATAAATATTTTATAGAGTATGTATATGACAAGAGAATTAAAGGATGATTTTGTTAAGTCAATGTTTTAGAGAATACTGGAACCACAAAGTTGGTAGAATATAGAGAATATCAGAACATCAGGTTTATAAAAAGAATTTCGGAGATATAGAATAATGTTTATTAAAATAGAATAAAGTTGATATAAATATAATCCAGTGGAATAAAAAGTAAGAAATCATGACTTTTTCAACTTGGATGAACATTGTAAACTGATGAGACTATATATAATTTAATGTAAATTAACTTTTTGTGTGGGATGAACATTATTTGTTATGTATAATAACTTCCAACAAAACTTTTAAATAATTATAAAAATTATTTTAAAAAAACTAAAGAATTTAAGGGAATCAACATGGTAATGTATAAGTTCTCACATTAAGGTTGAACCTTCTAAAAATCCATAAATATTGATTCCTTTTCATTATATGAATTGAATATGGAAAAATTTGTGAGGGATTATACTAAGGTCCATACATCCTAATAGATTATAGATGTCCAATCAATATAATTATACTTAAATATTTAGAAAAACATATTGATTAATATTTGGTAACACCTAATTAACCCCACGCCTCTAGGTGACTACACAAACCTCTAGGTAACTCAATTGGTATCATAACATTGTCTTACTAGTCAATATAAAGTAAAACATTCCAAAACGTGAAATATAATTATTTGTAAGATAATTATGTAGAATAAATAGTTACTTTACATGTGATATGTCACGACCCATCCTCGGGGCCCGTGCCGTGACTACCCCAAGCACGCCTTCCATAGGCCAGGGGCTGGCGACTAGCACCAAGGCTTAAATCCCGGTAAAAAGGGAAGGCATTGGCTTTGTAAAGTAAACAAGCACCACAGAGTAAGAAAGTGGAAAAGTAAAAGGGGCCGGAAATTCAAGCCCAACAGTAAAGTACAACTCAAAAAGGGAAAACAACAACTGTAAAGTAAAAGACGCTACACCAAGCTGTCCACTGGAAATCCCACCTGAAGGGTGGGTACAGATAGCTCCACTACTCCTCGGGTCCCACCGTCCGCTCTGAGCACGTCCCGCCCAGTGGTCCACCTCCAGGTACCGTCCTGCTCTGCGAGCCTCAACCACGATCAACGCTGTCCGTCGTCTGCAACCAACACAACGTAGTGCGGGCATAGCCCGTGCAGGGGTGAGTATAAGCTACTCAGTAGGGACCCCGAGACCCCCGAAGGTCTCCCAAAATCCACAAAGGATAAACCACAAAAGGAAGATACAAACACAAAGTAACAACCGACACTGCTTAGGTATATGCCCATACATATACCTAAGTCATCAATTCCAATACGCTCCAACCTCCGAGCCCAAGTACAACTTAGTCCACACAGGAAAGTATACGTATTCCACACAGGAAAGCAAAACGAAATCCACATAGGATAGCACAACACAATCCACACAGGAAAGCAACATGATTCAGCTCACACAGGTATACATCATTGAAAAGATGAATGAGATGATCAGACATAGATACTGAATCACCTAAGCTGGGACCCACATAGGATACAAGACCAGTTATCTTCATTGTTTCGTTTATGCTGGGACCCACATAGGATACAAGACCAGCACTGAACCATCAAAGCTGGGACCCACATAGGATACAAGACCAGCATAGCTAGGACCCACATAGAATATAAGACCAGTTGTCTTCATTGATTCATTTATACTGTGACCCACATAGGATACAAGACCAGTATTGAATCATCTAAGCTGGGACCCACATAGGATACAAGACCAGCACAGCTAGGACCCACATAGGATACAAGACCAGAATTGAATCATCTAAGCTGGGACCCACATAGGATAGAAGACCAGCACAGCTAGGACCCAATAGGATACAAGACGAGTTGTCTTCATTGATTCATCTATACTGGGACCCACATAGGATACAAGACAAATATTGAATCATCTAAGCTGGGACCCACATAGGATACAAGACCAGCACAGCTAGGACCCACATAGGATACAAGACCAGCTGTCTTCATCGTCGTATTGCACTGAGGATCTCTGCACAAACGTCGTCGTCGAAGTCGCAACCAGCACTAGGGTTCCCGCACACAGCAAGATCGCTCGGGAGGGTCCTCTCCACGAGCCGAGAGGCTGATAAATCAACTGTCACATAGTCCAGAGTTGATGTATCCAAAAGTTCCGTATCGTCAACAGGAACTCAACGCAACAGACGGCGCGTCAATCGGACGCCCGGTTAGAGAGTTATTGGCTTTTTCGTACCAGGGGCCCGGTTGGTTATTAAGGAAAAACCAACCCGACCATACTCCACCTGCGTACAAACCTCAGGCGGAGTATTCCAAAAATCCTTCTCACTAAGAGGAACTCAACAAAGCTGACGACACGTCAATCGGACGTCCGTAGCTCAAGATATGAGCGTTTCCGCTCCGAGGGCCCGGTTGGTTTCGTATACGAACCAACCCGGCCGAACTCAAAGTAATATGAAACCTTGAGTGCGATATACCAAAACGACCATCTCTATCCAAGGATCGCATCGCCGCTGACGGTGCGTCGTTTGGAGGTCAGTAGCCCGAGTTATGGGCATTTGAACCTAACAGTTCGGTATCGGGGGTTTCGGGCCCGGGCCGACCCGGCCCGAGACCCCCCCCGGTTGGGCCGAACCGAGTCGACCCACCCCGGACAGGGTCGACCCGGCCAGCGCGGCCCGGCCCGGCCCGGCCGGGCAGACCGGCAAGCCGCGCCGGTCCGGCTCAAGGCAGCGCGCTGGGCGCGCTGCCAGCTCGGCCTTCGGCCGAGCTGATTGAGAACGGGGGGCGCCTGCCCCCCTTTTGTGAAACTGCTACCCCCCTCATTATGGGGGGCCATTTATGCTCGCCGGGGGAATTTAATTCCCCCGGTTTCCTCCTTTCCGGCTGGCCCGACTTGGCCGGCTGACTTCTTCTCAACAGGACCGGCAAAGGCCGGTCATCTTCTGGATTCCGACACCGGCGGCCCGGCTGGCCGCCGGTCACCAAGCTCCGCCGCGGCCCGGAACCAGCCATGGCCCTTGTCGTCCGGCACGGTGCGACGACACCGCGCCCCTCCGCCGCGGCCCCGTTCTGGCCGCGGCGCCTTCTACTTCCCTCGACGCAACGCGACGACGTCGCGTTCTTGAATCTCTTTCCACGGCGCGGCGCGACGGCGCCGCGCGTATGTTCCGCATGAACCGCGTGGTGCGACGGCACCACGCTCCTTCGTACCAACCACCATGAAAACAATTATGAAATAAGGAGGAGGGTCGGCCGTGTTTGTGCGGTCCGGCCCCCTCGCATTATTCGATAATAAAAAGTCGAAAACCAAAATATTCGACATGCCAGAATCAAGAACGGAATCAAATAACATTAAACCCCTACCTCGGTTTCAAGTACGGAGCACGTCAACAAGCCACGGAAGACAAGGGCTGCGGAGGTCGGGCGTCGCGGGAATCGAACGTCGATTCTGTTTGACGTCGAGGTGCGTCCGAAGAGGTACGTCGCTGGAGAAGCTTCGTAAGCTGACGGAGGAAGCCTGAGGAAGCGACATCTCCTTTCGTTGACACGGGAAGAAGATCGAAAGAAGCGGCGTCGTCAATCTTCGGAAACACACCGGCTACGAAGAAGAGATGCTGCGTTCTTCGTCGGAGCTTAAGTGTTCTTCGTGTTCTTCGTCAATCTTGAAGAAGATGAAGAGAGAGCTTCCCAAATCCTCTCAAGGTGGCAAAGGATACTAACCAAAATAAAATAAGTCTAAAGCTTATTTTATTTACACAACTAAACCACTTGAATTTCAAAAGTTTGAAAAACAATAACTCATCTCAATTAAAACTCAAGTTGTCAAAATTAAATTGAGTGGAGTTATTGGGAGTTTAAAGGGGAGTTGAGGAGTTAGGGTTTGTATGGGCCCCACCACACTTAATCCTCTCAAGGGAGGTTAAGTGGATCTGGGTCCCACCTCTAACTCCATTTGGGAGGATATAACCAACATGGATAAAAATAAAATGTGTTTCCACATTTAATTTAACTTCATTTTAATTCTCCCAAAACTAACTCTCAACCCGCATAAAACGCAACCTCGGAAAAGGTCTCCTTAAGAGAATATCGGCGCTGCGAGTTCATCGGTGCCCTCAGAATTCGATTCCGGGCACCGGTTCAAAAGTTAGAAAAACTCGCTCGTTCGTTCACTGAATGTACCTGAGCCAAACTTCAGAAATTGATTCCGGGCACACCGGGACTCGGAATCAGGTGCCGTCAAAAACTGCGTTCTTGTAAAATTCCAAAGAAAATTAAGAAAAAAATTTCCTTGAAATCTCCGGGTCTTTACATTACTCCCACCACAGGGCTTTACGTCCCTGTAAAGCTTCAACACAGACTAGGGATACAAAGGCAGTAGAGCTAGGTGGTAGGCCACCTCGCCAATCCAGCTGAGGACCTGGAAGGGTCCGATGAATCATGGAGACAACTTGCCACCTTGGCCAAATCTCCGTAATCCACGTCGAGGAGAGACCCGCATGAAGACGTGGTCGCCATCCGCGAAATCCAGTGGCCTCCGCATCCTGTTAACAAAAGACTTCTTCCGGCTCTGAGCTATCCTCATCCGCTCCTGGATGACCTGGACCTTCGCTGGTCCTACAAGAGCGACTGTGATTTCTTCTTTGCCGATAAGAGAAATCTGGTCTCATCCCCCGGATGAACCACTTTCTTTGCCTAATACAGTCAATCCCGACATGGATGATACTAATCCATACCAAGGATGACGTCGTAAGGCCTCGACACTACTACCAAGTGATCCAACCGTTACTCTCGCCTCCAAGGGTTGAGTCACACTGTCGGCTTCAGTGTGTGGTAACTGGGTCTCCTCCAGTAGATTTCTCACAAGTGAGGGTCAAGTCAACAGTCAAAACTGGATCCTCTTAGTAACAACACAAAAGAGGACAGGAATGAAAACATCACAAAGGCATGCGTCTTTTATTATTGAAGCTCATAATACAAGACGCTACACAATAACAACAAGGAACTAGAAGTACAAAAGACGTATCCACTAGTTCCGCTCCTGTCCAGTTTCTCCCAGAGCTCCATGATCGAAGGTCTCAGCTGCCTGAAGCTGAGCTCTCGCATGTCCACCGACTCCCTGCGGTCGGGGCGGACCTCCTGGTGGTGGTGGAAACACCTTGAAGTGTCTCCCACCATCGGCTACTCGGCCAGCTCCTCTGCCTCGTCCGCCTGCACCCTGTGGACCACCGTGGCCGAACCTCTGTCTGGGAGGTCCCTCTACCACCTGCTTCTCATCTGTAAGACGAGTCGGTCAGTATTGAGCCATGTGACCTTGCCTGCTGCATGCGTATTAATGCTTGCCCCTCGTGTAGCTGGCTCTTCTTCGTGTGCCCCGCACAACCGAATCTTCATCCAGTGACTGCACATCTGATGGTCTGGCCTGTTTGGACCTATGCGTCACCTGTCTACTGCCAACTGCAGAAGACCCTGCTACGGGCCGTCCTGCGGAGGGCCCTGTCACTGGAGCCTGCTTGGTGAGAAAACTCCCTACTAGAAGGGCTCTCTCCAACACCTCTGCCTGCGTCGGAATATTGAGGGAGAACATCGAAGCCCTGATCTCATGCCTCAGTCCCTGCTCGAAGGTCCGGGCCCGGAAGAACGGGTCCCGTACCATATCTGTGGAGTAGCGTGAGAGATCAGTAAATCTCGCCGAGTACTGGGCCACTATCAAGCTGCCCTGCCGCAGCTGAAGAAGCTCCTGAATGCGCACCACACGGAGGGTGGCTGGTACGAACTCGGAGCGGAAGATTCTCTCAATGTCCGTCCAGAGAAGAGATGTCTCGTCGTGCACCTGGAGCATCAAGCTCCACCATCAGCCCGCTGCTGCGTGCAGTAGGCTCGCCACGAGGATCACCATGAGGTCTGCTGGTGTCCTCACTAGCCTGAAAACTCGTACGACTGCCTCCAGCCAGTCCTCGGCTACCTAGGGGTCCGTCTCCCCACGAAACCTGGGTGGTCGCTGGCGCTGAAACTCGTGCAGCGCGCTAAGGCGACGTGCATCGTCAGCGGCTGGGGCTGGTAGCATCGGTGGCTCAGCGGGAAAAGGTACCGCCGGTGCCTCTGCTGACAAGGAGCCCTGCACCGAGGCCTCGTCGCTCGGTGGGATGTCATCATGCTCGACTCTCGGAACCCTAGCTGGCTGCCGTCGTGGGGCCATCCTGAAATGAAACAGGTGCACCACGGTCAAACAGTATACCTGGTGAGCTGACACAAGTAATCACAAAGAAAACTTGATACACACACGCAATCTATGTTTTTGTTCATTAAGTCGGAAATCAGAAGTCAGGGTCCTGGTGTACGGATACGTCGGCCGCCGCACCAACACTGGACTCCCTGGACTAATAACCACACTCAATACGCTAAACATTATTGCTTCACATAGAAAAGATCAGAGTTCGCGGTAGAACCAAACTCCTCTGATACCAATTTGTCACGACCCGTCCTCGGGGCCCGTGCCGTGACTACCCCAAGCCCGCCTTCCATAGGCCAGGGGCTGGAGACTAGCACCAAGGCGTAAATCCCGGTAAAAAGGGAAGACATTGCCTTTGTAAAGTAAACAAGCACCAAAGAGTAAGCAATCAGAAAAGTAAAAGGGGCCAAAAATACATGCCCAACAGCAAAGTACAACTCAAAAAGGGAAAACAGAAAATTTAAAGTAAAAGCCGCTACACCGAGCTGTCCACTGGAAATCCCACCTGAAGGGTGGGTACAGATAGCTCCACTGATCCTCGGGTCCCGCCGTCCGCTCCGAGCACGTCCCGCCTAGTGGTCCACCTCCAGGTACCGTCCTGCTCTGCGAGCCTCAACCACGATCAACGCTGTTCTTCGTCTGCAACCAACACAACGTAGTGCGGGCATAGCCCGTGCAAGGGTGAGTATAAGCTACTCAGTAGGGACCTCGAGACCCCCGAAGGTCTCCCAAAATCCACAAAGGATAAACCACAAAAGGAAGATACAAACACGAAGTAACAACCGACACTGCTTAGGTATATGCCCATAAATATACCTAAGTCATCAATTCCAATACGATCCAACCTCTGAGCCCAAGTAAAACTCAGTCCACACAGGAAAGTATACGTATTCCACACAGGAAAGCAAAACGAAATACACACAGGATAGCACATCACAATCCACACAGGAAAGAAACAGAATTCAGCTCACACAGGTATACATCATCGAAAAGATGAATGAGATGATCAGACATAGATACTGAATCACCTAAGCTGGGACCCACATAGGATACAAGACCAGTTATCTTCGTTGTTTCATTTATACTGGGACCCACACAGGATACAAGACCAGCACTGAACCATCAAAGCTGGGACCCACATAGGATACAAGACCAGCACAGCTAGGACCCACATAGGATACAAGACCAACTGTCTTCATTGATTCATTTATACTGTGACCCACATAGGATACAAGACCAGTATTGAATCATCTAAGATGGGACCCACATAGGATACAAGACCAGCACAACTAGGACCCACATAGGACACAAGACCAGCTGTCTTCATCGATTCATCTATACTGGGACCCACATAGGATACAAGACCAGTATTGAATCATCTAAGCTGGGACCCACATAAGATACAAGACCAGCACAGCTAGGACCCAATAGGATACAAGACCAGCTGTCTTCATTGATTCATCTATACTGTGACCCACATAGGATACAAGACCAGTATTGAATCATCTAAGCTGGGACCCACATAGGATACCAGACCAGCACAGCTAGGACCCACATAGGATACAAGACCAGCTGTCTTCATCGTCGCAGTCGACTGAGGATCTCTGCACAAACGTCGTCGTCGAAGTCGCAGCCAGCACTAGGGTTCCCGCAAACAGCAAGCTCGCTCGGGAGGGTCCGCTCCACGAGACGAGAGGCTGATACATCAACTGTCACATAGTCCAGAGTTGATGTATCCAAAAGTTCTATATCGTCAATACGAACTCAACACAACAGACGACGCGTCAATCGGACGCCCGGTCTGAGAGTTATTGGCCTTTTCGTATCAGGGGCCCGGTTGGTTATTAAGGCAAAACCAACCCGACCATACTCCACCTGCGTCCAAACCTTGGGCGGAGTATGCCAAAATATCTGTCTCACTAAGAGTAACTCAACAAAGCTGGCGGCAGGTCAATCGGACGTCCGTAGCTTAAGATATGAGCGTTTCCGCTCTGAGGGCCCGGTTAGTTTCGTGTACGAACCAACCCGGCTGAAATCAAAGTAATCCGAAACCTTGAGTGCGATATACCTAAACGACCGTCTCGATCCAAGGATCGTATCGCCGCTGACAGAGCATCGTTTGGAGGTCCGTAGCCCGATTTATGAGCATTTGAACCTAACAGTTCGGTATCGGGGGTTTTGAGCCCAAGCCGACCCGGCCCGAGACCCCCCCCCCCGGTTGGCCCGAACCGGGTCGAACCGCCCCGGACAGGGTCGACCCGGCCCAGTACGGCCCGGCCCGGCGGGGCTCGGCCCGACCTGGCAGACCGGCCAGGCGCGCCGGTCCGGCTCAAGGCAGCGCGCTGGGCGCACTGCCAGCTCGTCCTTCACCCGAGCTGATT
The DNA here is from genome assembly GCA_963277665.1 of Viscum album. Classification (NCBI taxonomy): domain Eukaryota; kingdom Viridiplantae; phylum Streptophyta; class Magnoliopsida; order Santalales; family Viscaceae; genus Viscum; species Viscum album. Next base: position 1,642,493,168 of record OY728131.1, on the reverse strand, counting down.
GAGAACGGGGGCGCCTGCCCCCCTTTTGTGAAACCACGTCCCCCACATTATGGGGGGCCATTTATGCTGGATGGGGGAATTTAATTACCCCGGTTTCCTCCTTTCCGGCCGGCCCGACTTGGCCGGACAACTTCTTCTCAACAGGACCGGCAAAGGCCGGTCCTCTTCTGGATTCCGACAACGGTGGCCCGGCTGGCCGCCGGTCACCAAGCTCCGCCGCAGCCCAGAACCGGCCGCGACCCTTGTCGTCCGGCGCTGTGCGACGGCACCACGCCCCTCCGCCGCGGCCCCGTTCTGGCCGCGGCACCTTCGACTTCCCTCGACGCGACGCGACGACGTCGCGTTCTTGAATCTCTTTCCACGACGCGGCGCGACGACGCCACGCGTATGTTCCGCATGAACCACGTGGTGCGACGACACCACACTCCTTCATACCAACCACAAAGAAAACAATAATGAAATAAGGAGGAGGGTCGGCCGTGTTTGTGCGGTCCGGCCCCCTCGCATTATTCGATAATAAAAAGTCAAAAACCAAAAAATTCGACATGCCAGATTCAAGAACAGAATCAAATAACATTAAACCCCTACCTCGGTTTCAAGTGTGGAGCACGTCAACAAGCCGCGAAAGACAAGCGTCGTGGAGGTCGGGCATCGCGGGAATCGAACGTTGATTCCGTTGACGTCGAGGTGCGTCCGAAGAGGTACGTCGCTGGAGAAGCTTCGTAAGCTGACAGAGGAAGCCTGAGGAAGCGGCGTCTCCTTTCATTGACACGGGAAGAAGATCGAAAGAAGCGGCGTCGTCGATATTCGGAAACACACCGACTACGAAGAAGAGATGCGGCGTTCTTTGTCAAAGCTTAAGTGTTCTTCGTGTTCTTCGTCAAGGTTGAAGAAGATGAAAGGAGAGCTTCCCAAATCCTCTCAAGGTGGCAAAGGATACTAACCAAAATAAAATAAGTCTAAAGCTTATTTTATTTACACAACTAAACCACTTGAATTTCAAAAGTTTGAAAAACAATAACTCATCTCAATTAAAACTCATGTTGTCAAAATTAAATTGAGTGGAGTTATTGGGAGTTTAAAGGGGAGTTGAGGAGTTAGGGTTCATTTGGGCCCCACCACACTTAGTCCTCTCAAGGGAGGTTAAGTGGATGTGGGTCCCACCTCTAACTCCCTTTGGGAGTATATAACCAACATGGATAAAAATAAAATGTGTTTCCACATTTTATTTAACTTCATTTTAATTCCCCCAAAACTGACTCTCAACCCGCATAAAACGCAACCTCGAAAAAGGTCTCCTTTAGCGAATATCGGCGCTACAAGTTCATCGGTGCCCTCAGAATTCGATTCCGGGCACCGGTTCAAAAGTTAGAAAAACCCGCTCGTTCGTTCACTGAACGTACCCGAGCCAAACTTCGGAAATTGATTCCGGGCACACCGGGCCTCAGAATCAGGTGCTGTCAGAAACTGCTTTCTTGTAAAATTCCAAAGAAAATTAAGAAAAAAATTTCCTTGAAATCTCCAGGTCTTTACATGATAAACATGTCAATTTGGGATTTTTTCAAATATATTGATGAGATGAAGACAAAGAAATGAAATATGGTAATAATGTACATTTAATTATCATCAAAAACATTTAAGAGAAATAAGAAAAGGGAAACTGATAAGTTAAGAATGTTATCGATAGAAAACAAGGATTAATATAAAATTAATTTACATATTTCCAGGGGAATATTTATTATATTACATAATCAACGACCAAAGGACTATTATAATTTAGTGTCTTTAAAAACATGGTAACATAATCATTGAATCATACATGAGATATGAAATCTTCCACTATGTTATTCAAAACAAGCACCCTTCTTAGAAATATCATACATAATACATATCTTCATAACCTGGGGAAAGGAATCATAATAAAGGATGATCTCAAATTCTCAGTAAGGGTTAAAAAGGAAGATATGTAAGCATAACAAGAGAATAAGGATATGAGAACATGATGATAGTAACTAAAAATTATACCCTAAATATTAAAGATCATAACATTTAATCATGAAAAAATGATTAGTCATTTATAATCCATGAATCATAAGGAATCAAAGAGCATAACCCATGAGATCAAAAGATTGTCCCGAGACATGTAATTTATTTCATACATATAAGCTTATAAAATCATTTCATATTAGTCATGTCTTACTACCAATACCATCATAGTAGACGAATTACATTACTTAACTAGGTTCACTACCCATTCTAGCCCTATCTTATAGAATTAAGTTCACTTTCAATTCCATCCCTTTATTTCTAAATTGAGTCAAGTCCCATTCCATCCTTATATTACTAAACCGATTTCACTCACGGTTATATCCCTATATTACTGATCTTAGTTCACTTCCCATTCAACTCCTTCTTATCTCAGGAGATATAAATCTTTACCCAATGTGTTTGAGGGAGATACATGTCCCACATGTCAAATAATTAAAACCATGTTTATGCATGCTTTAAGATCAAAGAAATTCATCATTTCATAACCCATGAATAAAAATGGGTATCATAAATATTTAATCATATAATAACCTATGAAAAAGGGATAGGTTTCATAATAATTTCATCATAGAATAACCAATGAAGAGAAATATATTTCATATGAATTTATCATGGATTAACCCTTAGAATAGAAAATGGTTTCACAAAAAATATATATCATAAACATAAACCATTTATATAAATATTAATAATGTTATCCTTTTATCATATCCCTAGTAAGGCATGTCTAAATACAATGGATGAAATCACAGAGCGAAAATAAAATTTAATTATCATTTAAAACTTTTCTTCAAGAATACATCTTTTCATCTTAGGAAATTTTTTTTCTCAAAATAGAAAAAATTTGAAAACCTTTTACATTGAGAATAAACATTAAACATTATAATGTAATATTTTATGAAATTATTTTTTATGATGTTATAAAGTTTCTTTCATGTCATTAACATTAGAATAATTATTCCTTTCCAAATTCTGCTAAAATCCAAATGGGATTTTTTTTGGAAATTGAGTGGAATATCCATATTGATTTTTTAAAAAAAAAATATACATTGGAAAATTTTTATTTTATAAATAATAAAATATTTATTCATAAAAATATAAAAAGTGGTTGTGAAATAAAATATATTTTTGAAGGAATAGAAAAATACTTTTATATTTTTATAAAAATATTTCATAATGTATTTTAATTACCAAAAATATTAAAATGGTACCATAAGTGAATATAGAATTAATAACTAGATGATAATAAAAATAATGAGAATTATTGAGAGTTTGATCTTGTAATTTAAACATTATTGACTTGGTTACAAATAATCCCGATAAAGGATGAGATTATAACATAAAATCATTACATCATTAGTAACCTCAAATTATAAACACCATAAAAGAAGATTATAAAATGAAACATAAAATATCATTAGGATTATCAAATTCATTATATTACATTTAAATTTTCTTTATAAACACACCATGAAATAATACAGGTTCAAAACATATCATATGTCTCAATGAAGATAAATTTAAAAAAATACCTTATTGATCGAGTAACTTTTGAATAATAATCCACATGAAAGAATAAAATACATAGATACATTAATTATCATGAAATGAGTTATATTCATCATATATAATGTCATATATAATTATATACACCATACTAATGAAACAAATGGTTAATATCAAATAATTCTCTCAAAAATAAAAGAGACACTAGAAATACCCTTACATTAATTCTTCAGTTCCATCTTATCATTAAAAAATCGTGTATAAAAAATATAAGTTTATTATAAATATATCACACAACCATATTAATATATATTTTAAAATATATTATTTTCTTATGACTTTATATTAACCTTTTTTATCAATTATATGTTAATGTTATGTTTCGAGTAATAATCTGTTTATTTTTCATATATGTTTTGACTTGTTATTTTTTATTACATAAATAATGATTTTAACATATTATTAATTTAAATAATTATATAAATAGCATATATATTCATTATATATTTATATATAGTAATTCATAAAATTTAATGATTGGAAATGAAATGTACTATTCATATAGAGGGTGTGTCATACGTACAAATGAATGTAGTTTTTCATTTTAGTGTCTTTTTGAAATAATAAAAATTAAATTTTATATTATCATTATATATTAATTATTATTTCATAAATATCATATTTTATTATCAAACCCATCCTTAATACTTTCAATGTATAGCGTGAATGAATCATGTCACTTCGTGAGGCGGTAGTCCGTCGTACACACGAACAATGTTATCGTATTCCAACAAGATGGAAGGCATGTAGGTATGGGTTATATATCTATTATGAATCATAATAATATAATTAATAACATATATAAACAATATTTCAATCATTATTCCCTAACATGATTGGTGGTAATGAAAAAATGAACAACATCGGTTCACGACGTGATATTCCACTGTACAAATGAAAGATGATTATTTATCCAATTTAATATAAGTGGGTGTTTTTATCAGAAATATCATTAATATAACAACATTTATGTATATTTATTAAAAATAGGTTATTATATAATCATTAAATAAAAATTATTTAAGGGTTTTGAGGAATAAATAAAAAAATGTTTGTTGATGAATGTTGTATCTTCTTTTGGTATACCCTTTTGGTTTTCACCAAAGGCCTTCAATAGGGGATTTTTTCCCAATGTATGGATTCAAGGATATTATGATGGAATATTATATTTTATTTGGAAATGTATTATATGAATAAATTGGTTTTAAATGTGTTATGGTATGGGGTGTCGTTTTATAAGGGAGGTGGGGGGAACTTGTGTGACTTTTTTAAAAAGTCTGAATTAGAATCAATTTGTTTACTTATAAATTTTATATAATGATGTAAGAATATAGATAATATAAGTTATAAGGTCTAAATAAAACCTTAAATTTTCCCTTATGATTAAATCTTTGTCCCTTAGTAATCTAATTTTTTCTCTTAATCATCATTATTGAATTAAACTGTTTTAACTAATCATTTTATTAATAAATATAAGTTTACTATATAAAAAATTATAAATTATTATCATGAGTAATATTTAATATATTTTTCCAAATTTAATTAACATAATTTCTCGAAATTAATTTAAAATTAACCCCATAGACATGTCGAGAAAGCAGGATTTTAAGGATAAAAAAGAAAAAAGTTCACTAAGATTTCATATCCAATTTCAATGTTAAATTCATTCCAATAACCTAAATTGTAATAATATATTTATAATTAAACTTAGAATATTTTAAATCCAAATTTAAATATAATTTCAAAATATAAATAAATTAAACCAAAAAATAGATTTCAATTAAAATTTAGTAATTTTCCCTAGTCATCAAAAAATGAATCTTTGATGAAAAATTCCAAAATATTTCCCTATACTAATTTAAAAATAATTATTTCAAAATTGATGTTTATTTTATTAAACTTTTTTTCCTAAAAGTGTCCAAAATTAATTTAATTAATGTTCAAAAAAGAAATAAAAATATTTTTTAAAAAATTATTATTTTTTCAAAACTGTATAATACATTATTAAGAATTTAGGTTTTAATTATCAATTAGTTTCCATTATGTTAAAAATGATAAATAATATTTTAAAAGTATCTATTAATATTAAAATTTTCATATCTAATGGATAGGTTATAACATTTGAGTTTAATGACAATATTAATATTATATAATGGTTTTGTTAAGAATCAATGTTGACTATCATGCAAGCTATGATGGTGTTCTTGGAATTTCAACTTTAAATTGGTGAAGCAGTCATCAAAAAAAATAAAATAAATTTAATTTTTTCAAAATATAATAATTCATTAAAACTTGTGTGGTTACATTCTATCACCCTTGAAATGAATTTTCCCCCCAAAAGTCATCACTCTGATACAAAAAAAATGAGGATAATTCTATTTAATTATATCCTCAAATCCCCATATAGATTCGTCCAAATATTTTTTCCATAAAATTTTGAATTGGTGAGCGGACTTGTTTCATTGAAGTTTCTATATACCAACCCAAATCCTCACTAGTTTCTCAATGTAATAAAATTCCTCCTTTAGTAGTATGACATCTGTGGTCAGAACTTGTGAAGGTTTAAATATTTTCTTCCTTATCAGAGATTCATGTAACACCTTGTGGAATTGAGATACATTTTTTTGATGTTCCAAGTGATAAGATACAATCCTGATATGAACAATAATTTAAAATAGACCAATATACCATGGTATTATATTCCCTTTATTATTGAATCTTATAACAATCATCAATGGAGAAATTATTAAGAACGCATTATCACCAACATCAAATTATATATCATGCCAATGATTATCACCACAATCTTTAAAACGTCCTTGATCTTCCATGATGTGATTCTGAATGGATATAACCTTATCTACCACTTCGTTAACTATCTCAAGTCCTAATATCATTCTTTCACCAACTTCATTCAAAAATGTTATAGCTATACATTTCTTTCCATATAGTACTTTATAATGATCTATTTGAAAACTTGGGTGGAATCTATTGTTATAAGATAAATAAACTAGAGGAAGTAAATGATCCCAACAACCTTTGAAATTTGAAAACCAAGATATGAACATATTGTCTAAAGTTTCATTTTTTATTTCAAACTGATAATCTATTTGGGGATGATACCTAGTGCTAAAACACAATTCCATATCCGAATCTTGTTGAAGACTTTTCCCAACCATTGAGATAACCTTGGATCTTAATTAGATACAATGTAATATGAAACCATACCAATTTATTAATATATATCCTGGAATGTTGATATAGTTAGAATACTTCTATAATAGTGATAGTGTGTCGACTTGGTAATGTGATCCACTAAAAACAATATAGTATTATGCTATCTAGACACATTGGGTACTAAAACATCAAAATACATGGATTTTCATTCCCATTTCCATTCTAGTATGGGTAATTGATATAAAACCCCATTAGTCATTTTTCATTCATCCTTTTACTTTTTGTAATTCTATGCACTAATATATTAACTCTATGATATCCCTATTCATGCCATCCCACCAGATATATTATTTCAAACCTTTATACATTTTTGTACTTCTAGGATTAATAGAGAATAAAAAACTATGATGTTTATCTAATAAATCCTTATTTAATTATTTTATATAAGGAACACACATAATTGTCCTAAATATTATCATTCTATCACGGTCAAAGTTAAATTTAGGAATATTTATAGCATTATTTTGTATCTCTACATCTTCCTTCTACAGGTCTTTAATCGTCACATGGAAATATGCTTGAACATTTATCTGGAAAAGATATTATATTTCCCTATCCTTCAAGAATCTCAAATTTATCCTTTGAAAAAAACATAAATAGTGGATCCTTTTTATCTTCATCATGGATAATATAATATGATCATTTCAACTAAAATCATTGACCACATTGTTAATTTCCCCAAGGAGATAATATGTTGAGTAGTCATAATCCTTTATCTGTTCTAACCATCTTCTCTAGTTCATGTACTAATCCTTCTATTTTAGTATATACTTAAAACTGTTATGATCAGTATATAAATCAAACTTTTCTTCCTAAAATAAATGACTCTATATCTTTAATTTAAGTAATACCATAGCAAACTCCAAATCATGTGTTGGGTAATTTTTCTCATAAACCATCGATTATCATGTGGAAAAATTTATAACTATTAAATTCTATATAGTAACACATACCAATCCATTATTGGAAGTATCACTATAGATTATGTACACTTATATATTGTAGGGTAATGTATGAATAGGTGTTCTGACTAACCTTCTCTTCATTTTTATTAAAGTTTCCACACATTCCTCAATCTAGAGGAACTTTGATACCTTTCTAGAAAACTTTCATAGAGTATTAGATATTCATTAGAAATTATACAGAAACTATCTATCATATCCAACTAAAGAAAGAAAACTATAGAGATCATTCACCATAGTAGGTCTAAGAAAAGATTAATTAGCCTTATTAATTGATGGGTCTACTAAAACTACCTCCCTTAGATCTATATGACCAAAAAATGAATACATTTTCATGAAAAATTCAATTTTTTTAAAAAAAAATCATGTACTTCTTCCTTAAGTTATTCTTTCCAATTCTAAAATGGTATTCATGCACTCCCTTTCTCTTTGAGTATATAATATTATCATCTATAAAGACTAAAAAAAATTAAACATGCTAATATCTATAGAATCAATTCATTAAATCCAAGAATATAGTAGGGGAATTTATAATATCTAAAATATTCACTATATATTCATAGTTTTTATACCATGTACCGAATTCCATATTGGGTATATCCCCCATCTTAACTATCAATTGACGATATGCTGGAAGATGGTAAATATTGTAGATTTTTTAATATTCACATAGACAATCAAAAAATTCATGTATATGGGGGATATGATACTTTTTCTCAATCATGATCATGTTTAACTACCTATAATCAATACAGAGTCATATTGATCCATCAATTTTTCCTAAAAAAGAATAGATTCACCCTATGGCAACACACTAGACTTAATGAACCCCATATCAAGTTTGTCATGGAGTTTATTCCCAAATTCCTATAATTCAATCTGTGACATTCTATATGGAGTCATTAAAATTTTTGTGGCACTACGTGTGAGGTCTTTTGAGAACTCAAGTTCACATTTTAGTGGAATGATATGGCACCCTTCTGAAAATACATTCACAAATTCCCAAACAATAGGAATAACATCACTATTGAGTTTATCTCTAAACATTTGGAATAAAACCCCTTCTAAATGGGAATTAATACCCATTAAATAGATGTAATAACAATCAAAATTTCATACTTATTATCACATTAATATACAATCATTGGTTTTATAGTAATATAAAAAGTAACATCCCTTTCCAAAAATATGATGTGGGATTTAGGCTTATAAATATATCCATTCATTGGTTTGCATCAAACTCAACCATTAGAGGACTGAAAATAATTTTAGGATGAAAATTCCCACCAATGTCAACTAGGAAGGAATCATATATTTTATATGATATTATCATAAAAGTATCTAATTTCACATCTAATTTCCCATATAATCATTTAGGTGTCACCTTGAAACACTTATTAAATTCAATAGATACGAATGAATGGGATGATCGATTGTCAAATAAGACAATAGAAATTCTAAAGTGGATATTTTTTTTACCTTTAACCACATCATTATCCCTCCCCTCAATAGAAAAAATGATTGTATGACACTTCCCCTTATCCTACAACATAATAGTTTGTTGACATTGATCATGGTCACCAACCCTCTAACTTGGGAATTGGTTAGAATAAAACCCATTCTCCTTACACTTTAAGAACTTGAGTTGATGAGGTTCATTATTTGAATATTTATCTCTATTATCATCATTATCTAATAACTTCCCATCACTTAAGATGTAAATTTCCCAATTTTCACCCATTTCAAAATTAAAAAAAAGACTACTCCCCTAAAGAAATTTCTTCCATGATTCTTCCCACACATTGATCACAATAAAAATCATGGCTTCTTTTCCACATGTTTTTTATATTTTCTATTGAACAACATATTCAATTACTTATAAAAACAATGATATTGATATGTTAATCCAACCTCCATTTTCACCTTGATAACAAATAGCTAAAATACATTATATATAATTAAGTATCTTACGAAAGAAACCCTTTTCATATTTGGATTTAATCCATTGAATATATTATCTACCTTAATTTTGGGTCGTATAATAATTATATAAGTGTACCTAGGATGTTTTGTAAAATTAGCCTCATAGGTACTAATTTATTCATTATTGTTTTTCATTAACTCAAGAAACTCCTTAACCATCATCGTATGAAGAATTCAATGGAAGTACCTATTGGAAAATACTTTCTTGAACATGAAATTATATAGAGTTAATTTCACTATGTTGAATTTTAATATTGATACGAGTGTAAAACTGATTGGATTACCCTTACCAATAGTAGATAACAAAAATGACCCTATCATGTTCCAAACATTGGAGTATAGAATATGTATTTTTATTTCTACATATCTGTTTATTTTAATCTAATAGATAAAAAGAACCTTTGAATGGAGGTGTATATTTCCTCACGAACAACACAAAAAAATATTTTTCACTTTTTTTCTCATTTGGATGTTCCACATGATTCATAGACTGATAATGCTGTGTGATCATAGAAATGATATTCTTTATTAAAGATCCCAAAACTTTTTTAGGAGAACACTAATTTCTTTTCCAATCATATTCCTCAATAACGTGGTTCATTTGGGTTTCATCCATTGAATAAAAGAAAAATACTATATGAAATAGTAATCATGATAGGGAACCACATAATCTTGAAAAATATCTAATAGGATTTCAACATAATGACACAATATTTTAATCTATGACACCATAGGTTTATCCATGGGTATTCACGATCATATTATATGTAATTCCTTTATTATGTTTTGAAATGTGATTATTAATTCCCAAAGCATGTAGCAAGGGAATTTCATATCAGGTGTGAAGCAAGGTTCATGGTCATGCACTAGTTCTTGATTACGTCTTGATCATTATTATGTTTTTGGGGTTGCTACTCCTATGTATATATTTTTGAGAGCCGCATAAAGTTATATTATCTAGATATGGATTTATATAATATAAATCATGCACTCTATCCTTTTCCAAAATTATATGGTCTTTTATTATACATTAACTCATCCTAATACATATCCGTATACATGTTCTTGGGGGTCTGGAAAAGGTTTTTTTATCATAGATTCCAATGGTTAACTAAACATATCCTCTTATACCAACATTAGGGATCTAGGATTAAACCTAAATAGATATGAGGTCATTTTTTCAAGAATATTTGTTACATTACACAATAGAATTCCTTAGGACCATAATATTTTAGATTCATTGGAAATATGGAAATATAACAATTAGTTAATTTAAGAGCGACATCATGTCCCATTTTTTCTTCACAAATAGATTCATTGTTAGGATTATTACAAATAATACATATCTTTATAAAATAGGGAATGTAATTATAAGACTGGGTTATCACATATGATTAATAATGGTAAAAATGGATTAATGTATTCATAACAACCACATAAGGGTATGAGAACATGTGAAAAAAACTAAAAATAATACCATGCTTTTGAAATATTATAATATTGATTCAAGAAATAAATATTGTAAGTTCATAAGACATAAATCATTTGTAAATAAATGTACCTGATCTTTGAGAGAATAAAATTAGAATAAGAAATGAAAGTTTTGGAATACAACAATGAATGGAAAAAAATTTTCATATAAGTTAATGTTTACTTACAAGTCTATCATAGCGGAACATGTCCTTTTTTGAAATGGGTTTACTTCTCATTTCCAACCTTTCTTACTTAATTGGGTTCACTTACCATTCCATCACTATATTACTATTTATCGTACACTCTCATTCCAGCCCTGCATTACTAAACTGAGTTCACTCCCTATTCTATCCATATATATCTAAACCAATTTCACTCCCCATTCTAGTACTTTCTATCAAATGAGATATAAATCAGTATACAATGCATTAGAGGGAGATATAGGTACCAACCATCACATAAATAAAAATATATTTTTTGTGTTACAAAAGATCCTAAATATTCATCATATCATAACCCGTGAAATAAAAAGTGTTATCATAAATATTTCATCATATCATTACATGTAAAAAAGAGACACCTTTCATAATCATTTCACTATATAATAACCCATGAAGATAACCGGAGTTCATTAGAATTTAACATGGAATGACCTATGGAAGAGAAATGGGATTTATAAACATAATCTATTAAAATAATAATATGAATGTTATCATTGGATCGTATCCTCATTAAGCCATAGGTAACATAAATTTATGAAATCCTAACTGGAAAATTATTATAATGATCATTTGAATCATTTCATGAGAAAGATATTCGTTACACTTAGGAACAAGAATTTTAAAAACAAAAACTATTTTGACAAAATATTTCTTTTCAATTAACCATCAAAACTTATTAAGGATAATTTGTATTAATCATTGTTCATGATGTAAGAAATATTCATCAACATGTACACATTAGAAAATGTTCTCCTCAAATTTGCAGTGAAATACCAATGCTTACACATTTGGAAAAAGAAAAAATATTCCATTCAAAAAAAAATATAATTAAATAATATTTAAAAAATTAATTGTTAAATCATGAAAACTTTTTAAGAACATATTTAAATTACAATGTTTGGAAGGAAAACATATTTAAAAATTATGAGATAAATAAATTACGATTTATTAAAAAAATTATTTATTTTATTAAGATAAAAAGTCTATGAAATTGGTATCATTACTTGAATATATCAATAATAACTAGAGGAGAATAAATTCAATGATAATTTATGAGATGTAGATCATATAATTTCAACATTGGAGACTTGATCATAAACAATCCAGATAAACAATGAGATTGTAAGATAAAATAATCACCACTTAAAAACCTTGAATCATAAATAACATAAAGGAAGGAAATAAAATGAAACATAATATATCATGAGTATGAATAAATTCAGAATATATCATTTCAAATTTCTTATTTATACACCTCATGGAATAATATATGTTTATAAAATAATGTATTTCCTAAAGAATTCATATTGAGACAAAAACAATAACTCTTTGAGTAATATTTGAATCATAGTCCACATGAAATAATAACATAAATGTAATAATTAATTATCATCAAATTATTTATATTCATGATATATCATTTCACAGATAATTATGTACACCACAACAAATAAACGAGTAGTGAATATGGAATCATTATCTTAGAAATAAACGTGAGACTAGAATTCCACTTACCTTAACTCTTGAATTCCATCACACATTAAAAAATATTCTATAATAAATATATGTTTAATATAAGTCCATAATATGACCGTATTTATATATATCATACCCTATAATATATTCCTATGAACTTATATTACCCTCTTATAAATAGTTCCAGGTCAAAGTTATATTTCATGTAATAACTGATTTGTTTTTCGTATATGTTTTTGACTTGTTATTGTAGGTACTCTTACATAGATTATTATTTTATCATATATATAATCAAAAAACATCATATAAATATTATTTATAAATTTATTATATATGTATTAATATTAATTCATAAAATTTAGTAATACGAAATGAAATACATCATTCAGGGAAATGGTAGGCCGTATATACGCATGAAAATTATTTCCCAGTTTCATGATAGTTTGGTGGAAATAAATGTAAATGATATATTATAATTAAATATTAATTTTCATTTCATATATATCACATATTTTTATTAAAATAATAATTAATACATTCTAAGTACATTCTCAATGAAACACACCACTTCATGAGGCGGTAGTGTGCCAAACACACGAACAACATTACCGTATTCCCACAAAATGTAAAGCATGAAGGTACGAGTTCTATAATAATTATATAATCATAATAACATAATATGTATCATTAATATAATATATAAATACATTTTCATTCATTATTTCCAACCTTGAGTGGTGGTAATAGAAAAATGAAAGACATTAGTTCGCTAGGCGGTCGTTTTCAATACACATGAACGATGATTACATATCCATTTGATGTATGTTTGTATTTTTTCAATTTATAACCTTAATATAAAAAAATATTACAATATGTAAGATACGTATATTATTAAATAATCATGATATAAAAAATAATTGGATGGTTTTGAGGAAGAAATAAATGAAAAACGTTTTTGGTGAACGTTAACTCTTCTTTGGGTTTCCCCTTTTGGTTTTCATTAAAGTCCTTCCATGGATGTATTTATGCACAAATTAAGGTTTCATGTATGAGAATAAGTCTGTGGATAGGTAATTTGGGTAGTTATTGGCCAAATTAACTAGTTTCAATGGTGTGAAGTTGGGGGAGAGAGGGTAGCCTTTTATAATGTAGGTGAGTGGAACTCTTGTAATATTTTGGAATGAGAGAATCCCACCCGACATTATTTTCTTGAAAATTGGTTACAATAGTTGAAAAATATAGACCCTAAAATAAATATTCTATATATATATATATATATCCATGAAATCCATTTTGGAAATGTTTTATGGTCATTTTCACCTTATTTTCGATGCATAATCACTTGGTAAACACATTGTTCACTTAATAACCATGATTAATTTTAACTTCTTTCACAAGTAGTTTTTGTAATAAATTAAAATGAACTTATTATAAATTATAAATTATTCTGATTCAAAATATTTAATCTATTTTTTCAAATTAAATTCATATAAGTGGAAAAAATTAATATAAAATTAATCCTGTATATGTAAAATGAAATTAATTTTATCGAAATAATTTTCTAAAAGGGTAAAAAATTAATTTTATTAATGATAAAAAATACATAAAAATCATATTTATGATAAATTTGTATTTTCAAAAACATTTAAAGGCTTTATCAAAATATATGCATTTTATTATCAATATGTTTTCTTACGTAAAAATATTATTAATAATATTTAAAAATTTATTATTAATATTTATTTTTCTAAGTCCAATGACTATGATTTAACAGTTGAGTTGAAATGACTATATTAATATTATATTGTGGATTTGTTAAAACATAGTGTTGCATATAATCAAAACTAAGCTACTATCCCATATAGAGAAAGGCTAACGTAGTGTCATGGGAAATGAAAACCATCAATCAAATTTTATTTATTCAAAAAAAATTAATTATCAAATACTATGGGTGTTACATTATACTTGTTTGATCAAGGGAAGCATTACCTATCACCAATAGATGTTATGGGGAGTGGGGGATATTTTGGTAAGACTAATAGAATAAATCCTATTGAAGAAGAATATTTTACTAATTTTTGTGAGTATTAATCCATTAAGATATTTTAATATTTTTACATTTAATTTAAAGTTTATATGAAGGATTTTCCCACAATGGTTCATAGGTATATATTTACATTTGTTAATGGACATTATAATGAAAAATCACAAATTGATAAGGAAATATATCTAATAGAATAAGTCTTGGTTAAGAAATTATGTGAGTGAAAAAATACCACTTAACTCACTAAATAAAATGAATAAATTGTATTACATTCTCAAGAAATGTTCAAACATGTAGAAGAATACTTAAAAAAAAGTTTTTGTGTGAATAATTTTATAAATGGAGTTGTTTAAGAAATATTACTTGCTCTAAAATATATTGTAAATGTTAATAACTCTCAACTAGAAGTTAAAGTATGAAGGGTTAAAGAAAAAAAATATTCAGTGAGAGTAAAATTCATGGTGAGATTTTCATAAAGTAAAATGAATAAATTGAAGAAATGTTAAAATATCTTGAAAATCATAAGAAAACATTAAAATTATTTTGTCTTCTGCTGATAATATGATTTAAAAACCTAGAATATTCTCAATTTATATCTTCAAGGGATGTTGAAAATAGAATTTCCACTACAAATGTTTTTTAAAATACTAATTAATATAGAAGAAAGGATAATATTAGATCATTGAATCTTCCATATTTTGATAAATTAAAGTAAAAAAAGAATCCTTATATTCTAATGAATCTGTATGAACTAATTACATTACATTAAATCTATAAAAATATAAGGTAATATACATGAATAAAAAATAAAGAATTATATAAATGTTTATGAATGTAGAAAAGGAATAAGTTCATGATGAAGTGTATATAAGAAATATGTTCTTGAAGGACAATTTACTAGCTGAAATTATACTCAATAGAAGTGGATCTATTTTTTTAGATACTATGGGAAGAGTGGAATATTTTAAAACCAAGAAATTTTTTATTTCTATAGCTTGTAATCTATTATAAAATAGAGAAGATAAAAATTAATGGTAAGTGAGAATAATTTCTACAAAAATTCATCTAAGAGTAAAGAGAGTATAGTAAATACAAAAAAGCTTGTTAACATCAAATAGATTTTAATATCCTAAAAATATCTTTGGAAATTATAAAATATGGGGTATGATAAATGGTGAGTGGTAGTTTACTACTACCATGAACAACATATTTTAATATAAAAATAATAATTCCACAACTATTGAGTATTAATAAAAGTAAGATAGATGGTAGTTCAAGTTTATGGAGTAAAGAAAAATAATATAAGAAAAATATTACACCAAAGAGAAAATTAAATAAATATTTCATTCCAAATAAAAGATTATAATGTTTTTGTAAATACATGTCACTTAATGGAATGATTCATTTAATCCATGCATATATAATTTCAATAATTAAATCTAAAGTATAAAATTGAATCAATTATAGAAAAACACAAGTGTAATTGAATGGCCAAATACATGTCGCATAATTGATTTGAGATACACCAAAAGGTAACTCTGACGATTAAAATATCAAAATATAGGTAGTTGTGTGTACAATGTAATTTTTTAAGCCACAATCTTGATAAGTTAATGACAATATTTCTAGGTTAGGGGAAATTAGAAAAAACAGGAAGAAGGTTGATTTTGAAACCAATGTGGATGTAAAGAATAAATATCAATAGAGATG
Organism: Viscum album; assembly: GCA_963277665.1. Lineage (NCBI taxonomy): Eukaryota > Viridiplantae > Streptophyta > Magnoliopsida > Santalales > Viscaceae > Viscum > Viscum album. Next base: position 1,642,476,447 of record OY728131.1, on the reverse strand, counting down.
AATGGTTGAACATGTTCTAATGGTTTTCATTGTCATATTATTATATTATTTAGTAGTATATAGTTATATTTAATAAAAATAAATTCAAAAAATTATATGTTTCATGCTAGTATATGTGAAAAAACCCCCACACAACATAAAGTGTAAATGGAAGAAGAAATACATTCTACAAATAAAATAGATTCATGTAAAACTAAGGGTAACATGAAGAAAAATTAAATTAAATAATTAATTTATAGGTTGAAAATGTTTTTTCAATGTTTTTTTCTACCTAATAGGAAATTAAAGATCCAAATTATTATCCATTGATTCAATTTTTTTTATAAAAAACACGATTTTTGGTGAGGTATTTTAGTGGTATCCGTGATATAAAAAATAGAAGTATTAGTTCTATAGATAGTTAAATCCAAGATACTAATGTTTAAGAATTTAGGTTCTAAATATCCAAAAATTTATCATTGAATAACATATATGCCTATTATTTGGATGAAAATAAATAATTTTGGGATATATAAAATCTTGATAATTGATGTTTTTTTCATCTTGAGTTTTCTTTTCGATACATTAACATTATTATATAAAAAATAATGTTTAAATGAAATAAGAGAAAATTGATTTTATAGTGAAAGAGTAATTTACAAAGGCGTAAAAAATATTATTTAATGTTTCATCATTTTTGATCTCTTTGTAAAGATGGATGAAAAAATAACATTCATGAAAACCCATTGAAATCATCCTTTGAAATAGGAATTTATTATTTAGTATCAATTAGTATATATTTTTTTACCAATTATCTTACTCATGTTTTATAAATTTATCCCTACTCACCTAAAAATAGTGTTCGATGATATATGGATCATTGTTTCAAGAGAATTTATTCCATTCCCTCTCAAATAATTCGTGAGATAATTTTAGATAATTTGAAGAAAATGGGAGAAGATAAAATATTTGATGTAAATTTATCCCTCATACCATGATGTAAATAATGAGAAATATAATTTATATCATAAATGGAGAGGGAAAAGTGACTAGGAATATCCATCATTTAAGAATCATTAAATTTATTGTCAATATATGGGATACAAACTAATTGAATTCAAGGAGTATTTGGTACTGATAACAAATCCAAAATGGGAAATTGAAGTATCTAATGAATGATATTGATTTATTTTTATATTTATTTTCAATGGATTATGTTAATTTTATTCAGTGATTAAATGTGAAATGATGTTTCATAATATTATTTAAATTGTAAAATTATCTAATGTACATAATATAGAAGTATAATTCCCTCATAAGAAGGAACATCAGTAGATGAATGAAAGTGGAATACATGTTCCTGATGTATGGAGTAGAAATTCATATACATACTATTATCCATAAGAAACCACATAAAAATGATGATAACTTTTTTTAGAAATCTTCCAAGAACTTTTTAACTTTATATAATCAACATCAAAATTGAAACTAGAGAATATATAGTGTCAAAAAATGACAAAACATAGACAAAATATTGACCACACCAATATATGTGTGTATATATATATAAAATTTAACACATTAAGGGGAACCATTGAGTTATTAATTTACTATATAGATTATATATTGGAAGACCATGAGAATTATATAGTGAAAATAATTATTAGACGTTGTAAGTGCGGGTTGAACACCAAATTAATATGATAATAGATTTAATGAATATTGAAATCAAATACATATTTTCATTCTTACATGAAAAGTTTCATATATATTTATATAATAAGATGGTCTCATGATCACTAGGAGATGAATATTAATACTTTAATTTCTCATAAGAATAAAAAATAATAAAACATGCAGACAATCTTGTCATTGAATGATAAAATAATAGAATTAGTGTGTGTAGATGGTCAAAAAATGATATTTCATTATAATTGTAGCAACTTAACTTTGAATATTTCTATAAGTAGGAATAAATATCATTAATAATTTGGGAATATAAAGTGTATTCAAAGTTACCCAAATTAATGAAAACCATAAAAACTAAAATAGTATGAGAGAATGTAGAATCAATCCAAGAACTCAAATATATAATTGATGGATGAATCATTGAATATCGATGGATTTAATTACAATTTAATATATGTTATAAAAATTATATTTCATAGTATTATTTAGTGTGGTACAGATGCTAGATGCATATGTGATTAATAGAGACCCCATAAGAATATGATACAGTAGTCCTAAGAACAACATCTAAAACATCCATACAGGGAGTAGTGGAAATTAATGAATGGATTTTAACATTATTAAGATCATGATATTATGTGTTGTTTATGAAATATTTATAATCCATTCCAGTGGACACAAAAATAAAAATAGAGAACTAACCAGATGTATAAAAAACATTAGTAGTATAGATATCAGTAGTAGATAAATTAATAGATGACCAAAAAATAGAATTTGGGTATTGTTTAATAGTGATATATGAGAATTTTATTAACTTTTATCACTTGAATGAAGTTTACAAATATTAAAAGTTAACAAGAGTTTTAGAGTTCTATACTATAAAACAATGAAAAGAATGTGTATAGAGAAACATATAAAAAGATGTTGTGCACCAGAAAAGTTGCATATGGGTATGAATAAAGGAAAAATGGGAAGAATAATTTATGTACTTATGAATGGAATTAAATATATAGTATATTTTTTACATGTACAAGTAGTTTTAGTGTTTTTGAAGAAGACAAAGTTCACCAATAGGTTATATGATGTTACCACAAGAACAAGATTTGATATGGTCTGTTGAGTTCTCTAAAATTCATAATAAACATTACACATAGAGGGAATTGTAAAATATTATAGACCAATAGAATATTTGAATAAATGATATATGGATGATACCGATAACATTGTTTTTGAGACTATGAACTTCATAGGGAATAGAATAATCAATATAATTGAAGTGATAGTTCTATGAAGAAGTATATGTGTCCCAGTAATTTGGAAAATATAGTTTCTAGCACAAAAAAGGAGGCCTATTGTGTTCTTTAGTGAGATTCATGAGCTGTAATTTTTTAATGAAAAATATATATACTATAAGTTTAATGATTTGGTCATTTTCTAAAGAATTTCCAAAGACTATAGGAGAAGTGTTATGTGGAGTACATACAATATTACATGAATTAGTTTTTATTTTTTGTGAATTATAGGGGTAATACATGTCTAATAGAATATAGAGGATACATTTCATTGGAAATAATAATGAAGTTTAGAGATGAAATGGATAATGAAATAAATTATTAATCTTAAATTCTGTGTGATGTAAAAAATAATAATGATGATGTTGACCTAGATAGTCAAAGTTTAATATTCAAAAAGTTAACATCAAGATTCTAGTTTAGTTTTGAGAATGAATTTATAATATGACTTGACTCTAGATTTTAGGATGATTTGACGTTAATTAATATTCTTAGAATAATAATTGGATCAATTGAAAAATTTATGCATTATGAAAATATATTTAAATCCCCAAAATTATAGGTAAGGCTTTTGCTATAAAAAAGATGAGATCATTCAGAGAATCAAGGAGATGATGAGAAGGAATATTTTATAAATGAAGTAGCTAACTAAATCATTCAAAGATGATTTAATTGAGTCAATGTTTTTAGATGAACTTATCAAAATGTTTTGGAAAAAAGTGAGAATAATAGAACATTAGGTCATCGAGAATAATTTTAGAGCTATGAAATTCTATTTACCATATGTAGAGCAATTTTAAAATTTAGGTGCTCCAGTAGAAGAAGAAGTTTACATAGAATAAGTATTCAACATAGAGTAAAATTATAAAATTATTGGTGTTAGTAAAATTTAATATCATGATTCATTGTGAATAAGATATTTATTTTCAGTTAAGGAAAATAACATCCCACACCCCTTTTAATTGATAATAAATTTTTTTTTCTGGAAACTCCATGATTTGATGGGTGTCAACGCGACAAGGATTTGGTTCTCACATTATGTTCAATCTACATAAAATTACATTCACCATGATTACCTTTCTTTATATGCTCAACATAAGGGAAAATGCATTATGGATTATACTAAATATCCATAAAACATAACTAATGATAGAGGTTTGATAATCCCAAATGAATTAAAATATTAGGTTAATCTTAACCAAAAAAATTTGGTCACCGATAATTCAGCCCCTCCACCTGGGTTTCCATGAATCATTTGGGGCTCTCACTCACATAAATTTCTGAAAAAAATATCATTTAAAAAAAATATTATACTTTTTTCATTGAATATTTTTTATTTAAACAAATTTATATCTTGAATAAAATCACTCTAATATCACTAATGGGATTCGTTTAATAGTAACATGATTATTAGTAGTGTAAAACAACCGATAAAAAAGTGGATTTATCTTTATGAAATAAATATCCTAAAATTATCATAAAATAGATCATTGTAAATATTGGTTATTTATATGTTTTAGCATCTATCTTATTTAAAATCAATAGTTTGTGCTTCAAGAATATCATAGGGATTCTATGAATAAAATCACCCACATATGAGGGAGTACACTAGATAAAGGATCAGTAAACATATTTATATGTTACCCAAATGTTGATTGGGTGATAATTCCTTAATTAAGAAACAATAAACAATATTTCATAAATAACAGTGTTTTAGGAAATCTTTATAAAAATGAATATCATGAAATTTTCAAATTAAATTAATCCATACACCAGCTTCCCCACCCATAACATAAGATATCATATCTCATATATTTCTAACATCTAGTACATATTATTTGTAATGTATTATATGTGAAACCAATATATGACTGTAGCATTCATCTAATATTTCAATGAATAAATGCAATGCATTAATGAAATGAAATTTGGTTAGAGAATTGATAAAACCAATTAGGAAAATATTATATAATATTGTATAATATATAACACAAATATTCATCTAATACATATTAATATATTAACATATTATATATATATGGAATATTATATTCATTATAGATGTATTATATTAATGATAATATACATGCATTTTATTCATGCATTTAAATGAACACAATATTCTACAATTTTCACATGGACGTGTATATGAAATTTATTCTTGTATTTTAGTGAATATACACGAAAATAAACAAAAATAAAACCCATGTACACTTGATCTACCACCATCCCCTAGAATCATCCATCCATTCACTAATATTTATCGAGATGATCCTACCCGATCAAAATCACATCTTGTTCTTAAATATAAAAGTAAAAATAGGATTTTAATGTTAATAGAAGTGTTTATGATGGGTGTGAAAAATATATCTAAATAGGGTATCACTGTATTCCAATTTTATACACTATCATATATGTATATTGTTGAGGAAAATAAACATTTCGCACATGTGTGTTGGACTTCATGTGCTAATGAGGAATCTATGACTCCCTATATGTTGAATAACCATGTTCTCACTGGGAAACCCCAACACTTGATTAGAACTAATTTAATTTTGTTCCATAATCCACCTTATGTATACACAATGTGTAAAAAAATCAAGTAATCTTGTGTCATCTCGGACACCCAACTAACTATTCCAACCTCATTCAACTTAATCTAGGATGTCCTAACCATCACATTTTGTGCCACTATACCAGATTCGCAGCCTATACACAAAGACTAGGTGAATAGTGACCTAAAAAACTCAAACTAATACCAAATGATTCATGGAACAATAATATATCCATATCATAAATCACTTCCTCACCACTAATGGTTGAGATCATCATCATTATATTAAATAAAATCATGACCCATCCTCTTTCATGCGGTCCTCTTACCAATCTTACTCTAGGAATAGTCCATCTACCACCTCACAATACTTAAGAAAAGGTCACACATCCAAGTCCTCAGTCATACCATCACCCAATCGCCATGTTTCTTATCAAAAAAATCCTACTACGGAATGGTTTTTCTAGAATAATGTCCACGTATCTAATAGAAAGGTCCCATTATGACGATAAAATCCAACCAAATAAAGGAAAAGTAAACGGACAAGATCCTATCCTCCACCAAAAATATTCACATAACACTAACATGTGGAACACAATCAAGGATCATAATCCATTACCCATATCGCTAATTAATCCTAGGGTACTATTATATCAAAACAAAGTCACTCATATTAAACATATCCCATCCCCCAAATAATGGAATCCACAATGTCCCCTATACCCACCACGATATATGAATTTTTATACCATCTATTATATGTCACCCCTATGTGATCTCTTATCTTGAAATGTCATCCTGACCCTGGACATAGGATAAGGGGTCCAATCAACAAACCAAGAAATATCCTATCTCAATATTGATACACTGTGGACTATCCTAAGTCATAGTTGAATAATACCTTGGAAATAATCATCAATATTTCTCATCCAAAACCCCAGACCCATACTTAGGTCTCCTCTTACATCTCTTAGGGTTGAACGCTCAACCATTCACCTGGAGGAACTACATTTTCAACTAATATGTATTTTCCATTATGAATCATCCAACTAATAAGACTCGCTAAGATCATAGTCCACCCTCAAGAGGGTGTTCCCTATCACACTGATATGTAAGACCATCTCATTCATTATCATAGGTTATAGTCCATCTATTATATATCCAACTCTCCAAAGCGACACAAAACTAGGATACCTATGTCAAAAATCAAACATAGATACCCACCTATGGCCATAAATCATCTAAATTAGGTCTCCTTCGCCTTGAAAACATAATCACTAGGTGATCCCAACTTTATATGGTGATAAAGAACACTGTTCTCCAGCATAGGATGTTAAAACCCCTTCCATATCCACCAATCATGTCCATATAGGGATTTATATCCTCTACCTGTACTAATGAAAAATTCATTATGTTGATAATTTATGAATTTGAGTAATATGATTGTATATTATAGGGCCCACATACCTGTAAAATTGAGTTACTATCCGAGAACCACATTGTGAATCATCATATAATCTCATTCATGCATTATCGAAGATCATCATCCCACCTAAGATTATATATCAAGCCCGAAAATATAAATAATTAGTTTGAAAAATGAAAATTAATTATTCAACATAAATTTTATAGTAATTTTTTATAGAAAAATCACTATGATTCATTATTTTTCTGAAACTGCTCTTAACGACATGTGATCAGCCTTTCAGGTCCTCCCCATACCATGGTGAAAAAACACCCATCATTCTTGATTAATTCTATGAGGATCATTTTTAATTGACTGGGAAACCCTAGCATAAATAAATATGAATCATAAACATGAGAAACTAATAAATAAAAAATAAATAAATTTATAACATTACTTGAACCTGATGTAAGAATACATAATGAATAATCTCCTATAATGGGGGATTAAAGGAGAGCAATAGATAGGGGACCGGTAGTAATTTCATTCACCCAACACCTCAAACCCCTTAATACATTAATTCCCTTTTCCATGAAAAGGAATAAATCCCCAAATATAAAAGAGGCTACTTAGGATCCATTAAAGGCATGATTATGGGTTCACGATGTAAATTTCCTATGACTCGAAGATTTCATGGCCTAAAAATGGCTTCCGACCTTAAATTATAAAGGTAGTGGTGAATTTCTATAATCTAACCCCATTGGTTGAATAAAACCTAGTTAAAATAATTAATGAATTCCATGATTTTCATGATTTCTTTTTGGACCCAAAAAACCCCTTTAGAGAGTGAACATCCCCTCATTAAACAACCTTCATTGTGTGAATGAGTTAGTCACCCCATGAATGGCCTGTTTTTGAAAACATTTTATATTCCAACAACCTAACCCATATATGATATCTAATTGAGCCCCATAAGCATAAACCAAGACTCTATCCATGTTTTAAAACACCATTTACGGAATTTTAAGCACTAAAAATTCCAATGTATGTCTTAGTTATCAAAATGACCAACCCTCAAAACAAAATGTAAATTCTTCCATAGAATAACAACTAAAAAATATATGGGTAATTTCACTAACATTAATAATAACATATATATCCATATATCATGGTGACCTAGTATTCCAACACAGATCTAACTATGTTAATTATTGAGTATTATGTTTTATTAATATATTATATATTGGGTTCTATTAAGGGTTTTATATCATCTGGTCTAACAAAATGAGAATATATATATGAATAAAAATATCTTCATATTCTTAGGGACTTTTTAGGACACCTAATAATTCATCATGGTCTTACCCTATATGTACACTTTAAAAGTATATATCTTTTTATTTTTTTATAAGTGGAATATAGATTATTTTGAATTAGGAGCAATGGGACATGAAGAGCCATTGGGGAAATAATAAATTCAATATAATCCTATTGCAAAGGGATTTATAGTTTTCATTGGTGAAATACCATTGTTTTTAATATATTGTATTTTGGTTAGCACAAGTGTGATATGTTTTAACAGAACATGAAATTACTATTTAACTACCTACTTATTATTTTTACTTTTTCATGATTGTTAGGATGACTGCTTTAGTTTTCATATGTGGATTCTAGTCAAGATTAATTTTTTATGTATCTATTTTATTTATTATTTATTCTTTGATGAAATAATATATCAAAATTTTCTAGACCCTCATCTATTATCAGAAGCATCTATGAATATAGGGAGGCACCCATGATATCTTGTACTATTTTGGTCTGTGCCATGTAGTTTTATGCCTGTATGGGTCATGAGTAGTCTTATTAGAAACACCTATGTATTCCTACCCATGTCATAATTGGATGTTACATAGTACTAAAAATACTATAGATCATGTACTCATTTTTTCACATATTTTTAAATGTAAAAGTCCCAATAGATCACATAATTTTTATTTTTTATTTCTACATAAAACAATCAGTGATTATATTTTCTAATAATTAATATTTATTAATATTTATTTATTTAAAAAAAATATACTAGTAATTAATAATTAAAATGTATTTGGTTATGTTTAACATTTATATATCCAATGTGATAAAATTAATGACATATTAGAAGTAAGTCATTACCATTCACCTTATAATTACATAGAATATTTATAATACAATCCCGTTATAGAATATATATAGATAATTAAATATATTTATACATACACTAAAACGTCTATCCAAAAAAATAGAATTAAAGAAATTATTTCTAAGTAATGGTATATGATTTTTTTTAAAATGATAAAATAAAATCAATTTTTTTGAATGGTGTAAACATATTTTAATTTAATAATTCCTGAACTAATCTATTAGGTATAAGTTGATATTATGTTTTTAATATTAATTATTCAACCCTTAGTATAATTTATATATTTATTCAAACCTCTCATTTATTCCACTACCATATTGAAAATACAATCAAATGAGAATAAAATATATATTTAAATAAATTAAATAAGGTGGTTAATTGTTTTCTAACACTATCATCTTCATATAACATTACACATTCTATTTAATATTTTTCCTTTATTAATACTCAGTTTTTACCAAACTATTTTCTTATTTTCATATTTGATTCCCATATTCAATTGTAGAGGAAATGACTATCACAATATCATTTTGTATATAGTCATATAATCGAAATATTTTACTCATTAAACATACATAAGAACTTTGAACACATATCTTGTTATACTAACATTAATGGATGTTCCCATGATGATATAATGATCAGAGGATCCTTGTATGATGCACCAAAATATCATATTTTCCACAAACATAAAACTACACACACAATGTGAAAACTGTGGTTATTTTGACCATTTTCAATAAAAATAAAATTTTATTCGAGATCTAAATGGCATAAATGATCATTTTAATTATAAATAATACTAAATAGATATTTTTTTTTTCATATTACACTTCCCATATATAGTTTAGTTTTTACAAAAGAGATCCTTAAAATTGACCATTAAAATTACTTGTTTAATAAAAATTGATAGAATAGATTATTTAATAAATATTACTATAACTAAGATACTTATCTATGATATATAAATGGACTACAAATTTAATCTAAATCTTCAAAACATTAAAAAAATATCAATAATAATTAAATGGTATCTTTATTTTAGCTTCTTTTATGATATTATAAAATTACATAAATGATATGAATACTAAAACCAAAATATATAATCAATTAAATTGATATTATTATGTGATTAAATAATATAAACCATTACTTATTATACTGAACTGACCCGGGTTACCCTCAATAATGGAAATCGAACCGATCTATCACATACATGAAGGGAATTCTTGATCCCCATGGGTTGGCGAGAAGAAAGCGACCATCGAACAACAAAACCGAGGGATTGATTTATCCAAACCTGAACACCCCCTTAGAATATATATATATATATATGAAATAAGAAGCAAAAATAGATGATAAAAAACATATAAGTTCCATAACTATATGAATATAGTGGAAATAGAAAACTATGAAAGTATCTATAAACATATGAGAAATCCAACAGAAAAAGACTAAAAATCAAATAGCTATTCCAAATGCTAGTACAGAATGACTACCACTATATCACTACTAGATGAAATGATCCTCACTACCTCAGTCTAGCACATTTCTATTCCCCTCATCGGAATACAAAAAATGGTCTACACACCACCTAAGAGGCTTGTAGGGTTTTAGATAATAATATTATTAGGATCCCACCCAGGTGTTCCATAACTAGTCTCAGTATAAAAAATAAAAGAATTATCATTATTAATAGATCCTGGAATGATAATGGAAAAGAAGTTTTATATAAAACATGGAAAACATTTACCATTTTTCATTACTCTAAAAAAATTTATATCAAGTTCAATGAACATTTTTAATATAATTTTCCACAATATTAAACATGCATATCAAGGCATACCCAGAAAGTGAATAAATATAAAATAGAATAATAGGTATCAAAACACCAAGTAATAGTATTGGTACAGGCCATAAACTACTCATACCAAAATAATCAAGTGCATAAATTCTAATCATAAAACAAAGGGCCTTGGTAGCATAGGAATACCCCATGAGTAAACCCCTTAAAATGTCAATATCGGTCCCCTAGGACAACAGGACATGGAAGCATAGGAATGAACCGAGAAAATCCTCCATGTTAATAAGAAAACAATGGATGATGTTCCCATGCTAATACTTCCACATAATTACCCATGATAACCGTTCTAATCTTTTTCAATATTTATTTCAATTATTTAAAAACCATTTGAGTACCATTTCAACATTCTTTTCAATGCTTCCAAAATTCCTATTTTTCATTCCATTTTTCAAAAATTTGGGAAAAACCATTTTTCATTAAAAATCATTTTTAACACACAAAATACAATCATGCCAATATCAATATAAAAATATATTGTAAATTAGAACAAAAAAGTTCATCAATGATGGCTAGAGAAAAAAATACCTACTTCAAAATTCAGGTCGAACATGCTCACAACGGAATTATAAAAGCAAAAAAACCCAACAAATCAATAAAGGCCCTAAAATGAAACACATGCATATATTAATTCAATTTAAAATTAAGGGGTTTGGTGGATGAATGAAAACCCACATATGTCAAAGAATAATGCCTACTGTACCATGACCAATAGAAGAAAATGCATTTAGAATTAGATTATAGAATGAATATAGGAAGAAACCAAGATTATAAACATTCTTAGAAAAATTGATCCAAATACACCACCCAATGGTGATACAGTGATCAGAGGGAACAAAATAAGGAAAATGATACTCACCCTGAGATATACACTAAACCCACAACCTAGATTGAGTGTCAAATATATTGATCTCTAAGGGGTTGATTCTCTCAAAAATGCCTTTGAAGTGACATAGATTGAGAGCCACGATGAACCGGTAAACAAACTGAAACAAAATAGTTTTTTTGTTGTTCTTAAAAATTATGTGTGGGTCATTACACAACATTTATCCATGTAAAAAGACTTGAAACCCCCTCCATGATCCACATACACAGAAAAAACAATTGCCTCAGATTAAAAAGTCACATTTTAATAACTCATGTCGTGTATATCATGGTCACGATGTGTGCCATTTAACTGTGTGAAGTTTTAGAGAACCTATCATTTTTCACATAACATTACACGATTTTAATCACAATTATACATTAAAGTATAAGACATGGATCGTGAAGTCTAGTGTCTTTGAAGACTAAGTACATAAAACATAAAACATGGGGATAAAAAAGATTCTTTATTTAATCTCAATAAAAATTTCATAACATCCTTTGATCCCTTAAATATATATAGGGTACCCTGGGGAGCACATGAACAATGGGATGATCTAAAAAACCTAGTAAGGGAAAGAACATGATGATTCATCTTAAGAGAATGAGTTAGAAGCATTGACATAATGATATCCAAAACCTAAAACATATGAAATCATATCATATAAGCATGGGATTATATAAATATAGAATCATATAAATGTGAAAGAATCATAAAATATGTATTTTCTAAAGGTCACGTCTAACCTCCTTTCCCGATTCCCATTTTAGTACAGGTTAAGGATAACTGCCAATCCCTTTCACATCACATGTCATGAAACTTAACTTTACCCAATGCATTGAAGTGATATCTAGGTTCACCCATATAATCATTTTCATGAATATTCTTTCCAAATAAATAATCATACATAATCAACCATAAATAAACATAAGGGTACCCATGGAATGAATTGGGTATCACAAATCATGACAAAATGCATAACCAATGGATGTATCATGAAATTGTCCATGAAAGAAAGGATTTAGAACATAAATTGGCCTTAATAAGATAAAATATGCATATAAAATGATACGTGGGGTCTAAGTGAAGTGACAACAAATAATAAATGTATTTGAGAAACATTAGCGTTAAAACATTTTTCTGCGGTTTTATGTAAAATACTCTAGATCTTTTAAAATAGAAAAGAGGGAAATATTTCATTTAAAAATAGAGTTGAAACAATAAGGTTTTCATAATAAAAATAAGTATTTTTTAAATATAATTCTATCTTAAAACATAGCATAGAGTTCACTTGAAATTGGGTAAAAATTTGGGATGTTCACTTAAAGCCGGTTTGATTATCAGAAAGTTCTAAAGAGTGAATCTTTTAAAAACATATATATCCTCAAAAAATAGTGAGAAAAGATTATTCATAAATGAATTTTGTTAACAAAATAAAATTTATAATATTTTAATAAAAAGATAATATAACACCATTTTGATAAAAATAATGATAAGGAAACCTGAAGGAAAAAAGAAGGTTTGGGTAGAATTTGTTACGATTTATCGGCATGGTGTCATATCTACCTAGGAGGGATTGATGAGAGAGAAAATGGGTTTGAAATAACTTATAAATCATTAGGGAAGTATGGGTGAGGTGTGTAATCATTCCGCATACTTAGGGGTTAAACATTAAATGGAATAGCATAGAGGACTACTTGATTAAGAGTGAAATGGAGAGGATCCCTTACCTTTTGTTTGATGGTGTTCTCCACTTGTTATTAATGACATTAATAAAAAAATTATGTTTATTAGTTAATAAATACAGAACCAATTATATATCTAATTGATTTATTATAACCCTTTTTTGTTCATTCAAGACATTTTTAATTGGTTATAATGTTCAATTTCACTGTTCTGGATCATTTTCTTACATGGGTTTAATGACTAGTTTGCTTATATTCATGTTTGGATAAACCTGTAAGATGAAGGATTTTGTCCATAATTGAAGTTATATTATTTTATTGAAAATTCAGTAAATTAAATGGTGTCAAATTTAATTTTGTTACTTAGAGTGATGTCGAATTATTATATATATCTTTAGTGACATCCATTTTGGTTAAACGGTGGGTTTGATTACAATGAACATGTTTTGATTTATAAATTAATACCATTAGTAAAAAGGATTACCAAAACATAACAAGGATATTTTACATATATAATAATCTTGTTCAACCAGAAAAAAAGTTTTTAATTATCAAAATTAAATATGTTAATAGAAATTGATAAACTGTTGTCCTTGAAGGTGCAAAATTAGCACATCTCAAATGGTGCTTTCATTTCTTTCAAATAAAAGGTGGGGAAAGGAGAGAATTTAAATAATTATCCCATTATCATCATATCATCCCAGTACATGTTTGTTACAACAGTTATCATAATATTTTGGTGAATGGAGGTGAGGAAAGAAACAAGAAATGAAAATAAATTAAAAGAAATGAATGCGTTGGAAAGATGAATTTGCCTCTTGAGTCTACCTCCATTCAGAAAAACTTAAGGGGAGATGTTTTTCTGTATTTTGAAGAGACTAGGGGACTTTGGAAGTGGTGGAGGATATTGGGGAGATATTTGGGCATAATATGGTCAAGGAACAAGGCTTGAGAGGAGATAAGATAAGAGGGTGTGAGGGAGGGTTTTAAAGTGGAGGAGAGGGGGGTTTTCAAAATTTTTAATCATTAGTTTATTAATTCCCCTCAAGAATAGAAATAGTGAGTATTACATTACAAAAAATAGCATAAAATGCATGTGAGTTCTAGATTTTGGTGCTTACATCACTTGTAATGTTAGGAATAGTGTATTTGAATTATAATGTATTTATACGATATATTAAAGTAGTTTACTATTCACTAAAAATTCAAGTATTTCATAAAAATACTAAATATTCTCTGTAACCATTTTTCAATGTGTATAATACAAAAATGAAATCCATATTTCAAGAATAATTTTATAAATACGATTAATTTAATATTTCATTAAAATCATAATTTATTATTAAAACCCAATTTTAAAACATTAATTTACTTATACTAAAATATAGGTATATTGTACTTTCAACTTGAATATTACTTATATATTATCATAGGTAATGTTTCTATTCATTAGGGTATATCACTATTCATTATGGTATATAACTATTCATAAGGGTATGTTACAATTCATAAGGAAAAGTTACTATTTTCCCAAAATTATTTTTTTCTCATCGGACTCCATGTAACTTATTGGTCATAACTATGTCTGTCAGATTTTTGAAATTCCAAACACAGAAGTGACAAACTTATGTTTAAGGGTCAAATAGAACTTAGTAGTTAATTATGTTGTGATTTCATATGACATAATTATAAGAAATAAAATTACATTGTAAAATTTGTGTCATTACATTTTCCCCCTTATTAAATGTCACCCTCGAAATTTAATTTTACATTCTAGTCCATAAACAAGAGTATGCACTTTTCCTTCATTGTTTCCTCCAGTTCCGATGTTTCCTCTTCATACTTATGGTTTCTACATAGTACCTTGACCCGATGGGTAGTATTGTTTCATAGAACATTGTCTCTATGATCAAATATCTTCACTGGCTGATCCTCATAGGAAGGATCATCCTCCAACTATACCACCTCTGAAGAGAGTACATGAGAACAGTCTGGTATTTAAATCCATAAGAGGGATACATGAATGACATCATGTACATTTGACATGGTAGGTGAAGGTGCCAGTTAATAGAACACATCCTCACCGTGATCAATAATCTCAAAATGGATAATGTACCTGGGACTTAACTTCTCTTTCTTTCCAAACCTCATGACCTTCTTCCATGTAGATATACGTAGAAATATAATGTCTCCAAAATTATGCTCATGGTCTCATCGAAGACTATCTGCATAACTTTTATATAGACTTTGGGCTTCCTTGATATGCTACATAATGTTTTTCACATTCTCCACAATTTCTTCGACCATTTTAGGTCTAAATAGATTAATATCACTAACTTCATCCCAACACGATGGTGTTCTACACCTTTTCCCATGAAGGGATTTATATGGTGCCATTCAGATGCTCATGTGAAAACTGTTGTTGTAGGATAATTCAACTAGTGGAAGATGTCTATCCCACCCTCTGTTGAAATCCACAGAACATGCTCTCAACATGTCTTCCAGTGTTTGAATTGTCCATTCCGATTTTCCATTAGTTGGAGGAATATATACCGTACTAAAATTTAGTTCTATACATAGAGAATATTGGAGACATCTCTAGAACATTGGGGTTAATCTAGGATCATGATTGGATACAATAGATAGTGGTACTCCATGTAGCTTTAACACTTCTTTTATATATATCCATGCAAGTTTATCCAATGACAAGTCCTCTTGAATTGTGATAAGTTGAGTCATCTTTGAAAGACGACCCACAAGGACCCATATAGAATTGTTTCCTATAGATGTCATTGGACGTCCAGTGACAAAGCTCATGGTAATGTTCTCCAACATCCATGTTAGTATGGGTAGTGGTTGCATCCTTCCCTTATAAATTTTCTTCTCAGCCTTCACCTGTGAACTTACCACACACTTTAATGTATATTTATCAATCTCTCTTTTCATATTGTCCCATAATATTTTTTCTTAGTGATCTCAATACATCTTTGTGATCCTTGGGTGGATATATAAGGTTGATCTATGTGAATAATTCAAAATATCATTCTTTATATCTTTATATTATGGTACACATAATCATGTCCCAAATCAAACAAATCCTTCTTCATCAATTATGAACTTTGAGGATTTCCCATTTCTGAAAGCTTATACCCTTTTTAGAATTCATCATATTTTCATTAACCATCCCTTATTTTCTCCAAGGGAGATGGTTTAAAATTCATTTGAGAAAGTATTTACAATGCCCCTCCCTTAATGATTCCCATTTTAATCCTTTGAAAATAAAATAATATTGAGTCATTTTTCAATTCTCATTTTTGATAAAGATGCAGAATAATTTATACATAGAGGATCTGCCACCTTATTTTCCTTACCGGGAGAGTAGTTTATTGATCAGTCATATTCATTGATTAGATCTATCCATATTTGTTGGAGTATATTAATAAATTTTTGTGTAAATATATATTTTAAACTCTTATGGTCTGTATATATCCCCCACATCTCCCCATAGATATATATCCA
Source organism: Viscum album (assembly GCA_963277665.1). Taxonomy (NCBI): domain Eukaryota; kingdom Viridiplantae; phylum Streptophyta; class Magnoliopsida; order Santalales; family Viscaceae; genus Viscum; species Viscum album. The sequence continues at coordinate 1,642,459,419 of OY728131.1, read as the reverse complement.
CCTGATTTTTTTAATGAAAAGATCATAGCCGCCAACTACAGATCATGCATAAGATAGTTTTGATAATGGATTTTTAGATACATTAAGCCATAGGCTATCACATAGTCATTTTTCCTCATATTACACCAAAGGTTGACATATAATATTTCCATGAACAACATCCCCATAAAACATCAACATTATATACAATACTCATAGAAGTTTTCCCTAATGATATTATATCATTTTAGGTGGGGAGTCCAAGTTCTTATAAAACATGAAATATATACTAATAAGACATGAATTAAAATACATTATGACATATACAACTTTGATGTATTTGTTACATGTAATTGATCCATCGTTATCCACTATAGAATGGGACCTACAGTGCTCCCTTGATCATGGATATTGTTGATTCTAATCAAGATTCTTAGCCCTTGAAATAGATAATTGTGTAGGATAAATTCCAACTTCTCTAAATTTATGACATAAAACTATGTATGATGCCTTAGATGTAACTTTTTTTACATTCAGAACATTATTCATTTTTCAGCAGCAACTGGCGACTTTGTGCCCAATCTTTCCACAGTTAAAACATCTCCATGTCCCTTTGTGACATTCCCCTTAGTGCCTCTTTCCACACTTGTTGGAAAAATTAATTTGGGTATTCTTTCCTTTATCACCATTATCTAATTATCCTTCATTATATTACATCTTCCTCTTCATTGAATCCACTGGGAATTCAACCAGCTACAAATTTTTAATTGTTATTTTTGATAGTTGGTTTGGTATAATAATGGTATGGCATTCTTGAGCTCCCATCTGATCTGGGATATCGTTTTGGCAGTAATAACATAGTCCTTCACATCGGTTGATAATCTAATTCATCCTATTACCATCCATTTTCTTGAATAAAAAGAAAATCTGGGGATGAGTATGACATAAGGGGGAAACCAGTGACATTAATAGGATAACTTAGAAATTACACTTACCTCTTTATCTTATGTGTTTCTAGGCCTCAGTTCATGTTATTGATGATCTATCTCCTAATTTATATTCTTATGGGATCCTTTTTTGTTCCCATAAATATTGGTTCGTACTAATCTTATGAAATTATCAATGCATATACCCCAGGAGTGTCAAACCACGAGTGAAGCAAGGCCAGTTATCATTTACAATGATACCTTGGGTCAAGCCTGAAACTCCTTATCATAGTTTTAAATCCTAGGTACATCTGTTCCAAATCCACCTCTACCTGTTTTTATCCAGATAGAGATGTATATGATTGATAAACAACTTAATCTATACTTACCAAAATTTAGTAATGTTTTCTTATACTTTGTCTCATCTATAAAGTTCTCACTAAGGTGATCTATTTCTAATCTTCAAAAATAAGTAGACCATCCCCTGATATCAATTTTACCAACCCTAGCCTTTTTCACATTACATTTCATGATTCTATGCATAATTATATATCAGAGTACAAGCCATGTATCATGAAGTATAGTGTCTTTGAAGACTAAGTACATAATATATAAAACATGGGGCTAAAAAACATCTTTATTTAATCTCTATAACAATATCCTAACTTCCTTTGATCCCTTACATCTATATAGGGTACCCTGGGGAAAACATGAACAAAGGGATGAGCTTAAAATCTTAGTTTGTGAAGGAACATAATGATACAAATTAAGAACATGAGTTAGGAGGTAGGACATAATGACATCCAAAGCTTGGAATCATATCATATAAGCTTGGGATCATATAAACATGGAATTATATAAATGTGTAAGAATCAAAAAACTTTTCTTTAGTACGGGTCAAGGAAAACCACCAATACTGATTCCAATTTTAGTATAGGTCAAGTCTAACCACCAATATGGAATCCCATTTTATTTTAGGTCAAGGCTAACCGCCAATCTCAATTCCCATTTTAGTATGGGTCAAGGATAACCGCCAATCCCATTTCATATCACATATCATGATACATAGCATTACCCAATGCATTTTGCCACTACCTAGGTTCACCCATATCAAAATTTTCATGAATATTATTTTCACAAAAATAATCATACATAATCTACCATACATAAACATAAGGTTACCCATGGAAATAATCAGGTACCACAATCTTGACATAAAGCATAACCAATGGGTGTATCATCAAAGTGTCCATGAATGAATGGTTTTAGAACATACATGGATGTTAATAAGGTAAAATAGGAATATAACATTGTATGTGGTGTCAAACATAAGTGAAAACATATAATAAATGTATTTGAGAAACATTATCATTAAAAAATTTTTGTGTAGTTTTAAGGAAAACACTATAGAGATTTTAAAATAGAAAATAAGAAAATCTTTTATATAAAACCAGATTTGAAACAATAAGGTTTTCATAACAAAATGACTTATTTTATAAAGATAATCGTGGCCTAATAAATATGATCGAGTGCACTTGCAATTGTTTAAAAATTTGGGAAATTCCATTAAAATATGTTTGTTTATCATAAAGTTCAAAGGAGGGAATCTTTTAAAAACATATATATCCCCAAAATAGAGTGATGAAAGGGTATTCATAAATTAATTTTGAAAAACTAAATTGAATTTATAATATGTAAAAAAACAGATAAGATAATTCTATTTTGATATAATGAAATATAAGGCTACCTGGAAGAACAAATAAGGTTCATGTAGAATTCGTTATAGTTTATTGGCATGTGTCGGGTGTACCTAAGATGGATTAATGAGATAGAATATGGGTTTCTCCTCACATATAAATCATGATATAAGTATTGGGGAAGTAAGTAATCATATCCCATCCATAATGATTGAACATAAAATGGCATATCATAGAAGACTACTTGATTATGAGTGAAATGGAGAGGATCCCTTACCATAAGTCCGGTGGTGTTCTACACTTGTTATTAATGACCTGAATAAACAAATTGGGATTATTAATTAATAAATCCAAAAACACTTCTATATTTAATTGATTTATTATAACCATTTTTAGTTCATTCAAGACCTTTTTATTGTTTATAAGGTTCATTTTCATTGTTCGAGATCATTTTCTTAATTGGTTTTAATGACCAATTCACTTATATTCATGTTTGGGTAAAAATGTAAGATGAAAGTGGTTATCGAGAATTAAATTTATATGATATTAGTGAAAATTGAGGAGATTACAAGGTGAAAATTTTAATTTGGTTACTTAGAGTGAGGTCGAATTATTATTTAAATCCTTAGTGACAACCATTTTTTGTTAAACAGTGGATTAGATTACAATATACATGTTTTTCTTTACAACTTAATACCATTACTACAAAATGATTACAGAACCATAACACAGATATATTATATATATAACAATTTGGATAAACTATGATATAACTGGATTCCTAACCAAAATTTTATATGACAATAGAAATTGATAAACCATTGTCCTTGAATGTTCTAAAATAGGACATCATTTATGGTGCTTTCATTTATTTCAAATAAAAGGCGGGGAAAGAGAAAAGATAATGAATTATTCCACTAGCATAATATAATACTGGTATATGTATGTTACTAGAGTTATCATACCATTTGGTTAAAGGGATGTGAGGAAAGAAACAAGAAAAGAAAATAACTTAAAAGAAATGACAGATTTGGAAATAGGAATTTACCTCTTGAGTCTACCACAATTGAGAACCTCTTAATGGGAGAGGTTTTGGTATTTTGAAGAGACTATGAGAATCTGGACATGTGGGAGGAGATTTGGGAGAGATTTGGATAGAATATTGGCAAGACACAAGGGTTGATAGGAGTAAAAAGAATAGGGCGTGAGGGGGGGGGGGATTATAGTGGAGAAGAGAGGGTTATCATAATTTTTTATCATTAGTTTATTAATTCCCCTCAAGACTAGAAATAGTGATGATTCTATGAACAAAAATAGTAATAAATGCATGTCTGTTTGTGATTTCAGTGCTTACATCACTTGTGATGCCAATAATAGTGGATTTGAATTTTAATGTATTTATATGGTAAATTAAAGTATTTTACAATTCACTAAAAATTCATGTGTTTCAGAAAAATACCAAAAATTCAACATAACCATTTTTCGATGGGTAGAATCCAAAAATGAAATCAATATTTCAAAAATAATTTTCTAAATATGATTAATTTATATTTATTTAAAATTATGAATTATTATTAAAAACCAATTTTAAAACATTCATTTACTTATTTTAATAAATAGGTATATCCTACTTTTAACTTGAATATTATTTACATATTATCAAAGGTAAGGTTACTATTCATTAGGATATATCAATATTCATAAGGGTATGTTAATATTCATAAGGTTTGGTTACTATTCTTCAAAAATAATGTGTCTCTTATCGGACTCCAAATAAATTACTAGTCACAACCATGTATGTTAGATTTTCTAAATTCCAAACACATAAGTGACAAACTTATTTATAAGGGCCACATAGCACATAGTAGTTCATTATGTTTTGATTTCATATGAAATAATTATAAGAAGTAAAATTACATTGAAAACATTGGGTCATTATAGAAGTCATCTTTCAAGATGTAAATCTAGTGACCATTACAGGATGTGTAACAAAATTACATGGTATTCAACATAATTACATGGTTTTTAAATTCTCGATAGCTTGCAGAAAAGAGAAGTCATTAGGGGATGCCCAAATTTTTTTACTTCACCATTACAGTTATCCTCCCAATATCAAGGGGGGGGGGGAAACCATGATGAGGATTTGGGTGTACCTAAAAATAGTAATGGGATTTTACAAACACCCCACAACAAAGGCTTTCTCTCCCTGAGAGGTCATGTGGAAGATGTAATCCCTAGAAAGAGATGAGGCCACTTCTCTGTCATTGATGACTAGAGTTACCAATTCTGATGAGAATATGATCGTTGTTTCCATAGAAATATGACCAATGGAGTCAGCTTCTCAAACAAGACTTTCTATTGAGAGTCAATGAATTCAATTTGTTTCTCCACAATAGAATCAGTTAGATCTAAATCAATTTCTTCCCAACATAGAATGTGAGAAGGCTTAGAGTGATAATTCTTGATATTAGATATATGGAAAACATCATGAATACCTATCAACTGAACTAGAAATGAAAATGAATAATCTTCTTGCATGAGATGCTCAATGACCTAAAATAGTCAAACTTATCTTAGAGCCAACTTTTCCTACTTTTTAGGTTGATGATGACACAACCAAGGAGAAAATTTCACAAAAACCATGCCAACGATGTAAGAATGAAAAGGTTAACACCGCAGATCTGCTTATGATTTCTATCAACTCCTCACCATAACTAGAAGTTGATGCACATTTTAAATAATCATGCACTTCTGCTAAACCAAAATTGGCCCATCTAAAGATACTTCACAAACTACAACCCACCAAAGAGGTGATCTACATGAGTGAACATACAACACCTTAATGGGATCATTCTTAAAGATTAATGTTAAATGTTATTATAAAAAAACTCAACCATTCTATGATGGAAATCCAGTGATCCTCCAAAATACAAGACATAGGGGTAGAGAATATCCTCCATAATCTAAATTAATCGCTCCATTTTACCATCTGTTTGTGGGTAGTAAGTTGTTATCAACTTTTCCTATGTTTTCATTTCCCCTTGGAGACTCCTCTAGAACTTTGAGGTAAATTGGGGATCCCTATAGAAAAAAATTGAAGAAGGACTCCGATGTAACCTCACAATATCATGAACATACAACATATATAGATCCTCAATTTAGTGGTGCATTAGATCATGATGAAATGAGAATAAATCATTAATCAATCAACTACCACCCAGATAAAATTCCTACCTTAAGTATTTGGTGGTAATCCAACAACAAAAACCTTGGATACCTTATCCAATTAAAAAACTAGAAGTAGATGATGATGAAATAACCCATATGGCATTCTTGAGTCTACTAAAACTCATCATCCTACTACTAACTCTAAAAATATACTATAGGAGAGGTGATGATCACTGAACACTCATAAAAAAATACCTAAACCATCCTATTTAGAATCTATATACAACTGGTTTAAAATCATAATATGGTTTCACTCACTCTTCCTTCAATTATAGAATAGCATGTACAAGTACTTTCTTGCTAAGAGTGTCTCCAACAACATCTCCCTTTCCTAGTGTGTAGGAAATATTGAATTCAAATTTATGAAGGTATTATACCCATCATATCTATCATAGATTCTTGAATTTCTCAGAAAAGATATAACTTAGACTCTTATGATCAAAGAATACCACGAACATCTCCAACAAGAGATAGAGACTTCAACATTTGAGTGCATACTTAATTGTGGAAATATCTTATTCATGAGTGGGGGTAATTATTCTAATGTGGTAAAATCGAAAGAAATCCATAATCTTCGACATGGTCATCCTACCTAAGAACACGTCCCAATCTCATAGCAGAAAGATAAATAACTCTGTAAATCCCTTACCATGCTCAGGTGAGATCAGAATAGGAGTCGATGTCAGAAGCCTTTTTTACTTCATCAAAAGAAGTATGTAACTTCACATCCCACTTGAATTTCACTGATTCCAACATAAGTTCAATCAACGTTGATTCCATTATAGATAATCCTTAAAAAATTGTTAGTAGTATCCATCAAAACCAAGGAATATCCACATCTCAAAGACATTATGTGGTTCCTTCCTTGAAAAAACAACATTTACCTTCTTTGTATCAACTGATCATCCATGGACCTAAATTCTGTGCCCCAAGAACATCACTTCATGAATCCAAAATATATATTTTGAAATATTTCCAAAAGAATAGTTTCCTCTCAAAATTTGTTGATCAAAACTCAGATAGTTCTCATGCTCACTCTCAGATTTCAAATAAACCAAAATATCATCCACAAACACTACCAAAAAGTGTCTAGATATTGATGGAATATCTAATTAATAATATCTTTAAAAACTATAGGATCATTAGTCAGACCAAAAGTAATTAAAAGATATTCATAATGGGCATAATATTTCATGATGGTTATATTAAGTATATTAGACTATCGAACTCTGAGTTGATGATATCCCAACCGAATATCGATCTTTGAAAACCACTTTCCCCCTTTAATTGAACAAACAAATCATCAAAATGAGAAAAATGATATTTCCTCATTAATGTGATATTCCACACATAAACATAGTGAACCATCTTTTTTCTTGAAAAATGAGCATAGGGGATGTCCAAGGTGAAATGCTAGGGAGAACATTACCTTTTTATAACATGTTGACCAACTGAATCTTGAGATCTATGAGATTTTCTAGTGTCACATGATAATAAGGTATCAATATAGGATGTGTACCCAGAACCAGATGAATCATAAACTCTACCTCTCTCTTGAGGAAGACCGAACAAATACTCTAGGGAAATGTTAGGAAATTATAGAACAACAATGGGAATATCATAAAAATAAGAATCATCATATCGATAACATATAATAGAAACTAATAATATCCTAATATATAGGTGGGAAGGTCAGGAAAAAACTGACCTATGGTCCCACTCCCCCTAAAACACATAAGATCACCCATAAGCAGTAAGAAACAAAACATGTTGATGATATCAATTACCCTTAGATTGATGAGAAACCAGACAATCCACACCAATAATGACCTCAAATATATCCAAATCTTGAATGAGAAAATCCCATACCAAATCTGTAACAACTATAGTTAATGAATAAGAAGGAAACTTGAAACCCTTCTCTTTCCTCATACCTAGAGGTGTTGCTAACTCCATTTTAAAGGACATATGTTTCGTCGGATGTTTAAAAAAATCAATAATATGTGTTGATATAAATGACTTGGAGGAACCATTATCAAATAAAGAAACTTATACTAATGATACAACAAGGACAATATATCTCACTCTCTCCAGACCTACATCAACTTCCACTAGACATTCATCTATTGCACAAAAATGCATCACACCTGAGGCCTATATATAGAGCCCTACTGTCTTTGATGATTTTAATTGTATAGAACTATCCCTTGGAGCTGATGAACCCTAACCATAACAAGGTGTATTAATATCCTGATAGAAGAATTGTAAGTGACCAATGTGTCGAAAATAGTTTCACATCTCCACGGGAATATGACAATAATGTCTTTTGTTTCCTCCTTTAACACATTGATAGTAATTTCTATAAAAATTACCCATTGTAACTGATGGTGAAGAGGAGGCTTGTGGGTTAGAACCAGTTATACAACACATATGATGATATTGAGACTTTCCCTTCATCACATGGGTGAAATTAAAGATACAACCCAATATAAGAGAAGAGGTGGAAAATCCAACCTTACATTACAAATACATTTCATTCATTATAACTCTATCTACTGCCTCTGTATAGTTAGAATGATTTATCATAAACACCTAAAAATTGATATCTGGTCACAAACTCTATAGGTACTTTCGAGCCTTCATCGAGTCCTTCACCATGTATCGGGAAAAAAGACTAGCTCAGAAAAACTATTTTTGTATGCCGACACTGAACATTATCCTTATTGAAGAGATATAAACTCTAGAGAATTTTTCGGCATTAGCGATTCTGCACAAAATAGATGAAATAATATGGTTTTTAAACCCTTCCAATTGAAGTATACATGAATATATTCCAGGACCATAGGATCCCACCATCACTTGTCAGACCCATCAAGTATAAACGTTGTTCATTTTACCCTGATTTTCGTTGGTGTCTCTATAATGACAAATAACTGATCATCCTATCCAGCCAACCCTCTGCCTATTGAGGATTATTAATCCCTTTAAATGATGGGGGCCTCTCAAACAAGAAATCATGGGATCAACCAATCTCTCCTACAGATCCTGGATATACTTGAACAACTGCATTTTGATCTTATGGTACACCTTGATCAATACCACGAAATTCACTTACAATTATCTCGATGAGATTCTGATCTACATGTGGTCTCCCTTGAGGAGAATCACATTCACCATCATGAGGAACTCATGGAAGGCATGTCAGAGGTATACTACTATAAACTGAAACATAAGAACGATCAGAATATAAAAAATATCATTGCTCAATATAGAAAATCCATAAGAAAAAACATAGATTTTTAAAACAAAAACCAATACTAGAGACACCCATCACAATTCCCCATGATGTCTTGAGTATCGTTATGAAAAAATATGGCAAGGAACTTATCAAAACATACCTCTCAAATCCTGAAAATGTTATCTCCAATCTAACTGATGTCTCAATATAGGGAATCTTGAGGACAGACCTCCTTTGATAAAAAATTGAAACGAACTGACTCAGGTTGCCCTCAAACCTGGCTCTCGACCAGATCTGTCAAAACCAGAAGGGTGTTACCAATCCCCATGGGCTCGTGATAAGAACCCCAGCATCGAACAACACACCAAAGGAAATTATTTCACCCATCCTGAATAGCAACAAGACACACACACACACATATATATATATGAAACAAGAAGCAATAATGTAATAATAAGAATATATATATATATTTATTTCATAAATGTAACAGAACATTGGAAATAGTAAACTGCAAAAGTATATAAAAAATAAAATAAAATTATACCAAAAAAGTACTAAAAACAAAAAACTACTGAAAATGAAGGTAGGGATGAACTCCCACTATCTCACCCCATGCTACCCAACAAGTGGAGATGAAACTCGATTCCTCACTTTCAGGATATTCCTTTCCCCACACTAGAAGACAAAAAAGGTCTATTCCCCATTAAATTGGTGTATAGGGTGTTAGCTAACCAGATCAGTAGGATGCCAACCAGGTGTTACATAACTAGTGTCTATATTAAAAATCCATGTATTATTATTTTAAATAAAAAATGGCATGGTAAATGGTAATGCGGTTTTATAGAAAATGCGGTAAGATTTTCCCCATTTTTCAGAACTATAAAACAAATGAAGCTATATAAATTTCAAAGAGAATTTTCATATCATTTTCCACAAGCATAAACATTCATATAATGCCAAACTCAGAAAGTCAAGAAATATAAAACCCAGGAACATGTATAAAAAAAAACTGAATACTATAGGTCCATGCGGCATACTACTCGTACCCTAATAATAAAGTGCACAAATACAAAACCTAGATATATAGTCATAGGGTGTGGATAAATTCCCCATGATTTAACCCCCAAAATTTCAATATCGGACTCATAGAACAATGAGACTACGAATGAGTGAAAACCTCGAAGACATACTTCGGTGATAATCAAAAAACAATGGACGATGGCCACAAGCTAAACATTTCACCTATCGACCGAAGGTAACCCATGTGATATTTTTCACAATCCATTTTAATCCGTTGAAAAACAGTTTAAAACATTTTTGTTATTAGTTTCAATGCTTCCAAAATACACCTTTTCATTCTATCAATCAATAACATGGTAAAAACCATTTTTCATTAAAACCCATTTTCAACACACACAAAAGAAACCATGAAAATAACAATAGTAAAAAAAAAATTTATAAAGAAAAACAATATGATTCATCAATATAAGAAATAAATGGAACTACCTACCTCAAAATTAGGCCTGAAACACCCAATAATTTATCCAAAAAAATCAAAAAAAAACCCAACAAAGTCAAAAAATTCCATAGAATAAAATCCAAATCAAGATTGGATCAATTTAGAAGACAAGGGGTTGGAAGAAGAGAGGAAACCCACATACCTCAAAGGATAATTCCATCTACCCCATTCTAAATGGAAGAAAACTCATCCATAATGAGATCACACAATAGATCTTAGAAAAAAATAATAAGATCCACCAAACTTATAACAACTGATCCAAAGATGCCACCCTAACGCAATACCCCGATCAAAGGAAATGAAGGAAAAGAATGATAACTCAACAGTAGAGATTCACTATGAATGAAAAGGAGATAAAGTGTCAAATAGATCAATATAGAAGGTGTTATGTATATCGAAAATACCTTGTAACTTCTTTAGGATGAGAGCCATTAATATCCCAAAAAGGAAATGGAACAAAATTTATGCATGTTGTTTTTAGAAATTGTACATGGTCCATTACATGTAGTGTAACCTAGTTAAATGTAGTGTAACCCAGTTACATGATGTGTACCCCCCCAATGATCGACATACACTAAAATACCCATTTTTTATGATTAAAAAATGACATTTTTTCAACTCATGTCATGTAAGTCACATTCACAATTTCTACCTTTCATAGCCTAAAGTCATGTTTCACGACATACATCTAGCAACTACTACATATCATGTAACATAGTTACACATCATGTAACTATTCTATTGCATGCAGAAATGAACAATTATTAGTGAAATTCCATATAATCATTGAATTCACCAATATATATATCCTCCCAAACTCAATGTAGGGGAATCCGGGATGAGGTTAAGGGTGTACATGATAAAATAGTAACAGGATGTTACATTTATGATTATTTCTAATGATCAGTTTGTTTGACCAAACAAAGAGAAATTAGAATAAATCTTATCAATTTAAAATTATCTCAAAACTAAGGATAAAAATTATTGAAAAATAGTACAACATAACACACTTAGATTTGGTTTAAAAATTTTGATTTTGGGATTATTTAGAATCCATAATAACATTTTTTAGGAAATACCAAATATTATATTTATAAAATACATCAACTAAATTAAATAAATATTATTTGTGGAGTTCCAATATTAGTATCTTAAACTAATTTTTCATGTAATTGTGATAATAAACACTCTCTCTTAAAATTAAAATTATTAGAAATTTTCGCACATTGGATAAAAATTTCAATAAAATATTTTCAATTTGACTAATAAATTTTGTTAAAAAACTTAGATCATTTGTAATAACATATACATATAATAGTGAAGAGTTATATATTATTTTTTATATTTTTTCTTTTAAATAAAATTTATTTATCAATTTATTATAAATTCTATTCAATATGCTCATAATTTTATATATAACTAATATTTTTCTCATTATAAGATCTTTGAAAGAACATAATTTTATTAGACTATGAATCAAAGATTACTGGTAATGATAATTAGTTTTTTGATTGTGTTTTTTTAAAATATTTATCATTATTTACTAATAAATATGAAGTGATTATTTCCACCCAGTATTTTTCATTAATGATAGAATAATTAATGTAACAACATGTCCAAGAGAATATTTATTACAAATTTTACATCAAAATATTGTAAAATGGTTCTTTGTGTGATAAAATTCATATAATTCTTACAGTAATCATTCTTTTGTAAAGGTAATGAAAAAATGAGATAAAGGATAATCTATTAAAAAGTATATTATAAAAAGAATTATAATAATATTTTATATATTCTATAAAATTATAATAGAAATGGAAATATAAATTCAAAATTTAAGAAGAAGAAAATATAATAAATTCATTATTGTAATAAGTGATTCACATAGTCACTAACGAATGATGACTTAATTAATGGATTCATGAGAAATAACTTTCTCGAAAATTATATCAATCATATATTACCATAATTTCTTTGGTCCCTTCAACAAGATAAGGAAAAATTATTTAAAAAAATATTAACTAAACCCTCAAAATGATACACCAACATTGAATTTCTATCACCATAAAAATTCATTCAAATTAGAAAATATAATTAATCAAATCTCATTATTTGTATTCTTATTAAAAGTATCTATTCATATTAGCAAATGAATAATCATTATCAATATATCCTGTTTATTTATATGATTTCCAACATAGGAAGACTAATCACGATTGTAATTTAATTTTAATAAATTTTATTAACTAATAAAATGAGTTTTTATTTTCAATATAAATAAAATTAGGAAAAAATTAATAATTTTATATATTTATGCATAGGAAACCCGCTAGGTACATAATTAAGATTTGATGAATTTATTTTTCCCTTACTCTAATAGTACATTTGTCTCAAAAAATAAAAATTTTCAAACTAAATTCATGTTATTTAATTTAATAAAATTACAGTATGTTTTCCTTGAATCATGGAGCCCAATTCCAATTCCTAAAATTTACATCCTCTATTTTTCTTCTTTATAATACTTTAATAGCCCTTATATTATTTCAACTCATGATTATCATTATAAACATTATTTATGGGGACTACATAAAACTAATAATTTTTTTTACAAATAATAAAACTATATAGTGGTAATGTATATTTAAATATAAACTCAGGTAAAAATTACATGTTCACGTTAAATTGGATAAAATATAATTCCATAATAAGAAAATAGAGTAGTGATTATTAGAGGCATATTATAGGGTGATTTTTTATTAAAATTTGTTGGAAATAAAAATAAGTTCCATGATTTGGAAATTAAATAATCTTTATCTCAATAAATTCTACAATATTCAAATTATAAATTCAATATATACATTTAGATTTTTTATGACACAAAAGTATAAGACATCAAGATATATTATTCACTACTTTTACTCTAGTCACCCAAATAAGATGGTTATTTTTTACTTTAAACATTATCACAAAATATTATTTACAAGCACCAATATTTAACAGCCTTAGGAGGCCAAATTAAATTATAAAAACATTAGGGCATTGATATAGTCCATGTTAAAAATATATTATTAAATAAGATATATAAATACTTTGAAGATATCATTAGTTTAGATTATAAGTCATATTAATATTTATCCCCTTAGTAAATTGAGAGACATAATAGAGGTGTATTCTCATATTCCTAGTAAGAAATAACATATCAAGAGATTAATTTACACATAAAAGAATGATCATTCCATATATAATGTAACTTGAATAAAGAATTAACAAAATTCCACATAATAGACTACATAGTTGAGAATAATATTATGTAATGTATAATTTCAGGCATAATGATTATAAATTAAATTCCTTATTATAAGAAAACCAAATATATATATATGAAAACAAAACTCTAACGATCATATGTTACTTTTCCCAAGAGGATTACAAGTTAATTAATTTAACATATAACTCCAGGACCCCCATTGATTATCTTTTAAAATTTATTTTTTATTATATTATGAATTATAAATATTTTTAATAATATTAAACAATTAATAAATTATAAATATATGGCTTAATTTTCAGTGAGGTTTAACATTCAATGTTTAGACTCTCTGTAATCAACAAATATATGAATATTATAATCGTTTAATAGATAAATTTAATTTTACTGATATCTAAATGAAAATAATTTAATCTAAATAATATATTTTAATATTCTAGGTGATTAGTGAAAATAAAATTCATAAATCATAAATTTTTGGAATATAATAATGATTTTATAAAGGAAAAGACATGAAAAAATATCTTTATGAATCCATTATTATTTAAAAATGTTTCCAAGGATATAATACTAAGAAAATGTTAAATAAATATCAATTTTAAAATAATTCTCTATTTTATACATTTGATTAAAATTTTTAGTCTAAAAATATTTTACAAAAACACTAAAACTAGAAAACTATTTTTTCAATGGTTAACTTGCATAAAAACAATAATTTGTCCCAATGTTCCTTATAAATAGTAAACAAAATGTATATTATTTAAATTTTCTTTATTATAGCATGTCTAAAAAAGTTAATAGGAAGATATTTATATTACAGACATACATTGGGGTTTATATAACAAAATAGTTATATAAATTTAATAGAATGGAGGAAGAATTTTATTTCGTTTTTTATAGACTAATATAAGATTTTTAAAGAGAGTGACTATAAAAATCTTTTGAATATTAAATTAAATTAATTTTAATAAAATTCATATAGAAGAATATAAAAATAAAAAATAAAAAAATAAATTGTACATTTATGAAATGAAAATAAAATATAGGGAGATGGAAATATTTACCTTACTTATTGGTTCCAAGTGCATCAGAAATATATTCATCGTGTCATTTGATTTTCTTGAAGAGAAACTTGAGAGATATAATTACCAATATATATTTACTGATTCCAAATTAGTGGAACATTTTCCATTTTTAGTGAAATAAGAATATTTTATTATTAAATATTAGTTTTAGAAATTGTAATATATCTTATAAAATATTCAAATATAGATAAGAAAAAATTATTTTTCACCCATGTGATTTAATTACTAACAATTGATTTCATAAAATAATTGTTTTACTGAAATTAAAATACTTAAAATTGTAATTAATATATTTATATTAAAATATAATTTGAAAGTAATAATTAAATACTTTTTCCATTAAATTAAATATACATAATTTATTCTAAAAAAGAAATTGTGAATGGGAAGGTAAATTTGAAATTTTAAAATAATTTATCTAGCTAATAAAATGTATTTTATTTTATTTATTATATTATTTAAATTATTAAATAATATTTACCTAATAATATAGTTATATCATATTCTGTACACATATATTGTATTTTAAAATTCATTTCAAAAATTATTTTTCTCCCAAAATTATTGAAATTAACCATAACAATATTTTAATGTACTATATAATAAAATCCCCATTAAATGAATTAGTTATTTAACAATATAAAATTGAAGTATTAAATAAATATCATATGAAATTATTTTTAGTGTACCAATTGGTATCGTAGGGGTTATATCACATTCCAATTTCGTATAACTTTTCCAATAGCTAACATATATTCTCTAAAAGTCAGCGTAACGATAATATATCTTATATGTCTTCATATAAAATTTTTCAATTATAAAAAAATAAAAACACTCAATTAAGTTTTTTTATTACATTTCAATAATTATTTCTTGTAGTTATTATTTTCCCTCTTATCTTGTCCTTTTTAGGTATTTTGATCCTAGAGAACCCCAAAAAATTGTCATAGTTTGTAGTTATATTTATTTTCATGTATTATTTATATATTTTTTTGAAAATATATATTTTAATATACAATACTATTGTTTAATTAAAAATAATTATATTTTAATGTTTATAAATGTGGTGCATACATTTTTTACATTCCTATGTATAAAAATTCTTCATTTACTGGAAAACTCACATGCATTAACTTTTAAATAATATAATTATCAAAGTCATAGTTCAATACTCTACATTTCAAAAATTTCATAAACCTATTATATTTTGAAGAAATAAATACATTTAAATCCAATCATCAAATAAAAAAATCAATCATAACCTACATTTTCTGTAACTATCTCAGAATTTTACTTATGTACATGATACCCCATTTTTCAAAATATTACAATAAATTTAAATGAAAGGGAAAGAAATGTATATTCACCTTTTATCAAGAATATTTTTCATTCTAAACACCAAATACTAATTTTTAATGATATATATTTAAGTAATTTTTATAAATATATCATCATGTTTATCATTTATTACAACATACATCATGATAAACATATTTTATTTACCTTATCATTAATTAAATATAATATCCAATCATTATTCATAGAACATTAAAAATGAACTATAATTCTTAGTATGTTTATTGATATTTTATTTGAACACAAAATTTGTAAAAAAATACATACTTTATTCTAAATAATTTAAATTAATATTTTACCCACCTCATTAGGTTAGTAATATTTGTTAAAATAACATTTCCAATATCATCTTCACTCAATTAATAAAAAATTTATTTTTTACTTTTGAGTGAAACTATTTTATTTGAAGGATAAATAATTATTCTAGAGTTTTCTTATAATCATCAATGTTTCAAACCAAATCCACATTAATGATTCTATATTGTTAAAATTTTCTTAAAAATAATATAAAAATTCTCAGATCAGGAAAATATTATGAATAAAAATATTATATTTGATTCTATATATTTATATAACTTTGGATCACTTTTTAACCTCTCACATGAACTCAAAAAGTAATATGATACAGGGTTTAAATAGTTTCATGCCTAGAAGAATCTTCACATCCATTAATTTATTTTAATTCTAAATTTTCCATCTATAATCATTCCAAGGTTTTAAAAAAAATGAAATAATTTATTTACACATTAATTTAGTGTTCCATACTAATTTGTTTTTTAAACTCTTTGGTATAATTTTTTTAATCTTGTTCAAATCATTTCACCTTTGTAAATTTTAGAAATTAATAAAAATAATTTCATTTCTCCAACTATATGTATATATAAATTATTTTCTCATTTTTTGTTGAAAAATACTTTCCTATAATAACTCAATATGTATAAAAATAATTTCATCAACTTTTATAATAGTAATGAGATAATATGTGTAATTATAAACTATTATAAACATTTCATTTTCTAGGCTTTACTATCCTAAAATTTATATTAATCATCCTATACCAAACTCTTAGTTCTTGAATCAGTACATAAAGATCATTTTAATATTTTTTACTATTACACATCCTTTATCAAGAAGATATCCACTATATTTATTAATTTAATATTCTTCCTGGCCCTCACGAATATGAAACATTTAATTAATTTTTTAAATATATTTTAAAATATATTTGTTTGGTAATATAAATATATATATGGACTATTTATTGACTCTATATGGTTATTAATTTTTCCTCAAAATTAAATTACTATTAATTTTAATTTACATTTTAGTATTAATAATTGATTCTTAAATTAATGTAATGATTTCTAAAAATGGTTTTTTTCTAAAAAATCATACAAATAGTAATTTTATCCATATTACTTATTCGAAATTATTATTTTTATTTATATTTTTACCAATTTATATAATCAGTATTGAAAATATTCTCACATTTTTATTCCACATAATTTATCTAAATTTTATGAATAAAAAATGTGTTCATTTTTATTAAATTTACCCTTGAAGGATTATTTTGGATGTTTCCTTAGGGTGAAATATAATATAATTAAGATGATTGTACACCAAAACATCATAATGAGAACCTTATTTCATAGTATAATACTATAGTATAATTTAATAGTATTCTTTAAATCATTTCCAATAATAAAACTTATTAAAATTTTATAAAATTTATTGATTATCTCTAGTTCATTTAGAAAAACAATATAATAGATATCTATTATCTCAAATTTGATTTTAAATTTTGGAATTACTATAGATTTTGTTTCTATATATGAATAAAGTTTGTAATTTATCCCCACCATGGATTTTAGAAGGTTTTATAATGAGTATTCAGGGATCCTAGGAAAAGTTGATTGTAGTCTTGAGAATTCTGCAATCCGAGAAAGAATAATGGTAAAACTAGGTTTTATGGTATCCTATAATTAAATAAGGTTATATTGGATTTTTTTTACATCAATAATAGTTTAAATGGTTAATATATGATTTATGTTCTCTTTAGAAATCATAATGGTATATTTGAATTTATTTTCATTCAATAATTGCATAAAGTGTTATGTAAGTGTTTAAGGGATCCTAAAAAGACTTGATGGTGTGCTATTTTTTCTTCCAAAATGGAAGAATTAAAAGGTTATTTATGGCTTAAGGATCATAGGGATACTTATGTATTTATGTAGAGGTTTAATTTATGGTAATAATGGTATTTATCCTATAAAGAATCCATCTTATATATTCTTATGAAGGGAATCCTTACCCATAAAGGATATTTCTATATTATTTGCAACATCATGCCTTTTACCTTCATGTGATAATAAAAATTATGGATCATCTTAATATAATTTTTAAAATATTGATAGTATTTTTTTCATGTCAGGTCACTATGACCAATAGTGTCATTTAGTTTAAGGTCACGAGAAATGTATCTCTCGGTATTAGTAATTATAATTGGGTTAGCGTGTTACTTATGCATGAATAATAATTTTATGTTTAATATTGATGATTATCATGGGATAGTTGTGGGGGAATAGACTATGTTTTAGGGCTATAAATTTTTTTTACCTTAATTTATAATGCATCCCTTGGGAATAGATCAATATAAAATTAATAAATTGGGGTTAGGGAGGAAAATTAGGATAAATGGATTTTATTTTCCCATGAATGTGACTTGGGTGAATATTAAGCACTTGGTAGGCTATGAGGATTGGTAAAACCAATTTTTTATTGCTGTTGAACTTTGGAGAGTTAGTTTCATTGGTTTATTCAAATCCATTAGATAAAAATTGATGGAATTCTCCTAAGTAGGTGACCAAGGTGAGGGGGAACCATAGTGATCCTTAGAATGATTGGGATGAATCCAAATGGATAAAATATGGGAACAACAATTCCTTCCCCTATTAAATAGGATATCTTTTCAAAAGGTTTAGTTTTTCCCTTTCTTAGGTGGATACCTAAATGAAGAAGTATTTATTTGAAGTTTTGAGCTTATATCGTATATATCAAAATGATATATAATATATCGATATTTCATTGAGATATATCAGGTTGAAATAGGAGTTCTGGTGTCTTTTTGTAGCAAACCCTTATACTAAGTGATCAATTTTGGCATTAACCATTTATAACTACTTGGTAACGCATGTAAGGTACTATAAATTTATACACTATTAGTAGTTTGTGCATATAGAATTGTTGAGGAATGAATAAAATCAATATGGAATTCATGTATTGTCTTTAAATAACATTCATGGGTTTTATCAGGTTGCATGAGGATTATTTCTTTAAACAACTTAATAATAATATTAGAGTAAAAATAATATAATATTGGATTGTGGTGGTTTTTTTCATTTATGAGTTATTATAATGAATAAAATTGAATTATTTATCCTCTTACTATTAGCTGTACCCATGGGTAATATTATTCATGGAAATATAATTTCTAGAATTATTTAATAATACATCATAAACTTTTGTAAGAATAAATTGTATATTTCAAATAAAAGGTTCTCCAAAACACACATTCATATTATTAATCCATTTAAAAAATAATGAATTTCCATTGTATGAAAATTTTAGTAATGATATTAAATTTTATTAAAATATTATTATTCTATTCATATTTATTTGAATAATTTATTTACATAAACTCATGGAGGATAATATCATGGATTTCCCAAAAACAATTAATGGAATATGTATTTTTATAGATAAAAAATATTACCGACATTTAATTGATTCATTACACAAAAGAATATGATTATTGGGGGAAACTATCCCATTTGATGTGGTCTTCTAATATAAGGAATGTTCTAAAGATTTACCCAGATGGATAAGTCTTCCACTATGTATAATTTTGATGTAGGTTTTTTAATTCTATGAAAAGGTTCCCAACTCAAGGAGATTTGTGATGAAGAAAATAATAATGACTCAAGTTTTTTTGGGATGAAAAGGATCATCTCAATTCAAGGTTTTCTAGACAATGAGGATGATATTTACAAGTGGATTTTATATAATAATATGATAATTTCAAATCATGGATATTTTGAACCAAGAATAGAATATTTACATGTACATTTTTGGGAATCTATGAGATGAATACCAACTCGATATATATTTCTTACAAATAAGAGGGTAATAAAATAATTATTTGGTTTACTAGAATGGGAATTTTTAGTCACATAATTTTGGAGATGAATTTGATCATCTCATCTCAATGTATTTTATAATCAATGATGGGTATCTTGAACTGTGTCTTTCAATACTAGGATGAGAATCCTCATTGAATTTGTTTTTTAAAATTTGTGAGAGTAATGAGTAAGTCTGATTGGGAACCAAAATGAGGATCATGAATAATGGTGTTTTGGAAAATAATATATTCAAGGACTATGGGATCAAAGGATAGAATCTCGTCTCCAAGAATTTTGGAACCAAAAGAAAAATAATAAAATGGCGTTTTTGGATACTAATAAATGAATATAGACTATGTATATTTTGGAATCTAAAAAATATTCATAACTAAAATACTTTATAATAAATAAGTTAATCCCAAATTAATTATTTTTTCTATTTGAGGTTTCATAACAATATTTAAGATATGAAAAGTGTAAAATTTCATAAATTTACTTTTATGGTGGGAAACATTAAAAATATATATAACATTGTGGGTATTTATATCCACATGAACAACAAAAATATAAAAAAGGTAAATCATATCATAAGAATTCTTTTTAAATTAAGATATGAATGAATGTGGGAATTGGTTAAGCAATGAAGATAGAGAGACCATCACCATAATGATTGAAAATAGTGTATTAAACAAGGGGAAATTTTCATTAGGACCAATAATATTCCATGTATGGTTACATAGTAGCTCAAAAAAATGTACTGTTTACTCTACCAAGGGTATTTATTCATAATAATCATTAATACTATTTCAAATTTATATGAAAATATTGACTGGAAATAAAAATGATATCATATAAAATGTAGGTCACCATTCATTGAGACAATTAATATAACTTTTGTAATTATTTTATGGATATATGGTAATTTTTTTACAATAATGAGTCTCTTATTTTTATTATTTATCAAAACCATTTTTAATTACAATTAAAGGGTTGAATTATTATTCCAAAAATAACACATTGAAATAGGGGGGCTTCTTCCAAAATATAAATAAACCCTTGGTAGTTACATACTGTCTCCAATTATACAATATCACTCAATTTTCCATTGGTATATATTTAGATAAGTAAATAAACCCAATAATAATTTATTTTAAAGGGTTTTATGTCAATGGAAAAATGTCCATGACACAATGTGGATTTATGAAAATTAGAATATTCAAATAGATTTTTAGAAACCTATGAGTTTCACCATTTTTCCTTGATAAAGTTATTATAGTAAATTTTTATGTTATAATATGATCGTGGAAAATGATTAATCAATATTATGGGTGTCAAAATATAAACAATGAGAACATAACTCATTAATTATTTTAAGATCATATTCCTATATTAAATACACTTTTCTCTAACATTTTCCTAGACTAGTGGGTTTAATAGGATTAAAATGAATTTTTATAGGCCTAAATAATGTTTCGTACACGATTTTTCCTTCAAAATTGTATTCTCCCACTTTTACCTATTCCAAAAAAGGAAATGTTTACTGAACATAGACTATAATTTTCTTTAGGACACATTTTTAGGTATTTAAACCTGTTTTGTTTCAGGCCTCTTTTATTTATAGTATAAAGTCATTCATTTTTATGTATGTTGGGTGTTGGTTGTTTATAGTCATATAACATGGACCAAAAAATGGGGATTATGTATATAGTTATATAATTTTGAACATATGAGTGGTTCATAATTTAAGGTAATAAATACTAGACCATAATTGAGATTTCAATCCAAGAATATTCTTTACAAAAAGGGTGAGAATTAATAAAAGAAAATAGAATATTGGAAAATGTGAGACAACATCAGGCTTGAATAACCTTTAATAATATTATTATTTCCAAATCTATCAAACATTTTCTTATATATATAAACAAAATTTTAATTAATGAAAATTTTCTAGAACCAAATCTCTATTCCATGAATATTTGAATTTTAATTTTCTATACTCTATACTTTTCCTAATATAACTTATAGAAAAGCTTAGTGAGGAAATATGCTCTTATTTTTTATAGGATACCCTTTCTATGTGTTCAAACTTATATGTTTTATATCTTTTTCTTCGTTTATATATTCTTTATAGGATTGAATAAATAAGTAGAATGTTTATTTCCATATATATTTTACTATAAGGGTTACTCCATGTTTAATTTCATAATGAATTAATGAAAATATAATGGTTAATGTTTAAGGATTATTATATTTTAATGATAATGATGTAGTATATACACTGATAAGGGAATGATTCACCTAATACGAAATGATGGTCCCAACACTGTAATAAGAAATATTGATAGAGGTGGTTATACCATTTTAGCTAGGCACAATACATGTGATCCAAATGGTACTCTAGATCCTATGTGAATAAGAATCATGAGACACATTTTTCTTATAATGGGAAAATATTATATTCTAGCACATGGTTAATTAATAAAACATAACATGAATTGGTGATCCCATATGGTACAATGGAAGGAGGAATGGAATATAAGTTTAAATGATGGTTGGGTTGGGGATTGGATAATTGGATATTTATACATATCCTCTGATAATAGAAATAAATAAATATATTTGGGAAAGTCATCATTTCCTAGAATATATATATATAGTTCTTTATTTATGATTACTTATTGATTCCTTGGTGTATGGAAGATTATAATGACCAAACATGAATTAATAAACTTGTACACTTTGATGGCTTGATAGGGAATATGGTAATATGAGGTTTTAGACAATGTGACAGGATATGGTGTCTCAATGAATGTAGATAATAGAAAACCCAATGTGAGTAAGGTGGTAACACTATTGGAGGACTTGGATAAAAGGGATATTTTTCCTAAGTCTAATATGGTTAATATGATCATTTCTATATAACCGATGATGACTATAATTTGGAAATAAGTATTTTTAATAAAGGGATGTTTAATCATAGTCTATTTTCATTTTATGATACCTTACATTGAGGATGAGATCATATACTATAAATTATTATGTATATATATATTTTTCATAAGGGGTTGACATTATAAAGAATAGACCACACTAAATAGTTTAGCGTAAAGTCAGATAGACCACTCCTAATAGTATATGGATGTATGGGATAGATAATATTTTATATAGTTTTAGGTCAAGTGATAACAACTATTTATTATATATTTTAACGTCATGTGGTATGAAAATTCTATAATTCACAATATATTCTTGTAAAAATGACTTCTTGTATTGTAGTTTAATGACACTTAATAAGGAATTCAAAAATCGTATGTGAAATATTTGGCAATATATTTATCTATTGAGTGAGGATATCCTCAATACGTGTTACCTTTTTCATGGTATTATACAACACTATTAATATTTCATCTATATTATATTTAATATTGTCTTAAAAAGAAGGTATTTCGTATATAATATATCTTTTAAGTTAGTGGTAATGAAAATGATTGGGATAATATTTAAGAATTTACTCTATGGGATTTAGAAGCACTATAATATTAATTATGTTATGTTCCAATGAATAGATAAAAAAAATATTCACCTATTTATAATTAATGGATTAAAACATTTCTATTATATGATTGAGAGATAATTCCTTTTTTATCATTAAATATGTTTTTTACTTTTTCAGATTACTCATCTTCATGAATTTGGGATTTGGGAGTCCCAAACTGCACTACCCATTTATCTACTTATTTTTTAAATCTAGATATATGGATAAAATTCTCCTAAAAAGTGTTTCCAATCAATTAGTTTAGGGGATATAATTTTAATGGACTTTCAAATTCACCTCCTCGGGTCTATTGATCCTTGTAACGTCAACCAAACTATTCTCCAATGATGTGGTGAATTACATGATTACTTACTCTAAATAAAATGAAAACAAATTTTTTTTCTATTATTGATAATTTAGTAGTTTTTCCCATGTATTTAATATATGATTTGATCTGTAAGATCTTGTATTGAAGTTGAGATGTGGGTGGATGTTCCATATCTTGGATCAATTCCAGATTCGTGGTTAATGTTATTTTCATCTTGGAAATTTATTTTGGTTCCCCTATGTTGGAGACCACAATCTATCATAGATAATTTTTGTTCTCCACTGAGGTTGGATGATATTTTGAATTCAATTGATGAGAGGTAAAGTGATATCAAAATTCCTCCAACCTTATAGGATTAGGTACTTCATTACATAGAGTAAATTTTTACTCTGAGGATACCATTTAACAATGGGTATAATGATCTAGATGATATTATTTGGAGGTCCCCAATCAAATTGATTGATATTATATAATCATATCCATGTAAGAAATTATTTTCTATGAAGAGTTAAATGGTTTCATCATGTCGATGTGGTCTAACAACCGAATGTCGGGAATTAACCCATAAGGCAATGTAAAGATGAATTATTTCATAATGAATCCAAAACTAATTTTACATATACTATTATTTGTTAGTTTTAACAAGGAATTTAGCTCTTTTGTAGAGAATTATCCATTATATTCAAGCGAATTATAGGTTAAAGACATGAAATATCCTATGGATTTCAAAATATTATAAGGGGAAGATAATAATATAGATTCTCATAGGCCCAAAAATGAGTTTATCTTCTTTTAATGTTAGGTATGTTACCTTTAAACACATAAAATATTATAAGATATAGTTTCTATAATACTATAATACATAAAATACTAATTTTAAATATTTAATTACGTGGAATCAACAAGGGTAAAGACATCTTCATTAAAACCATGTTGTGGAATAACCAAGATTTTAATTTTTTAAACACAGTTGTATAAGATGTGATAACTAGTTGAGACTTGGAAATTTTTATAATATTGAAATCATGTCTATCCAAATTTAATCTAACAAAAGTATGTGAGAATTTATTGAATTCTAATGATACCAAGTAGATGGAATAAAAATCTGCATCCTTATAAATCACTGCTTTATTAAAATATTTTATTATCAATATAATAATAAGGATATAGTTGAACTTGTAATGGACCAGACATTCCTAGTCCATTAATTAGTTAAATTATAGTGTATGGGGTGTCCTGAACACCATTGGTGAGTCAGGAGGGACTTAATGTCGGTGGAAGGGTTTCATTATGGTGTAACCTATCGATTTATCCGATCGGTGCCACAAAGGGTTGTCAGGGTTTCTTTTCCCATTCTTCCAGTAACACCCCTTTTTACATCTTAACACTTCATTTGAAGAGATTTAAGGTGGTTTTTAATTCTATAAATGATATTTAAATCCCCCAATATTGGAGTGACACTTGACTTACCCAAACTATGTGCACTTTGTTTTACCGGCGTTACACCATTATTGTGTTTCCTATTTGGCCCCTTTTACGTGATTTCTCTGAAATATATTTACTCATAGCCATTATCTCCACCATATCTAAGTAGAATTATTAAATCAAAATAAATTCTAACATGAGAAAGCACTGTACCAAATGTTCAATCGATGATCCTTTTTAAGAATATCGAGATTGCATATCCCAGATCTCTAGGATCATGCCTTTTAACACACCGTGATGTTCTTGGTCCTTGGTCCCTTTCCTTTACTTGGTGACATTGGAGTCCCTCTTTCGAAAAACAATTGTGTGTCCATGCTGGAGCCCTCCCCACTTAGCCTTAGAGTCCTTGGACTAATTCCTCTTCGTGTCTTTTATCCTCAATTCTTAGCGTGTAGAGAAAATTTTGATCACTGATCATTCATGTGGCGGTTCTGCCTTCATATCTCTTTATTGTGCATCATACAGGCTGGGTATGATTATGACCTTTTAGGACATAGAATAAACCAATTATTTAATAAAGATAATTATTGGAAACTTAAAGAACAAATTGGTGGGAATAATGATGTTTATGTTTATGTGATTCCCCATTGTTTTATGTTATGAAGCGTATAGAATTGGGTACACTAAAAATTGAGGCTGTTGGTGGTCCATTACTGTGCACTAATAATGCTCTATATTTCTAGATAGTCTTGTGATTCAACAAATGTAACATCAAAACTAGTTAATCACATAAACATGATTGATTAAATGGATGCCTGATGAGTATGCTCCCATGTGTGACCACCCCTGTTAACATAATGGAAGGAACCTAATGAATGGTGTGGCTAAATCTGAAACCAACTTGCTCTATTCTGTTAATATGCATGGTTTTTCTGTTTAATGTTTGTGGGTAACTCAAAATGGGTGATGGAATGTTCTGGTTGAGAATTTTTTGGCCTATGAATCTAAGGACATATGGAGCCAATATTTTAGGGATTAGTTTGGTTCCATTACTTAGAGGGATCTCATATATCCCAGTTGTTGTTGTGACTTTACAAGAGAACCAGGTGTGAATGCCTAAATGTCAACTTGGCTGTTTTTCCTTCAATTATTATTTTGGATTAAGTATATGCCTTTTAGTTTTCTTGTATTTAAGTAATGTATTAAAGGGAATCATTTGATGATTATAACAAGACTAGGTACAATGGGGGGTTGTTTTCCAGAAAATGGTTTTTCATTGTTTGTGGCTGTTGTGTATTATTGCATATTGGGATATTAGCAAGAGTGGTTGTGTAAATGTATGTTGTCTATTTTGGAACCCTTATATTGGGATGCGTGTTTTATTTTATATATATATATATATATATATATAATTTTTAGTTATTTTTTTTTTATACACACCCCACCCATGTTGAGCACTTCAAGCCAAACACCCCCATTTTACGTGGGAGGGAGTTTTTTCCAAACATTCTTATGAGTGGATGGTTATTTTCTAATTTCTGCTCCCTCTCCTAGGTATCACATGATCCTTTAGGAAATATGTGATGCAATAAAGATCATTATGGCCCAAGAATCATTGTGAAGGGTGTGTATTGGTGGTTGGCCTAGGTGTGTGTGGGTAGGTTTGTTTCCCAAGTGTCTTGGGGATGAGGACCAGGTGTATTCGGGTGTGGCCATGGTTGTTCTGGTCTAGGTTTCTTGATGTAGGGTGTTAGTTGTTGTTTCATAGGTGTCTAGGGGCGTGGTTATTTGTTGTTGTTGTCGATCATGTGTCTACGAGATGGATTTGCATTTGGGATAACCCATATGGTTGTTTTTGGGGGCAGTAGTGGGACTGTAGTGGGATTTGTTGGGAGGTCTAACTTATAGGATGTCCAAAATAACTAGAGGGAAAGTGGTGAGGAGTACCCAAATATTGTTGTGTTATTTCTATTACATTATATGACTTTCATTATTTAGGGAGTGTTCCTTGGTGAGGATGGGTGCATAATTTCTATGATAGGTGTTTTTATTACCTTTCTTATCACATGGTATTAGAATGTCTCCCCACTTCTGCACAACATCATTTGGTTTTCCCTATTGAGTCTACATGTAAACTCAAATTATGTATATAAAACTTCTTTCAGGTTTCTAGGAAGACATTGAGGACCATGACAGAACATACCAACTTGGGTTTTAGGAATTTTTGTTGCTATTGTTATTTATTTTGGTACTTTTCATCAGAGTTTTCTTGTACCTTGTATTTGTTTATTTTGAACATTCATACGGGAATGGATTTTTTTATTTTCTTTTACATTCAGTTTTTGGAGTAGTTTGGGATTTACCATCTTATCTCCTAGCCATATTAAATAAAAATAGTAATTCCTTCTATTTTACATGAGATTCTATACCCTTGGTTATAGTTGGAACTCTGAGGCCTATTGATGGTGGGACTCGCGGGGTCATTATCCCTCCTTCAACTTGAAGAGGGAAGGTTGTTGATGTTTTCTATCCATTTATGCATCTTGGTGAAGGTGGGTCATGACATGATGATATCAGAGGTGATGTTTGAGAGATAGAATAGAGTTCAGTGTTAAGAACAGTGAGGATTTCATGGGATGGTAGGGGAACAATATAAGGAAATCTTCGTGCGTAAAATAGTCAAGGGGATATATCTTATAACACCGGATTTTAGGGCCCCCGTGATCAGATGTAAGGACTCTGGAACTACTGAACAACTTGGTGAGGATACACCTATTGTAGGGTAGAGACCATAGTAATGGTACATACATCACAATTAATTGTGTTATTGTGTGTATTCAGTGTTTTGGAAATTTAAAATAAATAAAATGTTTAGAAAATTTTAAAGGAACCCTCTACACAATGGTATTTGGAATTTCATGATTACCTTGCAACTATGGAACCCAAACGACGTCCACGAGTAGTGCGGGTGATTGAATCCCAATAAGATGATTTATTCTATTAGTGGTCGGTTTACCGGGAGGAAGAGGATGACATGTGTTATAAGGCTCTACATTCCTTCCAACAAGAGACCCTCAAAAAGAATTAGGGAATCCTTTTCGATTAAGTGAAAGATGGGTGTATTGAGAAGCCGACGATCACCTTTACCTTAATCTGTGCTCCAAGGGAGTACTGGGATCCGTTGTTGGTTAGTTAGATGAGGGGAGAGGCGCATTCGTTCTGGAATCTCTACATTAGAGAGAATATGGAGACTGAGGTTTTGTGGACTAACTTCGAGAAGGAGTTTAGGGGGGAATTCATTTTTTCTATGACGAAGGCCGAAAAGTGACAATAAATGCACTCCCCCTAGAAAGGGTGTATTCCATTGAGGGAATTGGGGATCAAGTTCAATGATATGCTTCATTTCACTCCATACCTCTTCCCAGATTAGGAATCACTGGAAAGGAACATATAGGAGGCACTCCAACATTACCTACAATGCGTTGTTACTCCCTCCACTCTACCAACATACATGGTGGTTCAAAAGAAGGATGAAGTGGTGGAGACGATTCAAACACTAAAAGGTGTTCCATGATAGGGGAGCTAGTTTAGATCTTCGAATGAGAAGGCCGTTAGTTGTAGGCCTCCAACATCAGGGCCTTCCAGTTTTCGGCCGATAGGGAGCATGACTCAGTAGTTCTAGTTTAGGTCTCCCGGTCCTTGTAATTTCTCTACTAGAAAAGGTATGAGATGATTTATATGTGGCATCCATGGGAACCATTATAATCAGTGCCCAGATTGAGTCAAGTATAATGGGGGTGGGCAGGTTTAGCCCCCTCCTAACCAGCAGTAGTTTCATGGAAGATCTCTTCAGCAACAGTAGGGACAACGAGCTCTCACTCATCTGAGAGAATATGTTTCCAGAGGAGGATAACATTAGGGCACCCTTAAGGGACCACAACCGTGGTGTGGTCAAGGAGGTGGCTGACGGGAAAATGGTAGAGGAACTGGGTTTGGGCAGTTTCACACAACAAAGGGAGTAGTTCCAGTTGGGCCAGAGATCGTTCGAGGTAACATCATCTTGTTTAGTACTCATTATTATGAATGGTTTGATTTAGCACCTTCACACTCCTTTGTTACACCCTGTCTAGTCCATTCTCTAGGTATAGATACAAAGATACTTCTCATGACCCTTGTCTTGAGTATGCCAGTCGGAGTTCAGACCATCTTGTCTTCTATTTTCTAAGGATGCTGACTGACAGTGGCGATGCATCCGTCTAGTGGGGACCTTCTTTTTCTACAGATATATATATATATATATTATTTAATGTTATTCATCAACTGGTTATTCTATGTGTGTTTCGTTATCAACTACATCCAAAGAAAAGTCATGTTCTCTGATGAGGATGGCCGACGTGTGGATTTTGTCGGTGAAAAGAGTGGTCCAGTGGGGAGCCAGTGTGTGGAGCCTCTTCTTTCTAAATTTTCCAAGCAGTCACTAGAATCTTTGGATGGTGAGATGATGAATGTTTTGGGAGTTTTTAGAGAGAACATTGACGTCTTTCTTGAGGAGGTTGTGACTCTATCTCCTAGACATGACATTGAGTTTGGGATAGACTTATAACCTGAGGCCCATCCGATTTTGATGGCTCCTTCTAAGACCTGGGAGTTCGAAATTCATATTAACAATATGATGAAGAAGGGTTTTTTTTCTAACCCATCGTGTTGCCATGGGTGCTCTAGTATTTCCCTCAAAGAAAGAAGATGGTGGACTTACTCTGTTCATAGACTACCAGACTCCGAATCGTTTATCAAGCATGAACAATTACCCTCTCCAAATGATAAATGATCTCTTTAACCAACTAAGTAGGGCTAGTTGGTTCTCGAAGATTGATATGTGGTCTGGTTATCAATAGTTAAGCGTTAGAAATTGTGATATCTTGAAGAATTATTTCATGTGTAGGTGTGGGCACTTCGAGTTCGTATTCATGTCATTCATTGTTATGAACACACCTGTTGTGTTCATGGGGCTAATGAAATCTATTCTCCACTAGTTTCTGGACCAGTTCATCGTTGTGTTCATAAACGACATCTAGACCTACTCAAGACCAGAGGAGGAGAATATTGAGAAACTTAGGATGGTCTTAGAGATCCTTTGACACCACCAACTCTATGGTAAGTTTTCCAAGTTATTGTTATTGACATTATATGTGCACTTTCTTGGAAACGTGGTGTCTTATCAAGGGGTAATGATGGATACATAAAAGGATTAAGTAGTTGTCTCTTGGGTAGCACCCAAGAGCATGACAAAGGTTTGTAGTTTCCTAGGCCTAGAAGGCTATTATTGATGGTTAATACTTGACTTCCCTCGAGTAGTATCTCTTTTGATAGGTTTATCTAGAATGGACTAGTCCTTCGTGTGGTGTGTGGAATTTCAGGCAGCTTTTAGCTATCTGAAGGAATGGTTGGTCAGCGCTCCAGTGCTTATGTTGCTAGATGAATGGGTGTTGTTTGATGTGTTCTGTGATTATTTTGGTCTTTGATTGGGATGTGTGCTGATGCAGTAGCAGGGAGTGATCTATTATGGTTCTAGGAAGTTATTTCCCCATGGAAATAACTATTCCACCCATGACCTAGAGATTGAAGTAGTAGTGTTCTCATTGAGATTGTGGTTTCATTACCTCATTAGGGAGAAAATTGAGGTTGTCACATATCCAAAGATATTGAGGAATATCTTTACCCATCGAGACCTAAACATGTGAAAGTGAGGGTGGGTGGAGTTTATTCCGAAGTAAAACACTGAGATATCTTATACTAAAGGTACGGGGAACATTGTGGCTGAATCCTTGAGCATGATTTCATAGAAGGATGTGGATCGACAGTCAGTAGAGGCTTGGAATGAAATGGAGGAGTTGGCTTCTTTACATTTGGGCATGAGAGTGGAGAATGGTAGAGGCTGCATGTTTCATATGTTAGTGTGTTATTCCTTGGTCTGAAAGGTGGAGGAGTCCCAGTGGGGAGACATAGAGGCTAATGTGATGTACTATTGTGTTAGCCAGGGTGATGCTCTATAAGGGTAGTCAGAGGATGTTCATATTCAGATTCTTTTATATGAGAAGGTGTTTTTCCCATAGACGATGTGCGAGGGAGTTCTATGTGTGTTACTTAACTCACTCTTGTAGGTACACCTAGGAGTTTAAAAGTTGTAAAAATGCTTAGGAGGACATTTTTGGTGGCCTGAGGTGAAACATTTAGTGGTAGAGTATTTGGAAAGGTTCTTAGTGTGTTAGAAGGTGATGGATGAACAATAAATCCCAGGAGGTTTGTTTCAACCATTATATGTCCCCAAGTGGAATTGTTATGAAATATTGATGTATTTCATCACAGGACTACCAAGGTATCAATGAGGATGTTATTATATCTGGGTAGTGGTAGATCATAAGACAAAATCAGCTCACTTGTTAGTGATCAACGAGTCGAGTGCGGTGGATTCCATAACACAGATGTACATGGACGAGGTGGTGCAGTTTCCTAGAGTTCTGAGGTCCTTAGTATCAAATCGTGATGCATGGGTTACCTCCTGAGTATGGAGTGGATTGTAGCATGGTTTTTGATCCCAGGTACGCCTTAGCACTGCATTCCACCCTAGACAGATGGGAAGATAGAGAATACCATCCAAATGTTGGATAATATGCTACATTCATGTGTTTTGTTCTTTGAGGGTTCATGGTTATGAAATTTTCCATTAGAATAATTTTTTAAAATAATATATATCACTCCACTATTGTCATGGAACTGTTTGAAGCCTTGTATGGTAGACCATGTCATTCACCCTTGTGCTGGACAGTGGTTGGAGAGGTATGTGTTCTTTGCCTGGAGGTGGTGCATAGAACAATAGAGAAGGTTCAACTTGTGTGTGAGAGCATGAAGGCAGCTCAAGACTAACATAAGTCATTTTACGATTATATGAGGAGACCCTTGGAGTTCAATTTTGTGGACAACATGTTCTTATATGTATCCCCTTGGCATGGTTAGAGAGGTTTGTCTAGGGGAGTAAGATTTTTTACATATTCATTAGAGCCTTCGAGGTGTTGAGATGAGTCAACAAGGTGGCGTATCAGCTAGTGCTACCACCGTTGCTAGCGAGGGTCCACAACATCGTCAATGTATCTCAGCTTTGTCGGTATCTACATGATGAATCCCACGTCCTCGAATAGAGATATATGGATATCAAATACGACGCGACGTTCAGGGAGCAGCCAATGAGAATCAAGTATTGTGAAGAGAAGGTGCTTCATTGGTTGACCAATCCCTTAGTTTGTGTGCTGTGGAGGCATGGAGGCCTCGATGTGAGTACATATGAATGGTAGGTGTAGATTCATTCCCAGTACCTAGAGCTATTTTTATTTTTTATTGTGGGATTCTTTGTGCTTTTCTATATTGTAATGTTTGACCTTGTTTTCAATGATATGGGATGTTTTTATTGTTCTTTGAATGTGTGAGAAAAGTCACAACTATTGGGAGGGGAGGTCCTGATACCTAATTAAGACGCAGTATGATGGATGTGATTAAACCCTTGTAGGTGAGTTAGTTCAACCCAAAGAGGATAATATCTGGACATTGGAAAGGAGACTTCCTATTCTGTGGGTCTGGACAGTGTGAACCTTGTATGTTTATACGGTTTCATGGGGGATAGGGTAGGTAATTATATATTATTGTTCAGGATATAAATGAAGGAGAGGTGTTCCTAGATGTTGAGGTTTTTGTTCCAGCCTTGGAAAAACTCAATGTGGTCTTTCCTTGACAGGTATCTTACGAGGTCGTCATTCGGACCCCTCTATTTCCTTTGAGTTTACACTTAATTATCAAGGATGATAATAGTATGATAGGTATCTAATGTAATGAACCATACATTATTGATCCATTAAATTTTCAAATTCTAGTGCTTGGGGTGTCTTGAACACTAGGGGTGAGTCAGGAGGGCGTCAGTGTCGGTGGAAGAGTATCACTGTGGTGTCACCTACCTATGAAAAACCTGAATAATGCCGTAGAGGGTTGTCAGGGGTTCTTTTCCTAGTCTTTCGGTAACACCCATTTTAAGTCATAACATATATTTTGAAGATATTTAAGGGGCTTCTTAAGGATATATATGATATTTAAATCCCCCGTGATTGGAGAATCCCATGAAATGCCCAATACATGTGCACTTGGTTTTACCGTCATTACACCTTGGCCGAATTACCCATTTAGACCCTTTTATGTGTTTTCTATAGAAATATAATAACTCACATTCATTATATCCACCATCTATGTGGGGAATTATTAAATATCAATAAATTATAATGTGAGAAACTTCCCTTCCATGAGATTAATCTACGATCTAATTTTTAAGAAGTTTGAGATTGCAGATCCTATAACACTACGATCGGGCCTTTTAACACACCAAGAAAGTTTTATTCCATGGTCCTTTTCATTTCATTGGTGTGCTTGAAGTCCCAATTTTAGAGGTGATTCGTGCACTAGTGATGGAGCCATCCCAACTCATCCTTATAATCCTTGAATTTCTACCAATGCAAGTCTCACATCCCCAGTTCTTGGCCTATGGAGAAAACATCGATCATTGATCATCCAGGTAGGTGTTTTTCCTTCATCTCTCATTATTGTGTATCATGTAGGGAGGGTATAATAATTATCATTTGTAACATAGATAGAACCAATTCATTAAAAATATTTATTAACAAACCCTAATTGAATGAAGGGGTGGGAATGATGATATCGATGTTGTGTGGATTTACCTTCATTTTATGTTATGAATTTTATGGACACATGTCCACTAAATATCATGGTCATTGGTGGTTCTATCTTGCACATTAATAAAGTAGTATTTTTAAAAATATTCTTGTGATTCAATGGCTATAACATGAAATCTCCTCAATCAGATAAACATGGTTGATTAAATGGATGCTCGATGAATAAGTTCCCATGTGTGATCAACCCATTTAACCAAACGGTAGGAACATAACAAATAGTGTGTCTAAATATGAAACTAACTTGATATATTTTGGTTATACACAAGGTTATTTTGTTTAATGTTAGTGGGGTGACTCAAAATGTGGATGGAATGTTTATTTAAAAGTTGTTGTCCCATGAATTTGAGGCATTTTGGATCCGACATGTTGTGGATTAGTTTGGTTCCAGTACTTATAGGGATCTCATAGATCCCTATTGTTGTTTCTACTTAAAAGGAGAACCGGGTGTGAATTATTAAATGACTAATTGGATTTTTTTCCTTTAGTTGTTGTTTGGTATTGTGGATATTCTTTTTAGTTTTTGGGAACTGAAGGAATGTTTTAAATGGAATCACTTGAACATGATAATGATAAAGGGTACAATGGGGGTTTGTTTTCCAGAATAGGTTTGTTCTCATGGTTTAGATGTTGTATATTTGTGCATGTTGGGATAACAATGAGAGTGGTTGTGTATGTGATAGTTGTTTGTTTAGGAACCCATATGTTGGGATGAGTATTTGATTACAAATATGTATAATGTTTAGTTATTTTCATTATTATATGAACCCCACCCATGATGAACACTTGTTGTCGAAAACCCCCATTTCATTAGAGAGGGGTTTTCCAACATTCTTATGAGGTGATGGTTATTAGATCTTTTCTTCTCCCTCTCACAGGTAACCCATGTTCCTTTATGTAGGCTGTAACGACCTAAGAATCATTATGGCCCAATAATCTTTTGACAGGGTGCGTTGCAGTTGTTGTCTAAGGTGAGTGGGGGAAGGTTTGTTTCCCATGTGTGTTCAGGATGAGCCCTAAGTGTCTTTGGGTGTGGTGGTTGTTGTTCTAAACTAGGTTTCTTTGGGCGTGGCATTATTTTTTATGGTCCATGAGTCTGCAGGTGTGGTTATGTGTGGCTATGGTGGCCCAAGTGTCTGTGGGTGGTATGTGCGGTTTAGATGGCCCATATGGTTATTGTTGGGGCGGTAGTGGGACTGTAGTGGGATTTTAGGGGGAGGTCGGATGCATAGGATGTCCTAAATAACCAGTGGTGCCTTGCTGAGACTAGGTGAATAGTTTCATTTCTATGTGTTTTGGTTTCCTCTTTTCTCACGGGGCATTATAATGGCTACCCACTTCTACAAGATAGATTTTTGTTTTACCTACTGAGCATACAAGTATACTCTCCATACATATATAAAAATGCATTCTGGTTTCCATGAAGACCTTGAGGACTGTGCTGGAACTTACTAGATCTAGCTTGAGGATTTTTCATTACTGCTTTTTATTATTTTTTTACATTTCATTAGAGTTTTCTTCTACCTTGTATCAGTTTATTTTGAACAAGAATATATGAATGGATTTTTGGATTTACTTTTACTTTTTTTGGGATTTTTTTGGGATTTACCATCTTATCTTTTGAACTTATTAAATAAAAAGTTTAATATCTTCCATTTTACATGAGATTCTATAACCTTTCATATAGTCACCACTCTGTGGCCTATTGAAGGAGGGACTCTGGGGTCATTTTCTATCCTTTAACTTGAAGAAGGAAGGGTCTTGCCTTTTTTTGACCCTTTCCTCATCTTTGTGAAGGCAGGTCATGATAGAAATAATGCACCACATTAAAAGAGTGTTTAGTTTGGTGGGATAGTTCCCATCCTCTCTATGATGTGGTCATAAATGTCATCCAAGTATTGAATTTTTTAAGAGGCCTTTTGGATCCTTCTTTAGGACCCTCTATGTATCAACATTTATTTAGACATATATTAAAATAAATTGATATCAAAGATGTTCTATTTTGGATTTTTATGGAATTAGGGAGGAAATTTTATGATTTAGAGAAGCTCTAATAGTGTCCTACACATGATTGACTGATTTTAGAGAAATGTGATCATTAAATTTTGAAACATCATTTCATAGTACCTCTAGACATACACATTATTTTTAGGGTGAAGAAACCTATGTATGTTACATATGATTTTTGATAATCCAATATTTCATAACCATTAGGGAACATTATGTAGGGAAAATCCATATATACATAGTCTTGAATTTTGTGCTGCAATAATTAATGTTAGGGGTAGAAATCAGTGAAATAATTGAAAAATATATCATTGGGATGCCATATCATATGTAGTGTAATAATTTTATACTCTATGGATAACAGAACATACGTTAGAACCTATAAAATATTAATATAACGTGTTTTATTCTTTATAGAAATGAATTCAATGTGTCTGATCTCCATAAATTCATTTTTTGTTTTTAGTTTTTTTACAACCGTGTTACTACTTTTATGGTTGAGTATTTGATGGTGATATTTCCTAAAACCAGAATTGATTTTGATCATATACCATTGACACAATTTTTTATGAGTAATTAAAATATTTTTACCTCTTTACCCCATTTTTTGTAGTGGATGTGCTATCCAAGGTTTCATTCTATTTTGATGAACTATATGTTCCATTAATTATGTTTTATAATCTAGTTTCTAAAATCCTTAAGGTTATTTTAATACAATAGGCATGATTTTCTGATCATATAGTTATTTCTCTATAAATTTTGAAAATAAATATCAAATGTATGTTATTTTTCAAGGGAGTAGTTGATAATATTACATATAGAAATTATGTTGGTAGAATTTACATTATCACATTATTTTCAACAAGACTGTCAGAAATATTTTTCCTCCTTGTGGTGGATCTAGATTGGTATATTGAATGTAGGTCCAGGTCATCCCAACATGAAAAATACTTGAAAGTTGGTTGTTTTACTAAAATAATATAATACCATATATATTTCACACAAAATATCCGATATTACCCATTTATTTATATTATAGTGTGAAAAAATTGGTCCACACAAAGATGAAAAATGAGAAAGAATCTCTTATATATCATTTATTTCATTCAATTTTAAGATGTGGGGGTTTCCAAATATGGGTGGGAGTGAGTCAACTATATCCAGTAAAGATTCAATATTCTAATTTATTATACTATCACAATATGGCATTCAATATAGGATAATAATGTGGGAAATGAATCCATTATCTCTATTTGTGAGGTTGTTTACTTGGTTGAGATTATCCCTGGATAAGTCACTTGAACATATAATATGTAACTTTATTGAGCATGTGTCTGATGTTTTAGTAAAACAGTGAATTATTTTTATTATGTTATCACAGTAATATAATATATAAATTATATGGGTTTTACTTATATAAGTATTTTTATTCTTCTCCTATTGTTTTATGAGTCTCTCTTTAATGTTAAGGGAATGGTAAAGAATTTTCAAATTCAATCTCTAAGACATTATCTATAGTTATGTTCACTTTTAATAACATATATTTAATTAAATCAATTTTTTTTTTCCAAACCTTATATTTGGTAATTTTTTCTTACATGTAATGTGTATCAACATTATCAAATAGAAGGTGGGTTGTGGATATTGTTATACAATTTCTCTACTCTTTCTCACTAGCTAACCGAGTTCTTAATAGTCACATGTTAAGAGGAAATCCCTGAGTATGGGATTTCTATTGACATTTTTTACATGATACCTCTCCACATAACAACATTTATGATCCTATGTGACTGTTGTATTTGTTTTCAATAAGTATATATGTTTTAGGTGATTTTTGATGAGGCGTTGGTTTTTAGAGAAGTGCTATGGATTCCTTAAATAACATTATATTTCATGCTTTATCAATTATATTTATCACTTATGATGATTGTTGAAGTGATACAAATGCCCATGACATGTGTTGATGATAATTTTAAGAGAAGGAATATTATTTTAAACATTGAATGAAATTAATATGATTTTATTTTCAACGGTTTTGTAAATTATCACTGAATTCCAAAAATGAATTAAATAGGATAATTTAACTAATCTTTCACATACCCAAAGGGTGTTAATGATCCCTATAGGATGGCGACAAGCCCTAGGGCATCGAACAAAAAAATAGAGGGGAAGATTCCAACCAACTTGAACAAACACATGGAATATATACATATATTAAAGAAGAAGAAAAAATTGAAGATACAAAAGATATACATATGCCATACTGTTAAGAAAATAGTAGAAATAGACAAATGAAAAAGTAGATACAAACTCTAAGAAATATCCAATTGAAAATTACTAAAAACCAAACAACTACTCCATATGATGGTAGGTAAGAACTCCCACCATCACACCACCAAATACCCAACCATATGACACGAAACATGACACGTCACTATAAAACCATGCCTTTCCATGTACTAGAAGACAATCAAAGGTATTTGGACCACCGGAGTGGGGCATAGGGTTTGAAATAACTGTCTTAGTAGGATCCCAACCAGGTGTTCCATAACTTGTGTCAGTATAAAAAATCCCAGCATTCTCTTTTTAAATTGAACGTGGCATGATAAATGGTGAAGTGTTTTTATATAAAACATAATAAACATCTCCCTTTTTCACATTAATAAAACAAAATCACTTATATAACCTTCATATTACATTTTACATATCATTTTATATAATAATTAACAATCCTATCAATGCTAACATAGAAATAAAAGAAATAATAAACATAAGAAGAGGTATCAAAACACCAAGGAACACTACAGGTCCAGGGCCATGGAATTCTCATACCATAATAATCAAGTGAAAAAATTCCAATCATAGAACAACATGCCTAGGAGGAAGAGTAATTCCCCCAGAGTAAACCTCCCAATATGTCAATATCAGTCTCCTAAAGAAAAGAGTATAGAAAATAAAGGAATGTACCAAGAAAAATATCCCTAATAATCACAAAATAATGGACCCTTACCCCAAATTAAAATTTCAACATATGTACCCAAGGTGACCCATGTTCTCATTTTCAAAATTTTTATCAATTCTTTGAAAACCATTCTAAAAAATTTTCAACATTCATTTCATGGTCTTCAAAATACCCTATTTTCATTCCATCTTTCATTAACAAGGGAAAAACCATTTTTCATTAAAACCCATTTTTGACACACACACAAAAATCATTCCAATATCAATATAAAAAACATTTTATAAAAAAAAATAATGACGTTCAACAACATAGGCTAATGAAGGAACTACCTACCTCAAAATTATAGTCGCACACACCCGCAATGGAATCCAAAAATCAAAGAAACCCCACAATGCCAAAGAAGGCCCTATAATTAAATTCACATAAAGATTAATTCAACTTATAAGAAAAAGGGATGGTGGAAGATATGAAACTCACATACCTCAATGAAAAATTCCCGTCATAGCATAACCAATTAAAGAAAAGGCCTATGAAATGAGATCACACAATGAATCTTCAAAGAAACCCAAAAAATTCACCAACCATAGACCAAAAGATCCAAATATTCCACCCAACAGTGATACCTTGATCAAAGGAAATTAAGAAACAAAAAGGGTAATCACCTATAGAGACAAACTGCAACTGCAATGGAGATTGAGTTCCGAACGGATTGACCTAGAAGGGATTGAGTTCCTAAAAATTCCATGGAACATCCTCAGGTTGAGAGCTAGGATGAAATTATAATGGAACTGAAACAAAATAGCTATATGTTGT
Organism: Viscum album; assembly: GCA_963277665.1. Lineage (NCBI taxonomy): Eukaryota > Viridiplantae > Streptophyta > Magnoliopsida > Santalales > Viscaceae > Viscum > Viscum album. The sequence continues at coordinate 1,642,419,086 of OY728131.1, read as the reverse complement.
TTTTAAAAACTATACACAGGTTGTTACAAATAGTGTAACCCAGTTACACGCCATGTTCCATCCCCCTCCAATGATCCAAAAAAGAAGAAATAACCATTTCCTTAGATTAAAAATTGACCTTTTAAAAACTTACATCATATAAGTCACATTCACGATGTCTAAATTTCACATCTTGAAGTCTTCTTTCACAACATATATCCAGCAACCATTACACAACATGTAACATAGTTACACATAGTGTAACAGTTTTGTAGCATATAGAATTGAACAGTTATTAGTGAAATTCCATCAAATAATTGACTTAGCCATTATAAGTATCCTCCAAAAATCAATGTAGGGGAAAACCATGTTGAGGTTAAGGGTGGACATTATTAAATGATAACAAAATGTTATGTTTATGATTATTTCTAATGATTATTTTGGTTGATCAACAAAAGAGAAATTAGAATAAATCTTATCCATTTTCAATGACCTAATAACTATGGAAAGAAATTTTTGATAAATAGTAAAACACAAAACTCTTAGATTGGGATTAAAATATCTATTTTTGGTTTATTTACAAACCACAATAACATTATTTAAGAAATCCCAAATATTATATTTATAAAATCTATCATTTAAATTAAATAAAATATTAAGTATGGAGTTCCTGTATTAGTATCTACAACCAAATATTCATGTATTTATGTGAATATACAGTGTCCCTCACAATTAAATGTTTATAAATTAGCACACATTGGATAAAAAATTCAACAGAATATTTAAATTTTCACTAATAATTTTTTTAATAACTTAGATCCTATGAAAAGCAATATATTTATATATATATGAGTGAGAAGTTAATTTTTAATTTTTAATTGTTTTATATTAACTAAAATTTGGTTCTCAATTTATTATAAATTCCATTGAATATGACCATAACTTTATATATAAATAATCGTTTTTTCTTTATAAAAACTTTCAAAGAATAAACTTTTATTAGCCTAAGAATCAATGATTACTGTTAATAATAACTAGTTTTTGAAACATTGTGTTAAGAAATGTATTTAACATCCTTTAACAATAAATATGTAATGATCATTTACACCCTGTATTTTTCATTCATTATGGGAGAATGAATGGAATAACATGTCTAATTGAATATTTATTACAAATTTTACATCAAAATATTGGAAAATGGTCTTTTATGTGATCAAATTTATATAATTCTCACAATAATCATTATTTTATCATGGTAAATAACAAAATATGGTAAAGGATAAACCAATAAAAATTTTATTATTAAATTTTTTCAAATAATATTTTATAACTTCTAAAAAATTATAATATAAATGAATATAATATTTTAAAATGTAACAATAAGAAAATATAAAAAAAATTAATGTAATAAGTGATTAAATTTATCACTAATGAATTATGAATTTCATGATGGTTTCATGATAAATCAATTTATCTAAAATTATATCAATCATATATTACCATAATTCCTTTGAACCCTTCAACAAGATAAGAGAAAATTATTTTAAAAAAATAAACCCTAAAAATGATACACCAATTTTCAATCTCTCCCACCATCAAAATTCATTCAAATTAGAAAATGTAAATAATAAAATCCTTTTGTTTATATTATTAATAAAGGACACTATTTATATTAACAAATAAATAGTAATTATTAACATATTATAATTATTAATATGATTTAAAACATAATAGAACTAATCACAATTGTAATTTAATTTCAAAAATTATTATTAACCAATAAAATGAGTTTTTATTTTTAATATAAATCAAACTTGGATAGATCATTTAATATTATATATTTATGCATATGAAACCTACTAGATACATAATGAAAAATGGACTAATCTCCTTCTTCCTCACTATGGTACTACATTTGTCACTAAAAACCTAATTTTTCCTACTAAATTCATGTTGTTTTATTTAATATATGTTCAGTCTATTTCTAGATACATGGAGTCCAGATCCCTTCCATCATCTTCCAAGTTATCCTAAAATTGACTTACTCTATTTTTCCTCTTTAAAATAATTCAATAGCATTTATATTATTTCAACTCATGTATATCTTTGTAAACAATATTTATGGGGAAAACATAACACTAATAACAATTTGTTTACAAAAAATAAAAATATAGAGTGGAAATGTATATTTGAATATAAACTCATGTTCATATTCCATGTTGACATTAAATTGGATAAAATAAAATTCCACAATATAAAAATATAATAGTTATTATTAGAAGCATATTATAGGGTGATTTTTTAGAAAATTCCTTGGAAATTAACAATAAATCCCAAGATTTTCTAATTAAGTTATTTATATCTCAATAAATTCTACAATCATCGCATTATCAATTAATTATTTCCATTTAGATTTATTACAACACAAAAATAGAAGTCATTGTGATTTATTATTAACAAATTTTACCGTAGTCACCCACATATGATGAATATTTACTATTTAAAACATTATTATATTATAATATTTTTAAGCACTGATATTTAAGAGCATTATGAGGCCATATTAAATTATAAAAACATTATGGGATTGATACAGTCCATGTGACAAATACACTATTAAATAAGACATATAAATACATTCATTATATATTTAGATTATATTATAAATCATATTAATATTTATCCTCTTAGTAAATTGGGTGACATAAGAGATGTTTAATCTCATATTCATTGTAAGGATTATCATAGAAAAAGCTAAATTCACACATAATGGAATGATACTTGCATATATAATGTAACATGAGTAAATAATAATAAAAATTCCATATAATAGATTACATATTTTAAAATAATATTGTGTTAAGAATAATATTTGGAATAATTATAATAAATTAAATTTCTTGTAATGAAAAACCAAATATATATGTAAAAAATAATCTCATGATACTAGATTATTTTCCCCATGAGGATTTAATGTTAATTATTTTAAAATATAATTCAAGGACCACCCATCAATTATTTCCTTAATTTAATTTTTCATGGTATTAGGGTTTATAAATAATATTAGTAATGTTAAATAATTAATGAATTATCAATATATGTATTTATTTTCAATAAGGATTAAAATACATTTTTAGACTCTATGGAGTCAACAAACATATGAATATTTTATTGGTTTATCAAATAAAATAAACGTTCTTGATTAATATATTAATAAAATTTAATTAAAATAAAAAAATGGATTTGGTATTTTATGTGAATTGTGAAAATAAAATCCATAAATCATTGAATTTATAAAATAGAATAATGATTTTATATGCAAATGTTTTTGAAAAAATATACTTAGGAATCTCTTATTATTCCCAAATATTTCCAACGATGGAATACTAAGATAGTGGTAAATAAATATCTATTTAATAATAATAATAAATTTTACACATATGATTAAAATTTAAAATTTTAAAATATTTTAAAAAAATATCAAATTACTAAAATTCATTGTTAATGGTTAACGTGGATCAAAATAAGGGTTAGTCCGAATGTTAATTTTAAACAGTAAACCAAATGTATCTTAACTTAATTTTCATTACTATAAATTATATATAAATGTATATATAATGAATATTATATATTTATGACATACATTGGGGTTTATATAATAATATAGTTATATAAATTTAATTGGATGAGGGAAGAATGTTTTTTAGTTTTTTTTAGACTCATATTAGATGTTTAAAGAGATTTATTATAAAACTCTTATGAATAGTAAAGTAAATTAGTTTTAATAAAATGAAAATAGATGACTAAAAAAATTATAAACAATAAAATAATTATTACTTTTTTGAAAATAAAATTAAAGATAGGGATATAGAAAATATTACGTTATTGGTTTCAATAACATTTGATATATTTTTATAGTGTCATTTGATCTTATTGAAGAGATACTTGAGAGATAAAACTATAATATACCATTATCAAGATATATTTATTGATTTTAAATTATTTTAAATTTTACCATTTATAGTGAAATAAGATGATTTTATTATTAAATATTAGTTTTAGACATTGTTGTGTATCTTATAAAATTTTCAAATCTAAAAAAGAAAAATGATTCCCCCCATGTTATTTAATTTCAAACCATTGTTTTCATAATGGAATTGTTTTATTAAAAATAAAATCCTTTAAATTGTAATTAAATTATTTATATTGAAATATAATTTGTAAGGAATAATAAAATTTTATTTTCATTAAATTAAATATGAAAAATGTTTTCCAAAAAACACATTATGAATGGGGAGGTAAATTTTTTATTTTAAATAATTTAATAAACAAAAAAAACCTATTTTAGGTCTTGTTTTATATTAATTAAATTATTATATAATTTTTAGCTAACAATTTGGTTATATCATATACGATATAGAAATATGGTATTTTAAAATTCATTTAAAAAATAGAGTGCCTCTAAAAATTATTGAAATTAACTACAATGCCATATAACATTTACAATGGCTAACATACATTCTTTAAAAACCAGTGTTACAAAAATATATCCAATATATATCCCAAAAAAATTCAAATTATAAAAAAATTCAAAAAAAAAAAAATGAAATCAAATTTTTATTACCTGTCTATAATTATTCTTTTTAGTTACTATTTTCCCTCTAATCATGTAGTTTTTATGAAATGTGTGCTAATGTAACCCCAAATTATAGTAATTATTTATAGTAATATTTATTTTTAAGTTTTATTTATATATGTTCTGAAGAAAATGTATTTTTTAACAATAAATGCTATATATTAATTAATAGTGATTTTATTTTCAAGTCTATAAATGTGGTGAATACATTATTTAATTTCTTATAAATAATAATGGTTCATTTAGTGGAAAAATAATATGCATCAACTTATCAATAATATCGTCATCTACATCCTAGTTCAAAGCACTCCATTTCATAAATTTCACAAACCTATTATATAATGAAGATATAAATATATTAAAATCAAATCATCAAATAGAAAATCAATCTTAAAAAACTTTTTTGTTTAACTATCTCAAAATTGTATTTATGAACATATCACAAAATTTTGTAAAATATTCCAATAACGTTAAAGGAAAGGGAAATAAAATTACATTCTCCTTTTTTCAAGTATTGGTTGAATTTTAAAAACCGACTATTTATTTGGAAATATACATAAATGAAAACTATTTTTCAAAATATATCTTTAAATTTTCATTCATTGAAACATAATTCATGATAAAACATATTTCATTTACAGAATAATTGATGTAATATCATTTCAAATTAATATTTTTAGACTATATAAAAATGAACTATGTTTATTATGAAGTTTATTGATATTTTATTATCACACAAAAATTGATACAAAAAAACTACATTTTTCACATTTATTTAAATTAATATTTCATCCACATCGTAAAGGTAGTAAAATTTGATAATATAAAATATTAAACTTAATTTTCACTTAGTGTAAAAAAATAATTTGTAATTTCAATGTCAGGAATGTTATTTGATTCTAAGGATAAATATATCACCCATTTCTCTTATAATCATCAATGATTCCAACCCAATCCACATTAATGCTTCCATATTGTTAAATTTTCCAAAACATTAACAAGAAAAATATTGATTTAAGAAAATATTATGCATTAAAATATGCTATTTGATTCCATATTTTTTTATAACATAGTATCACTTTGGTACCTATAACATGAAATCAAAAAAATGATACAGGGTTTAGATATTGTTATGTCAAGAAGAATCTTGATCACTCATAAATTTATGTTCATTCATAATTTTCCCACTAAAATCCATCCATGGGTTTGAAATAATGTAACAATTGTTTACAATTTTTTTGAGTATGCCATAGTAAACTATTTTGTAAACTCTTTTTTATATTTTTATTAATAATTTTCATATCATTTCAACAATTTTATTTTTATTAATTAAAAAAAATAATTTCATTTCTTCAATTATAAATATCTTAATTTTTTTAATTATTAAAAATACTTTCATATGTTAACTCAACATGCATAAAAATAATTTCATCAACTAATAAAATAGTAATGAGTTAATATTTGTGATTATCCACTATAACCAACTTTTTACTTCATAGAATTTATTATACTAAAATATATATCTATCATTCAATACCAACCTGTTATCTCTTGAATCAATAAATATATATGTTTATTATGATTTTTTAATATTAAACATCCTTTATCAATTAGATATCATCAATATTTATTAATATAATTTTCTTCCACAACCTTACCACTATGAAAAATTTAATTAATTTTTATTAATAATATTTTAAAATTTATTTGTTCAGTAATATAAATTTATATATGGACTTTTTATAGACTATATAATGTTAAAAATATTTCCTCAAAATTTAGTTCCTTTTATGTTTAAATAAAATTTATTACTAATATTTTTTTCTTACATTAAACTAATGATTAATTTTTTTTTTAAAATTAAACCAATAATTATTTTTACTTGTCCATGTTACGTTCTCTAATGTCGTTTTTATTTATATTGTTAAAAATTTAAATAATCAAAATAGTACATATCATCTCACTCTTCTGCAACTTAATTTATCCAAATATTATAATAAAAAAGTGTGTGACTTTTTGAAATTTTTTTCCTTACAGGAATATTTTAGATGTTTCCTTTGGGTGACACATATTAGAATCAAGATAATTGTATGCCAACACATCCTATTGAGAAACTTATTTCATAGTATAGGACTCGAGTATTAATTTAAGAGTATTTTTTGAATCATTTCTCACAATAATACTGATTAAAATTTTATAAAATTTATTGATTATCCCTAGATCATTTAAATGAAAACTACATTATGGAAATATATTATATCACATTTAATCCAAATTTATGAATTTATTTGGAATTTTTAGCCATATAGGAAGATAGTATATAATTTATTTGTACCAATGATAGCAGAAGGTGTATAACGGGGATTCATGGATCTTAGGAAAATTCAACGGTTCTCTTGAGATTTGTGCTATCCATGAAAGCTTAATAGTAAAACTAGGTTTTATGGAATTTTATAAAGATATAAGATTTTACTTGTGTATTTGTTTATCCAGAAAAGATTAAATGTTCATGATAGTATTTTTGTTCTTCCTAGAAAGCATTATGGTATGTTTTGGATTTTTTCATTCTATAATGGCCTAAAGGGTTATGTAAGAGTTTAAGGCATCCTATGAATACCTGAGGATGTGCAATTTTTTATTCTACCACAGAATTATTAAAGTATTATTTTGGGTCTATGGTATCCTTATAATACTTGTGGTTTTATGGAGAGGTAAAATTTATGGTAATGTTATTATACATCCCATAAATCCTTCTTCCAATATTTCCATATGAAGGGAATCAAAACCCATGAAGGTTGTTTATATATTATTTTGAAAATAAGGACTTTTACCTTCATGTTTGAAGGAAAATTATGATTCATTTTAAACGAATTTATACATGATTAATGGTTTTCCTTTCTGGTCAGTTCAGCTGGACCGATAGTGTCAATCAGTTTAAGGTCACAAGACCAGTATCTCTTAGTATTTGTACTTAATTTTTTTTAACATGTGACCTATTCCTGAACAATAATTATTGGTTTATTATTTCTGATTAACTAGGAAAAAATGGTTGGGAATAAACCTTGTATCAGGAAATTCCATTTAATTTTTAATACAAGTAAAAATGTATCCCTCAGAGAATTTATTAGTATAATATTAATAAATTGGGGTTGGGGAGGAAATTTTGGGGAAATGGATTTGATGATCCCATGAATAAGACTTGGGTGATTCTTAATCCATTTTTTAGCAATGAGGATTGGTAAAACCCTTTTTTTTCTATTGAACTTGTGTGAGTTAGTTTAATAGGTGTATTAGAATCTATTAGATAAAAATTTAGGCAATTGACCTATGTATGTGATAATAGTGTGGGGTAACCATATTGATCCCTTGTAGGAATGTGATAAATCCATATGGATGGAACATGAGAACAACCATGTCTTTCTATTTTTAAACCGGAGATCTCCTCAAAAGGGTTTTTTTGTCATAACATTGGTGAATACCTATGTTATAGGGTATTTCATAGAGGTTTCAAGTTTATATTCTTGATATCTACATGATATGGAAGATTAAGATATTTCCATGGGATATTTTATGTCAAAATGGGAGGTCTGGGGTCCTATTATTGGAAACATTTTGAAAAGTGATCACTTTTGGAATTAACCCTTCATAACTTATTAGTAACCCAGGTAAGGATATATAAATTCATACAATATAAATATTTTTTGGATAGTAAATTGGCGAGGAATGCATATCATCAATATGGAATGATTGTAGTGTTTTTAAATAACTTCCATGTGTTTTATCATGTTGTGAGTAGAATATTTGTTTTGAAGACTACATAATTATAATATTAGAGTAAAATGAATATATAATATTATTAGGGAGTTTTTTTGGATATATGAGTTATAAAATTGATGATAATAGAATAATTTATTATCTTACTAATAGGTATACCCATATGTAATTTTTTTCATCGTAATATAATTTCTAGAATAATTTAAAAATACATCATAAAATTTGGAATGAATAAATGGTATATTTTAGATAAAAGATTTTCAAAACCACACCATCATATTTTTTAGTATTTTTAATAAATATTCCATTCTCATTGTATGAGAAATTTAGTAATGAATAGAAATTATATTTATTAATTTTATTCTATTAAGATAGGTTTTTTTGAAAATTTTATTTATATAATATAGTAGAGGATCATATCATGGATTTCACAAAAATATTTTCAATATTTTTTTTTATTTTTGAAATATATTACCCCCTCAAAATTGATTCATTAGAACAAAATAATTTGATTCTGGTTGGAAACTATTCCCTTTTATGTGGTCTTTGTATAGTATGAATGTTCTTAAGGTTGAATCTATTCGAAAATCCTTCTACTAAGGATGATTTTGACTTGGGGATTTCATCCTATAAAAAGGATCACAACTGAAGGAGATTTGTGATGTAGAAAATAATCGGGACTCATGGTTATTGTGGGATAGAATGGATAATCTCAATTCAAGGAATTTTTAAACAATAAATATAATATTGTTTTAGGATTTTGTAAAACAATATGATAATCTTGAATCAAGGCATTTTTGTACCAAGAATAGAATATTTTGATGTGGTTTTTTAGGAATCCATGAGTATAATATGAATTGGATATATTTTTTTAAACCAAGAGGCATGTAATAAAATAATTATTTGGTTTACCTAGAAGTCAATTTTGACTCACATAATTCTAGAAATGAGGAATGTCTTCTCATCTCATGGTATTTTAGTACTAATTATTAGGATCATGACTCAATTATTTCATGACCAAGGTGAGAATCTTTATTGAAGGTGTTTTCAAAAAAATGAGAGTGTAATGAGTAAGACTATATGGGTATATAAAGGGGGATCACGAGTTATGGTGTTTCGGAAAATACTAAAGAGAAATATACATATGTATTTCGAAAACCAAGGAGAGAATCTTGACTCTAGAAATTTTGGAATCACGAGGAAAATTTTGAAATAGAGATTTTTAAAAACCAAAAAAAGAATACGACCTCCTGATATTTTAGAAAAAAATAAAATAGTCTTAACACAAAGGTTACATAACTAAATAGTGAATACCAACTTAAGTATTTTTTCTATATGATGATTCATTAGCTTATATGAGATTGAAAAATTGTAAAATTTCATAAATTTGAAGTGATGTTTTGAAAAATTGAAAATATATATAACATTATGGGAATTTATACCCTCTTTAACAACATAAATGTATTGATGGTAAATTTTATCATAACAATAGTTGATTTAAATTAATATATGGATGAAATTTGGAATTGTTTGACTAATATAAATAGAGAGACCATCACCATAGTATTAGAAAATATTGTATGGAACTAAGGGGAAATTTACTTTAGGACCAAGAATATTCCATGGATGGTTACTTAGTAGCTCAAAATAATATATTGTTCCCTCTAGTAAGGATATTTATTCACAATAAAAATTTAAAAATATTTCAAATTTTTATGAAAAGTTTGATTGGCGATAAAAAAACAAATCATTTAAAATGTCGGGGACCATTCTTTAAGATAATAATTATAACATGGGTAATTATTTTGTGGATAAATGGAAATTTGTTTTATCATAATGAAATTCCTATTCGGATTATTTGTTAAAACCATAAAAAATTACAATGAAAGAGTTGATTGGAGATTCTAAATGATAACTCATTGAAGTATCAGGGCATCCTTATGAATATAAATATACCCTAGGTAGTTAATTAGTGTCACCAATGAAACAATGCCACTCAATTTTCAATTTTTATCTACTTAGATAAGTAACTATACTCATTACCAATATATTCTAAAGAGTTATTTGGTGAGGAAAAAATATCAATAATTCAATGTGGATTAATAAAAAGTAGATTTTTTAAGATGATTTTGAGGAACAAAGAATTTACACCATTTTTTACATTAAAAAGTTGGTATAGTTAATTGATATTTTGTAGTATTATATTGGAAAATGATTAATCAATATTAATGGTGCCAAATTATAAACAATGAGAAAATAACACCTTATATATTTTGAGATAATATTCCTAAATTAAATATACATTTTTAATTCATCTTATAAGACCCGGGGGTTTAACAGGAATGAAATGATTTTATCCAGAAAAAAAAATATTTCTTATATGTTATTTCGATTTTTATTTTATTCTCTCACTTTTAGTAATATTACAAAAAATTAAATGATTATTAAACCTAGACTACAATTTTCCATAGGAAGTCTTTTGAGGTATTCAAACTTGATAAGTTTCAAGCCTCTTTTATTTTTAGTTCAAGGTCTTTCATTTTTTATTTTTGTTGGGTGTTGGTAGTTTATAGTCATATAATATGGAAAAAATGGGGATGATATTTATGGTTATATAAATTTTACAAAATTAGTGGCTTATAATTTAAGTAAATAAATCCTATACCATAATTGGGATTTCTAAAAAACTAGAGTCTTAACTAACATGTTATAAATTAATAATGAAAATATAATGTTAGAAATTGTGATACAAGATTAGGTTGAATAACCCATAATAATATTCCTATTTTGGAATGGATCAAACATTTTCCTAGATCTATATAAAGTTTTTAAAATACTCAACCTTTTCTAGAAACAAATTTCAATTTCATGTGTCTTTAATTTTTCATTTTCAATAATATAATTTTTTTTAAATATAACAAAGGGAAATGCTCAGTGAGGAAATACATGACCCTCATTAGGAAACCATTTTTGTGTGTTCAAACTGATATGGTTTATTAATTTTCCTTTGATTATTTATGGTTTAACAGAATGGAATGGAGGAGTATAATGTTAAAGGTCGTATTTATTTTACTATAAGGCTAAGTCAATGTTTAATTTCATAATGCGCGAATGAAAAAATAATTTTTAATTTTAATGGTTCTGTTTCTTTGTATGATAATTGAGCAGTCTATACAGTGACAATATATATATTCACCTAATATGAATTGATAGTCCCAACACGGTTATATGAAATATAGAGTGGTGTTGATTTTTTTAGCTTGGTATAAGTTATGTGATGCAAATATTTCTTTATATCCTATTTGATCAGGAATCATGAGACACATTTTTCGTATAATGGGAAAATATTTTATTTTATAATAGTTTTAATGAAGAAAACCTAACATGAATTGATGATTCCTTATGGTAAAATAGTAGGTGGAATAGAATATAAGTGGAAATGATGGTTGGGTCTGGGGTGGGATATTGGGATATTTATCTATGTCCTATAATAATTGAAATAAATAAATATTTTGGATAATGTCATCATTCAACCAATATATATATATATATATAATATTATTTATTTATTCCTTGGTTTATGCATAATAAAAAAGACCCAAACTGAATTATTATACATGTACACTATGATGCTTCGATATGGAATGGGATAATGGGTGAAATTTTAGATCAAGTGTCCTGATATTCTATCTAATTGGAAGTAGATTATAGAAAATCTTATAGGACTAAGGTGGTAACATTGTTTGAGTTATTTAATAAAAGTGATATTTTCCATGTAAGATATGGGGAATATCATCATTTATATATATCCTATGAGAAGTTGATTTTGAAAAAAAAGTATTTTTAATAAAGGTATTTTTATCCTAGTTCATAGTCATTTTATGACTCCATATATGAATGATGTTATAACATACAAGAATCTATTATGTAGATAAAAGTTTTTCACAATGGGATGACATTATAAATAATAAACCACTCCAAACATAGGGTATGATAGGATAGACCACTCCAGGTAGTATATGGTGGTAGGGGATGGAAAAAATTTCATACATTTAAAGGTAAAGTGATAATGACTATTTATTTTATAGTTTAATGTCATGTGGTACATACCTTATATAATTCACATTAGATTATTGTAAAAAGGGCCTCATGTATGGTAGTTTAATGACATGTAATAATAAATTCCAAAAACTATTGTGAATTTTTTGGCATCATACATATCTATTGGAGTGAGAATTTCTTCATTACATGCTACATATTTCATGGGAAAATCCAACACTATTTGGATTTCATCAATATTATATTTAATATATTACAAAATTTATGATATTTCATATATCATATAACCATAAATAGTGGTAATAAAAATTATTGGGATAACATTTAAAACAATAACCTTTATGATTTATAAGTGCTATAATATTTAGTATGTTACGATCCAAAGAATATAGAAAATACATAATCACATATTTAAAAATAAAGGTGTAATCCTTTTAAAATATATCATTGAGAGAGATAATTCCTTAATTTAATTAAATATTATGTTCATTTTTTCACTTGACTCATATTCTTGAATTTGGGATTTGGGATTCTCAAAAACCATTACCCAATTATAACCCTATGCTTTAAATCATAATATGTTGAGAAAACACTCCATGAATGTTTACCCTTTCAACTACTATAAGTGGATATAATTATAATGTCCTTTCAAATTCACATCCCCACGTCTATTTATCAATGTAAGGTTTATCATAATATTCTCCAAGGATTCAGTGAATTAATTTATTACTTACTTAAAAAATGAATATTTTATTTTCAATTTTTTATAATGTAGTAGTTTTCCCCGGGTATGTAATATATGATTTGATCTATAAGATCATTTATTGAAGCATATATGTGGTTGGAATTTCTATATCCTTGATCAATTATAGAGTAGAGGTTAAAGTTATTTTCATCTAATAAATTGAGATGGGTTAACCTAAATAGGACAATATAAACTATCTTACGTAGTTTTTGTTCTCCAATGTGGATGGAAGATATTTAAAATGCACATGATGTGAGAGAATTTGATATACAAATTCCCCCAAACGTATTGGTTTGGGTTCTTCATTACATAGACTAATTTTTTAGTAGGAGGATACCATTTTAAAATGTGGATAATGATCTAAATGATCTACTTGGGAGGTTCCCAATAAAAGAGTTCGATACTATATAATTCTAGCCATGTAACTAATTTTTTTCTACAAAAGGTTGAATGGTTTCTTAGTATTGATGTGGGTGAACAACTACATTTTGGGAATTAACCAACTCGGAAACATGATGATGAATTATTTCATAAATAATCTAAAACTAATTGGTAACATATTATTATTTTATAGTTTTAACTATGAAATAGCATCTTTAGTTGAGAAAGATCAACTATCTTCAATTGAATGATGGGTTAATGACATGAAATATATTATTGATTTCATAATATTATAATGTGAAGTTAATAATATATGTCTTATTAGGAACCCAAATGATTTTATCCTCTATTAATGTTAGGTATATTACATTTAAAGATATACACTATTATAATTTACAATTTATCAAATTGTATAATGCATGAAATACTAATTTCAAAATTTTAGTTATGTGTCATGAACATGGGTAACGATGCATTTTTAAAAACCATGGTGGGGTATAACCAAGATTTTATTTATTAACCCTAGGTGCATTACATGTGATAACCTATTGAGACTTAGAAAATTGAATAAGAATACAATCAACTCTATCATTATTGAATCAAACAAAACTAGGTGAAAATTTCATAAAGACTACTAATACCATGTAGATGGAAACAAAAGATACCAAATTCTATAACACTTCTTTAATAAAAAATTTCTAAAAAATATAATATTAATAATATAGTTGAATCAATGTTCCACAATATAAGAGGGTCTAATATGGAAGGATATCTCCCATCCTCTCTATGACGAGGTCATAAATAAATTCAACATATTGATTTTCATAGAGACCCATTAGGGTCCTTCTCTGTGATCCTCTATGTATCAGTATTTATTATTCTGTTTATTAAAATAAATTTATATAAAATATTTTACATTTTAGGTGTTATAGGGAATTAGGGAGACAATTTTATGATTTAGACATGCACTAATAGTGTCATACACATGATTTACTAATTGTAGAGAAATATAATCATTAAGTTTTCCCAAATAATTTCTTAGAACCTTTTGACATTATCCTTATTATCAGGGGGATGAAATCTATGAAGGAAACCTATGATTTTGGATTATCCAATATTTAATAACCATTATTGATCATTTTTATAGAAAAACCTTAAATATATATTCTTTAAAGGAGTGCCGCAATAATCACTATTAGGGTTAATAATTGGTGAAATCATTGAAACATACATCATTGGGACTTTTTATCTTATACTGGGTAATAATTATATCATATAAGGATAAGATAAAATACATGGGAACTGATAAATGATGAATAGAACATGTTTAATTCTTTATATAAATGTATTCAACGTGTCTCAGCACCCGATATGCATTATTTGTTTTTGGGTTCGTTATAACTGTGTTACTACTTTTATTGTCAAGTATTTGATAGTGGTGTTTCATAAAACAAGAAAAGATTGTTATCCTATACTAGTGACACTATTATTTATGAGTAATTAAAATATTATTTCCCCTATAACCCTGTTGTTTTCAAGTGTAGTTTCTACCTAAGGATTCATTCTATTTTGATAAAATATATGTTCCATTAATTATATTTTATCATCTAGTTTCTAAAATCTTGAAGGATATTTCAATAGAATGGGCATGATTTCTAAATCACAATGTTGATTCCATATATAAATATGATAAAATATCTCCTATGGATATTGTTTTTCTAGGGAGTAGGTTATACCATTACTTATGGAAATTTTGTTTTTAGCACTCACATTATCACATTATTTTCAACTAGAGTGGTTATTCTTATTTTTCCCTTCATGGTGGAGTTAGATTGGTATAGGGATTGTAGTTTGAGATCATCCAAACACGAAGGAGTTTTGAAAATGATGTTGTTATACTAAAATAATATGACACCTTATTTATTTTATCCAATCATTTGATATTAACCACTTAGTTCTATTCTAGGGTGAAATAAAACGGTCCACACAATGAAGAAAAATGAGAGAAATTATTCTCTATTTCATTTAATTATTTCTATTTTAAGAAGTAGGGTTTCTAAATTTATGAGGAATGATTCAAATAAACCCACTCAAGATACAATAATATGTTTGGTTATATTATTGTAATCTATAATTTAAGAGAGGATAATCAAGTGGAAATTGAAACTAATATCTTTATTTGTGAGAATGATTGATTGGTTGAGATTATCCCTGCATAAGCCACCTGGACCTATATTGTGTGACATTATTAAGCATGTGTATGATGACTTATTAATAGATTATATTCTTTGTATTATGTTATCACTGTAATATATTGTCTAGGTTATATGGTCATTAATTATTTAGGTTTTCTTATTTTTCTATTATGGTTTCATGAGTATCTATTTATTGATGAGGTTAAGATAAACTAATTATAGATTCAATATGTAAGCCATTATTAATAAGTACGTTCTCTTTTAATAAAAAATATTTAATTCAATAAATTATTTTTGTCTAAAACTTATTTTTGGTTATTTTTTCATAGAAGGATAAGTTCTCATCATTATCATATAGAAGGTGGGTTGTGGATATTTTTATACCCTTTCTGGTTTCCTTTTCACTGGCTAATTTAGATCTTATTAGTCACATATTATGAAGAGATCGAAGAATATCTGATTTCCATTGATATTTTTTACATGATCCCTCCCCAGATAACAAAATTTTATATCCTAAGTAAGTGCTTTATTTGATTTCTATGAGTTAATATGTGTTTGGTGAGTATAAATGAGGTTTGTGCTCTTGGATAAGTGTTATGTATTAATCCAATAGAATTTTATTTAATTATTTAACAATTATCCTTGTAACATATGTTTATTGTTGAATTGGTCCCAATTTCTATGACACGTGTTAATGATAATTTGAAGAGAGTTCATATTATTTAAAACATTTAAGTAACTTAATATTATTTTAGTTTCAATAGTTTTCAAATTTATTATTATGTTAAAAAAATAAAATAAGGAGGGGAATTTTTATTTGATAATGAATACCACAAAAAACTTATTTTTCATGATAATTTGTGTTGAATTTATAATCGATGTTAGGATTTTGACATATAAAATGTTTGATAAAATTTTTAACTCATTTTATTGATGTTTAATTAAAATACATCTGCCATCCAATTATCCATAGAAAGGGATACCTCAACCATTGATTAGGCTGGAAGAGTATACCTATATCTATCCAAGGTGGTAGCTAAGTATAGTTATGGTTGAGCCTACACTAAAGAAAATGGATATTGCATACGACCCTTAGGAATAAGAATAGGATAAGATGGCATATAGGTTGGAATGTAGTCCCAAACAAGGAGGGGAAGCTTGTGATGCCCATGTGGGTGTTCTGGTACTAAGATATGACCCCAATATTATCACTATCATTGCGAGTCAATGATAAAAAATATATTGTAAAATGGATCCATACATTTCTCAAAAGTAATTTGGAACAAGTGAAAGAAAATTATTATATCTTTTCCATAAAAATATACATAAATTAAATTTAATTTCTTATCCAAACAATAAAAGCAATCCAATAATAAAGTGATGTTTTATTCTACCTCTATCCTTGTTAATGTTATTTGTTAACCTGAATTTATGGCTGGAGCTCCAGTGATTAATATAAGATCATGAAGTTTGGGTGAATATTGAATTTGGTTTTATGATGATTCATGTTCATAAACAAAAGTCATTTTTGTTTTCATTTATCAAGAATAGAAAATTTAAAAATGTAGAAATATTTATTTTATTTTTCAATATGATGATTTTTATATTGACAGAACATGATATGATGTGATCCACCTAAAGTGAGGTTGTTCATTGAAAATTGGTATGGAGGTGTGCTTGGGGTGCCATGTTAGTGGTGATTTTCTATATTTACCCTTACACCAAATAATTTTTCCTAATGAGGATAATTTTAATCTATGATATAAGTTTAATATTAAAAAAATCCTTGGAAACAAATTAAACTCATTATGAAAATTAAATTTACTTTTTTGGACATCATCCATCGCGATCTCATGAATAAGAACCTAGATCCACAAACCACTACTTTTTTTAACATTTTTATTTGTTCTATGAAGAAACAACGAGGAATATCACGGTAAAATATAAATAAACATACATAATTAAGATAAAAAAGGGTAAAGACCAATAAAACTAACTTTTGTATAGAATTTAAACTTATGGGATCATAATTTTCAATGAAAAATCTATGCACAACAACTTTTGCAATAAAACATGTTGTGTGAAGGGAAGTGTGATACAACATATTACTACGATTTTTTAAACATAGAGACAAGATATGTAAAAACTATTATATTAATACTATTGATGGAATGTGAAGTATATTTATATGAAAATATTAATTAAAATGAAAAACTTGGTATTATGTTTTAGATAATATGGAACTATGAGGTTTGTGAAGACATCCTACGCATACCTTACTGAAGTAGTGCAAGCATGAGATCTAAAATTAAATTCAAATTAATTGAGAACTCAAGCATTTATATACAACCTTATTAAAATTTTTCTATAGGGGAATAAAGTGAAAATCCTATGCGAGATCTCAAAAAATTATTAGATAATATCTCACATGCTATGGTTTGTGTAATTCAGGTGATAAATATAGAAATATATTGAATTGTGTTATGAAATTTTAAAGTTTCAAAAAATAATACTGAAAAAATTGTATACATAACTTGAAAAAAATATATGAGGTTGTGAATGAATTATAATTAAGTAATAATATTCTTTAGCTCATTTTTCATAGAGGAAACTGATCATATAAAGGTGAACCAAAATATTTGAGCAATACCAGCAAGACACAATGTTATTTTAATTTGTTTAGATGATAAATTCATATCCAGCATGTTTGTGAAAGAGGATTAACATTAGTTAGTGCATATGTAACCAATAGTTTTAATATTTCATCATATAGTTGATTAAAACAAGAATAATGTGATATATATGTGAACTATTATAAAGAAAATATTACGTGATTTAAGAGTGTGATGACCATTGTGAACTCATGTAAGACTATGGGAAAGAATATATATATCCTCTTACATGACTAAATAATCTGAAGGACACTGTGGAATCTTGTGACAATTTTTGAATCCTTCTATAACTACTCATGAGTGGAATCAGGTTTTAGAATATAGTTTGAACCTATATGAGCCATTATAATTGATAAAATTATTATATTGGAGAATCCATGTACGAATTTCTTACTAATACAGATAGAAGTAAGTCTTTTTACTAAACATTTTATATATTTTGTTTCATGATATCTTTTATCATTTATACATATGATATGACACTTTGAGATATCACTAAGCAGATTGAGAACCATATCATGTTTAACAGGTTGAATTCAAATGAAATTATTTGTAATACTTAAAATACCGATTCATCCCCATCAAAATTTTCAATCCATCTTGGTTCTCTAAAAATATTTATAAACAAAAATAAACTAGATATTGATGGTTCCTGGCACAAAGGAAGCAAAAAATGATATTAAATATTTTTAAATTTATTACAATAATTGTTTCCCAAAACCAATATTGAGGATATTACATGTTAAATTTATTATTAATTTATTTAATATATAAAGAAATAAATATATGGTCATAGGACTTTTATTTATTAATGAATGTTGATCATTCGAAAAGACCCTTTTAGAGTTCCACAATATTATTTTCAGAATCTAAGGATATAAATCCCCTAGAAATGATCCACACATGCTCCAATTATCTCTAAGAAACACCTCTTGATCACCGGGTCCTAGTGTGGTGAATATAATGTATTTCATTATTTTTTCATGATTGCATCTTCATCGGTCTCAAAGAAATAACTTTATCATTTATCATTCTTTCGATGGAGTGGGAAGGACAAGTCAATAATGAATTCAATGTGTGAAATTTTTTTATATTATTAATTTTAGGATGCTCCACACAAATAACATAACCATCTATTTATATATTTAAGATTAATGTTGGAATATTATTTAATTTAATACTGGTCATTAAATAACATTAATTACTATTAATAAACACTATTTCACATAATAATCTATATATTATTATTATTTTATTGATTTCACTAAATTTTTCAATAAAAAATATTATGTAATAGACTTCTTAATTAATATTTTTCACTAGACTAAGTCTATTTCTTTTAATATCTTCAAGTATTTATTGAACAACTGAATAAATATTTTACTCAAAGATTAATATTTCACTCACAATATATCAAATAAATAGTTATTAAAATATTCAATAAATAAAATAAATAATGTATTCACAAGACAAAAAATAAATATTTATTTAATATATTTTTTCAATATAACATGATTAAAATTATTCCTCAGACTTGAGAATAAAATTTAATATATTAATTATAATCGAATATAATTTAATCATGTTGAATTGAAATACATCATGTATGAACCTATAGGATTCATTCTAATTATAATTAGAGAGGTTTTCTTAATGTCCAATATTATTATCTAGCAATGGCATAAGAAACCCTAGATAGAGAACTTAATGTCACAATATAGATAATATCATTTGAAAAGCTCAATGTTTAATGTAACCCCTTTATCAAAATATAACATCATTTAAGTTTCATATCTAAGTCACCAACCTTGATGCTTAAAACATCTTTCTTTGATTATATGAAATAAAAGATGTCATTACACCAGGGCCTTAGAATTTAATTCGATGATTTTATTCCAATCAAAGGGCCACGATATTAACATCCATAAAGATGGAAGGGAAAATATATCCTTGACATATTCATTAATGATATGTCCCACATAACTCACCCAACATATGAATCTTCTTCATGAATTATTATCATTATAGTTTACGAATACATCTATGTACGTGGGTTTTGACACATATTAAAAAATATATAAAATTAAAAATACCATCAACCATTCTCTTAGATATAAATATATGATGACACGAAAACTAGCGGAATTTCTAATCGTGGGTATGTTATTATTATCCCTTATATTTTACAACAATATGTATGAGAATAATGATAAAAGGCATTATATTCCTACAAGATCTCAAACATGAAATTCTATGATCTATGTGTCCAATATTAGTATGTTATCTAATAATAGAACATTATTTGATGATATCATCATAGAACATCAAGGTTATCATCATAGTGGGGAACTACTATGTCCTTATCAATGTGACATATACTCTAGGATATTATTACATTATATTCATGAATAGCAATAACATATTGTAATAAGTAGTTTTATAAATTTTCAATACATCTAATATACATGTAATCAGAGTGATAAAAGATTTTACGAGGACACAAACTCCAAAAAACTCCCACTTAGAATAGAGCCAACATCCTATAACCTTTAGTCCACAAGGCCTCACTTGATAGTCATGTTTTTAATGAGTTAAGTCTTTCTTCTAGGGGTCCTCCACATTTCCTTATGTGGAAATACTGGTCACTAAAACATTAAATCTCTAAGAAAAAACCCTTAATATATTGTACTTCAGAAGTATATGATTCATCCATTGATGGGACCTTGTATATTTTGAAAGACCCACAACTACAGTATTATCAAAATATGTTTTTATAAGATATTTACTTCCAGGTAACATGTCAATATGTTGGATGAAGTTTTTGCTTCCATACTAGTTATTTAGTTAACTGTTACTACATTGAGCTTCTACTGCTCAGAACACCTCTATTAAATGTGATGTTGTATCATATTTGTGAGATAATATCATATTGATTGGTTTGGAAATTGGAATCTATATATCCTATTATGACAAGTACATCATATCATAAAAAAACAACAATCATATCCTTATTACACCTTATATACATAAGGATAGTATTGACTATCACCAAATGGAGATCACATGGATTAGATTGATATCTTCTTTCCACATATAATTTACTGGCTACATCTAGAATAGTACATATAATTGCAGATATGATTGACCCAATTATTGATTCATATAGAATACATTTCATTATGTTTTTTTCTTCATGTGTCTAAGGAAACATTTTCCTAGAATGATGAATTCCATGTGATTCTGGAAATAAATCCCTCTTGGATTGTTCCATATAGAATATCTTCGGTGTATTGTTAATGAATATACATTAACATAGGATAAGAAAAATCTTGGATCTATCAATAAATATCTTGATCCCAAGAATATAAACTTCTTGACCCAATTACATCATATATAAGAAATTACTCAACCACGCCTTAACAGACTGTAATACTGGTGTTTCATTTAAAATGTGTAGTATGTCATCAACCTAAAATACTAAGAAAAATAATACACTCCCACTAAAAAATTTATATAAAAAAGACTCACATTCATTATTTATGAAAAAAATCATTTGTGACCACATCAAAATGAATGTTCCATGACATGGATTCTTTACTTAATCAATAAATGGATCTCTTTAACTTTCATACCTTGTTGGAATCCTTTGGAGTCACTAAACCTTTAGGTTATGTCATATAGAAATACTATATAATATTCCCATTAAGGAATTTTATTTTTAAATATAATTCCCAAATATAAAAATCATGTAAAAATTCAATATAAATTATAATTAGTATTGATTTTAACATTGCAACCAGTGAAAAAGATTCATTTTAGTCAATGCCTTATTGATTTTTAAACCCTTTTGAAAAAATTGTGCCTTATAGGTATTGGATTTTACATCCATTTATAGTTCCTTTATGAATACCTATTTTCAACCAATGGTATTTACATCTTTTATAGGGTCTCCCAATATCCAGAAATGGTTTTGGTACATGGAATCCATTTCATAATTCATGTACACTTTCCACTTGGAAAAATCTGTGCCACTTATTTATTCCTTATAGGTTATAAAATCATTATTATAAACTAACAAGGATCCACCATCCTTAGTGAATAGAAAATAGTATAATTATAGTTATCTATCCTATATTGTACTCCTATATTTTAATTGTGTCTTTGGAACAATTTCTTATTCCACAAGGGTATGTGGAAATTGTTTATGTGCCCACTCATGTGTATCTACTTCTTGAAAATCAGAGAAGTCTTTCTCGTCCATACTATATATTTTAGATCTATGATTATACTCAATAAATTTGGGTCTCATTTCATCCATAATATTTTTTATGATGTATAGTATTTTTAGTGTCCCTTTAATTATTTGGGATATCCTATAAAGATACCCATTGTGACTTGTTATGAAAACTTATAAACTGAAGAGGCCTTTAATAATTATTTTCAAACCAACACATGTAAGTAAGAAAACATATGGTACTTTCCATACAATAATTACTAAATTATATTTTCAGTCAGTTTAGTTTTCACTCCATTTAGTAGGCATAAGGTTATTTTTAATACGTATCCTGAAAATGATAATGGAATAATTTCATAACCCATAATTAATCCCCCCATGTCCAACAAGGTGTGAATTATACTTTCACTTACACCATTACAATGAGGCATAAATGGAGGAGTGATTTATGAGAAAATATCAAACTCCTCTAAATAATCAATGAAGTCTTGATTAATATATTCTCAACCATAGTCTGAGCGGAGTTTCTCAATCTTCTTACCATATAGGTTCTCATCATAATTATTGTATTCATTGAATTTATCAAAATAATATTACATATATGTTATTAAGTATACATATTAATATCTACTTAAATCATCAATTTTTTTTAAATTATGATTACACACCCCTTTATTCAATCTTTAATGGTCCACACACATCATTATGAAGTAATAAGAGAATCTATTTATCCATTTCATGATTTTTACTAAATGGGGATCTGTTCATTTTTCATTGTAAACATGAATTCCATAGATGAAGTGGTTTTAGTTCAAAATAATTTAAATATCCATTAAGATTTAATTTAGTAAGTCTCTATTAATATACATGACTTATCTAGTGATTACAGTGATGGGTGTGGTATGAGCCATGAGACATACCTTCTTTATCAATTTCCATTACCTGGTTTGTGTAAATCAACACATAATGACCATTATTTAAATATTTCCTACCATAAAAAATGATACCTTTATAAATGAAGAAAAATTTATAACCAAATTTGAAAATATATCCATCTTTACCTAGTCAAGAAAATAGAAATAATGTTTTTGGTAATTAAAGATACATAATAACAACCCTTTAAATCCAATGCCATTACATTTTAGCGGTGTGAGGGGGTATACCCCAATAACTAAAAAATATGGTTTAGTTATATTGGATACTCATTGATCATCATCCTCTTGGTTAATTATTTTGAATATACTTGATTATTATATTTTAATAAATATGTGAGGAGAAAAAGACATATCTAACACCCAATGTCTAGAAACAGATAAGGATAAATCGATATCAAATTCACCTAAAGCTTCCCCTTGCTTGTTTTTATGGTGTAGTTTTTCTTCAAGTGTCCCTTATTGAGACATGTAAAACTGATAACACCGTGATATCTTTCTTTCCCCTTGATGTTCCCCTTTATGAATGGGTGTAACAAAGATTTGGGTTTAAATCATTTCACATTACCTTTATATTTTTCACTATAAGGATAAATGTTATTTCACACTTCATAACTTTATATACATAAAGAAGAAGAGTAATAAGATCTAGAAATGACTTCTAAATGTTGATCATATTAATATTAAAAAAACCAGATATGCTCTAAGGGAGTGATGAAAGAATGGGGTCAATGCCCAGTTGTTCAGGGAGTATAAACTGTAAAATCTCCAAGCACCCAAGGTATCCAATGAGCTTTATTAGATGTGTCCCAATTGGGGTACCCTCTATAGGATTTCTCTGAGATATATCCTTTAAAATCTCAAACCTTTTATGTCTTTATCCCTCTTGGTAAATACCATGATTTTTCTCATGCATTACATACACATCCATGTTTTCATGATACTTAATTAGTTATCTAGACATTATTGAAATAATTAAACATTGAATGTAGATAGAATCTCACAAATGTTTATATTGGACAAGGAACTCTTCACCACTCACTTGATTAGTAGGCGGATTAGGAATTCAAGATTATAGCTCGTAAGATTTCTATTCATGATTTAGTAAAAACCAAATTCATCTAAACTAATCCTTGAATTTAATTCTTGTTAACAAATGGTATTTATCAAAGTTCGATCATAAGGATAGTTCATATAATGAACTATCCATTTATTCTATAATTAAAAAGTGAATATTAATATTACTTTCCTTGATTACAAATTAAGTGAGAAAAAATAAATTAAATGTTTTATATAAATCTACCCCTATTTTATCATGTCCTAAAAGTCATCACCATTGAACATGGAAGGTCCCTTCATGTTAAAAATCTAGTGGTAATGATCCCCATTAATTTTCTTAATGATCAAGAATTTGGACAAGAAAACATTAATAATGTAATAAGATATGCATCTATTCCTACTATAGACATCTAGCTCCTTATTCCATTGAGTGAATTTCCCAATCCTAAAATATATGAAAGGATTCCCTCAACACATAAATCCAAAATTTAAATTTAGTATACGTTTTTTCATTAAACATAATAAATTTTTGGTGATGTCATGCCGAAAATCCCATGAGAAATCCTCGATTAAAGTAAGTATCAAGGATTTTTCCATGTAATACACTTATATCTATAGTTTCATTCCAAATGAAGAAATGGAATTCTTTTTCTAACATAAATTTTATTAATTTATTTACATTAAGTCGTGAAAAAATCATTTCATAGTTTATCATTTACACTTTTTTTTATATTTGTGGATGTTTCATAATTAGTTAACTATATTGGATAATATATTTAGGCGTAATTCATTATTTCATTATTTTTATCTTAAAATTAATTAACTACTTTATGTGATTGGGGTCTTTCATAAATAAACTATATAATTCATAGACATAAATAAATAAATAAAATAAATTACCTGATCATGAGATTATTTGATGGTTGATTTAATGAGTGGACATTACATCGACCTATGACCTTGGGGAATAAGTAAATTTTCTAGTCATGGAAGGAGTAACAAAATTTAACTTTTGTAACTATGTATCACTGAGTTGGAATCATCTTGGTTATTTCATGAACCACATGAACACACCTTGGGATAGTCTAGTAATTAGAAATATCTATTACTCACAAACAAATGAGGGGAAACAAATGGCTGGTTAAATGGGATTATATAAATATCATTGGACACATAGGTCCTACATAATAATGGAATTAAGGGTTACTCAAATTCCATTAATTAAGTTAATATTAAATATTTTCAACACAATTAAATAAATTAATTTCAATAAATGAAAACATACACACATCTATTAGTCAAGATCCTGATTCGTCTGACATGCAATGAATAAGAAAAAGAAACTAGATAGAATTAATTTCATTATTCATTCATTTATTATTAATATTAAAAATATGACTTTATTTAATTAATAAATAAATAAATTAATTCCCTTTCTTTTTAAAAAGCTTCTGATCATAATCGGATAAACCGATAATTTGTAGAATTCAAGGAAAATTAATTGTAGAACCAATATTGACGTATTGATTTCAATAAATAAATTGATCATTTGGAATTATATAAAATCATTATTAAAATTTCTATCACACAACAGTGTGTAAATTAAAAAAATTTAGTTTTAGTGCTTCATTTTTAAAATTTCATATGATTTTGATTTTTTGAATTAATGGGATAATAAACTACCTATACATATAGCTACACGATATGTAGCTCCGTTTTCAGGCATCTCATTCACATCTCTAGGGATTTGGTATGTTTACTCAGCTGGAAGACACATCATATACATTCCAACTACACAACTTGAACTTACTCCCTGTGTGCCATGTTGGATCGATCAACATGCGGTGTTCAATAAGAACATAGTGTATAGTTAACTACTCACCTCATCTAGATAAAATATGCACGGGTATACAATTTTTTCTCTAATTACATGCAAAGAAACCCAAATTTACAATCCAAATATTTGTCACCTTTTGATGCAATCTCTAGTTATTCTTCATTTTTTCTTAATTTTTTTTGAAAATGGAACACTTAATGAACTTGATTAATATGTCGAAAAAATGTTAATTCAAATCAAATTAAACAATTTATAAAATTTAATGAAAAAAATGTTTACAATTTTCATAGATCAATTATAAAATAAATAATTTTAAATTTAAACGTGACACCTCTGATACAACTTGATGGTTCGAAGAATAGATAAAGTGTGCAATGGTGGTAATGAATTGAAAATTATTTTAATAATTATTGTTATAAACCATGTGTGAATATATTATATGTAATATTTATTATTAATTTATCTAATATCCAAAGAAATTAGTACATGGTCTTAGGAACATACTTTGTTAATGAATATTGATCATTCAAAAAGTCTATTTTGGATATACCACATTGTGTTAGGATAATCCAAGGATATAATCCCTAGAGTAGGGATACATAAAAGCTCCAATGATCTATGAGAAACACCACTAAATCATTGGGTGCCAATGTGACAAATCATGTTTCTTTCATTTATCATTCCTGATCACTTGGTCTTCCATATTAACAAAATATTTCACTTTCTTCTTGTTATTTAGAGAGAGAGAATGATGATTCAAGAGATAATTTTTTTTGCACAATTATTCTGTAATCTCAATATTTAGATACTATACATAATAAAAATGTTTGTCTATTTATAAAGTTATGATTTAAGATAAAAATTTATATAATTGCATAACATCTATTAGATAAAAATTATCACATTTAATAATCCCTATTCCACATAATAATAATTAATAATTATTATTTTTTGGTGAATTCCAACTTGTATATTAATAAATATTATGGAATTCACATGTTAATTAGTATTTGTCACTTTAACTTATCTTTTTTTGTTCAAACTCCTAAAGAATTTATTATACTATCGAACAAATATGTTATTCCTAAAAATATATTTTATTCACAAACTAGAGAACAAATATTTAAAATAATAATCAATAAATGAAATAAAATTTTATTCAAAAACATGAAAATAAATATTTATGTAATTTATGTGATAAAAATAACATTAATAAAATTTTTCCTCACACTTAAGAATAATATTTATTCCATTAATTGAACTCAAATAATCTTTAATTAATACTAAAACAATATTTAATATGTCCCCTCTAAGATTAATTTTTTATTGGAATTAGGTGGAAATTCATAATGTCCAATAATAATATCTAGAAATGGTTCAAGAAACCGAAGATAATGAATTAAATGTTGAAATGTTCACAAAAACATATGAATTCTAACTTTGTAATAAAAACCATTTAGTACAATATCTCATTAAGAAGGTATCACATTCGTGTCACCAACCTATATGATCGATATGTTTTTCACTGACTACCAGGAATAAATATTTTTTACCCTATGGTGATGGAATTTATTTTGAAGGATCTATTCCAATCAAAGGGCCAATATATCAGTTTTAATAATGATGGAATGAAAAAAATACTTCATTGATATATTCATTAATGATATGTTACTCATGAAGCACCTAACATGTACACCATTACCATGAACTACTATCATCATGTTCTTAAAAATACATCAACGTACAAGAGTTGTAAAATAAATTAATAATAATATTAAATACAATGGACCATCACATAAGGGCATAAATATTAATATTCGATGAATCAAAAAAATGATTAATATCTACTAGCAGGTCTATTATCATAAACACCAATATTAGAGATTACCAAGTGTGAACATCATGAAAATAATAATCATCAACTTAAATTACTCACACATGACAATATATTTACTATGTGTCCCATAATAGTATGTTATCAATCCATATAACTGTATTTTAGAATATCATCATAGCATATAATAGTTCTCATCATAGTAGGGAACCATTATGACCTTATCAATTAAATGAATACTCTAAGAAATTATTACAATATAGTCATTCAGAACAAAAAACAATATATAATATGATGTTTTGATAATTTTCAATACATAAAATATACAAGTAATCAAAGGATATAATGTTCTTCCCAGGACAAAAACTCCAAAAAATATACTATAAACAAATTAATAAATTAAGAAAATGATAAAGATATCTCTTTTTACAGTGAAACATATTATGAATTGATTGAATAGTTGAAAATCATTCTTTGTGAGAATTATTTATTTTATATTTTTTGTATAGAATTTTCCTATTAACATGTAATACTATATAATGTTTATATAGATTGAAATGTTTCTCAAATATATGTTAAAGAAAACATGTAATGGAGATCAATAATTATTTATAATAATTAATAAAAACACATGAAAAAAATAAATATGATGAAGGGGTATTGTAAAGAAATGTAGAGATTAGTTGAGTATGAGGAGATCTCTCTAAACATGATGTTCTTATGACTAATGGTGAGATTAAAGAATCTGGAATCACCATATATTGGTACTGTCCAAATTGTAGTGAAATGAGATACTTCCACACAATTTGTCAGTGTGGGTCTGGAATATGAGAATTTCATGATTTCATTCTTTAAAAAAATGAAAAAAATAATCCATGAGGAAATTATCATATGAACCAAAAATTTACTTGTATACTAATGATGTTTTAATTTGTTGTGTAGTTTTGAATCCAAATTTAGGGAAAGAATGGATTGTGAAAAACAATTACAAAACAATGACAACAACTAAGCATGAGAGAATATTTGTGAAAACATCTTCCCTAATAAATCTCCAAAATAATGGTGTTTCCACTCAAATACAACAAGGTACATATCCATTCAAATCATGATAAAAAATTTTAACACAAGATAAAAATATTCATAGGTTGTTATTATTGTTTCTAGATGTTATGGAATAAATATTTGGAATGATGGAATAACATGAAAATCACATCCCCTCAGAAAAAATAAGGATAAATTTTTTGAAGTATTGAAATAATAAGTTTCTATATAGAATACATATCAATGTGAAGGATTTATGTTCATATATTTTTTCTAGTTTTTTGAATGTTATTGGAACAAATCATACTCCTGTTGGTAAAAAATTTTATTTCTTGGAAACAAACATGAATCAAGAGAAATTCATATTGAATAAATGTCAAAAATTTATTAAGGAAATAATTTTAAAAACGAGTTCTTGTTTTTTACGAATTAATTGAATTTAGATAATCAATTGGAGGAAGGTGAAAAGAATTCAAAATCTAAAGGAGAATAAGTGGCCTTAGAAAATGGGTTTAATTTGATCATAAGTTTTCTACTTCTAGAAAATTTATGATGAAGAATACTATGGTCGAATATTATATTACTCATAAAAAAGAATATTAAGGGAAGAAAGAAGATAATTAAGTACATGAGAGTAAAAATAGAAATAATACTCTGGAGAAATCTTCCCATGTTGTGATCGAAAGTATAAAATAACCTAGTTTGGGAGGAAACTCTCAACTTGAATGCTACTTTTGAGGTTCAAAGACCTCCCTCTATATTCCCTTATGTATTTTATTTCATATAAACATTTATATAATTTAATTAGAAGGATGTATCCCTATAAGGGGAGAATTTATGAATCAAGTAAGTCAAGTATTCAATAAACAGTGAATATAGATTATCAAGATTGATTTTTATATTCAGATGATAAGGTATGAAAATCACACCGTTATCCATAGTCAGAATGAATTTGATAAATATGATAAAGATATAGATTTTAATCAATAATGTGAGAGTTATATCTATTTTAACATGAACCTTTTGTTTTGTTTTTTGAATTGTGATCGATATTTTACATTTCAATAATAAATATGAATAATAAAAACCCCTAAGAATAGAACTTTGAGTTTTTAGGATGATTTCGCAAGCATGGAAATTAATAAACATAGAAAAACTTTATTATATCACTGTGGAATTCAACATTGTCTTATCCCTTGTGGACTTTGAGTTTATTAACTATATGATCCTCGTTAAAGAAAATGATATGATATCATCCATCACTCAAGTGTTTTCAAGAAACAATCATTTAACAGAGGAGAATATGTTTTGAAAAAATTTATATGATAATAATTCCAACAATAATTACTTCCATTTTATTTTCAATATGGGGGGATAAAGAAAGTTTTACAACAAATTGACTTTTATGAGGGGTGGATATATTGACAAATAAACAAAATTGGGGAGAATGGCGATCCTCACTGACAATTTCATTTAATTTCAAAGATATAATATATATTTTTAATTGATACGAGCTAGTGACTCATGTATAATTGTTATTGATTTATAAAATTGAATTATATTTCATGCTCGAACAATTATAATTGTCAATCATGATGATTGTTTACCTATTCCTAATTTCAAGTACATGTGTTGATTAATGTTTAAAAACAGCGCACATTGTTTACAACATTAAAATATATAGAGATGATTTTAGGTTTAATACTTTTCGAATTTTTTATTGAATATAAAAAATTAATGAAATAAGAGAATATGATTTTGAGAATTAAGACCATGAAAACTTTATTTTCATTAAGAATTATGTTGTTTGAAGAGATTTTGATATTTTGGTTTGGATTTTTTTTTATTTTTATAATCCTTTTTAATAATAGTTTACTTTAAAAATATTTCAAAACCACCTAGATAGACAAAGGTAACTAACAACCAATTTATATGTGGATAGAGTCCCCCACTATCTAACTGGGGTAGTGGAAAATTTTCATGATAGATGAACTTAGATAGAGGAAATGTTGGGAACATAGGCTGCTCAATAATATTCATGGGTGAACTTATAAGGCCCCAGCTTTAAACGTTACTTAATCTTGAGTTATTACAAGATTACACATTGAGGATCTTTTCAGGTTTAGAGTTATAGATAATTAGATCATAAAACTTGCATTACATTCCACTTTTAAACAAAGTGTTTACATAAAAGACAGGATTCATTCTTCCCATCAACAGAAACATATTCAAAATAAAACTTGGATTCTTTCTTGACACATCCTTGACACTATCATCACATCACGTACCTTTCCCTTAACCTGTGAAAAACATTTTAAAAACTTGGGATGAGCATAAAAAAGCTCATTAAGGGATATAAAAATATGGAAAGGAAACATGAGTTCACGTATACATAAGAATGAAATCATACTTTACCCATAAAATTTAGGCACTTTAACATACCTCATCAAACCATGAATAAATCAAATAAATCATAAGACATAAAGGTAACTTGAGGCATTTATAACATTCTTACATAGGGAGTAACCCTCTTGGTTACGTTTGGAATACCCATCACAGTATATTCCCAAAATCTCTTCGGAGAAACCTTAACGTTTCACTCCTTCGCGTTACCCAATGCATTGGAGAGCTATATCGGGCTCACCCGCCCTTAGTTTATCACGGAACCACCCGTTTCCATAACAATGCCCAAGAACCATAACATAAACGTATCACATAAAACATGCATAACAGAAACATAGAATTTCCACATTTTAATAACAATATAACATTTTAAGATATTTAAATAATGAATCCATTCTAAAAATCATTTTCAAAACCATTTAAAACATTTAATAAAGAGATTTCTGAATCAAAGTGTCCCATACCACTTTGAAGCTTTTAACATTTTAAACCATTAATATCCATATAAATAAATCCTTAAAACCATTTTGAAAACATGGATATTAATGAGAAATATTTATAAGTATAAATCATTAAAACATTTAAAACGATATTTTAGTTAAAGGTTTTTTAACAAAATGAGAGACACTTGAATACAATAATTGAGGAATAAAATTTAATCATAACTTTATAATATCATGAGAATAAATGGATTCATGATATAATATTCCAAAGGACAGTATATACACCATATAAGAGTGAATTGGTGCATAACAGCAATGAAGTCTCAATAGAAATGTAAAATGAGATGAAATCCCTTATAAAGAAGGTGTCCTTAAATTAAGGATAAATCAATCTCATAATTATGTGTGACAAATATAAATACACCCAATATAAGTGGATATTAAGTGTAAAACAATCATAGGTTATTCACACATATTCATATAATGACATATTCAAGGAGTACAAGTTTATCCCAAAGAATCAAAATTGGGTTAAGAAGTTTCCTTGCAAAAATTTCACAGCCTAACGACGCCACTAAAAAATTCAGAAAATTGGTTCATGAGAGATAAAAAGGGTATCTCATCACTTGGACATAAAATTTACATCAATAAGGATATATAAGAACATATCCCAACATTAAAATATGTAAATTAAAAGACCCAACAAAAGAAGTCTTTTAAAAAGAGGAGGGTGAAAGGTTCCCTTACCGACTTGGGTATCTTTCGAAACATACATCCCATGAAATAAGGATAATACAACATTGATGTAAATAATCATAAACGAAATTATATTACAAAAAGAGTAGAAAAATGGGCAGTACATATACCACTCAAAGGAAATGGTGGAAAATGTAGCATAAATCTCATGGGAATAAAAGTGAGATGAAAAATCCCTTACGAAAACTCGGCAGCCTAACAGCGCCACTTAAAACTTCCAAAATGGATTGATGAGAGGAGATAGGGTCTCTCAGCATATTAAAATAAAGTTTACAGAAAGAGGAATATAAAAGAACATCCCCCAACATAACAAAGATGAGCTTAAAAGAAGTGACATAAAGGAGATTACTTAAAAAGAAAGAGAGAGGTTAGATCTCTTACCTCGGGTCCGACTTGACTCGATCGTTCTTTAATGTCCTGAATAATAAACTTGAGTTAATCTACACTTTCTTAAGAACCTTTTTCAAGTTCATTATTCCTTTTATACCATGTTATGAAAATCATGTAATCATTTAAGTTAATAATGTTCATTTTGTCGGTATTTGGTTCTTAAGTCAAAAATAGACTTCTTACACTTACATGTTGTTAATTTGGTCAAAGGTTCATTATATCCAGAATGATATTAATGATTTGGATAACATATATATAATATATATTTATCATATACATGTATTTATAATATTACATCACATTTAGAGGTAAGAAATGAAATGCACCGTTCATGGAGACGGTAAGCCGTACGTACGCATGAACGCTACTTCCATTTCTATTTCGTATTTTCTGGAATGGAATCATAATGATATAAGAGTATATTATAATTAAAGTATAATAACATATATAATATCATTAACTTTATCCTTTACACATCCCACATATGGTATTAACGAATCAAAACACTTTCAGGGGGCGGTAGTCCGCACTTTCTAAAATGAAGATATCGTGTTTACCCATAATGGAAACAATAATGGTATTCCATAAATGAAAAATACAGAAGCTTAAGGAAAGAATAAACATATTATATATCATATATAAAAATATTTACATAATAATGGCCACCTTTGAAGGTGTTAAATGAGTATTGAACAATCATCGTTTCGGGAGGCAGAATTTCACCATCCACGGAAACCGTATGTTCTTTAACCATTTGATGTAGTTGTGTGAGAGTGTAGCTCGAATAAATCTTATAACAACATCCTAGTATATTTATGATACTTTTTTTGTTACAAAACAAATAATAAAAAGAGTTTAGGGGGTTGGAGAAGCAAAATAAAACAAATGAACATGAGAGAATGAATTACCTTTAAAAGTGTAACTCCTTTTGATTTGAGCCTAAAGGCTTCATTTGAAAGGCTTCTGCCCAAAGGGAATCATCTAGGATGAGGATAGGGATGTGGAGAGAGTAAATGGGCAGGGTATGGCCGATCCAAAGGCTTGAGGAGTGTGTGAAATGAGGTAGAGGTGGGGGCCTTTTATAAGAGGAGAGGAGGGGCACTTTTGGAAATCATGAAACTATTATTTTATTTTCAAAAGTGTTTCGAATTTATAAGGTCCCACATTGATATATTTCGAAGATAAGATGATAAGGCTTCTAAATATTCCCATACAATAGTTTTTGGACAAGTGTAGGTCTTAGATTTTATATTATCGTTTCATTTTATTTAAATTGTTCATTAATGAGGTCATCGTTGCATCATCATGATGTCATAATTAAATTAATTTATTTAATGTCTAAAACTTATAAAAAAACTGTCCTGATGTAGGAAATCATTTTATCTTTCGAAAGAGTATTTATAGAAAAAATTATGATTAGTATAACCCCTTCTAAAAATTGTTTTAGTAAAACAATTTATGTTAGTGTCATTTTCACCTTTATTTTTAAAAAAAGGCATTAAAGTCATTATCTCACCCAAGAGGCTCCATAGGGTCCCCTAAATCGACCCATGGGTTGTCTGGGTCGGACATGACTCATCCAATAGGGGGTAGGACAAGTGTCATGATGTTTTCACATTTTTATAATATCATTTTTACCTTAAATTACATTAATTACCTCTAATCGCGATTAATGAAAAACAGTTACTATTCACCAAAAAATTATTTTCATCCCATTGAACCAAATTTTACATACTAATGACAACCATGTATGTCGGATTTTCAAAATTCAATACACATTAGTGGTAAACTTTCATTTAACTGAAAAATCAGTTTGCTTGATTACCACTTAGTGGTTTCACTATTCATCAAAAATTGGAGTTTTTCAGAAAATTACCAAAAATTCACCCTAAGCTATATGTGATATTCCGAATTCAAAAATAAAGTCTATTTTACAAAATTCAAAACATATAAGTCACATTAATTAATTTAATAATTAATTCCCGCTGTCAGAGCAAATAGCATGTTTTTATAAAACAATAAGTATCAAAAGATTGACACCAATTTAAGTCTAATTTCAAAGTGAAATTGATTCCAATGACCACCATTGGATTAAATGGTAAAAATATATTCAGATTACACATTAAGAACAATTAAAAAGATAATCTAATCATATAAATAAATTAGATTAAAAAGAGGTTTTGAATTTAAAATACAACATTTTACACTATTCATTAAAAAAATGAACTTTATCAGAAAGATACCCAAAATTTACACAAAGTAAATTTTGATGTCCTGATTCTCAAGAAGAGTTTTATTTGGTCCAATAGAATGTATAAGAGTGAACAAAACTATATTTAATGACGGTTCACCATCAAAAGGAGATAAGTGAACCATTAGTGAAAACTTGGTCATATACGCCTAAAATTGAATTCTTTCTGTATTTTAAGCCTTTATATTTTATTGGATAAATGTAAAAACATTTAAAAACATATATAATCATATTTTAGTTATTTTTATCCATTCTTTCCAATACAACGGCTACATGTTAACTACCATTTAAAATAATATTATTTTATTATTAGAGTGCAACGTAAGATTTCCAAGAAACTCGTTGTTGCATGTTAGGTACGCCATCGAGCATAGCGTCCCCTTTAAAGACATATTAATATTTTATTCACAAATATGGATAAATATGAAAATGTCATATTCTTTATTTACCTGGGGTGTTACATCCTTCTCCCCTTTTGGGAATTGCATCCTCACAATTTTTAAAATTGAGCTTGGAAACATCCTTGAAAGTCCCACATCGGAACAAGAGTCGGTAAAAAAATCACTTTAAAAGAATGGGAGAGAAGTGAAAATGTCACCCGAGTTAACCCATATGTATAAAAACATGGACATGGAAGAAAAAGCAAAGGGTCATGTTCTTGAGGGAGAGTGATAGTAAACATGTCTAGGAGAAAGTTAACCATGAGAAAATCACAAACTTGTGATGGGTTAAACGGTATTCGATTCCCCAGTAGGAAAAGTTAATAGACAACATTTTTGTTTTAAGTTACTTATTATTGAGGAATTTATTCATAAGGAAACATAATCACTTATCATGTTGGCTTTCAACTTTTACTAGATTCCTTAATCAAACTCATATTTCTTTTTCCAAAAGACGAGTTTTTAGGGAGACTTGTTCGCATTAAGAGTACTATAATCAACTTATAGAGAATCAACTAATCCACCAAAGAGAACTATATACTTCCCATGTCATTAGGCTTTAACCAAAACCAAAACAAAAAAGGTTAGTACAAGGTCAGATAATCCAGAAAAGGGATAACCCTTTAAAAAGAAAATCTATTCTTAATCTCCAAAATTTGTCCAACAAAACCCAAAGTTCAATGAGGACCATTCGATAAACAATTTGCCCATAAAATCCCTCAAAGTAAACCAAACTAATATTGAAACCCAAATATTTGAAGGTTTTAGTCACATAGTCTTCCAAGTTAAATCGTAACATTTATCTCCAAACAACATCAGTTGCATCTAAAGTCTCGTATTGAAAAGTAATTAACCTAATCACATATCCTCTATGATAGGTTAATCATTTTCATAAATAACCCAAAATCAACTTACTCTTAATTCATAAAATCATATAACTAAAAAGAATCAGTCAAACTAACCAGGGACTTCACGTAGTCCAGTGGTAGGCGATAAATATCAGTCGCACTTTGGTTGTGGGTTCGATTCCCGCAGCTTTGCCTGACGCGACGAGTTGTCACATGGTCTGCGTGTTGTCATTTTTCCAAAACTATATAATTCTAAAATCATTCCCCAAAAAGGGATAAAATCATCAAAAATAACAATAGCATAATTTAACCTCAATTTTATCACATGCCTTTCACTTCAATAATAACATATAGTAACCCATAATTACCTCAAAAGTAAGGAACATATAAACCCAAATGGTTCTTTATAACTATGTCCACAAAAGAAAAGATAACAATTCCTTGAATAAAATTTTCCTATATTAAACATCAGAGATACACATAATATGAAAAGTCTCCTAATGTAACCCCATCATCAAAAGAGACTTAATACTACTAAGAATTTCACCATAACTCTTGAAGCCCTTATATGTTTACATCTTACTCATTCACTTTATCTAAAACTAAGACTCTTTCTGAAATCATAACCATTATGGTAATGTCACTTATGCTTAAAGAATACCCTAACCTCTAAAGTTATCTAAACTGACCTTTGATACCAACTATAAGGCCCCAGAATTAAACCCTACTTAATCTTGAGTTATTACAAGATTACACATTGAGGATCTTTTCAGGTTTAGAGTTTTAGAGAATTAGATCATAAAACTTGCATTACATTCCACATTTAAACAAAGTGGTTACATAAAAGACAGGA
The DNA here is from genome assembly GCA_963277665.1 of Viscum album. Lineage (NCBI taxonomy): Eukaryota > Viridiplantae > Streptophyta > Magnoliopsida > Santalales > Viscaceae > Viscum > Viscum album. The sequence goes on along the minus strand of OY728131.1, from coordinate 1,642,381,324 downwards.
TTCATTCTCCCCATCAACAGAAACATATTCAAAATAAAACTTTTATTCTTTCTTGACACATCCTTGACACTATCTTCACATCACGTACCTTTCCCTTGACCTGTGAAAAACATTTTAAGAACTTGGGATGAGCATAAAAAAGATCAGTAAGGGATATAAAAATATGGAAAGGAAACATGAGTTCATGTATACATAAGAATGAAATCATACTTTACCCATAAAACTTAGGCACTTTAACATACCTCATCAAACCATGAATAAATCGAAGAAATCATAAGACATAAAGGTAACTTGAGTAATTCATAACATTATTACGTAGGGAGTAACCCACTTGGTTACGTTTGGAATACCCATCATAGTATATTCACAAAATCTCTTCGGAGAAACCTTAACGTTTCAATCCTTCGCGTTACCCAATGCATTGGAGAGCTATATCGGGCTCACCCGCCCTTAGTTTATCACGGAACCACCCATTTCCATAACAATGCCCAAGAACCATAACATAAACGTATCACATAAAACATGCATAAAGGAAACATAAAATTTCCACATTTTAATAACAATATAACATTTTAAGATATTTAAATAATGAATCCATTCTAAAAACCATTTTCAAAACCATTTAAAACATTTAATAAAGAGATTTTTGAATCAAAGTGTCTCATACCACTTTGAAGCTTTTAACATTTTAAACCATTAATATCCATATAAATAAAGCCTTAAAACCATTTTGAAAACATTGATATTATTGAGAAATATTTATAAGTATAAATCATTAAAACATTTAAAACGATATTTTAGTTAAAGGTTTTTTAACAAAATGAGAGACACTTGAATACAATAATTAAGGAATAACATTTAATCATAACTTTATAATATCATGAGAATAAATGGATTCATGATATAATATTCCAAAGGACAGTATATACACCATATAAGAGTGAATTGGTGCATAACAACAATGAAGTCTCAATAGAAATGTAAAATGAGATGAAATCCCTTATAAAGAATGTATCCTTAAATTAAGGATAAATCAATATCATAATTATGTGTGAAAAATATAAATAAACCAAATATAAGTGGATATTAAGTGTAAAACAATTAGAGGTTATTCACACATATTCATATAATGACATATTCAAGGAGTACAAGTTTATCCCAAAGAATCAAAATTGGGTTAAGAAGTTTCCTTGGAAAAATTTGACAGCCTAACGGCGCCACTAAAAAAATTCAGAAAATGAGTTTATGAGAGATAAAAAGGGTATATCATCACTTGGACATATAATTTACATCAATAAGGATATATAAGAACATATCCCAACATTACAATATGTAAATTAAAAGACCCAACAAAAGAAGTCTTTTAAAAAGAGGAGGGTGAAAGGTTCCCTTACCGACTTGGGTATCTTTCGAAACATACATCCCATGAAAGAAGGGCAATACAACATTGATTTAAATACTCATAAACGAAATTATATTACACAAAGAGTAGAATAATGGGCAGTACATATACCACTCAAAGGAAATGGTAGAAAATGTAGCATAAATCTCATGGGAATAAAAGTGAGATGAAAAATTCCTTGCGAAAACTTGGCAGCCTAACGACACCACTTAAAACTTACAAAATGGATTGATGATAGGAAATAGGTTCTCTAATAATATTAAAATAATGTTTAAATAAATAGGAATATAAAATAACATCCCCCAACATAACAAATAGGAGCTTAAAAGAAGTGACATAAAGGAGAGTACTTAAAAAGAAAGAGAGAGGTTAGATCTCTTACCTCGAGTCCGACTTGACTCGATCGTTCTGTAACGTCCTGAATAATAAACTTGAGTTAATATCTACTTTCTTAAGAACCTTTTTCATGTTCATTATTCCTTTTATACCATGTTATGAACATCATGTAATCATTTAAGTTAATAATGTTCATTTTTTCGGTATTTGGTTCTTAAGTCAAAAATAGACTTCTTACACTTACATGTTGTTAATTTGGTCAAAGGTTCATTATATGCAGAATGATATTAATGATTTGGATAACATATATATCATATATATTCATCATATACATGTATTTATAATATTACATCACATTTAGAGGTAAGAAATGAAATGCACCGTTCATGGAGACGGTAAGCCGTACGTACGCATGAACACTACTTCCATTTCTATTTTGTATTTTCTGGAATGGAATCATAATTATATAAGAGTATATTATAATTCCAGTATAATAACATATATAATATCATTAACTTTATCTTTTACACATCCCACATATGGTATTAACAAATCAAATCACTTTCAGGGGGCGGTAGTCCGCACTTCCTAAAATGAAGATATCATGTTTAACCATAATGGAAACAATAATGGTATTACATAAATGAAAAGTACAGAAGCTTAAGGAAATAATAAACATATTATATATCATATATAAAAATAGTGACATCATAATGGCCACCTTTGAAGGTGTTAAATGAGTATTGAACAATCATCGTTTCGGGAGGCAGAACTTCGCCATCCACGGAAACTGTATGTTCTTTAACCATTTGATGTAGTTGTGTGAGAGTGTAGCTCGAATAAATCTTATACAAACATCCTAGTATATTTATTATACTGGTGTTTTTACAAAAGAAATAATAAAAAGAGTTTAGGGGGTTGGAGAAGCAAAATAAAACAAATGAACATGAGAGAATGAATTACCTTTACAAGTGTAACTCCTTTTGATTTGAGACTAAAGGCTTTCTTTGAAAGGATTCTTCCCAAAGGGAATCCTCTAGAATGAGGAGAGGGATTTGGAGAGAGTAAATGGGCAGGGTATGGCGGAGCCAAAGGCTTGAGGAGTGTGTGAAATGAGGTAGAGGTGGGGGCCTTTTATAAGAGGAGAGGAGGGGCTCTTTTGGAAATCATGAAACTATTATTTTATTTTCAAAAGTGTTTAGAATTTATAAGGTACCAAATTGATATATTTAGAATATAAGATGATAAGTCTTCTAAATATTCACATCCAATAGTTTTTGGACAAGTTTAGGTCTTATATTTTATATTATCGTTCCATTTTATTTAAACTGTTCATTAATGAGGTCATCGTTGCATCATCATGATGTCATAATTAAATTAATTTATTTAATGTCTAAAAATTATAAAAAAATATATCCTGATGTAGTAAATAGTTTTATCTTTCCAAAGAGTGTTTATAGACAAAATTATGATTAGTATAACCCCTTATAAAAATTGTTTTAGTAAAACAATTTATGTTAGTGTCATTTTCACCATTATTTTTTTAAAAAAGGCATTAAAGTCATTATCTCACCCAAGAGGCTCCATAGGGTCCCCTAAATCGACCCATGAGTTTTTGTGGTCGTCCATGACTCATAAAATAGGGGTAGTATAGGTGTCATGGTGTTTTCACATTTTTATAATATCATTTTTACCTTAAATTACACTAATTACCTCTAATCGCAATTAATGAAAAAAAGTTACTATGCACGAAAAAAATATTTTCATCCCATTGAACCACATTTTACATACTAATGACAACCATGTATGTCAGATTTTCAAAATTCAATGCACATTAGTGGTAAACTTTCATTTAACTGAAAAATCAGTTTGCTTGATCACCACTTAGTGGTTTCACTATTCATAAAAAATTGGAGTCTTTCAGAAAATTACCAAAAATTCACCCTAAGCTATATTTGATATTCTGAATTCAAAAATGAAATCTATTTTACAAAATTCAAAACATATACGTCACATTAATTAATTTAATAATTAATTCCCGCTGTCAGAGCAAATAGCATGTTTTTATAAAACAATAAGTATCAAAAGATTGGCACCAGTTTAAGTCTAATTTCAAAGTGAAATTGATTCCAATGACCACCATTGGATTAAATGGTAAAAATATATTCAGATTACACATTAAGACCAATTCAAAAGACAATCTAATCATATAAATAAATTAGATTAAAAAGAGGTTTTGAATTTAAAATACAACATTTTACACTATTCATTAAAAAATCAACTTTATCAGAAAGATACAAAAAATTTACACAAAGTAAATTTTTATGTCCCGATTCTCAAGAAGAGTTTTATTTGGTCAAATAGAATGTATAAGTGTGAACAAAACTATATTTAATGACGGTTCTCCATCAAAAGGAGATAAGTGAACCATTAGTGAAAACTAGGTCATATACGCCTAAAATTGAATTCTTTCTGTATTTTAAGCCGTTATCTTTTATTGGATAAATGTAAAAACATTTAAAAACATATATAATCATATTTTAGTTATTTTTATGCATTCCCGCCAATACAACGGCTACATGTTAACTACCATTTAAAATAATATTATTTTATTATTAGAGTGCAACGTAAGATTTCCAAGAAACTCGTTGTTGCGTGTTGGGTACGCCATCGAGCATAGCGCCCCATTTAAAGACATATTAATATTTTATTCACAAATATTGATAAATATGAAAATGTCATATTATTTATTTACCTCGGGTGTTACAGAACTAGACATGTCGGTGAGTGTTTTTCCTTGCATAGGGAGGTGTGGACCATGAATCCAATGCGTGTGGTGATGTTCCCTGAGTTTTCCTTGGTATAATCAATATTTTATTGATTCAATGGGATGGAATTGATTATTAATAATATCGAGATCATCCACAAAAATGATGTGGGATATGCGTGAGTAGAGTACTATAGATTTTATTTATAATCATACTTAAAGAACATAGAATGTCATATATAATCTATTAGAGCCATTTTTTCAAGATGAGACATATTATTCTACCCCATTAATCATCAAGGGTTTCTATTCGAAGTAATTAATGGATGGATCTATAGTTATTAAGTAGATCATATGAAATCCATGGATAGGGTTGAATGAGGTTGAATTATATATGATATGGATTAAGCATAGGCAACATAGTTTTCTATTATCGAATAAAATGATGAAAAAATGTCGAATTATATTTTTCTTTGTGAATAGTGATATTTTAATAGTTATATGTCATGATATGAGGTTGTGAACATGAATTGAGGCTGTGTTCACAAATGTTGTATAGTGGTACCCATATGGGAAGAGTGAGTGTAGATTCTCTATAAATACCATAACCCTTACACAATTTCACCTATGAGTCAAAAAGTAATCATTAAGAGATGTTTGATATATAAGAATGGAATTTTAAATGATATGAATTAGAAAATATAATAAAATGAACTCTTGTTGTTAATTTTCCTTTAGGATCACAAGAAGAAGAAGTCAATTTCTCTAATCGCGACATGTGTTTTTCACATGAAGTGTTTTTCTATGAAGAAATATTGAGGAGTTTCATGAGATAGTGCATTAAAAATTACATTTTTATGTGAATAGAAAGAAACAAGACTACAAAAGTTACCAATAATACCAGAAAATATTATCTAGAGACAAAGTCTCTGAACATTTATTAGAATAAAAGCAAAGTAGAGCTTGTGAGTACCACAAACCAGGAATCACAACTAAAAATCATAAAAACCATACCAGTCTCCATATCCATGTTCAATTGCCTCATCTGAAGTTGTTGACTCCCATTCTGAGTTTTAATAATGCATCAAAGTCTTAACATGCATCCTTATGATCTACTTTTTCAATGAAGATTCCCAACACAGTTACTTGCTTGAAGTAATAGGTAGTGTTAAAGGTAGTGTGATACTGTAGCTTGTAATCATTCAAGATGTCTGAGAGACCCCATGTACACATAGGTACGAGAAGGGGATTAAGGGTCCAAAAACAATATTGAATATGAAAATAAGAATAACGAATTGAAATTTGTGACTCTTGTCTACACAATAGGGAACTATGTGGATAGTGAAGACGTTGTACACATACCTGCTCGGAGAAATGCATGCATGTAATCATCAATTACATGAAAAGTAATTGATAACTCAATCGTTTACATACAAATATGCTGAATCTGATTCAATGGATCATGAAGTGAATAATATATATGAGAGAACATAAAATAATAAGAAAATATTTAATGTGCTAGGGTTTGTTTTATTTGAGGTGAGAATTATAGAAGGAGATTTAATTGTGTTATGAAAGTTTTATCTTGAATAAAAAAATCATTAAGATATTTTGTGAGTCCATTAAAAACATTTTGTGGGTAGAATAATTAATTATACTAGACGAATAATATCACCCCAAACATTTTTTGAATAATGAAATTTATCAAAAATAGGTGATCAAAAATACAGGAGCAAGGTTATCCAGCTGAAATGGTACTCAAACAGTTGTACACTAAAAAGTATAATCCAAAAATCTCTTGAATTAAAATCAAAATATATTTGTTCATAAGAATCCAAGAGTGGTATGAGATAATATTATATTATATAAATCAATTATGAAGGAGAAGACAATGTGAAGAAGTATAAATATCATCTTGATTTATTCAAGAGTTGGATGGCCAATGTGGCCTCTAGTAACAATATGTGAAGAAGTATAAGAATACTATTTGTGACTCAAAAGTGGACAGTTAGTGTTGTAACACCCTGAGATTTTATGAGATATATTATTTTTAATTTCATTGATTTCTTATATTATACACTACACCAAGATTAGATTGTACTATACATAACACCATATTAGCTTGCAGTATACACAACACTATTCTTGGCTTGTGTTACACACAAATTCAAGTTCGTTTTGTGGAAATTATTTTACGCAACATTAAGTATAGATTTTGTTTAATGTATAAATGAAATAAGTTTTGATTATGTTATACGAAACACCAAATAGAGCTTTCACTACACGCAGCCCTGACTTGGATTGCATTACACGCAGTCAAGACCTTCCTCGATAGCATGTGTAATATGCAATACCGAGTCCCACTAAACAAGATATTATTATAATATTATTATGAATTAGCCGTTATGAATAGTAATACCCACTTTTTCAATTTTTTTAAATTTTATCATTCAAAATGGACTTCATTTTTGGATTTTGAATATCGAAATTAGCCTAGGGTAAAATTTTGGTATTTTTCTGAAAACTTTCAATTTTTGATGAATAGTGAAAACACAGGGTTACTATTTAAAAACCGAATTTTTATTTAAAAAAATTACATATTTTATTTAAATTTATTTTAGGTCAAAATTTATACATAATACCTATATATGTTCAATTTAATTCATTTGAGTCATTTTATAATAATTTTAGATATATAAAAATTTTATTGAACTTTTCACCGTCTTTTACCCAACTCCTAGGAGAATTTGATAATTTACATAAAACATAATTTTACCTCTTATGTGAGTGGAATTTTGAAAATACGAGAGACACGGTTAATATTAAGGAGGAAAATGTGGTACAATAAGATAAAAATAATTTTTGGTGAATAGTAACTTTTTACTTTTATTTACCACGGTTAAAAGTAAATAGGGTAATTAAGGATAAAAATGATATTATTATTACCCTAACACATGTCCTAATTCTATTGGATAAGTGTAGATTGACCAAAAACAACCTTAGGAATAAAATATTACCCTTTAGGTCCACTTGGATAAATTAGGACATTTATTATTATTTTATTTAAAGAAGAATTAAAATAGTTAAAATCAAAGTTTAATAACTAAATTTTTTTTAATATAGGGTCATACATAAGATAAATTCTACTATAAATATTCATTAGAAAGCTAAAACTATTTCTTACATAATGGTATGTTATTTATAATTTCTATACCTTAAATAAGTTAAATTATTTATGACACAATAATGATGCAGTAATTACCTTATTAATGTAATATTAACATAATTGATGTTATAAATACCAAAATAAATGCAATTTTAGACTTTTTTATGATTTAAACTAATTTTCTAGGTTAATATGACTTGTTAGTGTTTATTTAATTAACTTTTTTATAACTAATCATGCTTTTATGATTTTCAAAAAAATCATGTACCAAATAGTGTCAAAATTGACCTAAAATAGTTTTTAAAAAAAATATTATATTATTAATTGATATTTTATTCCTAAAAATCTAAGGTTCTTCAAAATGACTTAGATAAGAATATTTATATTAATAATTAACCACTTGGGGTTCGTTTGGCTTGTTATAGTAAGATTATTAACCATATAGTGTAAGAAAACAAAAAGACACGGTAAAAGATAAATTATTTAACTTAAAGTTAAATCTAAATGATAAGGATAAAATAGTAACCTAAACTTGTCTAAAATATATTTTTTGAGAGGATTTAGACCCATACCCACCTTTGCTTTGAAATAAATCAATTTGGAGCTATTAAAAACCGAATATGACTTGATTATAAAATAATATTTTATATTTTCCTAAGCTGCCCCTCTCCTCCCTTATAAAAAGGGAACCCCTTCCCTCTTCTCTTCACACCCTTTTGAGCCTTGAAGCTCGGCCAAACCCTGCCCATTTCTCTTCTTCACTTACCTAGAAACATTCTGGAGATTTTGGTCTTCTCAAAATACCAACTCTAGTTACCTAAGAAGAAGTTTAAACGAGGTGCGTCGAGGAAGAGGTAATCTCTTCTACCGACTCTTTCAAGTTTCTTTCTTCTTATACTTCCTCTTATTTAGTTGTTTGATTATAAATTAATAACATAAATATTACTTATATACTGATATGTTATTATAAATATGAAACAAACCCATTTCATCTTCTATCCATCCTATGGAAAATGAAATCACCGCGTGTGCGTATGTACGGAATACCGTCTCCACGCCGTGGTGTAATCACTTTTTCCACCACCACCTTACTTGGATGGGTATAATGGTGTAAATAATAACTATATATGATTATTATAACATCATAATGATTCTAAGATATTATATCATCCACTCCAATTCAATTCAATAATTATGGGAACGATATCATCGCTCGTGCGTACGTACGGATTACCCTATCCACGAAGTGATGAGATTCATTCTCCGTGATAACCACTCAAGAATTTTTATAAATTATATATAATGAATAATAATGAAATATATTACATTATAAAGCTACTGGATTTATGTATATTTATATATATGTCACCTACATACTTCCATTCAAGTCAATAAGGAAAAGAAAACAGCGTTCATGCGTACGTACGACCTACCATCTCCATGAACGATGTATTTCATTTAATTCATATATATATTATATATATATATACTGAATATATATTATATATAAATCATGATTTATGTTCTGTATGTAATTAAATAATCATATAAGTAATAATAATATCATGAACAAAAAGTCCAAACACATACAATAAATAAAATGATTTTACCCAAAACGCTGCTTTAACAGGGAACTTACAAAAGAACGGGTAATATAAAGTCATAAGTGAACCATATATAATATCATAAAAATTAATCTGATTCTTTAATAAGTCAATGACATTATTTAAATCATTATACATGAGGTTAGGATACGTACGAAGCATATCAGACCTAAGGTAAGTGGTAACTTTTCCAATCTCATTTTTATTCGAGATTGATTATTCGTAATTATTTACTGGGGTTATTGTTATCATCCATGTACATGATTTCTAAAAGTGTATTTATGTATGTTTAAATACCTTTTTACCCATTTTTGACTTTTACCATGTGTTATGTAAGGAATCTTTCTTTTGTTAACCATACAAGGAACTTTTTGACTTTTTCGACAAAAGTTTGAGGAGAATGTTTTTTAGCTTATACGGCATGAACATATTTTTACGTTTTCATAACACCTTATTTTCATGAATCTTACTCTACAAGATTTCATGACTATTTTCAAAAAAATCATTTTCTTTTAAAATTTCATGGCATTTTGTGAAAAGAAAATGATTTTGAATAAGAAAAGGATATTTTCCTCAAGAATTCATTTCAAGTGTTTTATCAAAACCATTTTCCATAAAAGATGGAATTATTTCATATGTGTAAGTTTAAAGTATAATGTCTTTATTATTTACATGATTTCACTTTTCTTATGATGAAATGATATCCATTTGTTTTATATGGATTATTTTATGATGGGATGATGTTTATGAAACCCATTTTGTTCTTTGGGTTTTGATGAATGATTTATGTTTATATTGTGGAACAAGTAAGAATGATTTCATTATGAGATGGGTGGGACCTATATATCCCTAAAATACATTGGGTGAAGATTTATATCTCATGAGATAGACATGGCTGGAATGGTATGTTAATCCAGTTCAGTGTTACAGGACTGAAACGAGGAGTAAACTCGATTCAGAAAGGGACATTGTCCACTAAGATAGTCTTGGCAGCAATGCCTTGGCTACTATGGCAATCATATCATGAGCTTAATGTTTTTACACAATTAAAAGTTTTATTTCTAAGCTATATTATCATGATTTATGTTCTATTATGATCTATCCCTTACGTACTACCATGTTTTATATCATTACTAAAGATTTCAATGTTTAAACAGTATGTTCATGTTTTTATGTTCAAATGTATATGGTTTGTTTTATTTTCTCTATACATACCCTTAATGAGCATTTTATATCACCCTTTTTATGTTTTATTTTCCCAGGGATATAAAGAAAGGTTTTAGGTAAGAAAACAAAAGGGGAAGATCTTTATGGGAGATGTTGAAGATCTTTCACCAAGATTAGAAGATTATGTTCTGAGTTTCCAAATACAATAAACTATTACTGTCCTTTGGTGTTTGTTTTTGTTATGTATTAAGTATTCTGAAAAAGTAAATTAATGTCTATGTATGTCAAGCTTTGGGTCTCTATAGTTGGTATCAGTGGAAATGTTTAGTTAACCGTTGGAAACTAGGATGTGAAAACTTTAGTGAAATCCCTAGAGCAAAGCAAGATCCGCCAGAAGCTAAGGTTAAGTATACATATAGGTTATAGTCCTATAATTACTGTAACAGCATTATAATTTAACCTAAGATGTTAGATATTGATGGTACTCCCCCTTGATTTTTATTTTTTCCTCTCACACTATTCTTTTTGGTTCTTAGAAAATGGATGGAAACTAGAAGATTCACGATAATTGAGGATATGATAGAAAATGGAATGATATTATTCATGAGAAACCAAATGAAATTGGATAGGAAAGTCCACATATCGTTATTATGCCTAATCAGAAGTCTCATAATATGATCAATAATCTCAACTTTGGTAAATTTCCCGACTAAGCTAATAATAGAAAGATGGAGTTTCATGATGATCATAGAGGAAAGAAAGTTAAATTTCTCTAATGTAAATCATGTGGGAGGAGGCATCAAGGAGATTTTTTCAAAGGAACTGGAAGATGCTTTGGGTGTGGAAAAGAAGGACACAAATCCAGTAATTGCAAAGGGAAAGATTCAATTAACACCATAGAGAAGGATAACGACATGAAAAATGATTAATTGTTTTAAATGTGGAATGTATGGGAATTATGCAAACCAATTCCCTTAGGGAAAATCTCATGAAGAGAATCAGCATGGTCATATGGGTAGTATTTATGTGGATGATGATGAAGAGACTACAAATGATATATGAGATGAATGAAATGATGAAGCTCAGTCAGTGGTTTAAGAAGGTAGTGGAATGATTACATGTTTATCAAGAGTAATTTTGTATAAGTAATCTCATGGTACTATGGAATAATGAGACATCTAAGGATTATTACACTATTGTTTTTCCTTATGTTTTTGAAAGTATATGTTCAATGGTACCGGTAACTATGAAAGGTTATTTAGATATTTTTGGAAAGCACCTAATATGAGCATAAAGAAGGGATAAGAAGATAATGAAATGTTTGATAGTATTAATGAGCTCATGACTCATATAAGGACAAAGTGATATCATGGTTTGTGTATATAGAATTTTTGGATTTTGGTATGTGGAAAGAGTTAACATTTGACAACATTCATGTTTTCACTAAGGTTTAATGGGTATTCATTTTTCAAGTGAATACATGATTATGGTATTCACATGATTTGAATATAACCAATAAGATATATGAGGGATAAATGATGGTATTCACATGCTTGTTATATGACTTTTTTAGTAATCGTTCTCTTTATACTATGAGTTTGGAAAGAAGTATTTTGGATAAGACTAAATATTGGAAAGGATTATGTTGAACATATGTTAGTATTGTTTAAGGATAGAATTTATTTTGATATTATTGATAGAATGTTATAGTAGTGTAGTTTAAGAAAAGGGACAACCTGCAGAATGGGCGACAACCCGTCACGTCAGACAGGGTTGCGGGAATCGAACCCACAACCGAAGTGCCACAGGCCTTTATCACCTACCACTGGCCTACAGGAAGTCCCTGGTTAGTAGAAACTAGTTTTATTTAATTAATATGTATGATAGATAAAGTATAAGTCCATTTTTGGAACCATATACGATTAATCTCACCATAAGATGGACTTATGTATATAACTTTTGCTAATACTATGTTTGAGACAGATGGAATGACCTATCATTCTATCGCATGATCTGCTAACACTTCACAAAAGACAAATTCAACTTAATTTCTTTAAGAGATGAAGTGGAAATTGTTCAAGGCACGAGCAACGGTAAGATTGTACAAAAATCAAGTAAGTATTTCTTTTAATTCAAAAATTCTTCAACTTTAAGGAAATGATCTTGAAAACCAAAAATGTTGTCCTATTTCCCTTATATCCGATGAATCAGATGGTACCTTAGATCATCATAAATTTATGGATTTGTGATTGTTGGCTTTTTGATATCCATGTCCTCTACCAATCTTCATCAAAATATGATGGTTATATTTTTCTTCCATATCTATATTTTCACCCATGTTCTCCTATGTGGAAACCTAGTTATTAGTTAATTTGGGTAACAGTTACATTTCATAATTTAGTTTTTAATGTTTAGTTTTGGTATTCCTTTTAATGAAGTGGGTTTCTATGAAAGAATCTTTCAAGAAGTAAACCATTTACAACCCTGACGAATTTTGAGGGAGAAATTCATTTTAAGGGGGGTAGAATGTAACACCCCGAGATTTCATGAGATATATTCTTTTTAATTTCATTGATGTCTTCTATTATACACTACACCAAGATTAGATTGTACTATACAAAACACTGTATTAGCTTGCAGTATACGCAGCACTATTCTTGGATTTTGTTACACACAAATTCAAGTTCGTTTTGTGGAAATTATTCTACGCAACATTAAGTATAGATTTTGTTTAACGTAAAAATGAAATAAGTTTTGATTATTTAATACACAACACCAAATAGATCTTTTACTACACGCAGCCCTGACTTGTCATACATTACACACAATCAAGACCTTCCTCGATAGCGTGTGTAGTACGCAATACAGAGTTTCAATAAACAAGATATTATTATAATATAATTATGAACTAGCAGTTATGAATAGTAATACCAATTTTTTGAATTTTTTGAAATTTTATCTTTCAAAATGGACTTCATTTTTGGATTTGGAATATCAAAATTATCCTAAGGTGAAATTTTGGTATTTTTCTGAAAACTTTCAATTTTTGATGAATAGTGAAAACACTGGGTAACTATTTAAAAACCGATTTTTATTTAAATAATTATTTATTTTATTTAAATTTATTTTAGGTCAAAATTTATACATAATACCTATATATGTTCAATGTAATTCATTGGAGTCAATTTATAATAATTTTAGATATATAAAAATTTTATTGAACTTTTCACCGTCTTTTACCCACCTCCTAGGAGAATTTAAAAATTCACATAAAACATAATTTTACAGCTTCTATGAGTGGAATTTAAAAAATCCGAGAGACACGGTTAATATCAATGAGTAAAATGCGGTTCAATAAGATAAAAATAATTTTTAGTGAATAGTAACTTTTTACTTTTATTTACCACGGTTAAACGTAAATAGGGGAATTAAGGGTAAAAATTATATTATTATTACCCTAACACATGTCATAATTCTATTGGATACGTTTAGATCGACCAAAAACAACCTTATGTATAAAATATTACCCTTTAGGTCCACTTGGATTAGATTTGGACATTTATTATTATTTTATTTAAAGAAGAATTGAAATAGTTAAAATCAAAGTTCAATAACTAAAACATTTTTAATATAGGGTTATACATAAGATAAATTCAACTATAAATATTCATCAGAAATATAAAACGATTTCCTACATAATGGTATTTTGTTTATAATTTTTAGACATTAAATAATTTAATTTATTTATGACACAATGATGATGTAGTAATTACCTTATTAATGAAATATTAATGTAATTGATGTTATAAATACCAAAATAAATGTAATTTTAGACTTTTTATGTGTTAAAATATATTTCTAGGTTAATATGACATGTTATTATTTATTTAATTAACTTTATTCGTACTAATCATGCTTTTATTATTTTTAAAAAAATCTAGTACCAAATAGTGTCAAAATTGACATAAAATAGTTTTTAAAACAAATATTATATTATTAATTGATATATTATTTCTAAAAATCTAAGGTTCTTCCAAATGACTTAGATAAGGATATATATATTAATAATTATCCACTTGGGGTTATTTTGGCTTGTTATAGTAAGATTATAAACCATATAGTGTAAGAAAACAAAAAGACACGGTAAAAGTTAAATTATTTAACTTAGAGTTAAATCTAAATGATAACGATAAAATAGTAACCTAAACTTGTCTAAAATCTATTGGTTGAGAGGATTTCGACCCATACCCACATTAGCTTCAAAATAAATCAATTTAGAGCTATTAAAAACTGAATATGACTTTATTATAAAATAATATGTTAAGTTTTCCTAAGGTGCCCCTCTCCTCCCTTATAAAAAGGGCACCCCTTTCCTCTTCTCTTCACACCCTTTTGAGCATTTAAGCTCGGCCAAAACCTTCCCATTTATCTTCTCCACTTCCGTAGAAACATTTTGGAGGTTCTCGTCTTCTTAAAACACCAAATCTAGTTCCCTAAGATGAAGTTTAAATGAGGTGCGTCTTGGAAGAGGTAATCTCTTCTACCGAGTCTTCCAAGTTTCTTTTTTCTTTCACTTCCTCTTCTTTAGTTGTTTCATTAAAAAGTAATAAAATCAGTATTACTTATATACTTATATTTTATTATAAATATAAAACAAACCTATTTCACCTTCTGTACATCCTACGGAAAACGGAATTACTACGCGTGGGTACATACGGAATACCGTCTCCACGCTGTGGTGTAATCAATTTTTCCACCACCACCTTACTTGGATGGGTATAATGGTTTAAAGAATAACTATATATGATTATTATAACATAATAATGATTCTGAGATATTATTTAATCCACTCCAGTTCAATTCAATAATTATGGGAACGATATCATCGCTCGTGCGTACGTACAGATTACCGTCTCCACGACACGATGAGATTCATTCTCCTTGATAACCACTCAAGAATGAAAATAAAGTATATATAATGAATAATAATTAAATATATGAGATGATAAAGCTACTGGATTTATGTATATTTATATATATTTCATCTACATACTTCCATTCTAGTCAATATGGAAAAGAAAATAGCGTTCATGTGTACGTACGGCCTACCGTCTCCATGAACGGTGTATTTCATTTCATTTATATATATATATATAATGAATATATATGATATATAAATCGTGATTTATGGTCTGGATATAATTAAATAATGATATAAGTAATAATAATATAATGTACAACAAGTCCAAACACGTACGATAAATAAAACGATTTTACCCAAAACACTGCTTTAACATGGAATTTACAAAAGAACGGGTAATATAAAGTCATAAGTGAACCATATATGATATAATAACAATGAATATGATTCTGTAATTAGTCAATGACGTTATTTAAATCATTATATAGGAGGTTCGGATATGTATGAAGCATATCAGACCTAAGGTAAGGGATAACTTTTCCAATCTCATTTTTATCTAAGATTGATTATTCGTAAGTATTTACTGGGGTTATTGTTATCATACAGGTCCATGTTTTCTAAAAGTGTTTTTATGTATGTTTAAATTCCTTTTTATCAATTTTTGACTTTTACCGCGTGTTATGGAAGGAATCTTTCTTTTGTTTACCATACAAGGAACATTTAGACTTTTCAGACAAAAGTATGAGGAGAATGTTTTTTTAACTTATACGACATGAACAGATTTTTACGTTTTCATAACACCTTATTTTCATGAAGCTTACTCTACAATATTTCATGAATATTTTCAACAAAATCATTTTCTTTTAAAATTTCATGGCATTTTGTGAAAGGAAAATTATTTTTAATAAGAAAGGATATTTTACTCCAGAATTCATTTCAAGTGTTTTATGAAAACCATTTTCCATCTAAGATGGAATTATTTCATATGTGTAAGTTTCAAGTATAGTGTATATATGATTTACATGATTTCACTTTTTTTATGATGAAATTATATCAATTTGTTTTATATGGATTATGTTATGATGGGATGATGTTTATGAAACCCATTTTTCTCTTTGGGTTATGATGAATGATTTATGTTTGTGTTGTGGCACAAGTAAGAATGATTTAATTATGTGATGGGTGGGACCTATATCTCCCTCCAATGCATTGGGTAAAGATTTTTATCTCATGAGATAGACATGGCTGGAATGGTAAGTTAATCCGGTCCAGTGTTATAGGACTGAAACGAGGAGTGAACTCGATTAAGAAATGTACATTGTCCACTAAGATGGTCTTGGAAGCAATGCCTTGGATACTATGGAAATCATATCATGTGCTTAATGTTTTTCCAAAATTACAAGTTTTATTTCTAAGCTATATTATCAAGATTTATGATCTATTATGATCTATGCCTTACGTACTGCCATGTTTTATGTCATTACTCAAGATTTTGATTTTTAAAAATTATGTTTTTGTTTTTATGTTCAAATGTATATGGTTTGTTTTATTTTCTCCATACATACCCTTACTGAGCATTTGAGATGACCCTTTTTATGTTTTATTTTCCACAGGGTATAAAGAAAGGTTTTAGGTATGAAAAAAAGGGGAAGATATTTATGGGAGTTGTTGAAGATCTTTCACCAAGATTTGAAGATTATGTTCCGAGTTTCCAAAGACACTAAAATATTACGGTCCTTCACTGTTTGTTTTTGTTATGTATTAAGTATTACAAAAAATTAAAGTAATGTCTATGTACGTCAAGCCTTGGGTATCTACAAGTTTTTACCCTGTTAATAGACTGTGAAGTATTCTAAGGTTTTTGTTGAGGGAAGTCAGGATTCAAAATATACTGTGATTTTTCATTGGTCATTATAAAAGATAAAGTTATTATTAGAGAGGATCCAGGGTGTGGGGTATAACCAAAATGTAATGCGATTGGTATTTATTATGAACCTTTTAAATACCGTGTTTTATTTTATATCTTATAATTTTGTTATATGATGTGATGGTGAAATACATAATTTATTTCATCCATTTATCCTTCTCCTTATTGGTATAATGCTTCAGTAAATCGATGGGATCCATATTTATGGAATTCATGGTCATGAATCATACAATTGAAACCAATAACTAATCTATATCAAATAATTAATGTGATTTTTAAAAATGATAATATCCATCAATGATACGATCATGATAATCACTTCTTATTGGGTTTAAGAGGAATTCATATATTTTTGACCATTTTGATATCTCTTTCAATGTGGATTAAAGTGATACACTAATCAGATGATTCTGAGAGGATTTTTTATCCTCTATCAAGAATAATACATGTAGTGGAATTGGATAATATGAAATCCATTGATATTTCAATGGTTCAATAAAAATTAATAATGTAGAGTTTTTGTGCCCTAAATGTTTTAATTTCACATCTTAATTAATGATTCTGAGGGTGGTTGTGTGAGAATAAATTCCCATTTTCATGTCAGATATGGTTACCCTTTTATTGTTTCTAGGGAATATATGATTATTATCATATTTCAGGATTTTATTATCAAAAATATTAGACACAATATATATTTTGGTGGTTCTAAATAAGAAGTATTAACCATGGAAAATGATACAAACTTCATAATTTTTAACTTCCCCAAATCTGATACATGTTACACATTCTGTAAAACACGATTGTTTTGACTCAATTTTTCATAACTATGGGGAGGAACTAAATGGTAATTATGTTCTTGAATGTTTAATGGAAGATACCTTAGTGGTTTCTTTCAAATATAGGGTCAGTTGACTGGTCCATCACGACCTATAAGAAATGTTTCTAATGATTACTATTGTGGATGGACTAGAATTATCCTTAAAATACCATTATGATTGAATGATGAAGATTAAGGAAAATTATAGTGTAAGAGGAGTAAAACCATTCCTATTATTTGATGTCCAGCTACACATGGTGGAATTTAAATTAGGTGTCTCATCATAGATGATTATTCCCATAACAATTTCCTCAATAGATTCTTATGGAATCATGATAGTCTGGTGATGATGAATATTTAATTAATTAGTTGGAACCCTCCTAGGGTATCATGGGAATATATTTCATTATAAGTGATTTTATCATTTATCTTTTCTATGTATATATGGTATGAATTATCTTATTCAAGTGATAAACTCTTGGAAAGGTTTAACATTATGAAGGGTGTTACCTACACATTTTTCATGTCAATGTATACACATTTATTGTAGGAAAACCCCTTCCTTTCATCGAAGGATTTCTCCATGGATCAGATTGTATATTCAAGGATGTACTCTTAGACCTTTGAATTCTGGATTTTACATTGTTGTCACTAGTTTCATGATAAACACCATTAATGTTTTGGACTTAAGGAATGTGTTGTATCAACAAGGGTTTGTGGTACCATAGAATAATGGTCCAATTGAACCCTCAATATAGTTTTTTTCCCATGGGCTATCTGAGAAGCCAGATCCCTCATATTTTCTTCACTAAAAATTCTATTTGGATAATAAGGGTTTTTTCATAAAAACAGCATCCATTGATTTTTTCTTCACTAATATATATATAGTATCACTCTATTTAATAATTAATAGACTTCATATATAGTTCATTACTTTTATTTTCATTATTTTATCCTTATGGGCCAATTTTAGATATCTACTTTGGATGAATCATGACAATATTGAGTGGACATGATGTTGATTCAACTGACAAAAGAGATTATTATCTTGTCTTAGGCTGTCATATTGATTTAGTAGTATATGTGAATCCTTAAAAAATTACTGGTTTCTCTAATATATAATTTATTTTTATAAAATAAATAAATTAAAGGAAAAGAACATGAGGTTGTTATATTTTCTAAAAAATATTTTCAAATATTTAAATTACCCAATAATTCAAATCCATAT
The DNA here is from genome assembly GCA_963277665.1 of Viscum album. NCBI lineage: Eukaryota > Viridiplantae > Streptophyta > Magnoliopsida > Santalales > Viscaceae > Viscum > Viscum album. Next base: position 1,642,361,989 of record OY728131.1, on the reverse strand, counting down.
TAGAAGGTACTATGATATTTATTTCTATCATTGAAAGTGGAAGGGTTTTATAAGGGTTTAATGTATTCAATAAATAATTAAGCATATGATAGAGTGTTGTAACAAATATGATTTCATAAAGGTTATAGTTGGATATTAGGTTTCCCATAAATTCTTAACGGAATTCTAGAGTTTCATGTTTTACATGTATGCTTGAAGAGTTATTCTAGGGTTTAAGGTATCCTAAAAATAATTAATAGTAGAATGGGGGTTTCCCCTTATAATAATGACAACATTTTTATTGTTGGTGTTTTAATTTCATCAATTAGTAATTAAGGGTATGATGGCACTTTAGGCAACACAAGAAGTCTTAATGGATTATTCTGGGGTTTAAGGACTCATATAATGAAAAATAAGGTTCAAAGGTTATGGTATTTTATGGTAATAATTGTATTGGGAAAATAAAAAGTCATTCAATACCCCTACAAGAGGAATGATAATAATAATAATTAAATTATATATAACAATTCAATCAATATATATTAAAGTAATTTTATAAAGACAATAGTGGTTCCTTTTAAGATCACACATCCATGATTGATAGTGTTGCCTTTATGGTAGTGTATATTTTTCTAATTATAACTTATATCATAATATCATATAATTAGGACCTCCATGAACAAGTATCTAATAGTGTTTTATTATAGGAATTTCACATATGAGTCACTCTATGGCTTACTCTAGATGATAATCAAAGTGAAGGTGATGGGTATTATACTAGGTTGGAGGCCAATATATTATATTTAAAATAAAAACATTTATTCAAGTACTGATGTATAGTATAATTCAATTACATAGGGTAAAAATCCTAGAAAAAATTCCTACACATGGGTAGGGGAGGTCATCTTATCCAAATGTAATGAATTAACAATGGTAAATGGCACGAATTAGGGTTAAGACCAAGGTAGTCCATAATTTTTAAGAGAAACCAACATTTCAATGAAAAACATAAGTGAGTTAGTTCCATAGGTATTTTAGAGGAAATTATGGTTAAATTGGGGTAATTTTACCAATTAAGTGATCTGGGTGTCTCAGGTTCCCTAGAGATCCCTTGAGGGATGAGTGTGACTAAAAAAAGTATCATGGGGGCCACCATGCTTCACCCCTCATTATTGGAAGATCTAGTCAAAAGGATTTCACACCCTAACATAGGTATAGGTATATGAGAAGTAGTCAGTAATAGTGGTTTTGGGTGTAAAAACAAATAGATGAAAAAATAACATTCACTTACAGCAGTAATCATTGGTTTTGATTCAAAAAATACGCGATATAGAGTATTAAAAGTATCAGACACATAAGGCCAGAGCATCATGTGCTCTAATGGATTTTAGTCTTCCAATATGATTCCTTTTATATAAATAAAAATACAGGGGTTTGTTTTATTGGAATCCAATTTTGTATGTCGATAAAAAAAATCATGTAACCATTCATATCCACTAGGCCACTCATGTGTATCTCATAGAACACATACTATATCTGTAGGGTGCACACATAACATCAATAAATAAAGTATAATTCATAACTAAGGAATGTTTTCTGGATTTATTAGGGTTTATACATGTGATACAAAAGGCCTGTTCATGGTATTTATTAGGGTGAACATGGGTCATTCATTAAGTTATGTGTTTATCATGTGAAAAAAACCATCTTAAAATAGACAACTTCAAATGGACATAAATTTTGATTTGGTTGATTGTTTTATCTTCCGGAACTTTCAATTCTAATCTAATGGGATCATTTACACATGGATACTGTGTATACAGATGAAATACATTTTTATTATTCTAAATTTATCTATATGTATTTTGAAATTCATTCGATGGTTTTGGAGTAATAAAATGTGAATTCCCAATAACATGTTATCTCAATCACACAACTAGACTGAGATTTTTTTTATAGAATATCCACCCCATTATCTTTGAGAAATATATCTGTCATGACCCGACCCTACCAGGGATCGAGCCGCAACTACGCTAGGCCTGCCTCCATAGGCCAGGGGCTGGCGACCAGCGCCGAAGGCACAACAACTCGGGGAGGCCTTTTCCTAAGTATCTGTACACACACATGCATCACACTCAATGAAAAAGTGCAGAGTAAAAAGAAAATCCAAGTAAAGTAAAAGGGAAACTGCTATAAATAAACCACAAAAGTGCATCGACCTCTAATAGTACAAAGTAAAAGCTGAAGGTAAACTGAAAAGAAAAGGGGAAAACACATTCCCAACCAGAAAAGTGCCACAACCCAGCAACAGGTTAACAAAAAGTAAACAGCTAGAAGGGTCCCCCACCTGGAACCCGACTCCGACCACCGCATCCGGACCAAGCTTTTGAACTCCTAAGATCCACTAAAGTCACGATCAACCTGTCCATCATCTACAAGGGCACCCCAAGTGCGGGCAAAGCCCAAGCAGGGGTGAGTATAAAAATACACAGCAGGATACCTCGAGGCTCGAGGGAGCAAAAAAGGAGGTATTGAAGGGTGAGCAGTAGAGCGAAAAAGGACAAGTAAAGGGGTACAACCGAGAGTGCAGTAAGAGTACAACAAGGATTGCAGTAGAGAGTCCAGCTCAACCCAACAAGAGGAAGGTAGTAGACTCAGCCAAACACAAGGAGCTGTAAACAGTGAGAAGATGATCTTCTTGTCGAGTCTTCGCTACCTATAGTAGGAGAGTAGACTCATCCAACCACGAGAGGCTAGACACGGAAAGCACGTGGCATACCCCGCGCGTCTTCGCCACTCCTGGAAGAAGAGTAACCAAAACCCAAGATGTGGGTACCAGAAACAAGGTATATACATATACATATACTATACAAGAAGCCCGAACAAGGTCTTAAGGGGATCTCCATACCGTAGCTCAGCCCAAGAAAGTGAGTTGCCAACAGTCCCAGAAGTAAACACCATCGATGCCCAGCATCCCGCACATTTACCCCGATCTGCAAGTCAAGGGGCTCAAATCACCGCACCCTGACACAATCCGCTTTGGGCGGCACTGACTCACCCACATGATTTTAGGTCGTATCTCAAGGACGCGTCATGGTGGGGAAAGAGCCCCTCATACTTGAGAGTTCTAGGGGAACGTCAAACCACACCTCATCACTTCCCTGCAGTCAACAGGTCTCCACAAAGTCGACAGGAGACCCCCTGCCCAGCCCTGTTGGAGGGTAATCCCTGGAAGACGACGAGTTCCCACTGGAGGGAGACATGGCAAAGGTCGATGGGTGCCACACAGCCCAATCCCGTAAAGGGTAATACACTAGAGGGAGACCCGGATAAAGTCGTTGACAAGTCCTAATGCCCAGTCCCGTAAAAGGGTACTCCACTGGAGGGAGGCTCGGAACTGTCATCAGGGACCACTTCCTAGCCCAGCTGAAGGTAAAACCGGCATCAGGGACAACTCCCCTCCCAGTTGGAGGTAAACCCGGAATCGAGGACCACTTCCCAGCCCCGTTGGAGGTAAACCCGAAACTCCTCTGGCCATCCCTACTGGATGGTACTACTCAGTGAACACCGCTGTACTGGCCATCCTTGCTGGATGGTAACCAACTGGACATCCCTACTGGAAGGTACTACTATGGCAATCCCTGCTAGATGGTACAACTGGACACCCATGCTTGATGGTAACCCACTGGCCAGCCCTACTGGAAACAACCTCCTGGCCAGCCATGCTGGAAACAATCTCCTATCCAGCCCTACTAGAAACAACCTCCTGGGTAGAGGATCGGTGCTCGAGTAATGTTTTGGTCACACTGAATCCACAAGAACTCTACCAGGGAACACGAAGTGACGAGAGAATTTTCCCAGGCCTCACAAGGCGATCACACTCAAATCCACTGAGTCACTGTCGAAGCGGACTGAGACAAATCATCCCAGAAAGTGGGGAAACACCCACACTGTACGAACACCCGTAGTCGCAAATGGTGCCATTGTCTGGTGAAAGGGGAATGGTACTAAAACCCGTTACAACTAAAGAAATAGAGGAACCAAACCATATTTTCTAGACAAAACCATCGAGAAGAGAACCAGGGGAAAACAGTCAACCCTTTTGGTTAAAACCATCGAGAAGAGGACTAGGCGAAAACTCTACCCTGCTGGTCAAACAAACGAGCACAGGACCAGGGGAAGACTCAACCCTACTGGTCAAAAGTCGAGAACCAAGGAACCCTCTACGCCACGAGAGGTCAAAAGTACATAAAGCAGAACACGACACGCATATGGGTCCCACACGACGGGTGACCCCAAGTCAACCCCAAACAAGCGCACAAACATTCTCAGGTACCACCATCCACATGTACCTCCAAGAATTCTTGTATACTCCCAGAGTATACCACGTTCCAACCCAAAGGATATCGTTCACACGACACCCAACGTCAACGCGAAGGTGTAATGTAACAACTCCAACTTGCCACTTCATCGACCCAAGCACGACTGACTACATCCCTTCAAGCATTACTTCACTCTCCCAAGAGTGAACGCGATCGCATGCCAAGGGTCCTCTACAAACACGGTAGAAGAACCGCCGCGGGGCACCTTCACATTCCACTTTTAATAAGATTGTGTAATAGACTCCGCTCGCCTGAACATATTACACCCTTTTAATCCTTGCAGAAAAACAGACGAGATAGACTACCTACTTTCCTTAAACGGATATCCGACGTAAAAGTCGTCCGACACCGGTTTACGCCGGAACGACGTCCCGTGGTCCCGAGCCTCGGCCCCGAAAATAGTCGGGCACATCGCACCATTGCGATCCCCTAGGGAAAACACGTCAAAAGGACTTCTCACTTGGGCACAACAAATATCAAGATGAAAAGATGCATTCCGGCACACCGTAAACGAGCGGTGATTCGTGGGACCCACATCCCGGTCCTGAAACACAACGAACAGATTGCACCGTTGCGATCCTCTCAAAAAAGCACACAAGTTGGACTATTCACTTGTCCAAAACCGACACCCGGTGATAAAGATGGAAAAATCACTGTCAAAACCCAAACGGCCCTCGCGGGGCCTGCACCAGCATGTAGATTTAAAGTGGGTAGACAATGCCAACACGATGCTCTCGAAAAAACACCCAAAATCGACCGGTCGCACGTCCCGAATGAACGTCTGATGAAAAAGTCATAAAGCGCTACACGCTTCTTGAAGGACGGGCCGTGGGGCCCACAACTCAACTCCAGTTTCAATGCTGGAAAACCCCTTGGAAAACTTTGGCTGGACGTCAGGGTCACAACGCTGCTAACAGAACTCAAAATGGACATCATATGTGTCCTCACCGTCCAAAACAAGAACTCGTGGAAGAACGCCCGTCCACTTAACAGTCGTGCCGTGCCCCAGAGCCCCTCGTCCTGGGAATTAAAAATTCCCGAGACCATCTCAAAAACTCTATCTTGCTTTAAGGATCGCTTTTCCACTGACAGCACACAAATCCAACATCGGGTCCACGTTTAGAAGCATTTTAAATTTGATCAGACCAAAAAGGGGTGGCCCGGGCCGGTTCGGCCGACCCACCCATTCCCTGAACCGGCGGTCCGCGGTTCACTGCGCGGACCGCCCCACTTCGCTCGGACCGGCAGAGCCGGTTCAGCTCTCTTCCACGGTGACCTTCATAGGGCGGGTCGTGGACTGCCAGCCGGGGTCCAAGGACCCCGGTCTTCCCCCGTGTGCACTGACCAAAAAGGGCCAGTCGGCTTTGGTTTCCGCCCCGCTGGCGCCGCAGCCGCCTGCCGCACTCCCTCGCCCGGCCGTCGCTCCGCCTCACACCGTCCGTGAGCCCCGGAAATCTCCACAGCCGCTCGCGCACACACCGACGCCCACAGACGAGGAGCCCCCTGCCTGCCGCTAAGGTCACCCACTCACCCGCGCCGCCTGCTGCCCGGAAGACTCCCAAATCCGGTTGGAGAACCTTCAAAACCACCAGAAAACACCCAAAACCTGCAAACTTTGACGGATGATGGCGATCGCCTCCAAACTCTGATTTCAATTCTGAAAAGGTATATGGAAAGCTCATAAATTATAATAACCGATTATGGTCTTCGTTTGTATATTTTACAACAATTCAATGCTAAAATTCAACTTGGAAGTAGAGTTCGGAAATGAAAACGCAAAACCGAAAACTCCAACCAGTTGGGCGTTGCCCGAAGCTTCACGGAGGGTCTGACACCGCGCCACTACCTTACCGGAGGGGAGGAGGAGAGGAGGATCTTTAGGGGTCTTCCTTGAGGGTTCATCTTCCAGAGAAACAAAGGAGAGGGAGGGGATCAATGGGTTTAAATAAGAAAATAATTAATTAATTAGAAATTAATTAATTTCATCCTTAATTTAACCTGCATCTAAAACGCTCAATGAGGTTGAGGTTAAGCATCACATAAGTTAATAACCACCCCCGAGAACAGCGGAAGTCTCAGAATTTTAATCCGAGACCCCATTCAAAAGTTATTAACCTCAACGCCCGAGGCCTCCAAATTACGAAAACGCCCCTGGGGCCATTTTTCACAGACGACCCATGCCCGCGTAACTTACACCCTTTCTATGGTAAACGACATTCTCTGAACTCAAAGGTGCCCTCGGTTTTCCAATATGAGCCACCGTTTAAGAGATACTTGAGTTAAGACGTTAAACGAATAAATTAATTATTTAATTTATCCGTTCCACGCTCTAATAGTGAGTGAGGGGTCCAAATGCCCCACGCCGACATGGTTTATGTTGTTACTAGGGTAAAAACACCATTTCAGACCCATCTGTACACTCATATCCTTGATCCGAAATACCGTTTAGGAGTTATCCCATTTATTTGGCGTGTTCAGTGTGAACGCACTGGAAATTAAATTCCGGCCACTCCGGGGCTCGGAATGGCATGCCGTCTGAGGGCGCTGCACTGGAATAACATCAAGAATATTCCAAAGTCTTTTATATCCAAAAACTAGGTTCTTATAATATCAACACATAGAGATCATGTTTAAATAATCTTTATAAAAAAAATAATTTGTCCAAATTTTATATGTCATTTGTTTGAGGATCGTATTTTTGGTTTCAAGGAAATATGTGTAGAAAAAATTTCTCTATGCCAAAAGTCTTATTATACTAAATGTATTTATAATTTAAACAATTTCTTTTGAATAATAAAGATTATTTCAAAAAAATAATAATATTAACATGAATTAAATTTTTATTTTTTATATTTTTTATATTTATTATTCATCAATTGTAAGAATATATAATAAACCATGGTACTATCAAATCCATTTTATTTAATATTTTTATCATATACTCTATGCGAACTAGAATTTTTATCATGATGAATTTCAACATATTCATAAATAAATTTATTATTACTATTCTCTATGGAATTTTTTATGATTTTTAAATCATATATATTTACAAATTTTTCCCAAGTATTTATAAGAGGGTGGATTAATGGGATAGTATCAATTTAGAATATTATTAAAAAAAATTAATCCATTTTTAAAAAATAAAATAAATGTAGAAAACATGTGATTATAAAAATATAGAATATGTGAGTTTGATTTTTCAAATGACACACACAAGTATTAATTAATATCCATTTTAAATATAATTTAATGTAATCTCATATTTTAAATTATATTACTAATTCCAAATCATAGAAAAACACTATATAATCATATTTGTTTAATGTTTTTGGAAAAAAATCTTAAAAAAACTATGTGATAAAAATGAACCTTACACTTTGAAATGGAATAAATTAAAATTATGGTATAATTGTAACCCAAAGGTGGTAATAATTAACCAATATAAAATATTATATAATGTATAACATAAATAGATTAAATATGAGGTTCAGGCCTATGATATTTCATAATTCCCTCCACATTGTTGAAAACTAACCCTATAAATGATTATATAAAGAGTTTTTTAAACCCGGTAAGTGAGTTTACTATCTATATATGGATTTAATAACTATTATTATGAGATAATAATTTCCATTTCCAATAGACTCTTAATAAATACAATGAGAAAGAAACATAAATGTGAAAATCAAAAAAAAAATAGTAAGGGAACACTTCTTTGTAGTGAAAGAAACAAATATGAATAAAAAATAAAAATAGTTTAAAATGTTTAAAGGAATATAAATAAAATATTGGAATAAAAATTTCATATAATAATTAAGTAGGAACTATATAATTAATAAAAATCTAAAATAGAGATTTTATTTATATATTCTAGTGTCCTGGAAAGAAAATTAGATTATAATACTAGCTTAGATCGTCTTTTCAAATTTTATCATAAAAATAGAGAGTCATCTATTAAGATATTGTGTAATAATTATATGATAAAATGTAATTAATATTTTTAATGAGGTTACCTCACATATTTATAATTTTTCTATATGTAAAACATACAATGATCATTAATTATTATTTTCTTATGATTATGAGAGCATGTATCCAAAATTAATTTTATTGTTTTTTAATAAATTTCATAATTGAAATTGTTTGTGGTAGTTGAGATTTTCAATTACTATCCATTAACTTTTTGTAAATGGTACACTTGACCATATTCAATAATAACATGACAAATACTTCACATTAAATTGAATCATCAATCATGGATGATTAATCTATACATGATGGAAGTTGCATTCAATCCATAATAGTCGTTAGGAAATATACATTTCATATAATATATTAGGATAGTTTTATTAAATAAAAATATTTAGTTCCCTTTAATATCATGGTTTATTCACTATTCTATTAAACAACTAACTCCTTTCTAGTGATTACTTTTTTTAGAATCAAAATATGTTAAACATACCATGAAAGACATATCTATTTTTACAATAAGTATATTTATGATACTTCATGAATTAAAATGTATTAAAGGACATAAATTATTCATATTTAATTTAATGTAAATAATTTTTTTTTCATATTTCTAAATAAGGGGAATGTTGTACTTGGACAAAAAAGCATCCCATTTTATGATAAAATTCATGTTTATTTATGAATTGGGATATAACATATAGAGAATTATTATTAATCAAAGCATAATAAATCTCATTAATAATCTATCAGTGAAAAAAATGTTATACATGGATAAAAATTATCAATTATAAAAATTAATCTAGTATGAATATAAAAATTGTTACTATCTTATACAGGAAACACAAAGGCCGGAAAACACAATATAATACCGCAATGATATATCATGGCTAAAAAATGAAAAACTTAGTGATTAATTAGACACATATATTAAAAATAATATAATATATGAATATAAGTTGTTGTTAATAATTTAATTAAAAAAATAACTAAAAAGTAAAATGAAATAATTTATAATATATCACAACATCTAAAAATGAAAATATAAAATAATAAGTATAATGTTCAATAAACTGGTATAATTATATACAGAAACCAATATGTTTTTAAGATTAAATAATATGCCAATCCCCCATGGAAAATAAAAAACATTCTCATATTAAATTGAATACTTTCCTTCCACTCATCCTCTATAAAAACAATTTAATTTTCATTATCTACAAAGTGGTTATATATTTGAGTTTCTTGGATTAAATCACTAATATGAGATATATAATATAATAATATTAGTTATAATAAAACAGGGGGATTGAAACTATAACATAGGTTAAAAGTGAGTATCACTTATTTTCATCACCTTATAAATAAACATTTTGAGTATCAAATGATTCTTGATCAATAATCTTATAACATTCAATATTAAGATGATGAAATTTCACAAGAGTAGTCTATTTGAAATTATAAATCCACTAGAACCATATTTTTGGTTTTACAATTGTTTCAATACCCCAGAATGGTTATTTTTTATTCAACTTAGTATCTCTTAAGAGGGTCCTTATCAGTAAAAAAAATACAATTATTCATTAGGATCAGATTGATATCATGCCACATAAGCTAAGGGTATATCATTTTAAGAATCACTTTGAGGAACTCCCCAATTTTTTAAATCCCCAAAGCAATATACCTTCGTAAAATATTATGATTTAAATCTCTCAGTCATTGAAGACCAGATGAACATAAGAATATATTATATCTATGATAGTATTCATCTTGTTGTAATATCATGCTATCCAAGGGAGAAAAACCCTGATTAAAAAATGATCACAAAATAAAGATCTGACATAGTTATGGTTGTTAAAATTGGAAGATTATACCGATTGATCAATGATATTTTAATATAATAATCAATAGGAAGTAACATCTCTATAATTACTGGAATGAAAAAAACTATTCTCAAAAATAATGTTTTTATAGTATCTTTTTGGGACATTTATTTCAATCCTATTACATAGAAACACTTCTTGTCCTAGATCTTTATAAAACTGTATGGTCTTAGCTGAAATGTTTTGCACACAATTATTCTCATTATCTTGTTTCATGTGTGGGTACACCGATGAATAAGAAAAACATTCTTGAGGATGAGTTATGTTTTTATGATCTAATTCTGGTGGAATCCAATATTGATTCCAATCATTTCAATGTTTTAAATCTTGTTTCAAATGATAGTATGTTTTATTTCACACTGGACTATAAATAACCCTTGTGATGTTTGAAGAATAGTTGGGAACTTAATTTCCAATTTTAGGGTCATACAAAATCATGTTAGGATTCCATCATTAGAAAACACTACATATTGGAGATAGGTGGTAAGGGATATGAATAGAAAGTAAAATAATTTTGGGAAGGGAGATCATTATGAATATGAAACCACTAATCATGGGTTAGTGACTTCTATTCTAACTCTTACTGACATGGTTCTTATATTTCCTTCTTCAAATATGATTTTTTCAAATAATACCACCACTATAAGCACTCTTATTATTCCTTAAGATACCAAGAATGACTCTAATCATTATAATATCCTTTTATCTCAACCTTCCAACTCCCTCGACAAGTGGATGGGATTTATAGTGAGTCTAAGCCTGGAGATGAGATTCCAGTTGGTGAGGGGATTTCTTATTCTCTCAATTTTACATAGGATCATGTAAATTCACCTATAATGTGTGTTTATCCTATTACAATTGGGGGTATTAAATCCCTACCCTCTATCCCTTCCCTCAATATAGGTGTTGGAACTGTTACTATGACCAATGTTCGTAATGAGATCATAGTTGAAATGAATTTTATTTCTACTCTGAATGTTGTTTTCGATTTAATTGTTAATTAAATCTATATGGATGAGACTATTCATCCTTCAATGAAATATTAAGGTTTTTTTTGATATGTATTTGAGGATTATTGAAAGAACCACTACTATTCTACTAGATGTTATGGATTGGTATTGTTATGCTTTATGTAATTCTAATGCACATAGCGCATATGGGGACAGAATTTATGGGTCTTTTGATTCCCCCCACCCCAACATTATTTCCTCTTCTAAAAATAAAATATTATGGAGTAAAATTATAGAAGATGAAGATGATTCAATGTTTTAATTATATTATTCCACCATCTAATAGCTACCTTACATAGGTCCCCTTAGTATTATGAGGACCTCTAGATATGGTGCCAAAAATATGATCACCCAAACTCATGATAAGGCGGGTGTTGGTTCTGTTTCCTAGGACCTGGCCAAAATTTAGCTAGAATAGTTGATACTTCATGGAATACCTCCATAAAAAATAAATCTCCCAGAAGAAAGAGGAATAGAAACCCTAAATCTAAATATATCTCCAAATGAAACTTTTTTTAGAATTACCAATGAGTGGACAACTCTAAAATGTCCTCTTCTCATGATAGGTATTTATACATAGACCAACACATGATTTTGGAATTTATGAACCACTGAATAGTTACCCATATGGTATTGATGTTTTTGAAAATCTAGGTTATAATATGACTAATGGAAATTGGGGATCTTACTAGGTTCAGACGCTTTGGGTTTTTGATCATCATTCACTGGGTAATGAATCTTGCAAAAATAATGATGAACATATGGTTAGTTGTGAAGTGTGTCACTCTAAATTGCATATATTATTCTCCTTTTTATGGTAAAACTAAATAACAAAGTGCAGAGGAATACTAATGGAATATGACAAGCTCAATGGTAGAATATGTTATCCATGGGCTACCCCTTGGGTACTTCAACACCAACATCCCCACCCCCACCCCCTATTAAAAAATGGGAGATATTATTTTTCCCATCTCACTCTTGATGTTTAGAGACTTCCTGAAGGAGATTGAAATTGTAGAGATTTAGCTGGTTAGAGCAACATTTACCTAGTACAAGAGACATATTAATAGAATAGTTTCTAGTAAGAATGATTATTATTTTAATAATTTTATAGATCTTGATATATGGGATTCTATTTCAAGAATTACTCTCCCCAATCATAATTATACATAAATAAAAAATTAATTTTATCCATGTGATTGGAGATATGCAGTTTCCTTTTCTTTACGACTTCTATAATGCATGGGATACTAATAATGGTTGTGAAAAATATATCCAAGAGTTATTCAATTCCCTGTATTATAGAAATGAGGCAATGGATTGTATCCCAATACTAAAACTCATGATGTGAAAGATTATGGAATAGATTATAGATAAATTTAGAAACATTAATATGTAAATTATCTCTCTTTAATTCTCACTTCAATAGCTGAAGGATATTAACACTAATATAGATTTTACTCTTGATCCCTCTCCACAGATTGTCCAATCATCCAAGAATAATTCCTTACATTCAATTAATTAACAGACTAAAAAATAAATCATAAAAAACAAATGGATTTATGATGGTTATTGGAACTCATGTTTTTAAAAAACCCATTAGAGGACCAAGAAATCATTTAGACTAGTTTCTTTTTTTGAATTTGGATGGAAATATCAATCATTATAAAGAAATCATTTCTGAAAACATTGTTTCCCACTAATAATTTTTTTAATGGAAATGGTATTGAGGGTGATATGACTGATTGAATTATTCGAGACATATTAATACCTAAAGATAATACCATAATAACAATAAAACATATTTAATTGGAAGTCAGGGATATTGTCTTTAGTATGAACCCCAAAAGTGATCCTACACTGGATGGATTTTAAAATTTATTCATTTAGATTTATTTGGATTTCATACTAGACGATGCTTGGATGTTGGTCACATCATTCTCTTATAAAGGTTTTATTATAATAACCTTACCTTAAGACTTACATATTATTGATATAAGTCATTAATTTGACACTAATTAACTTTAAGGATCATTTCAGGTATAGAGTGTTAGATAATTAGTCCATAACTATTATATTACATATAAAATATTAAAAAGTAGACACTTATACTCAATAAACGTTTTTACACAATAATAAAACTAAATAAATTGAACAAGAATTATTTTCTTGATGAAAATATTCTTTAATTATTCATTTCTATAACCCTTACTTATACCCAATGATTTTTTTTCCAAATATGGGATGATCCTAAAAAACTCTATAAGGTATATAAAATATAGAAAGAGAGCATTATTCCAAGAATAAATAAAAATCAATGAAATCTTAATTTTTAGTCATAAAACAAAAGCTCCTTTACATATCTCATGAAATCATAAGATTTATGAATAACACATAGAAATTATAATTCATAAAGGTCACTTATGACATCCATAACATATTTACATTTTAGTTTTCATAGCAACATAGGCTGTAACCTTCATGGTTATGTTTGGAATACCCATCAACATATATTCCCTAATTCTCTTACGAGAATCCTTAATAATTACCTCTGCCATGTTACTCAATGCATTGAAGTGCTATAAAGGGATCACCCTCCCTAAGTTTGTCATGGAAGCACCCATATTTGGATTATCATGTAACCTCCCATCAAATGTCCACGTACCATTACATAATAATAACACATAAAATATTGAAATTATCAACATTTCAATCATCAATCACAAAAAATCAATTCATAATATTTAAATATTAAATCCATTTAAAAAACCATTTTAAACATTTAATATGGGTATTTTTTAATCAAAGTTTCCCATACCACTTTGAAAATTTTAATAGAATTAAAATTTTAAAAAATAAGTATACATATAAATAAATCATTAATACCATTTTGATACATGGACATTGATGATAAATATTTAAACTAATTAATAATTAATACATTTAAAATAATGTTTTAGTTAAAGAGTCCCTTACCACATTAGAAAATAATTAACTAAAAATAAATAAAAAATACCATTAAAAAATATAAAATATCCTAAGAATAAGTATATTCATGATACAATATGTCAAAGGGAAGTATATAAACCATAAAAGTGACACAGTGAATAACAAAAAATAAGTATCAGTTTAATGTAAGTTGAGATGAAATAACTTACAAAGATCGTATCCCTAGATTAAGGATAAATCCGTGACATAATAATGTGTAAAAATTATAAATACATCCAATATATCTGGATATTTAGTGTAAAAAAATTTGAGGTGATTCACACATATTCTTGGAAAAATAAAACCAATCACATGGATATTTAACTCAATGAATTGAGATTGAGTGAATATTTCACATACAATGTTAGTATAATTGATGCAACAATTTATCAATGGGGTTATTATGAGAATAAATAGTATATCCACATAATTGAAAGTGTAAATTATAAAATAAATAATGAAACAATGATTTGACACATAATATTGGCCTAATATAATCAATGAAGTATGTGTAAAACCCAATGAGTGGAAATTGAGTTTAGAAATTCCCTTACATTGAGTCTGAATTTCCTCATTCTTTCTATCTATTCTGGAATAAAAAACCTAGGTTAATTTATACTTTATTGAGAAAATTTTTCATGTTTATTATTTCTTTTATATCACTTTTTACCATGTTATCAAAATTATATATTTATTTATGTTTATATTGGTCATTTTGTCGACATTCAGTACTTGAGTAGAAAATGAACCTGTTTGATGTAAATAGTACATGTGGTTAGAATTCCATAATCTCTATAATATTATTTAGGATTTAAATATCATATATATATAGTATATATGTACTTAGAATACTCCATTTAATTTTGGGATAAGAAATGGAATCCCCCTTTCACGGAGATGGTAGGCCATATGTATAACGACCCATACTTTACATACATTGTTATTACTTAAAAATTGAAGAACACTTATTACAACATATAAAAAACCATGAAAGGACCGCATAGGAATAATGTCTTTAGAAATTGGGAAACATAAACAACTGGTTCATAAATCATCTACACTATCTCCCTTTTATTTTATCATATCTAGAGTCCCTTTTGGCATATATTACTTAATACCCTTCTTCCTGGCCTGGGGAAAAGAAAACATATAAAAGGGTGATCTCAAATTCTTAGTAAGTGTAAAAAAAGAAATATCAATCACATCATATTCATAAGAACATAACATTTTTGAAATCTTAACCTGCAAAAGAGATCATAATTTCATAACATGGGAAAAATCATTGTAGTGAAATGTAATCCCAATAATCATAACATGAAAATTTGTGGAATACACACATAATAATATAGAATCATTTCTTAGTAGTCAAGACTCATTTCCAATACTATCTTAGAGGACAAAGTACATTTCTGAACCGAGTTCACTCCTCGTTTCAGTTCGGTTTCACTGAACCGGATTAACCTGCCATTCTAGACATGTCTATCTCATGAGATATAAATCATTACACAATTCATTGGAGGGAGATATAGGTCCCACGCATCTCATAATGAAACCATTCTTATGTGTTCCACAAAATCATAAATCATACATCATAGAAAAACCCATATAATAAAAATGGGATTCTTAAACATCGTGCCATCATAAAATAATCCATATAAGATAAAAGGACTTCATAAAAATAATTCAATCATAACATAATCAAATAAATGTAAAAATAGGGATAGAAGCATAACCTTATATTATCTTATATGGAAAATAATTTTGATAAAATGCTTGAACTCCATTCTTGAAGAAAATATCCTTTCTACTTAAAAAACATTTTCCTTTCTTAAAATGTACTATACTTTTAAACTAAAAGAAGTTAATTAAAAATAAACTTGAAAACTTTTAAATTAATCCTCATGGAAATAATGTTCTAAAAATCCATTCATTCCATATAAGTTATGGAAAAACATTCTCCTCGTACATTGGCCGGAAAAGTCCAAAAAGTACCTCGTACAAAAAAACGACAAAAGATTCCTTTCATATCTTTTACTAAAAACTCACCAAAGGGTAAAATTGGATTTTAATAATTTTAGGGGGATAGAAATAATATTAAATATTGAGTAAACATGGATGTGGATGATAAATATTTCCCAGTAAATTCTAAAGTATAAAAAATCTTGGATAAAAATGAGATTGCGAGATTTTCTCTTACCTAAGGTTCGATTTGCTTCGTATGTGTATGAACCTCCTGTATAATGATTTAAATAATGTTATGGACTTATTAAAGAATCTTACGCATTGTTATGTTATAATATATGTTCATATTCTTAGCTTCTTATTAGTAATATTTCATTGCTACTTGTTATTCGGGTGTTTATTGCTTTTTGTTCTTATGCGTGTTTTGTTGAATAAATTATTATTCTTATTTTTTAGGTTATAGATACCTCATTTCCATAATGGTATTAGTGTAATATATATATCATATTCATTCATTCAATTCATTTATATAATCATTAAGCATTGAAGATCATGTAGAACGAGTCACATCACATCGTGGAGACGGTAGGCCGTACGTACGCACGAGCGATGATATCGTTCCCATGATCATGGAATTGTATTTAAGTGTATGTATACTATTTCAGAATCAATATCATGTTACAATAATCATATATAGCTATTCTTTACACCATTATACCTATCCAAGTAAGATGTTTGTGGAAAACAGATTACACCACGACGTGGAGACGGTATTCTGTTCGTACGCACGCGCGGTGATTTCGTTTTCCGTAGGATGGATAGAAGGTGAAATAGCATTTGTTTCGCACGGAATCCAGGGATGACCTCCTGGATGGGAGGATCAAACGTTCCGATTCGTTTCTAACGGGTTTGTTCATAGAATCGGAAACATCCAATGATTCCACATCCGTTTGGACCTACTTTCCAAAGGTAGGCGCTCATTAGCTTGTGGGATAATGAGGCTTAGGAATTTTCATTGGTCGAGAGGATGGGAGGTCGGACTCATCACACCTTTTTGAGGGGAATTATTGTCTACTCCGGGAATCTCTTTATAGATTTAAGTTATGTTCGTGAATCCTTATTACATTACCAAGTATAAAATGAACTTTCCTTCAGTTTAACAATCAATGATTAAATATGTGAGAAATTTAGAGAATCTTTTATATGTATTCGAGGTTCTTAATCAATAGAGAATCATCTGTATCTATTTAGAGATTCTTGGTCAATGGTATCCTTCAAAACATTTATATAAAAGTCTCTTGGTCATTATGATGACCAGGCTGGTTTTAAGGCCACTCAGTGGGGCACTTGAAGTTTATCGTCATTCAGAAGGACAATGAATTACTTCAGAGTTGGGATCGAACCCATAGATGGTCTACCTACGTATCCTTTGTTTTGAAAAAGGAATCAGAACCCACGTAGTTCGAATAAGGGTATGATGTTTATGATTGATGGCTCAAAGAAGGATGTCACAATTACTTTTACACTCTAAGATCACGTGAGTCATGCTCGGTGTGAGAAACAAGAGGTATTAGTAAAATTTACACAATTGTGCCATGAAATATGAAATCATAAGAAATGTTTTGGGGCTTATGTATGTATGACTTCCCAGAGGATTTACTTTAGGGAGAAAATCCAAGAACAGGGTCCATAAAGGTATATGTGCTTCATGGAGATTTGAATACTCTAATCTTGGGGCTTACTCCTGAGGAGGATGCCCAAGTTAGGAGGGTCCTTATGATTGGGTTTTACTCCTGAAAAGGAAACCCAAATCAAGGGTAAATTAGGACTGGTTAAAGAGAAATTAGGGGACTTGGGGCTTATTCCTGAAAAGGAATCCCAAGATTATAACTGGGTTTTATACTTGAAAACGGAGACCGAGGTTAGGGATTAAGTTTTGGGGCTTATTCCGGAGGAGGATTCCCAAGTTATGGGACTCGGGGCTTATTCCTAAGGAGGATGCCCATATTTGAGATTGGGGATTACTCCTGAGGAGGATGCCCAAGTTAAGGAATTAAGGTTTGGGGATTACTCCTGAGGAGGATGCCCAAGTTTGGGAACTTTAAGAATTTGGGACTTACTCCTGAGGAAGATGCCCAAGTTAAAGGACTTATAACTGGGGATTATTCCTGAAAAGGAGACCCAAGTTAAGGATTCTCTTATCTTAAAGGATGAGGTTGAATGAATGAACTCTCCATATTTAGTGACATAAGGATATTTAAATCACTAGGTTTTGAGAGATATTCCACAGAATTCCTTTCAGATAAGGAAGTAAAATCAAGAAATCATGCCAAAAATGGCTTTGAAGAGTGTCTTGAAGACTGAATCTTGAAAAGGAAAGGTGTGATGTCTTAAGAGGGGTAAAATTGGCAAGATGGGCACCCAAAAAGGTAGGGGCACGCAAGTCTTGAAAGGTGCGCAAGTATTGCGGCGGCACACAAGTATTGGTCGCGTAAGTATACTTGCGCGACATGAGGGTTACTTGCGCGATTCTCAAACATCATTAGAATATTTGAGCGACTCTTTATAAATCCCTTTAGAATCCTCTTGAGGTTCTTCCAGAAAAGGGACGCGCGAGTTCTATTGAAGGAATAAGGTGGCGCACAAGTGTTGATGAGTTTCAACACTTAGGCCTTCCTTCTTCTCTTTAAATCTTCTTTTCTAGGTAAGAAATTACCTTTATAAGTGTTCCGGAAGCTTTGAGAAGAGACTTGGGCGTCGGGAGCTTCAATCCGAGTTTCTGGAAAAAGATCCTCTCGAATGGGGGGCCCACAGGGTCTATTTATAGGTAGGAGAAGACCCCGGGAGGTTACTGGGCGGTTATCACTTAGGTCGCGCAAGTCACTTGCACGACCAAGGGCGTCGCGCAAGTGTACTTGCGCGACAGTGATATAACTTGCGCGGTGCAGTTTCTTTTGATCCTTTGTTCATGCCTTTGTCGATTTTTGATGTTTTCTTCAAAGGTTGAATCACTTTGAGCTCAGATATTCCCCTTTTCCGATCTTTAGATTCTGTGATGAAAGGAGAGTCAACAACATTGTTTCGTATTTATAATAAGATATCAGTATATGAGTGATACTGATGTTATTACTACATAATGAAACAACTAAATAAGAATAATTAGAAGAAGAAATAAAGTTGAAAAAATCGGTAACGGACATTACCTCTTCTTTGAAGCGCCTCTTCTTAACCTCCTCTTAGGGCACTAAAGATGGTCTTTGAAGCAGAACAGGACCTCTAAGATGATTCTAGGTAAGTTTAGAAGAGAAATTTTAAGGGTTTGGCCGAGCTTGAACCCTGAAATAGGTGTGAAGAAGAGAGGGAGGAGGTTCCCTTTTATAAGGGAGGAGAGGGGCACCTTAGGAAAAACTTAAAATACTATTTTATTATAAAGTCATATTCGGTTTTTAATAGTTAAAAATTGATTTATTTCGAAGCTAAGGTGGGGATGGGTTGAAATACTCTCAACCAATATATTTTAGACAAGTTTAGGTTACTATTTTAACCTTATCATTTAGATTTAACTCTTAAGTTAAAAAATATAACTTTTACTGTGTCTTCTTGTTTTCTTACACTATATGGTTAATAAACATACTATAACAAGCCAAAATAACCCCAAGTGGTTAATTATTAATATATATAACCTTATCTAAGTCATTTGGCCGAACCTTATATTTTTAGGAATAAAATAACAATTAATAATATAATATTTGTTTTAAAAACTATTTTATGTTAATTTTGACACTATTTGGTAATTGTTTTTTGTGAAAATCATAACAGCATGATTAGTTCGAAAAACGTTAATTAAACCACTAATATTTTATATTAAACTATAAAATTAGTGAATTTCATGAAAAATCTCAAATTACATTTATTTGGGTAATTATAATATCAATTATGTTAATATTTCCTTAATAAGGTAATTATTGCATCATCATTGTGTCATAAATAAATTAAATTATTTGAATTCTAAAAATTATAAATAAAACACCATTATGTAGGAAATATTTTTATATTTATAATGAATATTTATAGTCTAATTTATCTTATTTACATCCCAATATTAAAAATGTTTTAGTTATTAAACATAGATTTTAACTATTTTAACTATTCTTTAAATAAAATTACATTAAATGTCCTAATCTAATCCAAGTGGACTTAAAGGGTAATATTTTATCCCTAAGGTTGTTTTTTGTCAAATTAAACTTATACAATAGAATTTTTACATGTGTTAGGGTAATAATAATACCATTTTACCCTTAATTACCATATTTACTTTTAACCATGGTAAAAAATAGTAAAACATTACCATTCACCAAAAATTATTTTTTTATTATTGAACCACATTTTAATCTTTGATATTAATCGTGTCTCTCATATTTTCAAAATTCCACTCACAGAAGCGGTAAAATTATGTTTTATGTAAATTTGCAAATTCTCTTAGGAGGTGGGTAAAAGACGGTGAAAAGTTCAATAAAATTTTTATATATATAAAATTATTATAAAATGATTCCAATTAATTAATTTGAACTTATATAGGTATTATATATCAATTTTTACCTAAAATATATTTAAATGAAATAAATAATTATTTAAATAAAAAATCAGTTTTTAAATAGTAACCTAGTGTTTTCACTATTCATCAAAAATTGAAAGTTTTTAGAAAAATACAAAAACTTCACCCTAGGATAATTTTGATATTCCGAATCCAAAAATAAAGTCCATTTTGAATGATAAAATTTATAAAATTTCAAAAAGTGGGTATTACTATTCATAACGGATAGTTTTAATAATATTTTAATAACATATCGTTGATTAGTAAAACTCGGTATTGCGTACAACACAAGATATCGAGGAAGGTCGTGATTGCGTGTAAAGAAAGCCAAGATAGTGTTGTGTGTAGTGAAAGATTCCTTTGATGATGTATATAACATAAAAAAATATTTCTCATAAAAATCTCAGGTGTTACATTCTACCCCCCCTTAAAATGAATTTCGCCCTCGAAATTCTTCACTTTGTAAAAAACAGATGAGGATACCTCTCCCTCATCATGTCCTCATGCTCCCATGTAGCTTCTTCAAAATGGAGGTTCATCCATAAAACTTTCACCAAGAGAGTGGTCTTATTCCGTAGGACTTTTTCGCTACGATCCAGAATCTCTATCGGCTGTTCTTCATAAGAAAGATCGTGCACTAGTGGTACAACTTCTCAGCTTAGTAAATGTGAAGGATCAGGTATGTACATTATCAAAAGAGATACATGGAACACATCATGAACTTGAGAGAGATTCTGTGGAAGTTCCAATGGGTAAGCTACCTTCCCAACACGATCCAGTATTTCGAAAGGACTAATATACCTAGTTCTCAGCTTTCCCTTCTTTCCAAATCTAATTACTCTCTTCCAAGGAGATATTCGTAAGAACACTTTATCACCCACTTGAAACTCTAGGTCTTTTCTTCATTTATCGACATAAATTTTTTGTCGACTCTGAGCCACTCTTATGTGTTGTTGAATAGATATGACTTTTTCTACCATCTCATCAACAAGATCAGGTCCTAATAGATTTCTTTCCCCAACTTCATCCCAGCAAGTTGGAGTCCTGCATTTATTTCCATAGAGATCTTCATAAGGAGCCATATGAATAATGGAGTGAAAACTATTATTATAAGAAAATTCCTCCAAAGGAATGTGTTAATCCCAACCACCTTTGAAATCCAGAGAGAAAGCTCTTAACATATCTTCTAGAGTTTGAATTGTTCTCTCAGACTGACCATCTATCGGAGGATGATAAGCAGTGCTGAAACTCAACTCTGTATCTAGAGTATGCTGAAGACTTCTCCAAAACTTCAAGGTAAACCTCGAATCCCGATCAGATATAATGGAAAGTGGTACTCCATGCAATCTACCACTTCCTTCACATATATCCTAGAAAGCTGATCAAGAGAGAAATCTTCTCTAATAGCAATGAAGTGTGCCGACTTCGTAAGATGATCAACTATGACCCAGATAGCATTATTGCCTTTGGATGTTTTAGGAAGTCCGGTGACAAAGTCCATAGTGATGTTTTCCCATTTCCATTCGGGTATGGCGAATGGTTGTAACATCCCCTTAGACTTCTATCTCTCATCTTTAACTTGCTGAAAAACCAATAATTGAGAGATATATTCAGCAACATCTCTTTTCATGCCATCCCACCAGAAGTGCTATTTAATATCCCTATACATCTTCTTGATTCCAAGATGAATAGAGAATGAATAACTATGCGCCTCATCCAGTAACTCCTTTAATTCTGGGATGGGAGGAACAAAAACCTGATTCCTGAACCTTATTATCCCATCACAATCAAGGTTGAATTAAGGAACATTTCTCACCCTCTTTTGTAACTCTACATCTTCTTTCTGTGCCTCTTTAATCTTCACATGTATAGATGGATGAACATTCATTTGAGAAATATAAGATTTTTCACCATCCATTATAATTCCAAAATCCATCCTTTGTAAATACATAAATATTGGATTTTTGTGATCCTCATTATGGATAAGCTAGCATGGTCTTGTCGACTTAATGCATCTTCAACTTTGTTTGATTTCCCAGGGTGGTAATGAATTGAGCAGTCGTAATCCGTAATCAGCTCCAACCATCTTATTTGGAACATATTCTGCTCCTTTTGTGTGAAAATATACTTTAAACTTTTATTATCAGAATAAATATCACACCTTTCTCCATAAAGATAATGCCTCCAATTCTTTAATGAAAAGATTACCGCAGCTAACTCCAAATCACGAGTTGGGTAATTTTTTCTCATGGATTTTCAACTGTCGTGAGGCATAATCTACCACCATATAATTTTTCATGAGAACACACCCCATTCCCTTCTTGGATGCATCACTGTAAATCACAAACCTTTCTCCACTACAAGGCAGTGTGAGCACAGGTGCATTGAATAACCTTCTTTTTAACTCCTTGAAATTCTCTTCACACTCCACTGTCCAAACGAACTTAACTCCTTTTCGAGCCAACCTAGTGAGTGGATTAGATATTCATGAAAAAGCTTTCACAAAATGTTGATAATATCCAGCCAAACCAAGAAAACATCCAATCTTAGTTACTGTTGTTGGTCTCAACCATCTTTTGATAACCTATGTCTTTTTTGGATCCACAGATATCCCCTCTTTTGAGCTTATGTGACCAAAAAATGCAACTTTCTTAAGCCAAAATTCACACTTGGTAAATTTGGAATAAAGCATCTCCTTTCTCAGGGTCTTCAATATAATTCTCAAGTGATCTTCATGTTCTTCCTTTCTCTTTGAATAGACAAGAATATAATCTATAAAGACTACCACAAACTGATCAAGATAGTCTCTAAAGACTATTAATTAGATCCATGAAGATAGTAGGGGAATTAGTAAGAACAAATGAAATCACTATAAATTCATAGTGTCCATACCTTGTATGGAAAGCCTTCTTTGGTATATCCTCCCTTTTGACCCTTAATTGATGATACCCTGAACAAAGATCAATCTTGAAAAAGTATTGAGCTTCGCATAGTTGGTAAAATAAGTCATCAATGAGTGGGAGAGGATATTTATTCTTGATAGTGATCTTGTTAAGTTCTCGATAATCAATGCAGAGTCTCATTGATCCATATTTCTTATTAACAAACAGAACAGGTGCTCCCCAAGGTGATACACTAGGGCGTATGAATACCTTTTCAAGATTCTCTTGGAGTTTCTTCTTAAATTCCTGTAACTCAATTGGGGACATTCTATAAGGTGTCTTTGAAATAGGTAAAGCACCCGGTACGAGTTCTATTCAAAACTCAACTTCACGATTTGGTGGAAGACCAGGAAATTCTTCCAGAAAGACATAATCAAATTCCTATGAAATGGGAATATTCTTAATCAATATTTTCTCTCCAACCATTTGAGATAAATAACCTTCATTTAGTGGAATCAAGACCCATAAGATAGAAGAAATTTCCACTGGAAGGTTATGTTCATCTTTGCATCGATAGACAATCATAGATTGATCTGGAATATGAAATGTGACTTCCCTTCCTTGGAAATTGATATGAGATCCATATAAATAAAGCCAATCCATGCCAAGAATCACATCAAATTGCACTATATGAAGGATCACAAGATTTGCAGGAAGCACTTTCCCACAAACTTCAATCGGAGAATAATATTAAACTTTTGATGCGACTGTTGTCCCATTAGGGGTTGTCACAGCTAACTCAATATCTAACTGCTGAGGTAATATGGAGATAACCTTCGAAAATTATTCATAAATAAAAGAGTGGGTGGATCCAGAATCAAATTAAACATTTTCTACTTTAGAGTGGATGGTAAGTGTACCTTTCACCACGTCGTTATCATACTCCACATCGCTGATAGAAATTTCATGTGACATTCCTTTTCCTTTAGCCTTAATAGTTTTTTGACTTTTATCATCATAAAAAACCCTTGGATTAGGGCATTGATTGGCATAATGCCCCATTTCCTTGCACTTGTAACATTGAAGTGTAGGAGGTGCACTATGTGTAGCCTTTTCTTTGTTCGCATCACTAGACATCTTCTTCCCATCATTACGACATTCAAATGCCCGATGACCTTCATTTCCACATTTGAACATTTATTTGTCCCTTTAAGACAACTCCCTCAATGTTTCATTCCAAACTTTGAGAATAAGGGAAAAATAATCTTCTTTCAGTGTGCTCTTTAGATTTTCCTTTGAATTCCATTTCCTCTTCTTATCAAACACATATGACTGACGGGTTACTCTAATCTCCATATCAACCTTGAGAGCACATAAAATGATTTCCTCGTAGCTATTGAAGTCCCTTATGGCTAATGCCCTTCGAAGACTTGGTTTTAAGCCTCTAAAGAATCGATCGATCTTACTCTCAGGTTGGATAATAATCCCAGAAGCGTACCTTGCAAGTATTGTAAAATTTTCTTCATAGGTACCAACAGATTCATCATCCTTTTGCTTCAGTTCAAGAAACCCCTTATCCATATTTGTTCGAAGAATACGAGGGAAGTACTTATTGAAAAATAAGTTCTTGAACTCATCCCATTCCATGGACTCAATTTAATCCCTTTGCCTCGTATTCTTAAAAATATTCCACCATTGATCAGCTACACCATCCAAACGATATACTTCTAAGATGACTTTATCATGTTTAGAACATTGAAGAACTGAAAATATCTTTTCAGTGGTATTGATCCATTGTTCAGCCACTAATGGATTAGTAGTCCCACTAAATGAAGGTGGACGCTACCTCATGAAGGACTCAACAGAATGTTGCTCCTTCCTTTTCTTGTTTGGAAGTCCTGTATGATTCATAGCTTGAGAATGTTGTGTGAGCATGGCTACAATATTTTTTATTCCAGCTCCCATAATGTTTGGTTTCTCAGGGGGACAATCATTGCATTGCCCATCGCATTCAACATTAACACAGTTCCTTAGGGTTCCAACCATTGACTAAAACCAATAAGAATAGTGTGAGAACCACTAATAATAATAGGAAAAATACATAACCAAGAATAAAATTTCCCACTTAAGGTCTTATCAAAGGTTACTCATGGCCATTTCTAAAAGACCAAGATTGTGTTCTATGCCTAGACTTATCCTTAGGGTTCTTACTAAGTCTTTCACATCCTAGTTTCTAAAGGATATACCTTTCCTCTGATACCAACTATAATGACCCATACTTTACATACATTGTTATTACTTCAAAATTGAAGAACACTTATTACAACATATAACAAACCATTAAAAGACCACATAGGTATAGTGTCTTCAGAAACTCAGAAACATAAACAATTGGTTCATAAATCATCTACACTATCACCATTTTATTTTATCATATCTAGAGTCCCTTTTGGAATATATTACTTAATATCCTTCATCCTGACATGGGGAAAATAAAACATACAAAAGGGAGAGCTCAGATGCTTAGTAAGGGTAAACAAAAGAAATATCAATCACATCATATTCATAAGAACATAAAATTTTGGAAATCTTAACCTACAAAAGAGATCATAATTTCATAACATGGGATAAATAATAGTAGTGAAATGTAATCACAATAATAATAAAATGAAACTTTGTGGTATAAACGCATAATCATAGAGAATCATTTCATAGTAGTCAATACTCATTTCCAATACTATCTTTGCGGACAAAGTCCATTTTTGAACTGAGTTCACTCCTCGTTTCAGTCCTGTTTCACTGAACCAGATTAACCTGCCATTCCAGCCATGTCTATCTCATGAGATATAAATAATTACCCAATTCATTAGTGGGAGAAATATGTCCCACCCATCTCATAATTAAACCATTCTTATGTGTTCCACAAAATCATAAATCATACATCGTAGCATAACCCATGTAATAAAAATGGGATTCTTAAACATCGTGCCATCATAACAGAATCCATATAAGATAAAAGGACTTCATAAAAATAATTCCATCATAACATAATCAAATAAATGTAAAAATAGGGATAGAATCATAACCTTATATTATCTTTGATGGAAAATAGTTTTGATAAAATGCTTGAAGTCCATTTTTGAGGAAAATATCCATTCTTCTTGAAAAACATTTTCCATTATTAAAATGTCTTATACTTTTAAACTAAAAGAAGTTGATTAAAAATAAACTTGAAAACTTGTAAAGGAATCCTAAAGTAAATAATGTTCTAAAAATACATTCATTCCATATAAGTTAAAGAAAAACATTATCCTCGTACATTGGCCGGAAAAGTCCAAAAAGTACCTCGTACAAAAAAACGACAAATGATTCCTTTCATATCTTTTACTAAAAACTCACTGAAGGGTAAAATTGGATTTAAATATTTGTAGGGGTATAAATATAATATTAAATATTGAGGAAACATGGATGTGGATGATAAATATTCCCTAGTAAATTCTGAAGTATAAACAATCTCAGATAACAAAGAGATTGCGAGATTTTCCCTTACCTTAGGTCTGATTTGCTTCGTACGTGTTAGAACCTCCTGTATAATGATTTAAATAATGTTATTGACTTATTATATAATCTTACTAGTTGTTATGATATCATATATGGTCATATTATTAGCTTCTTATTAGTAATATTTCATTGCTACTTGTTATTCGGGTGTTTATTTCTGTTTGTTCTTATGCGTGTTTTGTCGAATAAATTATTATTAATCCTTTTTAGGTTATAGATACCTCACTTCCAGAATGATATTAGTGTAATATATATATCATATTTATTCATTCAATTAATTTATATAATCATTAAGCATTGAAGATCATGTAGAACGAGTCACATCACATCGTGGAGACTGTAGGCCGTACGTACGCACGAGCGATGATATCGTTCCCATGATCGTGGAATTGAATTGAAGTGTATGTATACTATTTCAAAATAAATATCACTTTAAAATAATAATATATAGTTATTATTTACACCATTATACCCATCCATGCAATGTAGTGGTGGAAAACAGATTACACGACGGCGTGGAGACGTAATTCCGTACGTACGCACGCGCGCTGATTTCGTTTTACGTAGAATCGATAGAAGGTGGAATAGCATTGTTTCATATTTATAATGACATATCAGTATATGAGTGATAATTATGTGATTACTTCATAATGAAACAACTAATGAATCAGAAGTAGAATAAGAAATAAAGTTGAAAGAATCGTCAACGGACATTACCTCTTCTTTGAAGCGCCTCTTCTTAACCTCCTCTTAAGGCACTAAAGATGGTCTTTTAAGAAGACCAGGACCTCTAGGATGTTTCTAGGAAAGTGGATAAGAGAAATTGGTAGGTTCTGGCCGAGCATGAAGGCTCAAAGTGGTGCGAGGAAGAGAGGGAGGAGGTACCCTTTTATAAGGGAGGAGAAAAGCACCTTAGAAAAAACTTCAAATATTATTTTATTATAAAGTCATATTCGGTTTTTAATAGCTCCAAATTAATTTATTTCGAAGATATGGTGGGTATGGGTCGAAATAATTTCAAAAAAATGATTTTAGGAATGTTTAGGTTACTATTTTAACCTTATCATTTAGATTTAACTCTAAGTTAAATAATTTAACTTTTACCGTGTCTTCTTGTTTTCATAATCTATATGGTTAATAAACATACTATAACAAGCCAAAATAACACCAAGTGATTCATTATTAATATAAATAACCTTATATAAGTCATCTGGCTGAACCTTATATTTTTATGAATAAAATAGTAATTAATAATTTAATATTTGTTTTAAAAACTATTTTTGTCAATTTTGACACTATTTGGTAATTGATTTTTGGAAAACTCATACAGGCCTGATTAGTTCAAAAAACGTTAATTAAATTACCACTAATATGTCATATTAACCTATAAAATTAGTTTAATTCATGAAAAGTCTAAAATTACATCTATTTGGGTATTTATAATATCAATTATGTTAATATTTCTTTAATAAGGTAATTACTGCATCATCATTGTGTCATAAAATAATTGAATTACATGAAGTTTAAAAATTATAAATAAAATACCATTATGTAGGAAATATTTTTATATTTCCAATGAATATTTATAGTCGAATTTATCTTATTTATAACCCTGTATTAAAAATTTCTTATTTATTAAACTTTGATTTTAACTATTTTAACTCTTCTTTAAATAAAATAATATTAAAGGTCCTAATCTAATCCAAGTGGACCTAAAGGGTAAAATTTTATCCCTAATGTTTTTTTGGTTGAATTACACTTATCCAATAGAATTAGGACAT
The DNA here is from genome assembly GCA_963277665.1 of Viscum album. Lineage (NCBI taxonomy): Eukaryota > Viridiplantae > Streptophyta > Magnoliopsida > Santalales > Viscaceae > Viscum > Viscum album. The sequence goes on along the minus strand of OY728131.1, from coordinate 1,642,332,995 downwards.
GTGTTAGGGTAATAGTAATACCATTTCTACCCTTAATTACCCTATTTACTTTTAACCGTGGTAAAAAAAAGTAAAAAGTTACTATTCACCAAAAATTATTTCTATCTTATTGAATCACATTTTACTCCTTGATATTAACCGTGTCTCTCGGATTTTCGAAAGTCCACTCACAGAAGCGGTAAAATTATGTTTTATGTAAATTTTCAAATTCTCATACGAGGTGGGTAAAAGACGGTGAAAAGTTCAATAAAATTTTTCTATATCTAAAATTCTTATAAAATGACTCCAATGAATTACTTTGAACTTATATAGGTATTATGTATCAATTTTTACCTAAAATAAATTTAAATAAAATAAATAATTATTTAAATAAAAATTTGGTTTTTAAAGAGTAACCCAGTGTTTTCACTATTCATCAAAATTTGAATGTTTTTAGAAAAATACAAAAAATTCACCCTAGGCTAATTTCGATATTCTAAATCAAAAAATGAATCCCATTTTGATAGATAAAATTTATAAAAATTTCAAAAAGTGGGTATTTCTATTCATAACAGCTAGTTTTAATAATATTTTAATAGTATATCGTTGTTTAGTGAGACTCGGTATTGCGTACAGTGCAAGCTATCGGGAAGGTCGCGATTGCGTGTAAAGAAAGATAAGATAGTGTTGTGTGTAGTGAAATATTCTTTTGATGATTTATATAACATAAAAACAAAATATTTCTCATAAAAATCTCGGGTGTTACAGAACGTACACATGAATCCAAATTACATTTTTTTTTATTTTTACATGAATAAAAACTAAATCATAAATTGGAATTTTATATTTCAGCATAATATATATATTATATATGTTACAAAATTTAATGTATTATATCTTTTATATGTTCCATGTATGGCATGAATGAGTCATATCACATTGAGGTGGCGATAGTCCACACTTCCTCAAATGAAATTAGCGCATTTAGACATTATAGAGAGAATAAAGATAGGTTGTAAATACAAACTATTCAATCATATAGATGAATTATATATCATATATATCATACATAAATATAGTTCCATCATACTTTTTATCATGAGAGGTGGTAGGAGAAAATTAAATTATCATCCTTTCATGAGGCAATAGTTCACCGTACACATAAACAGAATGTTCGTATCCATTAGACGGAGGTGTGTTTAAGTGTAGTTTGAATAATTATCATAGAAACATCATAGTATATCGATGATACTATTGTTTTTATGTAATCATAAAATAATTAGATCATAGGGAGTGGAGATGGAATATAAAATAATGGAACTTGAGAGAGAATGTTACTTCTAAATCAGGTTACTTATTATTTTTTTTGAGACAAAAGGCTTTCTTGAATTTAATTCCTTCCAAGTTAAGTATTTTAGGAGAAATGGATGGATGTTGGGAGCTTATTTGAAAATAATTTTGATGATCCAAGGGGATTATAGGTGTGAGTAAGGGGATATGGGTGGTGGCCGTTTATAAGAGGGAAGAGGGGACCTTATGGAAAGTATTGAAATATTATATTATTATAAAATGATATTTTGATTCTAAATGTTATTATATTATATATTTCAAGGATAATATGATAATTGGTCGAAATAATCTATCCCTATAGTTTTTATACACGTTTAGATCACAAAATTAACCATATCTTATCTTTTTAATCTTTAGTTAAAAACATTAACTCTTAGGAAGTCTTCTAGTATTTTCATAACATATTGTTACTATAGTTTCATTAAAATGTCAAACTAACCACAAGTATATAATAAATTAAAATTTTAAAATTATATACATTCTTTGTACTAATCATAGTTTTTAGGACTATTACTTCATTTAGTAATATAGTATTTGTTTTAAAATCTCAATTATGTCAATTTTGACACTATTTAGTAATTGATTTTTTCTAAAGTCATAAGACCATAATTACATATAAAAAAAGGAACTATAAAAAATATAATATGTAAATATAAACCATAAAATTTGTGGATGGAATAAAAATTTTCAAATGAAATTTATTTTAATATTTATATTATCTTTTTTTTGAATCATTCATTAATAAGGTAATAATTGAATCATCATTTTGTGATAAATAAGTATATTTATTTAATTTAAAAAATTATAAATAAAATTCCATGGGGTTGGAAATATTTATATCTTTATATTGAATATTTTTAGTCAAAGATATCAGTTATATATCCTTATATTAAAATTGTTTTAGTAAAAGATACATGTTTTTTTATATTTCTCTTTATTGTAAATTAATTCATATAACATTTTATTATCATCCTCAAGTGGTTCCATGTGGTCCCAAAATTGACCCAGTATGAGAATGGACATATATATCTCAGAAAATAGGATTTGGACTGATTTTTGGTTAGTTTTATATTATTATAATATTATTTTTACCCTTATTTACAAGATTTAACCTTTTTCCATGGTAAATAAAAATAATTACTGAAGTTACTATTCATAATTTACAAAAAAAAAAGTATATATTTAAATATTTTTTACATTCTGAATATAAATATGGAATCCATTTTCCTAAATTCAAACCAATCAATGGATAAAATTAATTTAATATTAATTCCTGTTGTCAAAATCAAAAAGCTTGTTTTTTAAAAGTAAAAACATAAAATTTATCGACCTGAGTTTCTATCAAATTTAAAAGTGAAATTACATCCAATGAACAAAATTGGATAAAATAAAAAAACATAATCCAATTACACATTAAAACTAATTAAAATTAGAATCTAACTATATAAATAAATGAGATGAAAAAGTAATTTTTTAATTAAAATGCAGTATTTTCACTACTCATTAAATTATGAATTTAATCATAAAAATACCATATATTTAACAAAATTAAATTTTGATGCCCCTATTATATATAATAAGTTTTTTTTCAATTAGAAATAATAAATGGTAATAAAATATATTTAAAATGGGTTCTCTATCAAAATGTGTTTAAATGACCTCTAAAAAATTAAAGAATATTTCATGCTTAAATGAGATTAATTCTCATTTTATTCCTAAAAAGTTTATTTGATTAATGTAAAATATTGAAAAAAAATGTGTGTAATCAGATTTTTGTTAGTTCTGTTCATTCCAAACAATACAACAATTATTAATTAACAAAAATTTAAAATAATAATAACATTATTATTTTATTTTTTTGGTAAAACTTGACGTTTTGTGCAACATAAGATTTCAGGAAACCCATTGTTGCTTGTCAAGTACGATATCAGAAAAATAGTACAAATTAATGTCAAATTAATATTAAATTTAAAAATATTAATAAATATTAAAATTTATTATTATATAAATACATGGGATGTACATCATTACCCCCTTTGGGAAATTGTGTCCCCATAATTTTAAAATTGGGCTTCAACACTTCATTGAAAATCTCATATCGGAAAAAGAGTCAATAAAATTATAACATTAAATCAATGAAAGAGAAGTAAAAAAGGAAACTTAATATAACCCAAACTATGATTCTACATAAGAAAATATCGATATTAAAGATAAAACTATCTATTAAGATCTGATGGAGAGTGATAGAAAACACGATCAACAGGAAGTTGACAACCCAAAAACCGTAGACACCAGATTTTTTAAACAGTCATTGATTTCCATGTAGTAAAATTAAATGGAAAACTTTTTTTAATATACTTTCCATAATGTTGAGGAATTTATTTATGAACATTAAAAAGAACATAAAGAAACATACTAACTTGTCAAGTGAAGTTTCATCTTTTAACAAATATCTATCAAAAACTCATACTTTTCTTTAAATGATGATTACTCAATATGACTTGGTCACACCTGAAGCACTAGAATAAAATTCTAGATATTAACTTAATCCCCAAATGATGAACCATATATTTACCTTGTATTTAGATATTATCAAAAACCAAAATTTTCAGTATAAGATTAGACAATCACTTAAAATTAATAATCCTTTATAAAAATAAATACTACTCTTAATCACAAAAATTCAAGAAAAAATACCCCAAAGTTTAGAAAATACCATTCAACAAATTATTTTCTATATAATTCCTCATAAATAATAATCCAAAATAAGATTGAAACAAAATGTTAGTAAGGATTTTATGACATAGTCTTCGATGATTAATCTTAACATTTATATCTAAATAACATCAACTGCTCTTAAAGTCTCATACTGATAAGTAATTAACCTAATCACATATTCTTTTGGATAGGATAATCATTTCCATAAATAACCCAAATCACCATATTTCCACAATAAAACCTTTATTATTCGAAAATAAAATTCAACTATTACTCCTCAAATTAAGTCATATAGTATTATATTTTAATTCGGCATATAATGTTCCCAAACGAGAGATGGTCTTCCAAAATAAAATTTATAACATATTTATCAAATAATTTCCCTATATAGAGAATATCCATTTGATTAAACCTAATTTCCAAAAATCAACTTATTATTGATCCAAAAAATTAATTAACTAAATATAATAATTTATTCTATTTGGGGACTTCCTACAGGCCTGTGGAAGGAAATACACCCTTGTCTCCCTTTAGTTGTGGGTTTGATTATTACAACCTTACTGGATGCGATGCATGGTCACTGATATTATAGGTTCTCTACTTTTATAAAACTAAAAAATAACCCTATCATGTTTTTCCTCAATGGTTGTCTTGTACCTCTCATTTTCATCCCAACACATAATGAACTCAACATATTAATTCATGATGTCTTATATGTGTTGACATTTCTTCACCACGATATGAAAAAAACTATTCCCAATATAAATATCAACATAATGTGATCATGGATTCCACGTAGTTTTATTATCGCATTGTTCATATATACAGAAGTTCCATTCATTGCCAAAATTATTTATAGATCCATAAAAATCATTTTCTTCTTTAATCCAAATACAATGTGTACATCTTCGTTCATATAGGTCTTCATAGAAAAATTGTTTCTGAAAATAATAATGTATGAAATATAATTTCATATCATCAAATAAAACATGAAATATACAAAAGAGTCACACTGAGTTTGATTCCCAAATTTCAATCAATGGTACTTTGAAAATACCATAAGTATGTGGTGAAAGAATATATTTTATAAGAAAATATAAATATGGTTCACAATGGTCTCCTTCATCGTAACCTTTTTCTAAAACATAATATGGTTAAAAATATTGTGATAAAGTAAAATATTTGAAAATTATTTGATAATATTTACCTGTCTTGAAAATATTAAAATATGGAGAGAATATGAATTGATTAAATACAATCCATGATCTACGATGATATCGAGGTATAATAGAGGTTTTTGATATATAAAACCACTGCTTGTAAGTGTGTGGTATTATAGAAAAGGATTGAAAATCATATGAACATGACTTTGCAATAATGATTGCAAGCATGTCATCAGGAAAAGATAGGAATGTTGTTTGAGATCCTCCTCCATCCATTTTTAACTGACTTTCCGTGATCTGAAAAAATTACAAAACAAGGATTTAACTAAATAAATAGACATATAGACTTACCATGTGGTTATCCATAGCTTTTAATACCTAATTTTTCTTAAACCATTCCTCTGATTACCAACTATAATTCCCCAGCCTTAAAAATTAGATAATATTTATATAAGTCATTATTTTATCTTTAATTCACATCGAAGATGTTTTTAGGTTTAGAGTTTCAGATAATTAGGTCATGCCAACGATCCCGTACCCGAGTGGTAAGGGCTCCTGCATGGCATCCAAGAGACCCGGGTTCAAAAAAGGGTGGAGGCGAATTTACGGGGTACTACAGCAGTACTGTAGCAGTTATTGTAGCAGTTACTGCTTGGTACTGTAGCAGTCGGAACTATTCACCCGATTTGGCCCTTCGGGCCACCGGTTTGGGCCTATGGGTCTCCAGGGCCTTCGGGTCATCAAAGGCCTTCGGGCCACAGGGCCTTCAGGTCACGTAGACCATGGAGTATCCCAGTTCACACAGATCAGGCCCTAGTAGAGGATCAGAGCAACAGGAGTAGCAGCCACCAGATGTAGAGCTAACCGGAATGGAAGAATGAGAGTGTTTGGCAGCCGCCATCGGGACCAGGCACCGTGCAGCTTGGTACAGGGAAATGCTAGCCGATCAGCAATGCAAGGTGGGGAGCTAAGGCGATCAATGATTCCAGATTATGGGGAGGGACAATTCTAGTGGACTAGGCCTACGGGTCATGTAATGGGCATGGTATGCCTCTGGTCTTTCGGGTCCTGTATTGCGGGTCATGTCTGGCCTTGTGCCTTGGGCCTACGGGTCATGTATGAGTTCTCCATCAACCCTTAAAAGGGGGATTATCTATAATAAAATAAAAAAAGGACTTCAGGCCATTCAGAGGAGATAATTAGGTCATAACTATTATACCAATAAAAAATATTACAAATTAGACACTTTTAATCTATCAATTTGTTTTCCAAATAATAATACTACTTAAATAAAATCACAATTCTTTTGTTTAAGAAAATCTTCTTGAATTATTCCTTTATATTATCCTTCTTTATAATATTTGAAAAAAAATTCAAAACCATGGGATGATCATAAACATATCAGTAATGGATATAAAATAAGGAAAGAAAAAATTATTCCATGAATACATAAAAATCAATGTAATCATACTTTTCACTCATAAAACATAAGCACCCTATCATACCACATGAAATACATAGATTTATGAATAACACATTAAAATATTAAACCATAAAGGTAACATGTGGAATCTATAACTTACTTATATTTTAGCTTTCACAACTACATTGTGATTATCCTTCATGGTTACATTTGTAATACCTATTATAGTAATTTCCTTAAATATCTTAGGATAATCCTTAATGTTTACCTTCATCAAGTTACCCATTCCATTGGAGAGATATAACGGGCTCACCAACCCTAGGTTTATAATAGAACCAATTGTATTTGGTTTTCAATTAACTGCCCACCAAATGTCTAAGTACTATTAGATAATCAAAACACATAAAAAATTGAAATTGTCAACATTTCTCTGATAAATCACAAGAAATCAATTCAATATATTGAAATATTAAATTTATTTACAAAACCATTTAAAAAAATTTAACAAATTGATTTTTGAATCAGAGATCCCATACCACATTGAAAATTTTAATTGAATTGACATTTTAAAAGATTAGAGTTCATATATATAAATCCTTAAAACCATTTTTAAATCATGGACATTAATGAAAACGATTTAGAAGAATAAATAATTAAAAAATATAAAATGACATTTTAGTGAAAGATTCCCTTACTACTTGAGAAAATAAATGAAAAAGTAATTAAATAATAACATAAAACAAAACATATAATATCTTGATAATAAATAGATTAATGATATAATATTTCAAATAGAAGTATATACACCAAAAAAGTAAATTAACTCTTAACCACAAATAAGTCATAGTGGAATGAAATCAAGATGAAATCCCTTACAAAGTTCGTATCCTTAGATTATGGATAAATAAATGACATAATTATGTGTGAAAAATTAAAATGCACCCAATATAAGTGCATATATAGTGTAAAACAGTCAAAGGTAATTCAAACATATTCTTGGGAAAACAAAACTAATGACATGGATATTTAACTCAATGAAATGAGATTGAGTGAGGATTTCACTGATAAGGTTCATATAATTGATGTAAAATTTAACAATCGGTGTATTATGTGTAGAAATAGTATATACACACAAATTTATGATTAAATTCTGACATAAATAAACAAATTTTGATTCCACACATAATAATGGCATAATAAAATCAATGAAGCATGTGTAAAACCCAATGAATGGAAATTGAGTTTAGAAATTATCCTTCATTGCATCCGACCTATATTGTACATTATTTATATTCATGAATAAAAAAATAGGTTAATTTATACATTATTAAGAACATTTTTTGTTTATTATTTCTTTTATGTCCATTATTACCATGTTATAAAAATTACATAGTTTTTTATGATCGTATTGTTGATTTTGTCAATATTCCATACTTGTGTCTAAAATGAACATGTTTGATGTATATTGTACATATGGTAAAAAGTAAATCATCTCCAAAATATTATTCATGATTTCAATATCATATATATAAATTATATATTTATTTATAATAGTTCATAAAATTTTGATATAATAAATGAAATGGACTATTCATGGGGACAGTAGGTCGTACGTACACATGAAGGTTACTTACATTTCATTGTCATATTAATGGAATGAAAACTAAATGATAAAATTATATATTACAATTTTAGTATAATATATATGTTATATATGTTACATAAGTTTATTTACACCATCCTTTATACATTTTATGTATGGAATGAACGACTCATATCACTTCAATGGTGTGGTAGTCCTCACTTTCTCAAATTAAATTATCTTATTTACGCATTATGGAAAGAATAATTGTCTTTTGTAAATATAAATTAAAGAATATAAGACCAAAAATAAATATTATATATCATATATAAATAAATTTCCATTATCATTTCTACCATGAGAGGTGGTAGGAGAAAATTGAACAATCATCGTTTGATGAGGCCATAATTTGTTGTACACATAAACAATATGTTCGTTGTGATTAGATGGAGGTGTGTGTAAGTGTTGTTCGAATACATATCATACAAAAATCATAGTTTATTTAGTATATTGGTGTTTTAATGAAATCATAGAATAATAATATTAATGGTAGTGGAGAGGGGAAATAATGGAAATGAACTTGAGGGAAGACATTACATCTAAATCGGGTATCTTCTTTTGATTTGAGACAAAATACCTTCATGAAATACCTTATGACCAAGGCAAGAATTATAGGTTTAATGGATTGATTTTTTGAGCTTATAGAAGCAGAATTTGGGTCATCCAAGGGGCTTGCGAGTTGTGAGTATGTTGGTAGAGGTTTTGTCCTTTTATAAGACGGAGGAGGGGCACTTTAAGAGAGTCTAAAAATATTATTTTTTTATAAAATGATTTTAAAATTATATTAGTTAAAAAGTGATATATTACTAGGATAATATGATAATTGGTCGAAATAATCTTATCCAATAGGTTTTAAACAAGTTTAGGTCAAAATATTTACCTTTATCTTTTAGCTTTAACCATTAGTTAAAAACATTTACTCTTATGATGTCTTCTTGTATTTTAATAATATATGGGTACTATAGTTACAATAAAATTACAATAGAACAATAAGTGGATAATTCATGAAAATTTTAACATTATATATTTCATTTTTTTAGATCCTATATTTTTAGGACTATTATATCATTTAATAAAATAGTATTTGTTTTAAAAACTCTTTTAGGTCAATTATGACACTATTTTGTAATTGATTTTTGTTAAAGTCATAACAACATGATTCCTTCAATCCAAAGGAATTATCTCAAATATAATATTTAAATATATTCTTTAAAAAGACTTTATGGAATAAATATTTGTAAATTACATTTATTTTATTATTTATAATATCTTTTTATTTAAATCATTTATTAATAAGGTAATCACTGCATCATCATTGTGTGCTAAATAAATTTGTTTATATAATGTCTAAAATTAAAAAAATAGCCTGATTTAGGATATATTAGTATATTTATAATTAAAATTTGTAGTCTAATATATAAATTATATATCCCTATGTTTATTTTTTTTAATTAAAATATACATGTTTATGATATATATATATTTTACATTAATTAATTCTTATAACATGTAATTATCGCACTCAAGAGGCCACATGGGGTCTCAAAATAGATCCAAGAAAGTATATGTTTGTAAATATCTGATAAAATAGGATTAGTACATGTTTTAGGGTTGTGTTGTATTATTATAATATTATTTTCCCCCTTATTTACCAGATTCACTCTTTAACTAAGGTAAATAAAATTACTTACTGATGTTACTATTCATAATGTACAAAAATAAAAATTGCATATTTAAAAAAATTGGAACTTATGATTTTAAATATGGAATCCATTTTTCCATATTCAAATTAAAAAATTGGCTGAAAATAATTTGAAATTAATTCTCATTTTCAAAAATAAAAAACATGTTTTTAAGAAGTAAAAACTTTCAAAATATTAACATGAGTTAATATCCAATTTTAAAGTAAAATTACATCCAATGAAAAAAATTGGATTAAATTATAAAAACATAATAATATATAAATTCAAAAATAATTAAAATTAAAATATAAATATATAAATAAATGAGACGAAAATGTAGTTTTTAATTAAAATAATGTATTTTTCAGTATTCATTAAAATATGAATTTCATTAGAAAAAAACCAAAAAAATATCCAAAGTATTTTTTGATGTCCCAATTATATATAAGATGTTTATTTTTTCAAATATAACATATAAAAGTGACAATAACTTGATTAAAAGGGTTCTTCATCAAAATTTAGTAAAATAACCGTTAGAAATATCATAATATTTTTCTCTTAAAATTAGATTCATTCTAATTTTAAGACTCTAAAATTTACTGGATAAATGTAAAAATTTTAACAAACTTGTGTAATCATATTTTTATTAGTTCTTTTCATTCCTTCAAATAGAATAACTAGGAATTAACTAACATTTTAAATAATAATAATGATAATATTACATTGTTTTTCTATAAAAGTCAAAGTTATGTGCAACATAAGATTTCAAAGAAAGCCTTTATTTCATGTCGAGTATGCTATTAGAAAAAGAGTCTACATTAACAAAAAATTAATATTAAATTCAAAAATATTAACAGATGTGAAAATTTATTATTCTATAAATACCTGGGATGGTAATTTTTTTCTTAGTGGTACCAATTCTCATTTTCTCACTCTTATACCAAAGATTGAGGATGCATATGAGATTTAATTTTCAAGACCATTTTTGGTGTCAACATTATTTTATAGATTATAGGAAAAATTAATTGTAATACTATTTCTATCATTTAAAATATTATCATTTAATGGAAAAAGCTTAATTTTTTAAAAGGAAATTGTATCCAAGATTTCATTAGAATAGCTTTTAAAGGATCAAACTTCATAAAATATCTAATAGTGGGTCTAATTTTGATAAATAGATTTTTGTCATGAAAATATTGAGACTATGAAATAGAATTTCATTTATAATGTTTAAAAGAGTTTTGGTTTGAATAAAAATTGCATTTTATGGGGTAATACCTCTTTAGATGTACCCAAATTTTGATGCTCATTAATGGTTCATCTTATAAAAAATTAATGTACTCTCAAGGGGTTAGATATGGTGACCTACTCTCAACTCTTACATGGTCAATTTATGAGGATTATGTCAGTAATCTCATCAATCACATGGTGGTTGATGGAATGCTTACACCTATTCCTGAATCATGGGTTCTTTATACTAAAAATAATATAATTTATATTATATGTATCATTATGTTCCTACATGGTAATAAGATGAACATTGAGAATATTATAGATATCCTTTTCTATTATTAAAGTGCCTCATGGAAATTCATCATATATGATAAATCATTAATTTAATCTAAAAATGGGATAACCTATAATCTATTTATTACATTCAATGGGAAATAAGAAATAGATAGGGCTCCAAACCCTTCACTTTCCTTGTAATTGTATGTTTTCTGGTAGGCGAAAAGTGAGTAACATTCTTATCCTTATTTATCATATAAAAAATTATCTCTCATTTTAGAAGAGAACGAAACTTTCAATGGGTATCTATATTTCTCTTATTAAGTCAACCATTATATCTAAAAGAGTTGACTCTTTCATAAATTATAGATGGAACATGGGTATTATCAGAAGCATAAATTCTTGTATTAATTTATTTTGAGGGGTGTTATTATTGAATAGAAAATGGTCATGGTTCCATAGAAAAAAGTTTGTGCCTATCTATCAAGTGGATCAATTGGTATCAATAATACTAATATGTTGAATGATTCTCATAAAGATTTTTTTTCAATTAGAATATTATCAATAGAATTTGTAAGGAATTTTAATATCTTATATACAAATTTATATAGATATAGAAGTATGGTAGCACTGCTTACATATAATCTTCACTTTGGACTTCAATCATGTACTATAATTATAACATAAAGTACATATCTATATGTATTATTGTAAGTAATTTATCTTTAATGTTCGAATTGAAAAATTGCATAGGAAATAATATGATCCCTAATTTTTATCCTCTAGAATATTATTTGGGATACGAGGTCTCAAAAAATTTCTTCTTTATTTCCATTCAACAGAATTTACAGAATGAGGTCTGTGAAATCATCAAGAGTTACGCATTCTCACAAATATAGGATGTTCTTATTTTGGAACTATCAAAAATGAAATTATCATTTGACAAATGTATTATTGATTCACTACAATGACTTCCAAATATGATTTCAAATATATTAAATTATTTAATAATGATTTGATAAGTTACACAATATTAACACTAATTATTAGACTTTCACACAATTGTATTCCTACTAATTCTTTTTAAAAAAGATTTAATGGTCATCCTGATTACTTATTTCAACTATGAAACCAACATTGAGGTGATGCTAACCACCTATTTCTTAGATTCACCATTTATTCATATTTATAGATTCTTATAATCATCCTGTTTGATCTTCTAATTTAAATTGAATAATAGATTATGTTTATTATTCTATGTGTCACCCATTCCTTATCAAAACAGCTCGCTAACCTTCTTCATGTGGTGGTGGCAGAGATGCTTAATATTATTTTTCATTCCCATGGTTTTTTATTGAATTAAATAAACATTTTAAAAAATATTCTACCATTAATAATATATTAATTTGCATCACTGAATCCAATATACAGAACAATTATAATTTTGATTATATTATGCACAATTTCCTTATTTTATTTAGACCCATAATTGAGGGGAACATCAAGCCATAAGATGTCACATTTGATGTTCTCTGTTAGAACCATTATTATCATTAGATTAAAATAATATTAAATTGTTCTTCAAAAGGTAATCACAGTCCCTCTAGATGTGGAACAATATATCATGATCATTGTGGTAGGATTCTAGGCTGTTTGTATAGCCAATGTAGATTAGCAACATTACTCAAATATGACATTATTGGGGCGATCAACAAGGTCTACTTTTCTATTTCCAAATTCTAGAGTAATTTATGGCTTGAATGTGATTCCACTACTATTGTAAGTAGAAAATAATGTACCATATATAATGGGGTCCTTAAAATAACTAGAATAATTAATTGAAATATAACTTGCAATAATAAATAAAATAAATTTTAATAAAATCTATTAGTATTAATCCATGAGTTCTAAGGTGAAACTTGAGATCAATTATTCAAACATAAACCAATTTCATATGTAGTTTATTATGGTACATTAATATTAGTGGTAATGGAGTCCAACCCTATAATAATAAATAACAAGATATATGGGGGAGAGGTCATACCCAACCATTGAATTCATTCCACCACCATCTGGGTGAATGAAACCCCTCCATGGAATCCATCACCTACAATTATCATTATGGGGCCTCATCCATCCTTATAATCCATCACAAAATATCATCAAAAGTGAATATAAATCCTCTATATAATACACATCCTAACATCCTCATTATCGGGAATGGATCCCATATATGGATTCAATTTTATACCACTATTAGTGGGTAATGAATACCCTCCATGGAATCTATCAACATCATCGTTAGGGGGAAATAGAACCCCATCCTATAATCCAACACATAACATCCTCATCTGGTGGAATAGTCCCTTTCCTAGGAATTATCCCATCACATCATGTAGGAATAAATTCAAGCCATTGTTCCAGCACATCACATTATGGGGAGAATGTACCCCTACCTTAGAACAATCTCATAATGTTATAGGGGTGGATACATACCCTAAAATTAGAATTAATTCATAATAATTAAAATGGTCATACAAGTGATCTTCTTAGTTAATTTTCATTGAACATATTAGTCTAAAATTTTACAAAGGCTACACCAAAATAGGCCACCAATATTTACAATTTTATTAGTTCAATGAATGCCTCACTTGGTGGAAAAAATTTTGGGCTCCATATCTAGTGATGGGAAACTCATGGTCTAAACATGTATATTTTCATGTGAATTAGGTAAATATGTACTTATGTTAAAGTTTAATTCAAACAAACCATACGTTTTTAGGACTTCATTTTAAACTCACATAGAAATTAACATATTACATATGGGTATATTAGGGGAATATATTTTATGCTCAAAAAAACTGTATCATTGAATATCGACAATTATTTCAATTTCAATTGAGAGAAATTAGATAATTTAATTAATTTACTAATAGGTTACAAACATCTATATCTGAAATTAGACTAAAAAATAAAAGAAACTAAGAGGTGTCAGGTAGGATTGATAGATATACATCTAAATATCTTTTAGATTGAATGAAACCCAAATCAGTTGAATAATGTAGGATAACTCATTTGATAGTTAAAGGAGGATTTATAGAATTAATTTGTGTGTATTACTAATATTCTAGATGAAAATAGCCAAAATACACTTTTAGAATTTATTTAAAATTTTATAAATATTTTAATAAAATCTTGAAGAAAATGATACTAAACTTTTGGCAAACTCAATAACCCTTATGTATTTCCCATAAGATACCTTCTGTATTGACTAGAAAAATATTCATTCATTCTATAACTCTTATGAATCATATAAGGAACTCTTCTAAATATCTTTTATGGTGTTGTTACATTAATATGAGGCAATAAAAATTAATAATTTAAAAACTCTGACTGCCTAACTAAAAAAATACAGCAATTATATTTCCTTCTTGAAAAATTACAATGACAATAAGAAACTCATAAAGCGAATTTAGTAATTTTAATACAATTCCTTGAATTATTTTGAAGATTGATAAATATAAAAGGAACCATGATTGGTTTTGAGATAAAATTTAGAATGCATTAAAGGGTCAATGATTTTTAGGATTCTATGATATGGATTCAAAAAATTATATGTGAATTCATATCTTGTTTTAGAATTTTTCCTTAATGTTATTTATTCTAGATACCCTTTAATAATTCAACAATTTTACTGTTCATATAGCTAGTTACTTATTTTGATTATGAACTACATGACCCAAAATGATATATAAACATAATTTCTATCAATTTCATAATCCCCATAGAAAAAATATGGAAATTAGTTGATTCATTAAAAGAAGAAACTCCTCAAATCACAACACAATGGTCCTAAAATAGAAAAAATAAATTGGAAATTGGAAAATGATGGTTTAATGACACAAACATGAATCAAATAGAAAACAATCCATGTACCCCTCTCCCCCTACAATCACATCACTCGACACAATTGAACTAACCCATTCATGTTAATCATGGGAGAGGTGGAACATGTGGTTACTAGGTGAGGAGGATTGGTAGATACAACATGGATCCTAGGTTATGTTGTCTCTATGTTTGGACATTATCTCTTATATGTGGTATATCTTTTCACCTCACTATACAATAACATTGTTCCCATAAAGAGATAGGTATATATCAAAACCCCTCATATATGAACATAAAAATCCTCACTCTATAGTTGTTTTATTCAGTAAATGGTATCCACAACAAGAGTTGGCATGGAATCTAATTGTTTATAAGTAAACTCTCATCGTAAATGGGGTTTAAAGTGTGAATCCATTCACTAAAACATCATACATTCTATGAGAATGTAATTTACAATGTGAAAGGGTGGAATAATTATTGTAATAGGTCTATATTAGACTTTGTTAAAATCTACAAATTTTTTTTATTCCCTATATTATTCACAATATGAATCATGCAGTCATTCCATTAATATTTTATGTCCTCCTTATATGGGTGTTTTGTATTGTTTTTTGTTCATGTAATGAGTTCAGTTCATGTCCTGAATTACTTTCATGATTTTAATGGATTATTTCCATCATTATAGAATATGTTTCAACTTTTTTCTCTAGATTCTAGCCTCTTTCATAGTCCCCCATTTTCATATATTATGAGGCATCTTTTCACCATGAATTCATCACTTTTTATCCAATTTTCCCACATTTTCTACATTCCTCCATAAATCAAAAACCACATAAACAATTTAAGTTATGTAAATAGTGTAAATTAAATTAAAGAGTGAAATTTATATAAATATCAAAAAAATATATGCATGAAATGTATGTATCAAATCCCGCCAGATGAATAAAAATTTTCTACAATGATAATATATAAACATACTAAAACAGACACTCACTATACCATGATTTAAATTAAATGTAAATAAAATAAGCTGATAA
Organism: Viscum album; assembly: GCA_963277665.1. Lineage (NCBI taxonomy): Eukaryota > Viridiplantae > Streptophyta > Magnoliopsida > Santalales > Viscaceae > Viscum > Viscum album. The sequence continues at coordinate 1,642,316,604 of OY728131.1, read as the reverse complement.
AATGGTTAATTAGGTTTTAAATCATCACTATAAAGACATCATCAACTCCATTATTTAAAAAAAACCATCAAAACATGTATTTTTACTATTCCCTTATAAATTATCCATACCTATTAATTCTTCCATTTGTATTTTTCAATTCATTATTAAATTAAATAACTCTTTAAAATTACCTCACATTTATTTTTTCCACACATTTTAACGGTAAAAAACGTAATTGAGTTATGCTCATAACTCAAGTTCATGTCACATAATATAGGCTTCTAAATAGTCTAGTATCTACACCTCATAAATACAATAAACAAAAAAAAACCTGAGAACATTTAATTATGTTCCAAATGTATCAGAAACATAAGTTATGTGTGTGATGAAGAAAATAAATAAAGTAATGATACTCTATATCATAGTGAATTATATAAACTTATAAGAAAAATTTAATTTCCCTACAATGATGTATATTTTGTCTCCACATCCCCCAAATCTGCACATGAGACTAGGGTAAAGGTATGCACAATTAATGTATCGACCACCCTTAAATCCAAATCCACTATGAGGGCCTCTCCCCAATTCTATTTTATTTTTAATTTCACACAACTCATAGAGATCATTATAGAAATGGATATAGTAGTCTTGAAATGTCGTACTTTTTATATCAAGGTAATTCACTTCTTTAATATGTAAAATTAGGATTAGTTTCAAATATACGTCTACAAATAAAGGGTAAAAAAATTAAATTGATTAATCAAATTAAATGTGATTATGTTTAGTCATATCATTGAAAATAAGTTAAGAATGTTCAAGGAGAATGTTTTCCTATGCATATTAATAAATATACCATTGAAATAATGGGAAATATTGGTTTTGAATATTCATCATAAATAAGGACATATGGTTAGAAAAATTACTCATGAAAATTAATATGACTAATATATCATTTAATAAAAATAGTAGAAATTGAAATAAAGTAAAATATCCAAAAAAATTATTTTATAAGAATCAACTGGTCGACCTAAATTATGATTTATTACACCCAAATCCCCATGTTTATCTTAACATATTATATTCTCCCATTTTTATCATTTAAATTTATTGAAAATGTAATTTAAATAAATTCATGGTAATTATTATTATCAATTTATGTATCCTTAATCATTTTTTAATCAAATAATCAATGTATGGAATAATATTTCTAATTAAAACCAATATAAAAATTTTAAAATAGTGGGGGAAAATAAATTTAGGAAATTGATAATCATACTCCCACTAAATTAATGTTTCAAATTAGGTACATCAATTTTTCTACCAATATGTATTTTATAGAACTAAAAAATAAAAACATAGAAGTGAATGTATGTGCACTTTTTCAATTGTATTTAAATGACCTAGGAGATAATGAATGTTCCAAAAATAAAAAATTCTAAATTCTAAAAAAATAGGGTTTCCTCACAAAATATCTTCTATTTTATTTCATTAGCTTGACCATACTTCTTTTACCACAATTTATAGATGAATAAAAAGATTCTATGTGGTCAAGGTCTACTAAAATACTCAACTATTCTCTATCAATTAACATGGGATTATTTCCTTCTGATAATAACATCATTCCTTCACAGGGTAATATATTCTTGACATCCATCTGTCCTATATACCAATTCATTATTAGAAAATAAAATTCAATCTTTAAGTTGTGCACTATCCAAATCTATTGGCCATCATCAAGGTTTTTGTAGCAAGACTTTCTCCTTTTTTGATGATCTTACCATTGAGATTTCCACATTAATTTTTTAGATGTATTATTTCTTCAAAAACATGTATAGTATATACCTATTGATGTTATTATAAAATGAAAAAATCTTCAACATAATACCTTTAATCTTTATTAAAATTTTCATTAATCATGTGATAGTTCTTTATTGCTTGATGTATGTTATAATTTACTTATTTACTCAACACTCTCAAACACATCACACCATTTTGTATGTTTATAAACTCTATTCCAATTTCTTGAAATGGTATTCTAAGGAATATATGTTTCTTACACTTTTATATGTCAAAATAAAAGTAACATTAGAATGATAAACCAATAAATTTTATTAGAACATCTTCGATCAGTATTACGACTATTTCACTACTAAATTTTCTAATTTATGTGAAATTATTATTATATTTAGACCCTCCAATACAAATATTTTGAAATTATTTTATATCATACTATTGAAACTCTCAACTAAATCTTGAATACCCTTTCAAAAATTATTATAACCAAACAATTAGGAATATCTAAACTATCCATGTTGTGTTTATTTCTGGGTAGGTCCTTTGAGACCCTAGTATGACACTCCTTTATGAGTGTTATTTATTATATTACTTTCTATTTTATTTTATTCATAACCAACCTTTTCAAAAACTTTTTTATTTTTTCATATTTAAAATTTCTTATACAAATGGAATCTTAATTTTCAATTTTTTAAATTGTTCGAGAATTATATAGCTTTTTTTCTTCCATATTGTCATATTTCACCCTTTCTAGATATGGTAGGCGTGGATTGTACAATGGTGGAGGTTCCTCCATTAATTTTGATTCTTCATCTATAAAATCTTTCGTCATTTCAATATTTTAAAATTACTTTTATCGTTTTTATTATTTCTACCTTGTTTTTATTCTAGGTGGTCTTCGGTGACTTCTCTAATTCTTAAAGTTATATCATTTAAATCACCACATAGATGCACTACTCTATTTCCTTTAAAAAATTATTTCATACTTTCTCTATGATAATAATAAAATGCACCAAATATAATCTCTATTTTCCACAATATAACCTTTTGGTTCATTTATTAATCCATTAATATGTTGATTAAGGCCCTGGTTAAATTCATAAATGAAGCCAAGGTCTCCTAAAAAAGGATCTGGATTCACAATAAGAAACCTGAAGGTGATTATTTTTGAAATCATTGTTTCCTTGGTTGGTACCATTAAGATTTCATTTTATGTTTCTTATAACCCTGAGATGAGATTTTTATTTTATAATCAAAATTTTTATAATCTTGTTTATTTGTAACAATGTAGTTAGGGAGATCCATGATCATGTCCCTCATTCTAGTCATGGGTTCAATTTTGTTAACTGTCTAGTTATTATCAACTATTTCCACCCATCACATTGGGGGGGGGGGGGGTGGTGTTTACCTCCACCAAAAGTTTTTTTGTCCATACCATCTAATTTTTTAGCTTTCCTTATGTGGTTTCCACGTCAGTGATCCTCCCAACATGGTATCAATGAAGGAAGAGTTTAACTAAAACATACCCTTATAAATGGATTGGATCAGTATCCCCATTTATATAATATGATGTGGAAATTTAATATTTACATCCTTAAATATTCCCCTTACTCTAGAAAAATATACTCAGTCAATTTTTTTTTAAAATTCAATAATTCTAAGATGTTATTCATGGATTTTTATGGTAGGAAGAATCAATTAACAAATAATATCATCAAATCCTTTCACATAGTAGTGAAATGTGATTGGAGAATTTGAATCTACTCCCTTGTTTTTATCAATGATAATATTAACAACCTATGGATTTCCATATTTGTTGAGAAATTAATTAATTTATTATTATATAATTGTTTATGAAATAATCCTATATGAGTATTGGGATCCTAACTGGATTCCTTGAACATAGACTAATGTTAATGTAAATTAAATAATCACTGGATTTATTTTGAACTATGTTGTGACTAACGAGGTTACCAAAAAAACTATGATGAATTCCCAAGATAAATTGTCTTCCTTATTACATGAGAATGTAAATCTCGAGTGGTCGATCTGATACTTCATTAGACTAGATGTTTCTTCCTTATTCATCCGCTTCATTTTCATTTCCCAACTATCATAAAGACCTCTCTAGATTTGGGTTGTATAAATGATCATAATATTTACCTTACCATTATTTGATTATTCATGAAATAAATTTTGACTTGACACTCCTATAAGATAATACCATAAATAAAATTGTGAAATAAAAAAAAACAATTATGATTGTTCCAACATAATGTAAGAATACCAAAAATCACCCAAGAAACAACGCAAAAAAATTTATGGCATATAGGGTGTCACTAGTTTCCTATAGGGATAAAGAAAATTTAATAATTTTAAAAACTTGTGAATTTAACTAAAAACGGTAGTAATTTGATAGCAGAAGCCTCAAAATGAAATGGATGGTATGAAATTCATCAACTAAATTTGGAATTTAAATATGGTTGGTGGTATTGATTTATAGAGTGTGAAATAGAAAATGAAATAGGATTTTATTTAGAATAAAATAGAAATATCATGTATGGTTTAGTGATTTTAAGGATCATGTTATTGTGATTCAAATAATTGTATGTTTATTCATAAATTTTTTTAGAATTGGGTCTTACAGATCCTTCTCTTAGGTTCCCTTATCTAGTACAATAATATCACCATTTGTGTGTTTAATTACATGGTTTTCATATGATCAAGGTGGACCTAATCATGATTTAGAAATAATTGATCTATATTACATGATGAAAATATGAAAATTAGTGTCGTTACTTGAAGAATAAAAATAATAAACTTCTAAAATCACAAACAATTGTCATAAAATGAGAAAGATAATTGGAATTGATAAGAAAAGGATCCAAAACCCAAACATGAATAAAATATAAAATAATCCATGAAAAACACTACCCCTATAATCACAACACTCTATAAAATGGCTCTACCCCCTCTTAATAATAATGTGGGGGAATTAATAGAAGGATACTAGAAAAGGGGGATTGGTGGTAGAATTTGGTATCCTAGGTTTTTTTCCCATCATCAAGTCATTGTCCTTCATAACTAGTATATCTAATCTACTCCCATGGTAGTAGAATAATGCCTTTGAAAAAATAGGCCTCCATAAAAAATCATCATGTAGATATTCATAAATAATTTTCACATAACAAAAGGTTTATGTAATTAATGGGATTAAAAATATAGATCAAAATCGATTCATCATAGTGGTTGATCACACATCAGTGAATATAAATCAGGTTTAGGTAAGTGACTAGTGTTATTTAATTTAAGTTTTTTCAAAAATCGGATAAAATCAATTACTGTTAGGGTGGTAGATAATAATTATTTTATTTAGTATAATGTCATGGGTGTTCTATTGGCCTTCCTCTTGTGGTTATTCTTAGTTCTGGTGAGACTAAGGTGCATAATTATTTTTCATTCAATTGTTAAACATCGGTTTATATTAATTATTTAATTTAAATTTTTATAATTATTTATTTATGAATCATGATTTGAGGAATAATCATAGGTTTATCTATGAGATTTTACGAGTCAAATATATTCTTAGATGATGCTCAGTGAATCTTAACATGGATGTTAAATCCATAAAATATGTTGTTGGTCCCTTTAATACAAATCTATATAAGTGATTATGAATTATTTCCTATTACATGAGAGTTACATGTGACTAAGTTGATTGATAGGGACCATTAATTACTTGGGAAGAAGTAATATGATGCTTCCCACCCCTTATGCTCAACATGAGTTTTGTTTTGTACTTGGGTAATCCAGAAACAAATGACCACTATGTCGCTATGGAAAGAGATAACTGTTTGGCATGATGAGATTCATTAAGTGGTATTGGGATGTGATATTGGATGAGTGTATCCAAGAATTTTTGTCCTAGTAAAATTTTGTTAGGTACATGAGGGGTTTTCCATGATGTTATGTGGGATACATATACATCATAGCCATGAGGAATATCAACCTTAAAAAAGTGGTATAAGTATTGATTGGTGCTGTGAGTGGGTAGGGTCCTTCAAGACTAGATAAGTTTCATATATAAGTGTCAAATCTATGAATTATGATAAGGGATATAACATTAAATATGTTAGATGATCCCCATTGAGGTACCCAGTAATATGTTGACTTCTTAGTATAATGATTATTAGTGTCTTAGTGGATGGAATCATGGAATCATTACTTGGTAGTGGGTCCAAGAGTGTATAGGGACATGATGAGGTTAGATTAAACCTTGAGGTTTACATAATGATAATTCCATGGGTTGTGAGGATACTAATGGGGGGGGGATGAGTGTGTGATAGTATCACCATGTAATGATTGAGATGAATCTAGAGAACGAAGTGGATACCCAAGTGAGAGGTTTAAATTGGGATTAATAATGATTTATGTCTCAAGTGACTAGTGAATTTGGATTAATAGGAGAGTTTTGTGATTGTTTTTGGACCCCGTACATAGGAATGTGCATGACAGACAACTTCATAGTCTTCATGGATGGATTTGAGAGCTTGTAACCTCCATGGTGTCTTCAAGGATGGGTCTTCATGCTCGATGTCCTCCCCATATTCTACAGGGATGGGGAAGAGTGATGATAATGACCTAAAAAGGCTATTGGGTTGAAGAAATTTCTAGACATGGCTTATGTCATTGTGAATGATCTGAACCATTCAATGAGAAAATTATGTCAAATACCATCATTGGATCTTGGTCATGGTATGATGCAAGATGGCATATATGGATCCTTCCTTGAATAATAAGGTAGAGTGTTGAGATATATATGTATGAATCTGATAAGTGAATACAAGAATTAGGTCAAGGATTGTATGTCACTCTAACATGAGTCTTCAGGAATGGGATGGGAATCAATACAGTGGCATGATATGAGTCTCCAATGTCGATTCTGTAATGGAATCAAAGAAGATATGATCAAGTTTTGTGGAATCATAGAAATCACACTGTGACATGATGCCTATGGGGCCTTAGTGGCTTGGTTAGTACATGATATTTGAGGCACTTGTGTGAAAATTTTATTTTCCTCATCAATAGACACATATGATATTGTATATTAGGCTCCCTTAGTGATACCCTAATAATATGTATTTCTCACACACTATATATTAACCCCAAGGAACATGTAGAAAATATAAATATTTATAGGCTAAGCCTATGATGTGGATTACATTATTCTATATCATCATGATAATATTTTAAGATAAGGTGTGTGAGGCCTGGTAATGGAATTATGGATAGTTTTTGTCCATTTTATTTTTGTATCATTTTTTATTTTTGATTTTTCTCTTTGGGAATTTAGTGTTTTTTACTGTATTACTTCATCAGATAATTTATTCAAAAAAATATTTTGTGGGTTTATACACACTATTATATTTATATTATGTATTTTTTGGTTATTTTTATTGTATTGTGTTAAACTAATCCTTGGTAATAGTTTCCCAATTTAATGGATATGTACCTTCCCAATTGTTATCCACCTGTGTCATATTCATTTGTGTTCCTGAGGTCATTTTTTGATCTTTGATGGAGCACTATTGTGTGTACAATGGATGTAGACTTATAAAATGTTATGAGAGCCATAGTTTTTATTACAATTTATATATATGGTAAATATATGTTTTTGGTATTTGTCAAATAATGCAATAGAACTTGGATTGGCGATTCATTATCATTACTCCATTGGGAAGACCTGGTTACCAAAGGATTGGGAATATTAATATTAAATTTAATTATTATGGATTATAAGTTTATTGATGATGAATTTTTTAGCAGAGTTGTTACTTATGATTATGTATTGTAGACCACTATAAAGATACATGTAAATTCAACATGATTACAAACATTGGAATCACATGACACATGCCAGTTTATATGTGAGTGGATTTTATAATGGGGTTTCGATAGTTTTAAGTGTAAACAAATTATATAGTGGTTTCCCATATAACATGTTTCTGATATTATATAGATATAGACCATGGTATTCAATCTGATAGATGGTCATATAGATTATGGTGAAATAGGTTCTCTATTAATGGAATATGTTCTCTTCATCAAGGGATGTATGATGACAATTAATGGGGAATGGTATAAATTTGATGACCCTATAATCGATCCTTGATGGGTGTGATATATAAACTATATTCTTAAGGGTGATATAAGGATGTGAAATGATTTCTTGGAGGATATAGTTTCAGTTACATAAATTTTAAAAAATAGACTATACAGTGGATTCTGATTAACTTCTTGGAAGAAGTATAATTAACTAGAATTGATGGATTTGTATAAACCCTAATGGTTTATAGTTAATGGAAAAAAAATTCATGGGATACCCAATGTTAATCACTTGAGGAATTTATGATACCAGGGATTTATTTATAGGGATGGATATGTCGGATTCTTGTCCCTTTAGGCCCTAGATATGGGATTTCTTATTTTATGGTGGAAGCATTGGTAGATGCTTATAGTTATGGAATGATTCCCATGTGTGGGTGATTTGTAGTTATCCTTGGAATAAGTTGAATTCAATGGGTTACTGTATATAACAAAAATGTAACAGGGAATGTTCGGTTTGTTAGGTACGTGATCTGAGATTATATAAGGCATGAACCATCAGATCATGAGTGTAGTTATGTGATCCGTTTTTAAGGGAGTATGTATTTATTGGGTTTGAGAGAGAGAAATTAGCATCATGATAAAAAACCTATGAGAAATTTCTACGTGAATCACCTTTCTTTAGTGTGTGAATTTGTGTGTTGGCATGGATTTTCATGAAAATTATTATTTTCTAATAGAAGGTATGTTATGGGTATGTGTGGTGCCTGATTGTGTTGTGAATCATTGAACAGAACCTATACAGGTCTGTTGATAGTTTCTCACGTTATCTAATGAGAATAGATAAAAGGTTTTTGAAAAATTTGGAGATATACTTCATAGGTGAGAGGTGAAATTATAAATTGACCAGGGTCTTAACTAATAGATGATCCGTGTTGGTCCTCAATAATAGTTTCTAAGTACATGAGAGTGTGGCTTGATAGGAGAGTCCTTCATTTTTTGTTTGGATCCATTTGGGTTTGACACTCAATGATAGGTATAAGAAAATACCTATGGTAGAGAGTGAACCATTGGTTGATTGAGGATGAAATTTTTTATCATTGACGAATTGTAAGGGGTTGGTATTTCGTTCTAGAAATTAGGTCTGAGTGGGGTGAACACTTTATGTTTTTATATTTAGTGATGGAGGAACAATGGGCAGTAGATAGAATGTACATTCTTTGCAAATAAATGATAATTATAATTGAATGGTTTAGAGAATCATATCAGTCATTGGTGAATAAACATTGTTTAGGATATTTGTTTTGTTATAAGACTAGTCAATTTAAAATAAGGGTGTCTCTGGGTTTTTGTTGTGTGATAAGATTTGATCTGATTTGTTTCCTCGATGAATAAAAAATTTGGTCTTCAAAAGAGGCGGTTCTTAGATTCAGTTAATTTTAATTGGTCGTAGGTTGTGGTTTTTTAGGATATTAAGGATATTCTTGGGGGTAATCTATGATTCACAACCTTGTTCTCAGGGTGAAACTCTATTATGTATAATGGTTCTCTAGAAAACCAATTTTTTCACTTGTTTCAAAGGATGAATCTTTGACTCATCCCATGGTTTATGGTGGTGAACTAGTTCCATCACATGATTTAAGGGATAAATCATGAGATAAAATATATTTAAGATGTCTATTGGGGAGAAAATGATTGGGAAGAAAGAAAATTTGCAGTCAAAACCCATGGACCCGAGCATGATCCTATAAAATGGGGTCGTTAATGAAAATTCTGAGTTGGAGCTATGTAATTATTTTAAATACATGTCATCAGATTTGGCCAATTGTTTTCTAGAAATTTTGATAAATTATGTCTGACTTGTGTTCTTTATTGAGTTTGGACATAGTTATTGGGGAACCATTGTAAAAATATAATATTACCAAATATATTTTCATTTAAATAAACATTTTGATGATATATTTCTCCACATACATCAAAAAAAACTATCATAATATGACCGATGAATATTATTACGAAAGGTTAATGAAAATTAAAAATATAGTAAATATATTAGATCATAATAATTTATATATCTTTATAACATTTTCTTATGAACACATAATGTTTTGAAATGGAATTTTGAAAATAAAAGCAATTTTCCTTTATATTTTTATTTTTTATTTAAATTATAAATTTTTAAATATGATAATTTTATTTTAAAAAAATTAAATCCTTTTTTGAATTACATATATAAATATAATACTAAGGATTATTTTTGAGATTTTTCTTATATAATTAACATTAAAGAAAGTTATAAAAAAATATAGTTTTCAATAAAATCATATTATTTAAAACTATATCATGAATTATGTATAACATAAAACATATACACCAATTTTAATTATAAATTATTTATCAATGGAGTAAATATATATATATATATATATAAAATTATAAATTCAAAAATATTATGAATAGTATTTTAAAAACATATGTAACATATTTTATTAAAGAATACTATTCTTGGTCTTTTTTTAATTAAATATTATTTTTTAGAAATTCTGTTTTGGTTAACATTTATATAAATGTAAATTTTATTTCATATCAAAAACCTATTAATATCATAAATATGTCATACATTTATAATCCTATTCTATCCGTGAATGTAATCATAGAAATACATTTTTTCTAAAAGTGGTATTTTACGTATTACATGTTCTAATATTAAAATTTATTTTTAACACAGAAGAATATTATCTTCTAAAAAATAATAACTATTTTCAGTAGGTATATTTTCATATAAGGTTGATTATATTTTTATATATTAAAATTATATTACTCTACAAAAAATTAGTTAACATAGTAATAAATACGTTAAAAGAATAAATTCTAAGAGTAAATAAGATAAAAACATGATTAAAACATATTTTAAAATGATTATTGGCCTTATCAGATAATCCACATTATTATTTTTAATATTAGAGGCTTTTTTTATGTGAAGCATGTTATCTATTCATACTATCTTGATATACTTACACAAATTAAATTCTCAAAACATATTAAAAGGTCTTACTAAAAACCCTTTATGTGTAATCACGAATTTTACTTTACTCCTAAAACTCCACAATTTTTACTTCCATAATAATTTCTTTTCACTTATTTTACCATATAGTCAAATTAATTTCACATAATCTTTCTATTAACAAGGTGTCCACAAAAGGAAATCCAACCTCGTCACTGTGGGTACTAATTTTCCATAACATTTTTATATCTCAATTTTCAAACACCAATTTTTGAACTCCATTATAAAAATATAAATATTTTTTACCTACAATTATTATTATAATCAAATAAATAATAACTATATTTATTCATTTTTGTTAATAAAAAGTAAAATCACATATTTTCATGTGTGGACTACTGACTCAACCAAGTAACAGATCTTATTTTTCATCTAGTCTGTTTATTATTTAATTAAAAACAGTTTTTTAAAAAGATAAAAATATATAAATAATATCTTATGATTCTATAATAATGATATTAATCAACAATAATACATTATCTTAATCATAATGATCCATTAATTATGTTATGTTCAAGTTTTGTTAAATATAACCGTGTGCAAGACCAACACTATAAAAAAATCATGGGAAACTATATAAACATAATTAATGGTAATATATTATTTAAAAAAGTAAACAACTCTTTTATTTTTGTTTTTTATTGTAAAATTAAAATTAAACACATTAATTAAGATACCAATATTCACTCATTAAAAATTATTGTCCCATGCGCATCGCTGATTTCATTTTAAGGATAAGAACAAAAATTCCCTTAATATTAAATTATAATATTATATGTAAATATAATTAATCAATTGCTAATAATTTTATAATGTAGTATTTATGAACATTATGAGAGTAATGAATAATAATATAGTTTTTATGATTCAATTTAAAAATTATTAAGACTACTCACACTCAGTTTTAAAAATAGATAACAACTATCTAATATATGAATAGAGAATAATTATAATTTTTTTATGTGAAGAACACAACAAAGATACCCTGAAAAAATGATAACTGACCCAAACATTCATATATCTAAAGGGAGTTCATGAAATCTTCAGGTTGCCAACTAGTACCTATGCATCATCATGAATGAGATGGAACGATTTCACCCAACATTATGAAAAGAAGATGAAATGTATATATATATATGATATAAATAAATACTATAATATTAATACATACAATATTTGTCATAGTAAAAAAGGAATCAAAATAAGTTATACAAACTAAATATAGGTTTTTAATCACGAAGGTACAAGCCCAAAAATAAATTAAAACTAAAATAAAAAGTGTTACATCATGTGATATCATAGGAATGTTCCCACCATATCACCACCAGATACAGACACATAGCTGATGCAAACCTTGGCACGTCACTACTACACCATTCCATTCCCTACTTTAGAATACATAACAAGGTTTATGCACCACCGAATGAGTGTTCATGGTGTGATCTAAAGCGGATTACTAGGATATCTACAAGGTGTTATATATCAATTCTCTGTACAACAATAAAAACATTATGATCATTAAATAAAAAATCAATAATAATTGGTTAAACATTTTAATATTAAAATCCTATAAAAATATTTCCCTTTTTTCCATAGTTTTAAATAATACAACTATAATAGTATCAAATAATCTTAGTAAAATTGTTTCAAATATTCTAGGGAAAAATGTTTCATATCATATAACATACATAAAATTAGTCAAATAATATATCACATATCATATAAATTCAAAATTAGTACATGAAAATCCTAGGTAAATCACCCTAAGGATCACTATGGTCAGGGTAGCTAGAAAATTGTACCCACACATAGAAAATATCACGTAGTTGGACTATTTATATATGCATAAAATATATAGATTATAAGAACACCTAAAAAAATAAACCCCCAAATAGTTCTATTAATTATTTATAGCAATAGATCTAGGGAGTAGAGGAATGCCTATGAGTGGACCCCCAACCGTACCAATGTATAGGGCCTGTTACCACCCCGTCCACTTAAGCAACCATGGATTCTATATTGATACATATTCCAAAAAAATTCATCAAAACAATTCATTGAAAATAATTTCATAAATCCATTTCACAATTATTTGAGGATATCATCTTATTTTATCAAAACAAATGGAAACCAACTTTAAAAAACATATTTCTACACACACTGTTAAATCATGAAAATTAATTTACAAAAAAATTATAAATAAAGAAAAATATAGTTAATCCAATATATATAAGAGAAATAATCACCTACCAAAATCTCAAGTCACACACACCAACAACGGGATCCGCCAATATGGATGAATGAAAATACAATATCAAATTCCCAAGAATAAATCCATAATCTTAGAATCAATTCAACAAGAAAAATGGTTAGTAGAGAAGATAAAAAATTACCACAGGAAACTCCCACGCTACAACAAAAACAATATAATGGTAAACCTCATGAGGAAAATAAAAAAATGGATATACAAATTTTAAAGAAGAATCAACACCAAAAGTCTTAAAAATCATAAAAATTAGTGCAATAGAAATACTACAACCAATAAAAATTAATTAGTAAAAATTACCACTTACCTGGAGAGTCATAATAGAACCATAACCTATATAAATTAATGAAAATATGATCCAGAAGGATTATAGATCCTCAAAACCACATGAGATATATCCCAAGATTCTATAAAGGATAATGGATGCCAAATGAAAAATCAATCATGAAATCATGGATGTATAAAATACTGTACCTAAAAAATACACGATGTGAAATCCCATTTCATGAAGTGACTTTAAAATTTTCTATGTTACACTGACCAATGTGTACATAATATAAAAACCAAAACAAACTTTTTTATGATGTTAAATAATTTCATTGTGTGTCAAAAATTTAACACATTGAAGCAGGTCACAACAACTTCCGGGAAATCCGTTCATGTCATGTCATCTGTTCACACCATGGAAGTGTTGAGGAGGAAGATTCTATAGAAATAGTTTGAAATATTCTATGTTTCATGAAGAACCCCAAATTAAATTCTCATAATACTTTATCACATTTATATCATGACTCCATTAATGAAATCTAATATTCATCTGTGAATATAATTTCAATTTTCCCAAAAAATGCTCTCCAACCATGACTGTCCCAAAACACACCCAAATAAAGGGGAAAGGAAAAGAGAGCTGAGAAATCCCTAAAATATGGTAATGAGTTTTTATATTTTATAAAATATTCTACATTATAATATGATTCTAAAATAATTTATTAAGATAATAATGATGGTTTTACAAAAATATATAGTGAGTTCCACTAGTAGGAATACAAGGTAAGGCTTTCTGGTGTCAAATTTTGTCTCTTGAGACATGTTTTATGCTATACACGGTGTTTTCATTATAATGGTTTTTCTGATACACATTAAAATTTTTAATAATTATTTTATATGGAGGAATTATATCTATTGATTAATTTGAAATAATGTTATTCATGTGGTTTTGATTCAAAATTTTCTGAATTCCTAGGGTTTCCATATTTCATTTTAAAATACCAATATATGTTTGATATAAGATGCTATCATTTATTTTAATGGGGTAGTAAAAACTATATTTCCATAAAATATAATTAATATTTTTAATTTCCTGATATTGTAATGTCTATTTCATGGTTACATTCTTCTTATTATGCTACTAGATCCATACTTTTCTTTTTTAAACTCAATTAACATTCCTTGAGTTATGAATATTATTCTTGAAATTATTCTATATATGCTAGGAATTTTATCATTTTATTTTAGTTTTTCTATCTATTTTATTTATATTAATTTAAATTTTGTTAATATAAACCACTTTATAAATGTGTCAATATGCAAGAATTGTTATATATGTAAGACATTTAATTAAATAAAATTTCCTTTAATTGAGTAAAAATTTACTTCCATGAGTATCATTATGATATATTTTATAAATAATTCTATTTCATATTTTATAATATATTTCATTATTTATAAAATTATATTTTAAAAAGAAATATTATTTCTCAAGGAATTTTTTTCTCACAAAACTGAAACCTTTTTTCTTAAAACAATTGAGACTCATAAGATAATATTTTCTCTACTTCCATGTTTGAAATTCGTATAAAAATTCATCTTTTATTTTGAAATGATAATATATTTTTACTTGTCTTCCCATTATATTTTTCATTTCCACTTATCAATGTATATTTTTTCTGTAATTGAATATGATGTATGTTTTCCAGAAAGTTCTTTCATAACATTAAGATGGTTTTCCATCCTTTCATGATCAAAAGTTTTTTTTCCAAAATGAATTTAGTTTTATAGCCTTTATGAATTTTCAAATATCTATTATTGCATATTAATTTTGAAACTAAATTTTATTAAAACGTTTTCACATCACAATTTTGAATCCATTATGACCTTTTCAAGTATCCATTATTGAATATTCTATTTAAAAATTAATATTATGAAAGATATTTTCTGTAACGGCCCAGACCCTCTTAGTCCAGTACTTTGCCAAAACATGGTTCCATCAAATGGTCCCCCAAAACGGTGGCACTAGTCATGGTCTCACACAGAAACAGTGGCACTGTGTGGGTGCCACCGTGACGTTGGCACCGTGATGGTGGCACCGTGTCCTCACCGAGCGGTTTTCATTCTTTTTCCGCTCCTGCAATGTATATTTTTATGTAAAAGTGATTTAATACCACCCATATCAATGCCATTTATATCCCATAAATAATATCTAAAATCCACCAAGAGCCAGGAGACCCTTAAATTAGCAAAATGTGTGGCTTTTCCTCAATGTCACACCCTTTCGCCATACTTCCAGTTCTTCCCCTCTTGCATGATTTAAGGGAAACCATTTAAATGAACAGCCGTTATGGGCACCTATCTGATGAGAATTATTAAATTACAACTTATTCCATCATGCGTAACCGCCCAACTGCATGGAAAACCACGATCCAACTTTAAAGATGTTCAAAATTCTATATATCGTAACAACGAGATCTCATCTTTATATCCCACTAGAATTTCTTCCTTCTTCTTCTTAGCTGGTCTCCTATTTCCTTACTTGTACATTTGGATTCCAACCCCTTATCGAGGAAAGCGGTGTGCCTATACTGGAGCTTTCCTACTCATCCTTGGAGTCCCCGGAGTTCCTCCCCTACAAGTCGTGCATCCCCAGTTCTTGGCACGAAGAGTAAAACTTCAATCCTTGATCAATCCATATAGGGGTTTTTCCTTCATCTCTCTTTACTATGTATCATGTGGGGTGGGAATTCTATTGTTTATGTAGGTATGGAGGAAACCAAACTTTAAAAAAGATAATAAAAAGACTTTTAATGAATTAATGGGGTGTCATCAATGTTTCTTGATGTACTTTTTATCCTTGATTTTGTGTTGTGAATTGTATGGGCATATGCCCACTGAAAATCATGACGGTTGGAGGTCTTTTCTTGCGCACTAATGAACCTCTATTTTTCTAGATATTCCTGTCATTGAATGAATGTAACATGAAAATTAGTTAATCACGTAAACTTGGTCGATTAAATGGTTGCCCAGTGAACATCAATCCATGTGTGATCATCCTGGTTAACTAAACAGAAAGAATAAATTCAATGAATGATGTACTTGAGTCTGGAAACATCCTTGCACTGTCTTGGTGGTATGTATGTTTGTTCTACTTTATGCTTATGGGGTGATATGAATGGGGATATAATCCTTTATTTTTTTTACAGTTTTTGGTTGTGGATCTAAGGCCATGTGGGTCTGTATCTCGAGGCTTGGTTTGGTTCCAGTACTTTGAGGGATCTCACAGATCCCTTTATTATAACTTTACAAGAGGACCAGGTGTGAATTCATAAAAGTGTTGTTTGGATGTTTTTCCCTTCAATAAAATGTGGTTATTCCTGTTAGTTTCATAGTAGTGTAGAATTTACTTAAATGGAATCACTTGATCATGAAAACAAGAATGGGTTCAATGGGGAAATAGTTCTAGGAATGAGTTGCGACTTGGATGTGAGTGGTGCGCCTTTTTATTAATGAACAGTAAGACGGGTGCTTGTTCTTAGGTTGGTTTTGTAACGCCTAGGATGGGATGATTTCTTGTTACATATACATATAATTGTAGTTATTATGTTTCTTATTTGCGCCCCACCCATGTTGAGAACTTTTTCCCCAACACCCCCATTTCATGGGGGAGGGAGTTTTTCACAACAATCCTATGAGTGGCTGGTTATTATCTCCTTTTCTGCTCCCTTTCCCAAATATCCCATGACTCTTCAGGAAGGATGTGATGGCCTGAGGTCCATTATAGCCCAGGATTCTTCGGGAAGGGTAGTTGTGGTGGTTGGCCCAGGTGGGTGCAGGCAGGTTGTTTCCCAAGTGTCTTCGGGACGAGGCCTAGGTGTCTTCGGGCATGGCAGTGGTTGTTTTGGATGAGGTGTTTACGAGTGTGGTTACATGTGGTTGATATAGCCTAGGTGTTCGTTGGAGGGACGTGTGGTGATGGCCCAGGTTAGTGTGGGTGGGGTATGTTAGTGGGACTGTAGTGAGAATGGCGGGAGATGATCAATGTGTAGGATGCCTTGAATAACTAGTGAGAAAGTGTCGCGGTGTACCCAAACTTCAATGTGTTATTACGATTACATTAATTGACTTATGTTATTTGGGGAGTGTTCCTTGGTGAGGAATGGGTGGGTATTTTTCCTTGTTAGGTGCTTCTCTTAACTCTTTTTTAATGGGGCATTAGAATGCCTCCCCACTTGTGCACGAGAGATTTTGGTTTTCCCTAATGAGTATACTTGTATAGTCACCCTATGCATGTAAAACTGCTTTCAGGTTTCTAGGAGGACTTCAGGGATCGTGCAGGATCATACTAGTTTGTACGTTGGGACAGTTGCTATTTTTGTTTTCTTTTCTTTGGTACTTTCTTTTGGGTTTTTCTTGTTACTTATAGGATTTAATTTTAGAACATTCATATGAGAATGGTTTGTTTTGTCTTTACTTATACTTCCATCTTTGGTGTTGTTGGGAATTACTATATTATCTTGCGATCCTATTAAATAAAAAGGGGTAATTCTATTCATCTTATGTGTGATTCTATACCCTTGGTGCTAGTCACCACTATGGGACCTATTGAAGGCGGGTCTCAGGGGTTATTATATCTCTTTCAACTTGAAGAAGGAAGGGTCTGGAAACCTGCTGTCCCTTCTCTCATCTTGTTAAAGGTGAGTTGTGACATTTGCACCTCTTGTTTTTTAAATATTTATGAATTTTTCAAGGCCTTAATATTGAAATTTCATTTTATATGTTAATGATTTAAGAAAATAAATACACCCTTTTAAAAATAAAATTTTAATGAGGATAATTACATTATATTTTATACAAATGATAAATAATTATTCATAAAAATGTTATAGTTCTTGTTCCATTTTCAAATTTATATATAATTTATTTAATTCCTTGGAATATGTTTTAAGGAATCAGCCTCTAAAAAACCTTTTCAATACTCTTATTCGGTGACTGAATTCTATTTATAAACCATTAATATTATTGTTGTCAATTATGATGGTACCATATAGAAATTGTAAAAACACATTTTTCATTCCATTGGCTCTTTATGATGTTATGAATGTTTTTTTTCAAGTGACACACAAATGTATGGATGATTTGTGGTTGAGGTCATATGTATCCTTCTAATTAATTCATTATTTTTTATATCTTCTGAGATAATAATTTTTTTTAAAACATTGTCTTGTTGTGATTTGATCACACGATTGTATGTGGACACGAAAAAGTATATATATATTTTTCATCTGATAGTATGTGAAAATAATTACATATTTATTTTTTCACAATATTATGTGTGGAAATAATTTAATTTTTTTTCACTATTGCATTAATTAATAAACTTTTTCCACATTTCTATTTCATTTTCTAATGACTATGGTCGATGGATCATGTTTATTATCTTACAATATTATTCTATGGAACATGCTTTTTCATTTGATGTTATATGTCATCCTATTTTTTCTTATGGAAAATTATTAATATTTATTTTTCTTTTACTATGATATTTCACACCTTATCAATTTTTATCATATATGTATGATCTTAAAATTTCATGAAATATTGATAAGTTCTACCTTAATGATAATTTGATATCACCCATTTCTTATGATTCCGTTCATTGGGTTATAAAGATGAAGATAAACTAGGTTATTTCTATAAGGGGATCTATAATTGTGAGATTATGGATAAAAGTTCAAAAATAATAATAAAATAATCTATTTATGTATATAGTACTCAATGAAACAAAAAGTTTCATTATTGGATTACGATATGACATATTATTTTTAATTCTTATCTTATATAAAGTCTGTATAATAAACATATTCTTATCATGGATCTCTATTGTTGTTTTTAGATCAAGGTTTCATTATTTTTTTCTGTTAGTTAATTTATTTTGGATATTATGCTATGATATGTTTAGTGAAAAGTATATATAAGTCTATATAACAAATCTACCTACATGAAAAAAATAGAATGTTTTGGTAACGTAACACCTTGAGATTTTATGATTTATTATTACTAATTTTATTTTTTAAATCTTCTGATAAACGTATAAAAATTCAAAATGATCTATAATATAGTATTTCATTAAAACATAGTCCTTAAATTGTCATTTATGAATATGAATACATAAATAATAAAAATTATAGTTTTTACACATGTATAAAATACATTTATTTGTTATCGATTGATTAGAAAATAATGTAAAAAACATTTTTAGGTGAAAGAGAAATATTTCTAAAAATAGTATTATTCTGTCTGTAATGTGTTTATATCATAATAATTTAAATTTAGCACTATTGGTGAATGATTTAAAAGGAATTTCAGTATTATTTTTTCAGTCATAATTTCTAATAATCATATAATATTTTTTCAAGGAAACTGATAATATATATATATATATATATATAATTATTCATAAAGACATTTATTTCAAAAAACATGGATTCCATCATGTTTTCCCAAATTTTGTTAACATTAATTTCTAAAATCTTCAAAAATTTAACTTTAAAAAATGGACTCTAGATATTGAATCTGTACATCAAAATTTGGTAAATATGTCCCTTTTAATTTTTGGCATTATAAATAGTCACCGTGATAAAATTTATCACCTCGGTAAAGGGTAAATTATGTTAACCAAGGTTAAAAATATGCATTTAGGACACCATTTTTAGGATTAAAAATTATCTTCTGATTTTCGATATACTAACATCAAATTGTTCATAACATTTAATTATTCGCAGGTTCTTTTCCATGAAAATGGACAATAAAAATTTGTCGTAAAGGAAAATAACAACAGTAACTCTGTTACTATTAAATATCTTTTATGTTTTCTTATAATGAAGAAATAATTTTTTAGATGAATATTAATATTTATTTTTATAATAATGAAATAATTTTCATTTCAATAATTTACTTTTAATTTTTAGTGGTTATATAATTACCTTAAATACTTTTGCAACACCAATACATTATTTTTTCCATTAATTGAAAAATAAAATAAGTGATTTTCAAAATAATTAAAGTAATATAAATAGAAAAAGGTATAGTTTTACAAGAATTTTATATATTAATATAGTATATTAGTTTTTTTTTAAATTATTATATTTGAATTACATCCTTGTTTTAGTGTCTTCAAGGTTGAATTAAATATACATTGTCAAAAATGTCATTAATAATATTTTATAAAAATAATATTTTATTGAATTATTGGAAGATAATATAAATACTAAAATTGGAAAATTTAGATATTATATGGTCTAAAAGATCATCAATTTTCCATTTATAATCAATTTTTCACATTATTTGAAAAATTATAACCCATTGTGATTCATGAAGTTGTAAAAACTGTAAAGATAAAATATGTTAACTAAGGGAGAAAACCAGAATATATGGTTTAAAAACCCACTCAATCCTATACAAATTTTATTTTTTAAGTTATTTAAAATCATTCTAAATTATATTCAACTATTTTTCCATTTTAATTATTTTTATCAAGAATTATTTTTTTAGCCTTTAAATAACTTCCATGAGTTCCCCACCCTTCAATAATAAAATAATGCTTATTACCTCACTTATTTACACCACATTGAGCTATCTAGAAAAAAAATCCCTAAAAATATATCATTAAATAATATATATACGTGTTCAATTGGTACTTTTCATCTAAAAAGTCCAACCCTATTGTCCCTAATTGGAGATCATGAGGAGTTATTTCAAACAATAAGTAATCACCTTAACCAATCACTTTTCATTTTACATTTTTTACCTCCTATGAATCTATAATATTTTTGATAATATAATAATGTATGTTTAAAAAATATATATAATTGTAGTTATTACTATTAAACCACCACTATCCACCTTATTTTCCATCACATGAAAAATGATAACATCGCTCATTTGTACATGTGGACTACCACCACCAGGAAGAGAGGTTTTTTTTATTCCACTATAAATAAATGGCAATAAGGGTTATATAAATATATATTATATGAGATATAATATTTATTATGGAAAATTTAATTACAATTTATGCTTATTTATTTTCATCAATTTAAAATGGAAAATGGTGTTCATGTGTAGGGATAACCTACCATCTCCATGAATAGTGTAATTTATTTTGTATCTCCAATTATTATTTTTTTGTAAAACTAAAAATATAATGAATATATATTATATTTGTATAATTATAAACATTTTAGAGTTCATTTAACCATGATAAAATTAAAAGGAAAAAACTTTTGAAATAAAACATACCAGAAAGAAAAATTAGAAATTTTCTAGAATATCAATTTTAAAAAATAATTGTAAATAAATTGGTGATGAAAGATTATAAGTTAATAATATACAGGATAATATATATGATAATGTTTTCTGAATACATATAAAATAAATCTGTATTTATTAAACATGATGTTAAAACACATATGAAGGATGTCAGAACTGTGGTAATGATTTATTTTACAATCTCACCATTAATTGGGATTATTTGTGTTTAAGTCTCCAATGAGAGAAATATTTGATATTTATATCATAAACCCAATTTCATTTATTATCCACAATTTTTTATAAATTATATGTTTTTATTCATTTTATTCTCCTTAATTAGTAAATATAATAAAATAGTATTTTTACAAAAAAACAATAATGTTTTTCCACATTTTCGGGAATGTTTTCCTTCCATATCAATATTCTCTTTAAAATGTATAAATTAATTTTTTATATTATTAATTTTTTAATAAAGAAACATTTTCCCATTTTTATCTTTTTAAAAAAGGGTTTAAAAGGAATACTTTCATCTTATTTTAAATGATGTACTTTTGTCCTTTTATAAAAAAGTACAAAAGGAATATATTATATACGTTATAAATTATAAACAAAATCTCTAATAAATATGGGATTTTTTTAGTTAACATTATAATTTTAGAAGGATATTTTAAAAAAAATCCAAAAAAATTAGAATTTTTTTTATCTTAAATCATTTATTTCAAAGTGAAAATGTGTATTTACCTCAAGAAATTTTCCTAGTGAATTTTTGAAATAATTTTCATTTATGTAAAAATAATTTAGTGAATATTATATAGTAATAATGATATAATATAATGACACCATCCAATGTATTTTTTAGATGTTTTATGATCATTTTGACATGGGAAATTATTAATATTTTGTAATCTATTTCATCCATTATAAAAGGGACATTATTTTTAAAGAATGTTGATTATACTATGTTGTTTACTCATATGATGAATTCATTGGACTTATAATATAATGGGTGAGGGCCTAAATTAAATAGCCCCTTGATACATTGGTAGGTATCATGATAGAAACTATATTGGTTATTTCTGATGTCATTAACCATTTTTGTAAGATATCATGGCATTATACATTGATGTTATGTTTATGATTTTCGGGAATGGGTCTCAATGGTATGTTTTATATGTCTATCTATTGAAATTCCATCATTATGAAATCCATTATTGATTATAATATGATTATATGAATAGTTATTATATACAAGGATAATGGTAAATATCATGGGATTGTTTATATGTCATTATTTTGTTATATTTTATTCATTACATATTATTAATGTTTTATTTAATCTACACTATAATCATACCTATAATAAGAATACGAGATCATCCTTTTCTTGTGTGTTCATTCTCAAGGATTCCAGAATGTTGATTATAATTGATATATAGGGATATTCTAAAAGTAATAATTGTGTTCTCAAAAAAATACTATGTTGTATTTTATTTTTTCAAATGAAATTTGAGATTCATGTACATATCTAGTTTTTCAAAACAACTAAATAATTTTGTCATTTGGGATGTAATTAGTGGTATCTAGTACTAGTGTAATAATGTAACCACAAACTTCTCACTAAAATGGTTGGGGTACTTACATGTAATGTTGATATTTTATGGTTCTTTAAATTTTATCCATTTCTAGATACTAGAAAATTGATATAATTATTGAACAGATTCACCTAGGGTAATCACCCTATAAAATGGTCATTCAGTATCTACCAAATCTTCAATATGGTGCATATTTATTGGGACTAAGACTGAGAACCTAACTAGACTATCTTGAAGGATAGTCTTTAGTTAATTCAAATTCAATTTAAAAAAAATTAAAATGATTAACTTCTAAACTATATTAATGGAATAATTTATTATGTATAAGAGAACCCAATATATATAATTTTTGGTATCGAAAAAGAGTTATCCTAGTTGAAATAAATGAATCCATGGCTAACTTGATGTTGTCATAAATTGAGACATTTGGAGATTAAATTTTCCTAAGGTCACATATGATAATTTACTTATGTTTTTATTGCTGATAACTCATGATTAAGCCTTATATATTTATAAATTACTTGTTCTATGAGGAACTAAGTAAATATTGAATGTGATATAAAATGTAGTAATTTTCCATATGATAAACCAATTTTAATAATATCAGGTGTTTAAAATATTTTGGTAATCCCAAAAAACTTATCGATTTATGATGAACAGTTTGAGTTTTCAAAAACATCAAAATAATCCAATGAATAATTTGTGTGGGTTTTATATAAGATAATGTGATGGAGATGATGAAACAAGGAATATTCAACTTCATAAATTTCATTAATCTTATAATAATATCATAATGGAATGTCTAAGAGGAACAAGAAAGTGTTTCAAGGGTGAATGTATTGGCTATCAAACAAAATATTATTGAGTTGGGTAAAGATTATGGTCAATGAAATGGTGGTGAAGAATAATGATTATAGGTTTTAGTAACCTCCAAAATGAATGGAATAAGGGAATGACTATCTAATCACAATGACTAAAGTGGATAATTATAATTAAGGAAAACTTATGCGCTACTATTTCATAATGGATGAATTATTTCATTCTATTTAATAGAATCTAAGAATATTTATATGTATTTTAAATCATCACCCCAAGGTTTTGAATGTCAAAGAAACCTTCTTTTTATGTTGCATCCCATGTTTAATTTACCACAAACATGCCTTTTGAAAATAAATTTATCCTACCATTTGATGAATTTAATGTAATTTTTTAAATGTATTGGTCCTATTTACACCAACGAAATATTATTTAGAAAATTAAAATCCCATTTCATATAAAAAATGGCATTATTAAATGAAATGGTGAGTTTGAACTCTGATTAAAAGAAAATCATATAATATGGGTCTTGATACTGAATAAAAATATACACAGTTATCAAATTGTTGGATAAAGACTCAATGATATGTATAAGATTATTCTTGGGTAGAAAATATGTTTCCTAATTTTGTAATGTTGATATCTCTCTTGAAATTATATCTTCGGTCATTTATATCTTTTAGATGACATTATATATTTTCATTATTATGCGATAATTAAAATTAAAGGGATGAAATTTATTTAATGGGAGAAGATTAAAAAAAATCAATAATTTTGAATATAAATTTCTTTAAATAAAAATTGTATCAATAATTTCACAACACACAAAGTTGGATGAAAAATTAAAAAAACATTCTAGATGAATATTATTAAGAAAATATTAGAATAATAAAACTTATAGTGAATAAAAATATTATAATTAATTAAAAATTCATATGAGCTTTGATTGTGAACACTTAATGTTTTTACCGGTTTATTTTCAAAAAAGTAGTATTTCATTATATTCTAAAATTTCATTTAAAACCTTGATTTATAAATTTTGGAATTCTGGATTCAAAAACTAATTTAATTTCAAAATTCCACATATTAGTATTTGAATAAGGTGAATTTCTGAGTCTTTTATGATGTAATAATTTTTTATCTGAATAGTGAAATATAATGTTTTTAATAAAATTACAGAGTTTATGACTATACTATGAAGTAATAATAACCTAAAAATTTATTAATAATTTTTCGTGATGAAATTTTTAAATATTTATTAGAAAAATATATTATAAAAAACAAATCAACATTTATAAAATATATGTTTAACATTTTAGGAACGTTACATATATATTCTAATAAATGGAACTCTTTTTGGTATTTTATTTTAATTAAATATTTATTTGGTAAAATTATATTTTTATTTTATTTCAAGGACTCAAAAATATTATTTTTATAATAAACCAATTTATATCATGAAATTTTAATATATTGATAATTTTATCCTATAGATATATTATAATCTTAAGAATAAACATTTTCTAAAAATGGGTTTTTACCTATTACACATGTTGATGTAAAAAATTTATTTTATATACACATATAAATTTTATCAGATAAAATTGATTCATTATTTACAACTATTATTTCAAAATTATTTAATAAGGTATATTTTTTCATTAAAATTAAATTACTTATCTAAAAATTTTGTTACCATAGAAAAAATAAAAATGGTAAAAGTGAAAATTCATGGAACAAAGGACATAAAAACATAATTAAAAAATATATTAAAATAAATGGTTGAGTTATTGTAGACCATATATCATCCAATACTCTGTTGTTTTCAATTTTGGGGTCTTTTTGACATGTGAAACATCTTCTATCTTTATAATAAGTTGAAATATTCATAGAAATGTCATTGTCACAACATATATAAATGGGGTATGTCACTAACCCTTCAATACCACTCCAAAATTTAATTTTACTCTAGAAAATATACCATTTATTCATTCCAATAGAATCTTATTTCAGTATAATGATCTTTTTTTCAATAATCCTGAGTAATTCGTCCATTTCAACGATTCCTCATATTGAAAGCACAAGTCCACTAAGTGAGTAATAATTTTCATAACTGGTTTACTTTTCAACATTAAAATTTGAAAATTAATTATATAATCCATTTTTTACTTTTGTACTCGATTTAAGTATTCTTATGGAATAACTATTAGCATAAATTAATATTTTCCATTAAAAAATGAAAGCATCATTTGTGCATGTGCATACTACCACCACCACAACGTAATGTATCCCATTTTTCATCTATTGGTATTTCTATTTATTGAAATACATTTCCATATAATTAAACACATATTAATATCTAGATGATATCATTATTAATCTATAATAATGATATTATTCTTAAACTAACCACTTTTATAATCATAATCATTCATTTATTTTTGTATGTTCTTATTTTAGTGGTCTAACAACCTACCGAAAAAATTCTATAGAAGTGACATCTTGTATTAAAATAAAAATTTAATTACAGATAAAATATGTTATAAATAATTAATTACTGATTTTTTTAATGTTAACATTAATATTAAACTCATTAATTATGATACTTTTTTTGGTTAAAAATCCCCAAAACATGATCAATACTGATTTTACTCAATTGATCGTAACCGAAACACCCTTAAAATGAAACTATAACATTGTAAATAATTATAAATAATCAATTAAATTACATTGAATAATTTATTAATTGTAATATTTTGGAGATTAATTAAGAACCACACCACTATTAAGAAACTAATTCAAAACTATAATGATTACTCCCACCCAATATAGGTTATAGATAATGACTGACTAAAATAATTATAGGGAATAATTATAAATGAATTTAATAAAAGTTTATATAAATTAATAAGGTTCTGAGATAGATGCCTAATATAGTTATTTTGTGAATACAATAGGATAGAGTGAATTCAACTAAGCAGGAACATAAGGTAAGGGTTATTTATCTCAAATTTAATTTAGTAAAGCATATTTCTTTTACTACATAGGTTTTTCATTAAAATTTTGTATCTAAGAGACAATTAATAATTTTTTTCATGATATAATCATTACTAATGATTTTTAATGTATAATTTTCAATAAAATACTTAATGGGGTTTTAATTTTAATGATTCTATTATTGTAAGGTTTTATTTGAATCATTTTGAGATTCGTGATACATTTTTGATAATTCTAACAATAATTTTCTATTATACAATGTATTAACTACCCTATTTCCATCAATTATAATAAGGTTTTTTCATTTAATTATATTTAAATTCCCATGTTATGGTAGCCCTAATATTCTATAATTATCATTACTATAATTATTTTTCGTTATCTCCCTTCTCATTAATTGATTTTTTATTAATCTTCTTGAACATATTCAATATATGTTTGTAACACTATGATCTCTTATTGTATTATGTGGTAATATCTATTTTCTTTATGGGAAGTTATATTTCTACCACATAAACTTATTTATAGATTTTATTATCATTCTTTTAATTTTGATAAATTCTTATATTTTATAAAACATAGTATATTTCCTTTTTTCTGTATGAAAAACATAAACATTTAAACACAAAGATTCTTTCCTGATGAATTTCTCTCTCACAAAAGAATTTTTTTTCTAAAATAAAAATCAACCTCTTTAAATAAATTTTCCCCAATTTCGAAGTTCGATATTCTTAAAAATGTATTTATTTCTTATATTATAAACCAAATGTGTGTTAAATCATGTGACGTTACTATTCTAAATTTTATATTTTTTGTGGTAAATTTTACTAAATATTTTAATAAGGTTATTTTTTTCAATAAAGAGAGTTTGAAATATTAAAACGAAATTTACATCCTTTCATAATCAGTGCTTTTATATTCAACTCCAAATTTTTTGATAATGATTACATATTTTCAATGATACCTTGTTGAATATTATTTTTAAAACTATTTTTTTAAAACACGTCCCATTTCAAATCCTTTAAGAATTTTTCTAGAATATATTAATGGAAATTATTTTTAAAAATTTAATTTTTTCAAGATTTTTTCACTTCAACTTTCAAATATATTTATGAATTATCCACTTCCACACTATTGAATGTTAATTTGAAAATTAAATGATTCTGAAAAAATCACTAAAATTTATAAAAATGAATTCTTAATCATGAATTTATGTTTTACTTTTATAGTATTTATATAAACATTTTATAGATATTCATTTATTATTTTTATTATATATCCCTCTATATCAATAAAGGATTTATTTCCATGGATATTATTTTTCATGAATATATAGGGCCAATTTTTTTTGTATCAAATTTATCTTCAATGTTTTTTAATGAAGTATAAGGCTTCCATTGATTTTTATATGTTAATGTATTTAAAAAGGAGATGTAGCTTGGATTATTGGATATATATGATATTTTTATGACCATAATGAATAGAAAAACACAGAATCCATGATTTTGAAGGAAGATAAAAATTACCAAGTAATTTTAACTTAGAAGAAGAAGGTACCTTGTTATGTTATATTTAAAAATATAAATGTTGTTATTTTCGGTGGATGAAACTGAATATATTAATTTCATAAGGGAGAATATATTGTATAAATATATTTATTTTATTCATAATATTATTGATTTGTAATTAATGTTTATAACATTTTCTATGTTTTTTATAGATTAATGTATCTTATAAACATTATGAAGTTTCCTTAAGGTGTTTTCTTATGATGGTTTTAGACAGAAATCTGATGGAACCATGAAAAATGGAATAATAATTCTACGTTTATATGTTTGAAATGAATGAATTGTTAAATCTAAAGAATATTGGATGATGAATTTCAATATTATTTGATAAATTCAATAGGGAAAAAATTGTTAACTGGTGTTCATAGGGACATGAGACTGATGTGAGTAAATTGAGTTGATCAGATAAAATGATGAATCATATGATTGATCAATTGTATTCATATATACATCAGAAAAAGAATAATCCAAAAATATATCAATTTATTCTTGTTTATCTGTTTCTAAATGATTAAATATCATAATCCCACATGATTTTTATTCATTTTCATTACATAAAGTATAAAATACATGGGGAAATGGATGAAAATCAGTCATGGTTGTTTTGTTATTCAAAGTAAAAAAACATCATGAATATTCTATGTATGTCATGGTTCCATATGATGATTAATAATGGATTTAGTGAATTAAATATTATTGGATATATTTTTATTATAAGGTTTTATGGATAGAGTTTACCAAAGAATTAAATTTTAATGTGTCCACAAAAAGTATAATGTTTGTGAGATTATTAGATAGTAAATTTATTATGGACAGTCCTGGTGAAATATAATTTGAATTTGTTTTTTATTATGGTTAGTTGAAAATATGTTTTTATGATAATCCATAAAAATGACTTTTGTATAACGATAGTAGTAACTAGTGTAATGAATGAACATTCTAGAGTCTGTCACATAATGTTTTTCAAATCCATCAGATAGAGGAAACATGAAAATATGTTTCAAACAAATAATTTTTTCAAAGTAAATGTATAGAATTTTCCAATTTATAAAACCATTGTTTTAAATTCATATGATTGGATATTATGAATTATGTGGAATCCAAAATTTTATTGAAATCATTGCAATTGAATAGATTATTTCGTGCTAAGTCATCAGACAAATGTGTCCATGAAAATCAAAGAGATAGAATATCTGATCCTGATACATTGATAAATGGTCTCTACACACTTTTATAGGATAGTCACTCATGAAAAAAATATATAGAGTTCATTAGGCCAAACAAGTTTGACAGACTCATGAGTACTCATTAAGAAAGGATGTATAATATAAATCTTGTGGCACATTGAACACAATACTACCATGTAGACGATTTATTATGAATAAGTATAAAAATACTGATTGAATATATTTAGTATTTTTTAATTTCATTAAATGTGATGATGATGATCTGTAAATTTTAAAATCCAACAATCACGAAAGAAATATCTCAATTTGTCAAGATATTTCAGGATGTTTGAAGAGTTTATAGAAATTAGGATTTAAGGAATATTTTTTATTATTATTTTTACTCTTATCTTTTATAAAATATTATAGTGGTAAAATAAATAATTGTTTGAGAGGGGTATTTTCAACCCCCTGAGAATTTATGAATTTTGTTTTATTTCATAGATTTTTGTGTTACATGAAACAATAAGCCTAAACAGACCATGGAATACTAGTATATAGTTATTTTGATTATAACATATCCATTAAATTTAGTGGGTATGAATTAGATTAAATACCTTATGAAATATACTTATATATATTTCCTACAGAATTTAAATTAATTGATAAATAATTAGTAAATATTCACTTAATTTTTAGTAATATTGTTTTTATTTTTCAAAAAATATTATTTCATAAAAAATAAAATTTATTGATTTTGTGGGAAAATATAATTATCAATTTCTAGATATTTTAGAAAAATTATTTTGTAAAAAGGATATCATTTTTTAAACCTTTATATAAAAATTATATTATTTTGAAATATGATGATTTTTTAAAAATATTTTATATTTAAAGGAATAATAAAAAGTACATATTTTTATTGAAAATTAAAATTCATTTTAAATTATTTATAAATTAAAATTTTATGAGTGGATTATTTTTATAATTTAATTAGTTTATTTCATTAACAATTTTCCAATTATAGTCTTTTTAATGAAAATATACTTGAATTTAATATAAAAATATTTTTGTGTACAAAAAAAATTTCTTAAAAATGTTTCCCATCAGTTATTGGAAAATAATTTTAAAATTAATTTTTTTATTGTAGGTATTGAATTTTATAAAAGGGATTCATATATTCAATCAAACGAATTAAATTTTTTAAATAGACCCTTATTATTTTTAGTCAATATGAAGAGTAACCATGTAAAATTTTATCACTTGGTAAAGGGTCATCATATAAATCCATGGAATAATATAGTTATAAGCCTATAAAATTCCACCTTAATTATTATTGTACAAATGGAATTACACATTTATATCATTATTCCCTAAATTTATTTGTTTAATGGACATTTTACAAAAAAATGAACAATATAAAATTTAAAGAAATAAAAATTATAAACTGTTACTCTCTTAGTTTTAAATACCTATTAGGTGTTCACATAGGGAAAAAATAAAGTTATGAGAGAATATAAATATCTATTATATGAACAATAAAATTATCATAACGATGGTAATTTATTGAAATTTTTAGTTATTAAATAATTTTATTAAATTCATGTAAAATTATAATAAAAAATTTATCCAATTAATAGAAAAATATAATTAATATTCTAAAAATTATTAAAAGTAAAATATTTTGAGAAAATTATACTACTTGATGAAGATTGTAGATAAATATAATATATTATTGATGTTAAATAGGATTAGAATAAAATTTAAACTTTGAATTAGTATCTTTTATGTCAAAATAAATGATTAGCATCAAAATATAAATTAATGATATTTTATCAAGAAAATTACAAAATTATTTAGAAGTAAAAAAAATAAAAAATGACAAGGTGGATAATATAAGGTCAAAAATGTTAGCACTTTTCCATTTATGTTCCTATTTTCACTTTATATATAAAATTATTATCTTTTAAGAGTAAAAAATGATATTATCATGTTTAATGTTAAAATAAGTTAACTAAGGAGTTCATCCAAAAGATAAGGTTTAAAATACCACCTAAAACTATTCATGTTTCTATATTTAATGATATTTAAACCATCTACTTCCATATATTATAATATATACCTATATTGATACATTTGGTATGGAGAATAAATATTTATATATTTATATTTTTATAACTTCCAAATGTGATCCTATGATAAATTATAAAATTAAACGCACGAAAATAATAAAATCGACTCTATATGAGGGGTTTTCTATTTTGGTTATATTTTAAACTGCCAAAAAAATGTCTATGACCGTTTCAAAAAGAATCCACTAGTTTTGGTGTTAGAATCTAACCCATGGAGTTTCCTTCTATTTATTAGTTTTTTCAGGTAAGAATTACACATGGTATATTTAGCAACAGTTTTTTTTAATTTTAGCATTAGTTTGAACAATAATGAAAAAACATTATTATATACAAGGGTTTTAAACCTCCAATAAAAAATTATATAGATTTTTTAGGTGTGGTTTAATCCACTTCTAAATTTTTATTATTTAGAAAAAGGAATCTGCATAATCTGTAGCTCAAGAACAACTTTGGAAGAAAAACTAACACTGCATAGAACATTCAATAAAAAGGCATAGATAATATTTACACCTTCCATTTTTACACCTTCCCATTTTATAGGAACCAGAACATTTCTAGCAATAGCACAGATAAATAAAATTAAATGTAAAATCTATTGTACATGTTATACATATATTCTTGTTTTGATAAAGCAATATAAAATGAAAAAAATTCATCTTATAAATAAATTTTAGCCACTAAGGTTAACCAAACCATTTTTACCACTGAGGATCAGTTAAATAAGCTGTATATTTAGTGAAATTAGTTTTTAATTTTTAATTGGAAATTTATTTCATGGATAAATTATTAAAATCAAAAAAATTAGTCATATAAAATATATTTTATCCATTATAAGTATCATATAATTAATATTTCCCCATATAATTATAAAAATATATGAAATAAATGGTTCTAACCTATTTAGATAAGCTACCATGATCATAGAATTGGTAATCTGATAATCAATAATGGGAAATCATGAAAATGACATGTGAGTACATTGTTCCTCAAAAGATACATAATCAAACCCTCTCTTTCCACATTGGTCCAAGAGATAAAAGAGACCGGTAATCTCTACACGATGATGGACCCTGCTCGACACCCCCTTCATATTCGTCTATACTTCTTACTATCGGAACCTACATGAAAATAATAATAAAAATTAAAAAGTTATGCATGTTTACATTTAAACATAATCCCAATAAAATCCTATGAACTAAATAATTTTGAGTTTGTATGTTTTACCTTCTCATCACTATTCGTTGATGCAATATCACTTGGGAAAAATTCAGTCATCATCTAATATAAATCATCCAATGATTTCTAAAAAGAATGTATCTCGTCCCCCAATTCCTAAATAGTGCACTGAATAGAAAAAAAAATTCTCTTAGAATATTGGGGTAGGGAGTTACACGAACTAAGAGTATATGTAGCTATAATAAATTATGGACAACCAAATACATCATATGGTAATCTTCCCAAACTCATCCCATGCACTCGGCCATGATGATCCTACCCAAGGAATTTACCAACTGGTTCATCCTGGGAGACAGAGAAGGATAGCATGGGATTGGCATCCCATAGATATTTAATTTTTTTCTATAAATAAAATATCTTTCATATTTGAATAAATACATAATGAAATAGTAACCACTTAAAATAATTTATTAAAATGAAAAATCAATTAATACACTAAATTCTTTTGTTGGCTTCCTAACATAATTACTATCATATTTTTTATGAACATCAAACCATAGTTCCTTTTGGAAGACTTGGTGCCCTATATTCTATGACTGCATTAAAAAAATATAAATCAAATGTTCAATAAATGAAATAGATAATATTATTTCATAAATATTTAATCTAATAAAATGATTACTAGAGTTAATCCGTTTCATTAAAAACTCTTTGACCCAGTAGTGTGAGGGTTGATTTTCTTATGCCGGCTTGATGCATTCTTCTATGAAAAATCCAAAAATATTTAACATGTAATTTAATAATAATTTAGGCAATGTAATCTCTTTATCACATGAATGTATAAATATAAAATGATATTAATATAATAGTATATATTTAAGTACCATATGCTTCTCATGTCAATGTCTATCGACAAAAACCTTCCACTGATCTGTAAGTACCCTATTGGGTACCTTATCATAACGTTTATGGGTCCCGAATGATGTATTATTGATTTTATTCCACAATCACCATTTAAAATACTTCTATTTTTTACCTAAATTTTTAATAGTTCACTTTCATGCTAAATGATCAGTACCGGTAAATTGGGAAATCATATTTACAATGATATTGATTTTTAAAATATTAAAATTTTATAAAATTATGGAATTAAATTACACCATAATTTCTTAAAAATTAGATTTATATATGAATAAAAAACATTATCTTTCCAAAATTGAGCCATATAACTCTAATTAGCATGTATAATCAGAAGAGTAACTGGAACCGCTCGTAGCAGGACAAGAATCTGGTCAAATAATAATACTACAACATCTGTAGGGACCCCATATCTGTCAAATGGGATAACTAACGATAATCTATTTAGAGTATAGACATATAATATTTTTATACTCATCCCTATTTAATAATTGTTTCTATACTTTTTAAAAAAATTAATTGTATAAATAATGTGTAATAAGTTTATTCATAATAAAATTTGTACCTATAATGTCTCCCTTTAATACCCCTATGTAGAAATCTATGTTTCGACCTTCTTAGTCACTACTAATCCTGTGAATGTGGAGGTCTGGATATGATTTTTATGGGATGATAATATAGGTTGTTCCATAAGATGACATAATAGAGGGGGTGAGGGTGGTGTAGGGCGAACATTCAAGGTATCTCAGATGATGTAAGGAGGATGACCAAGGGATCTTTATATGTTGATATTTTTGAAGGATCATGAACTATAATAAGTACAATACCTCTACCTTGGAATTACAATAATTTAATCAGATAAAATTATCTTTAGAACATATATTTTAAAAAACTCATATAGAATTTTTTTGAAATGATAATAGATGCATAATTCTGAAAATAAAAATATACATAGTTATGATAATGAATGACTATAAAAATAACATAAGTTATTGATAAATGAATAGATGACTACACATACAATCATTTTTACATCATCCTTTCATTTTACTACTCCATAATTTTTTCATCAACATCATCTACCCTTGAAAGAATAATATTTTCAATATCATGATGGGATTATAAGTTCAATTATTGATGTTGGTGTGATTTAATGATACATGTCAAATATTACTCTCCATCTCCCATATCATACAAGTCTATTTGGTTTACATTAGAAAATAAAATCCACCCATCATCTATGACATCTTCAATATAATATAACATTTTTTATTGTTATGATAAGATATATGGATCATGTAATTCATGGTCACTAACACCCATCATGCAAGAGAAATTCACAGAATTAAATTTCTAGAAATATTATTTTTCACCATTTATAATATCAACCTAATTGAATATGAATAAAACAACTAAGAAATTAAAGATTTAGATTAATTCTAAAATATCAGTTATCTTAACATTATATCCCACTTCAGCTAACATAAATATATCACAATTATTTGTTTTCAAACCCTCTTCATGATCAATTGTATGGAATTTTAATAGATTCACATTGTATGTGATGAACGTTCTAGCTTTTTTTATAGGACCTCGACCAGTAAACATCAAATATTATGAAAAATCATCTCTTGTATCAGTATTCATAACATAATAAAATTAACATACATTATTAGATTTTTAAAATATATTTTTCAACATAATATCTGCATTGATTGAAATATTTATTCACTTACATGTCCTGAAATCCATTCTTCAATCTATTTATTAATAGATTTTGTTATATATTTATCATTTCATGTTTATTCTATCATTAATCAATTTTCATAAATCATACACTCTTTAATAAATGTATTTAAAATTTAACTATTCAGGGGAACATATCTGTGTGTCTA
Organism: Viscum album; assembly: GCA_963277665.1. NCBI lineage: Eukaryota > Viridiplantae > Streptophyta > Magnoliopsida > Santalales > Viscaceae > Viscum > Viscum album. The sequence continues at coordinate 1,642,280,550 of OY728131.1, read as the reverse complement.
TAATAATTTCATTTCAATAAGTGTAACATTTTATCTCATACAATCACATCATATATTAGTTGGAATGATTTGTTATTTCCCATGTAGATGATATTTAGTTTATTTCTTGTTAACATGTACAAATTGATTGAATATTATGTCAAAATCATCCAACTATATTGAACAAAATGTCATACATTACTCTTCCAAATATCCTTCATAGATTCCACCTTCAGGATGATCTTTATTTTCCACCTATGATTTCAAATGCCCAAAATATATGAGAAATAAAATTAAAAACATGATTTCATATATAATTAGGTCACAATAATGGTTTATTTAAACTAAAAACATTTACACAGTGTATCTCTAAATTGGATACATCTATCTATAATGTATGAGGACTCCTAATTTAGATTCCTAAAAAAAATGCATTTTTAAATGCAACATGAATGTGAAAAACAATTGAGGAAATATATTCTCCATTTTAAAAAGTCTCAATATAAATCCCCCTTGAAGTATTTCAAGATAAAATGGTTGTAGAGTTTTTTGACATAGTTTTTTAAAGAATGTGAAATCATTTAGTACAATAATAGTACCCTTTTCAGTCAATAATATACACAATGCCAATGGTAGTAATTATTGTAATAGAATATGTGAATAATGATTTCCAATCAATTTAACCTATTATGATTTATGTCCATACACCTTGTGATGTGACTTGAATACCCATCAGATACATTAACATGTTTTAATAGTCAATGGAATGTATCTATATTATTGATTTTCATTGAAAATATTTAATGATAACATATTCCATTATCTTTTATCCAAATATCATGATTTATGTAAATTTTTTATGTATTTTTTTGTATTGACATGTTCCTTTTAGTTTACATGATCATTGTGAAATGTGAAGAAAAAATTATCACAAGATTTCTTCTCACAATACATAACATCAAGATTATGCCACATCAAATAAAATTGCCAATACGGATGTTTGAAAAATATATTTTTTCTTCTTATATTGGCTTCCAATTTAACATGAAAATACACTTCCAACATTTTTCCCACTATTATTTAAACGATGAAAATTACCAAACATTATTTCACAAATTCCATGTAGTGCCAATATTTTATAACCTATCAACATCTTTGGAGGTGGTATAAAATCAATAAAACCATTTCATTTTGACTTGTTCAACGAAAATTTATGATATACAGTAAGAAAACTTATTGTAAACAAGAAACACAATTACTTAATGTGAGATAGCTTTTGGGATCAAAATCAATGTTACAAAAATGACTTTCCAAACTCATGTAAGTGCTCTAGCTATCTAAATTATTATGTCTGGGGAAGTCTCTAATGGTCCAAATTAAAGAATCATGGTTTCCAAACATTGTTCTAGATGATGCATCATATGTATTATCAAAATTTCTCCATCACTCCTGTAATTAATCAATTAGAGGCTTCATGTATACATCAATATCATTTCAATGATTTTTTTAGGAATAATCATTAAAATGGTAATTAGTGTCTATTGCAATAAAATACATTGAGGTAGATTGTATAGGATCAAACCAACCGACGAAATGATACAACTAGTGATCAATGACCCAAAAGGGATGAACCCATTGGAAGCCAAACCTAATGACATGTTCATCGGATCAGATGAGATATATGGATATAATGAATCTAATGTCTTCCAGGAATTTTAATCGCACAGATGTAGAATTAACCCATCATTGTTATTATATATAAAATGAAAATTCATGTTCTCAGTGGTTTTTTTGTCATGACTAATATTTGAAATCGAGGAATTAAATGAATGTAATTCAAAAATCATTGTAGTTATGTTCCTTATCTTATTATTCATAGTATTAGGTTTATCCAGACATCCAACATCACCCATTGACTACTTTCTAGAATAATAACATTTTTTAATAAAGTCATTTTTAATCATCTCCCCAATAAAGAATACAATCATTGGGACACACATTTATTTTTTTATATTTCAGACCAATATTTTTAATTATTTTTCTCATTTCGTAAAAAGACTCTAGGATATTTTGTTCTTGAAATACATCAAAAAAAATTCGAATATCATTGACATAACCTTGTTTGTAATTCCACATAGTCATTTGATATGGTAAAAATTCAACTGAAAATAACTTTTTGAATACTTAAAACATCCACTATAAAACTATATATTTTAATCTTCACCTAAACCATGAATTGCATTTTTCTACTCAGCATTTTATTCTCATAGAATAGTCTCCACAAAATCAAAAGGAGTAACCAACAATATGTTTAAATCTTGATGTATGTATCCTATAGTCTCAAAATCATAACGTGTTATGTTTATTTTTTAGGTCCCTAAACTGTTTTTTTGTATATTTGGATGTTGATGTTGGTGTCCTGCAATGTTAAATTCATCATTTATATGGGGTTTCATTTCATTTTTCATTTTCAACAATGATAGGATCTTATTCTATCGATTAACATTAGTGCTAAAACATTACGTAACATAGGATTCTATATGACAAATCCAACAGAAATATTTACCAGGGAATTCCTTCAACATAAATTGTTAATTAAATTTATCTCTACTAAACCATCTTCAAAATTTATACATAGTACATGGATATGTTATTCTCCCATCAATATATTGATTGGAAATTGAAAAATCTAAAAATCCAACAAACCTCGAGGATACTAATGTGTGTTCATCGGTAATGAGATCCATCATTTATCATTATGTGTAATAATGTACCTACACTTTATTAAAAAAATTAAAACACATTAGTATTAGAACATAATAAAATATATAGTGCTAAAATCTAGTAAGGTGGAATTAATTGTAATTAAATATATTCAATAAATAATTAAAATGTATTTTATGAATGAATATATAATATATTTGAATAGATAATCATGTTGGCTAGTGAGTAGTTTCCCATAATTGAGAAATATGGTAATTAGTGTTAAAAAAAATAATAATCAAAATTTAAATATTATATTGGGTTTGGATTTTGGTAAAATATATCTTAGAAAAGAATTTATGGATCAAATCACACCTTGATCAAAATATTCCAAACCAAAAACTCATATTTTCTTGAAAATATTCATTTTTATAAATGATACTTCCAATGTGTGATATGTTTATTCTAACATTTTAATATGAAATAAATAAAAATTATATATAAATTAAAATATGTTTCATACCATTTATTAAAAAAATGAATCCTTACTGATTCTATAAAAAATTATGATTGATATCGAATTAGAATTAAATAACGATTCAAAAAATAAACTATTTGAAAAAATTACTTTTAAGAAATTATACCCAATATATATAGTGACCATGTGTCACCAAATTCTTATAAATTTACAAATATTACTAAATTATTACTGTGTATAACATGTTATGATAGTGTAACCTATACAACCTCATTTATGGAAACTATAATAAAAATATATATATTTAAAAAAATCATGAAAAATTCACATCCGTTTACATTATAATCATTATCACCTTATAAATCCCACATACCATTTACAGACACAACCATCTATCATTTTCACATCATCATCACAGGAGTTTAATATATTCTATCAAGGGTAAGAACCAAAACCCTATTAATAACTTTTCCTATGGCCAATCATATAATCTCTTATTGATCTATTAAAATTGAATGTAAACATACAAAAGTGTTTACTAAAATAACAAAAACAGAAAATCTTACTTCAAATATATCTACCATAATATAATTTTCCAATGACATCAAAATGTTCATTCAAAATCTCGAAAATATTTCATATAAATTATTAGGTGTATAAACAACTTTGATATAAACTATCACCTTACAAATTTCTGGTTCAATAGCTGATTTATGAAAAAGTTATTTGAGCGATTGGTTTAAAAGGAAATCATATTTACATTGTTACCTTAATATGTTCAAAATAAGTATTTTTTATGATGAATGTGCTAATGTTATTTCTATAAAAATGTTTTTACTCCATTTTTATGTAAATTGGTGATTAATTTTTCAATGGGGAATGCATGATATTTGTTTTCCATACACTTTATCATATAAAACAATTTTTTTCTAAATGTCCTACAACCAATATTTTCTGAAATGTATTATTAAAATTAAATTTCAAAAACTATTTTTATAAATCTTATTATGCATGTTTAGCTCATACCCTATATACAAACCATTGTATGTATGTAGATCTTGAATTATTTTTTTACCGGTGTATGTGTTTCATTTCTTTATTTGGGTTGTTCATATTATTCCACTAATGGATGTTTCAATGTGTATAGACCTCATGTTGCATTCTAGTGATCTTATGGTGGATTACATTTATGGTTTATATCATGGTGATTATACTAGACAACTCAACCATCCTCTATTATATAATATTTTCAATTCAATTTTTACTTTTCTTATATTATTTTCGATGGTGTATAACTTCAAATTCAGTTTGGTGACATATATTTTTTTATAGAATGTTTGCCTCATAATATCATATATAATAATTCATTTTGTATTCTTGGAAATTTAAAGTATTAATGGGATATGTCCAATTCTCGTCCAAGATTCACTACATATTTATTATAACATTATGGTGAAACCATCCCCGTCTAAGTTTTATTTGACACTCTAATTTGCTTCACCAACCCATGGTGATCAAGAACATTCTTCCATCCTTATGATAAATTAGTTTTTATGAGGTGGTAGGTTGTCTAATGTTTGTTTTTTAAATTTCATGGCAATTATACCAAGACTGTAGACATCAAGTTCAAGTCCTCTTCATTTAGAAGAGTAAAAATTATTCCATCTTGTATATCCCCTATTCTTCATGTCCCATTATTTCAACCTCACTATATCATATTTTATGTACCCTAGGATTATGGGGACCTATATCATCTACCTTATAACTAGTTTTTTTATATTACATATATCACTAATAAGGATACTATATCCCCCTTCCATAGTGGATTTTAGGGATACTTATCATCAAATAGATATAGAGGTGGATTATTTTCAAACATCAAGTAATTAGTATTTAATTCTATAATATTAATTTTTTAATTTGTTGATATTATTTTTAATATTTTGATATTTTTATATTTTTTAAATGATTCTTATTATACCAAAAACCATGATCTTATATGGATGGAATCTATCTTGAATAAATATATATAGGTCATGGTGGACTGTATTGTACATCAAAATTTAACTGGTATAAATTGGAACATATTCAAAAGTCTCATGGAAACACAATATAGATATTATGATATGATTCCCATTTAGACAGTATCACAGTGTAATATCAATTCTGTAATCAAGGATTCGACATGGGTACAAATTTGGGTATCAATATTTGTTTATTTTTATTTGGTATTATTATATGAATTATTAGATAATCAATTATTTAATTTATACATTTTTATGAAAATTTTACTTGTGGTGAAAATGAATGGTTATCTTGATTTGTGAATGTTGGTGAGCCAGAAGGGTTATATGAATTTGATTTATATCATGGATTTTGATTTCCTTAGACATTAACATCTTATATGACCATCAAAATGTATATATATGACCATGTCATGCCTACTTATATGTGAAAGGTTTTCAAGTAGCAGTGGTGGATTAATGATATCATGTAAATATATTATTCCATTTGTGTCATTACATACAATGAGAAAAATAACAACCATTCACTAAACTGATAATCTATTAGAATACCACTATGATTTATATATTAAATCATATAATGATACCTAAAAAATTAAGATAACATATGTACCCAACATTTCAAATCATGATAACTATGTAATCAATATTTTATTAATTTGATGTGCCTTATTATAATATTGAATTTTTTAACACAATTCACTAAGGCTAATTGTGGAAACATATAGTAATCAAAATAAAGTGAAAAAAATTAATAATAAAAATCTAAATAAAAAGGTAGAGAAAAATAAAACACATATGACCTTACCTATAGTGGGGTCTCAAGAGATGGAAATGAAAGGTATTTGGAATAGGTGAGGATGATGAATCGTGTGATGACAAGGGTGTGGGAGATAAGTTGGGGGTTATGAATACCGCATCGGTATGGGCACAGAGTGCATATGACTGGATTTCTTGGGAGATTACATTGTTTGGGTGAGGGGGAAGAATGGTGGGGAATAATAGAGGGCTAGGGAGCACTAGTGGGGTGGGGGGGGGGGGGGGTGCTAGGGATCGAGGTAAGAGGATACAGGGGGGGGGGGTAGGGGAGAATATTTGGGTGCATAAAATGGATCTGGAGTACCAATTAGGAGTGGTAGGGTTCACGGTCGCGTGGAAAAAGACCAAGATGGAGAAGGGTGGGCCATAGTGGAGGGAATTGGAGCACCATAAATGGGGTGGTTTTAAGGATTGGTGTACTGGAAGGGGAGATTGAGGGAGAAGGGTTATGTACAATAGAGGGATTGGGAGAGCTAGTGGGGGTGCTAGAGTATGGGGCCGTGGATAAGAGGAACCCAGAGGAGAAGGGTTGGGGTGGGAGAAGCATGGGGTTCATGGAAATATTATTTTCTTAATAAAAACATAAAATATAGATATAATTTATATTAAACCAGTGTGAAAGATATTAATTTTTTTGATGTTGAATATTGAATCATCTCTAAACAACAAATATATTGCAGTGACACCTTTTTTCACACTGATTTTTGTCTTCTTATTCACCCATACCCTTCCAAAATACCTTCTAAACATCCATATACACAGTATAAAGGTGTTTTTATTCCCAAAATATATACCTTATGGTTATTAAGAAGAGATATAAAATATTTGTTTCATATAATTGGAGGTTTGAAAAGATAAAACAATTCATACCCATTGTAATGGGTTTTTATCTCACCATTATTTTTGTGAGACACATTCTCTATTCATTAGTTTTAACTTTTATGTTGTGTGTATATTTCACATGAATGTGTTTAATGATTCTTTTTATGAAATTAATGAGGATTTACATATCCATATAATGTTCATTATTTTATGGATCATTTGATTCAAAAGTTTCCAAATAGGTTAGGGTTTTATATTATAATCTCATTAATTATCGAGATTGTTTATGATCATGCTTATGATGATGAAATATTAATATCTACCTCTGAAAAAAATAATTATTTTTATTTCCACATGTTTATTTATTTAAAATACATTTTTCCATTTTATTCTCATCACGTTATGTGCTTTTGAGTTTGGAAATATGTTTTTAATCAATGCCAACGTCATTTGTCTTTTCAGTCCCAGATATACATTTTCCATGTCTATGAATTCTATAAAAATTCAAGAATGCTTTTTTTATACTCCAATGATTATTTAAATTCTTTTTACTAATGTTTCAATTTTAAACAAATGAATATATTTTATTTTAATTTCATGAATGATGTACATTTTAATGTTTTACATAAATTTTAAAAAAAATATTATTTTAACTCATACAATACGAATGGAATTACCAACCACTATAACCACTATATGATAAGAATATTAATAAAACTTTTCTCTATATTCTTATCAAATAAAATTTCTTACTTAATCTTTGGGAATTTATTAGTTTTAAAATAAGTTATTAGAAATAAAAAAATTCATTTTCCTCTGGAAATATTCCATCTTATATTTTAAAGAATCTATTTATCTATGATTACACACATTGATGCTAATTTATTTTTATTAGATATATTATCCAATGATATTATCATCATTATTTATCAGAATGTTTTATAATTATGAAATTTTTTATGAAACCTATTTATTTTAATGGGTTTTAATTTGATGAATGTTTTATGATCTTGTGGAACACCTCTATATGATTTTTAGTTTATGGTGGGTGGGACTAGAAGTATATAAACCTATAATGCATAGTATAAAGATGGATAACATAAGTGGTAAATATGATATGCATGAACAAGAATTCATGGTCAAAATTCCATTTGTGGACCAGGTTCTCATTTCTAAAGGATTAATTATAGACCTATCTTTCCCATTCACAAAATTAAACAGGGACCTAGATTTCATGTCCATAACGTTATGTCTAGAACTAGGTTTCATGTACCAATTTCTATGCATATACCTGGGTTTCATGTCCATAAGATTATTTATGGACATTGTTTCTTGTGCAAATGTTTATGGGAGGGCCTTATTTCATGTCCAATATTATTTAGTAAACTAGTTTCTATTTATACATATTCGTAATTTTATAACATTTTTTGTTCCACAATCTCAAGTATGATTCTAATGTTTTACTCTCATAGATTTTGTTCTGTTATTCACTTATGATTCATTTTTTATTAACTACCAAGATTTATTCCATGACACATGATTAGGTTCTATGATATGTTGGGTATGAATAGGAAAGATACGATCTTGTTCTCATACCCTTATCCCAGGTTATAATCATGTGATAATTGATGTCTCCCTTGTATACCCTTATTGAACATCTGAGTTCACCACATCTTATGTTTTTTTCAACTAGGATATGAGGGATTTTATTATGAAAATATGTCTAAGAAGGGTCACAGTTATAAAAAAGATAATGGGATACTCTTGGGAAATATTTGATTATGTGTCCATCTATCTAAAGATACTATAAAAATATGATTACGTAACGGGTAATTATAATATGTATTGAATATTATTCTAATAACATGTAATTAATATGTATGAAATTAGTGGGTTGTTATTGTTAGAATTAACGAATTGTTTTGTTAACCATTGGAAACTATAATGAGGAAACCTTAGTAAGAATCATGGGGATAAGATTAGGTATATGATAATTTACTAATATTTTATTAATGATCATATATGACCTATTTTTAACATAAGTTTTCATATTTTGATAACTTGGTGTCTTAATTGACACATCAAATGAATGATTTTCCATGATTATATATTTTTTTCATATTTATTTTTAATTATCACACTATCATATATGGTTTTAGTCAATGAATAGAACCAGAATGAATTGTGTTGAAAGCCAATGTGATGTCCAATACAATGGGAAACCTCATGAGAAACGAAATTTATTAAAATTAATCGTGACAATGTTCACTCAAATATCTTAAGATATATATGGTAACATGAATCATGTTTATCTAATCAATGAACCAAGTAAGGAGAAACATGTTATTGAATATTTTATGCAACACATTCTATAATAATTAGATGGGTATTCCAACCCATTAGAATCTAGTCAATCGATCAGTGAAATGGAAACAATATTTTCAATTCCAAAGTCCTCAAACCATGAAATTTTTTTCCAAGCATTCTATCATCAAGAAGTTCAAACATATATATGGTGTAATCTTATTAATCATATGAGGAAAGATGGGGAAATTGACTCTATTGAATGTGATGATTTTAATGGAATATTTTTCAATAAGTAATTCCAACAATTCAACATAAAAAATAGATACGTAATTTTTTGAGCTCATACAAAAGCATGATAAATAAATTGGTAAATATGAGATAAATTTTAGAAGACATGCAAAGTTTGATTTTTTATTAATCATCATCATGAAAAGAAAATATTATCAAATCATTGATTTTTTAAATTGTTTCTTCAAAATGAATTTTTAGTAATAGACATTAGAAGCTATAAAGAAATCATTCAATTTGAATTTAATGTCAAAATGGAAGATGGAAAACCCTAAAGACTCTGGTTATAAGAAATAGAATACGAAGATTTATAGAATCCCTAGTGGTTTTTCACATGGATGAAAGAAAAAACCTCACACTTAAGAAAAAAATGGGAAGGATCACTCAGGTGAATGTATGAAAGTAAAAAAGATGATGATTCAAGTGTGGAAATACTATAAATTGAGAAAAAAAGTATGTTGAAGTTATGTTAAGAATTTTATAAATTAAATGAATGTGAATATTTTAATATAGAATTCACCACTCACATTTCAGTGCTGAAAATGAAAATATTTTTGGAATTATTCCAATCAATGCCATAATCAAATGCAAAATGACAATAATAAGCCACAAGAATCACTAATGTAAAAAGAAAAAAATGTAAATATTATTAAATTACAAAAGATGAAATGAATAATGACACGACACACCTATCCTCCACTCTAAAATTTGGGATTCAATGTTGACGATTTTATGAATATGACCTATTAAAATATTACCCAATAGCGAAATTTGATGGGATTTTGATCAATGATTATCTCTACCAATATAGATTCTAAATAAATTCTTCAAATAAATAAATCATATTTGATATTATGAATCAACCTATGATTTTCTTTTAGTGTAAGGATGTAACTGAACCTCCAATGGAAATATTTTCAATGATTATTTTTTATTCATTAAATAATAATTAGTGAATTATCATTATTAATTATAGATGATTTTATTATGATATTTTTTGGAAAATGATAAGTATATATGATCAAGGTATATAAATTTTCATATGATACTTTATCTTTGATTTAAATTATTGTTATGTAGATCATGGAAGGTGATTGGGCTATTTATTTTTCTATTTTTTGCACATTAGTTTTCACTGTTTATTTCCTTTTTATTATTAAAAGTATGTATTAATTTACAATTAATATTTTTTTTCCTTTTTATATTAAATTTATTAAATGGTTATTTGTTGTTAATTTAATTTATTTTAGTGTTTATCGTATGATTTTTAAGAGTAATTTAATATTAATAAATTAATATAACATTTTCTTCATTTTTATGATGTTATTTTTGTTTAAATTTTAATATTTCATTTTTTATTCTACTGATTTTTGTATTATTTAAGTTTTTTATTTCAATATAAATATTTCATTTATTTCACATAAATGTTTTTATTTATTTATAAATTGCTTAATTTTATTCCAATTTTTTTATATATTTTAATATATAAATTATATTTTTATTTATTTATTTTATAAATTTTGTTAGTTTTGAAATTAATTTTTTTTATTTTTTTATTTTAAAATTAATCCATATATTAAATTTAGTAATCATATTAATTTAAAAGTAAATAAATTTCATTTTTAATATATTAAAAAATTTAATTAATTTTAAATTTTAAATTATAATATTTATATAATATATATATATATATATATATATAGAAATATTTACAAGTAATATGATTTAATATTACTCATTTATTTACTTAATTAATAACTTATTTAATTAAATAAAATTGAATTTAAATTATTATTATTTTTATAAAATATTTATTATGATTTAATTTTTTTAAAATATTAAAATAAGTTATCCAATTTTAATCATTATAAATTTATTTATTTAGTAATTTTTTGGTCATATTACATGAATGTAACAAATTAACATTTGATTTTTAAATTTTATTTTATTTTTATTCTAAGTAAATTATTATTTTCTATTTATATAAATTAACTACATTAATTTGTGAATTGTATTTTTTTTGATTTGATTTGTCTGTTTGATTTTTCTTCAGGGGATACTGTCAAACACTAGTAGTAGTAAAATAGTGGACTTCACCCACTTCCAGAATAGGGTACCTACTACAAAAAAACCAAATAGTAGAACTCAAGTCAATGTTTTCCCGCCTTCAATGGTGGCTCACCAAATTCATTTTCAGCAACAACCTACCACCAAAAAACAGTGACCACCATCCCTCTAAGTACAGATATCCTCCACCCTCCATTAGCCTCCAAACCATTGTTGGTTATCCATCCATCATTGCCCCCAAAAAGATGGCACACCCAACCCCCATCACAATCACTATAATGGTGGAAAAACATGATGGTGAATGAAGTGAGTCACCACCAGCCTCCTCTACCCACCATCATCCTTACTCGTTACCTCACTATCAATAACCCTCACCCACCATTGGCATCCTACATCCTCATCCAACATGCCACCCATCATTACCTTGACCTACTACCACCAGCAGTAATTATCACCTCTTCACCTCATCCATTATATTTCCACCATAGAACCGAAATCAATCACATTAAAAATAATAGGTTCCATGAAAAAAAAAGAAAAAAGAAAATGGAAAATTCAAAATATACTAATTCAACTCAAACTAGATCCCCCAAAAATTATAGAGTTTAGCATATCGGAACAACAAAACCCTCATCATGGAAGCCCATCAAAGATACACCTCTCTTCCCCTGATACTGAGATCAACTAGTCGAAGAATCTCTTCCGTCGGTATAGTTTCCTCACTGGTGTTGTGCTATTCAAACTAAATAACAAATCCCAGCATCCACCACTGCAACTCAAATGTGCTATGCAGACCTGTTGAATAATCCATCATTCTCTTGAGTAACCAATGGAATCTAGATCTGATAATCCCATCCTCCAAAAACTCACTATGAATATAACCACCAAAGAGGTTGAGCCTCACAATTTTAAGGTCGAGCTCAACCTTGAGATAAGGACCACACTCACCCCCAACCCCTTCTTCTATCCAAGACCCCCTCTCTGCAACCCAAGACACCCTCTCCCTCTCTGAAGCTAAAAATCTTCCCCTCCCCTCCTCTCTTATATTTATTCATTTATTATAAATATAATATAATAAAAAATAATGATAATAAAATATACACAATTTATTTATTTAATATAATTCAATAATCATAATAATGAAGTAAAAAATAAATAGATTGATCATAATAGTATATTTATTTATATGAAAAAATTTATTTTTTTGTATATTTGATAATTATTTATATAACTAGTTCTATTTATTCCACACCAAATAGTAATATATATCTAACAATATTGAGAGTAATAAGAGGTATATATATATATATATAATATTCTTAATAATAACATAACATTGTAAAAATAATTATATGTACATAAATATTAAAATATACATTGTTTTGTTATGTACATATTTAATAAAAATATTAATACAATTAAATTAAGTTATTTATTTTTATTTTTAGTTGTACCCTGACTTTGTTGCTTTTCATGACATTGATTAAGTATAGGGGATGATGTTGCATGGATTAGGGTTTGATCATCTATTTGAGGATTTTTTGCTTTGGTGACCATCAAGGATAAATAAGTATTGTAGAGGTACAATCTGGAGATGAGGTTATCTATCATAGCGTTGTGATAGGAGCTATTGAGGTGAATAAGAAAACTCGAGAAGAACTAGGATCCAAAAGGGGGATATATTGAGTGAAATACAGAACCATATCGGTTACAATAAACACCATTCATTCACTGTATTCTTTGTAATATTATTTGCGATTCATCCACTCCCAAAAAAAAACTAGTGCCACCCATACATCTCCCAGTCTACCATCATATAATCATTCACCACACATTAACCAAAATAGATCAGGGATCTCTCAACTAAGAAGAAAGTAGGATCCCGTGCAGAAGCTTGAGGAAACCATCTCACAATATATGTTTTCTCTTATCTATTCTATGGATTTATCTATTACTATTTTCATTTGTAGATAAATAAATTATTGAACGTAGGATATGATGAATTTATTTAATTTTATACATTATGATATGCAAATGAAATTACTCAGTGTATTTCTTTAGTTCGACATTAATTTTTATTTATTTAGAAGGATCATTTCTCACTACCTAAAAATTGATAGGTGAGGGTACTGAATGATTTTTCATAGGATCTTTGGACGATTTATAGTAAGATAGAAATGGTTGAAGAATATTTTCTCCAAAATGGATTTATTAGATCAAGGGTAAATATCAAAATATTAATGGTCTATAAGGTTCACAGATTTGTGGATGTTCTCTGATGTGAAGTCTCAATGAATCACCACTATTAATCAAGTAGCAAACAATTGGATTTATTCAAATAGAATAGATTATTTTCATTTTATAAAGTGAAAGTTGGTGGAGGATCCTAAATTCATACTATGTTTGTCTCTTTTTCTATTTTTTTCTGTCACTACATCGATTTCACAATACAATTTCAGAAATAATTTTCAACTACTGTTTCCCTTAGTTTCGTCAGTTTCATATATGTTTTTGTTTTTTTCTTTTAACATTTTTATTTCTCTAAGTTCACACAACACCAGTCCTTTCATATTTTTTGACACTTTATACCACAATACTATTTAATATATGTAATATAAATATTTAATTTATATGATTCCAATGAAATCATGGTAAATTTCTATGTTGTATCTTATAAAGGCCTATGCGACCGGGTAATATATATATATATATATATATAAATATACAAAAAAACAAAATAAATTATAAAATATTTTAAAATATTAAAAAGATATAAAATTGTACAATAGAAATCTCAAAATAGTCACTTATTATAGTATAACTAGTGCATCTATGGAAAAAAATGAATGGTATCAGAAATTAATAAACACTGTTATGAACTTATAGAAAAATGAGAAATGAAATGGAGAATCTGGAAACATTTGAGTTGGGGAAGAGCTGAAAACCGAAATGTGAATGTTCCATAGACCATAGTTTATTTTATTTAGCATACTAGATATATGTAATTTAATATTGAAACTATTTCATGAAACCCTTTTTTTTGTTTCCCATAGGTATATGAGCAATGTGATCAAATAGTAATTTCATTCTCACTTTATAACTTTTAATGATATACCATTAGAGGATCCACTTGGTTTATTATATAATTTTATTTTTGTTTACAACTATTAACTCTATGATATTTGATATTGGATTAGATGAGGTTTAGGTTTTTTATTTCCTTTCTAAAGTGGGGCACTAGGACATGGTTCCAAAACCTTTATAAAGAAATCATTAAAATATGGTATGATGTGTTAAACAATTTTGTACCCAAATTCTATCCCAAGAACACCACAATTGAGGTTAGAAACAAGATCACAAGCTTTTTCTTGGATGTGTTTGTGTTTCTTTACAAGACATGGGAAAGATTCGGAATCCCTATTAAATAGATTCCCAATTACCAATTAGATCCCCAATTACTCATGGATATTTTTTACAATTCCCTCACCCATTACAACCAAAACTATGTCAACAAATATTGTGGGGTGACATGTCTTATCCTACTATGATGAAATTAAACAATTATTTCACTTTTTGGATCAAAATTCCCAACACTAATGCAGTATAAATAGATTCATCAATAGGGTTGAAACCAATAACCAAGTAGTTGTTATTAATGAATATTTTCTATGTGGAAGTGTTGTCTCTATGAGATATTTAGAAACACTTTGAAATGATGCCCTAATTTTTGTCTCCCTATTAAATAGAAGGATAGTATCCAATTTTTGGATTATTGAGCTAGGAATCAGGTGGTAAAAGATCCCTTATCAAGCTAATATAATTATGGTTACATAAATTGTCCCAACTTGTCATAGAGAGAGTAAGGTATTATCAAATAACCCACTGATGTAAACTACCTTCCACATCCCAGGACTTATAATTCAAAAACATACAAGGATGAATCTTCAAATTATAAAGGGGCTCATATGGGAAAACAACAATAGATGTCAGGTTACATTGGTTCTCTAAAAAGGGATGCAGATTCTCGAATTCATAATCATGAAATTCAAATGGGCCAAATGGAAATAGTATTTGTAGGTAGAGATAAATGGAACCCTCCTGAAAAAATAAAGTCATCCACAAGAGAAAATTTTATGAAAGTAACAACCATGTTAGGTATTAAAATTCATGAACCAATTGGTGAATAATCTAAAAAATTGGTAATTTATTTTACGCTAAAATTGGAACTAAAAAGATAGAAAATCAAAATTCTTGGAATTTGGAAAAATGTGAGGAATCCAAAAAACTGATACACCTCCACATTAAATTGTATAATAAATAATAAAAATGAACCATGAAATGATAAAATAGAGAACAAAATGTGTGGTATGTGAATCAGGGGAATTAGTAACCGGTTTTGAAAAAGTACCCTCCTCCCATCCCGTTTCCAAAATGTACAAACATGCTAGTTAACAAAATTACCTCATGTTTCTTTAGATGTTTAGGATGTTCAATGTAAAAATTTACAATATAGATGCACTGAACATAATCCCATCAAGCTTGAAATTTATTAATTTTTTCTTAGATAATAATAAGGATTACGATGAGAGGTCCATAGTGTGTTTTAATGATGTGTTTGGTTATATTTTTTAAAAAAATTCCTCCCAAACTGAAATTACCTAGAATTTTTTTTCATATCATGTATACTTTTTGAAGGAGAAGATATTAGTTTCTTTTGTGATCTATTATATAGAATCAATATTATACCCTATCCCTTATTTGAATAGTTTTTTATCTATCTAAAATGAGATTACTTTTAACTATATCAAGATGATATGTAATTGAATACACTTAAGGGAGGTTAAATGATTTCTTGGTTAATGTAGAGAAACATTACTTTTCAAAAAATTCTTATATTTTCACATGGAGTTTGATAAAACATTTCCACTCATTCATGGTAGGAAATTGTTGGCCTCTACTAGGGCTTTCATATGTGAATCAATGGGTAAGATAACCCTCCAATCTAGTCGAGATCAAGAGTAATTTATTATATTCAAAGAGTCCCAACTTGAGTTGCATTGATTTTTTATTGATAATGTTGATGAAGTTTTTTGAGATGATATTAGAAGGAAAAATATTAATTCATTTGATGATATAATAAATTAATATGGAATTGAACATTTTCAAGCTAACCGTTTTAGTTTGAATCCACACACGAGCTGGAATAATTGGGGATATTTTAGAACTAAATTACAAATTTTATTTCTCAAAACCATAATGTTTTCCTTCATACACAAAACTATCATTTTTATAGTTTTCTCAAGTTGTTAATGTTTTCAACCATCTCGTTTCTTCAACCCTGATATTGATTCTTATTCTATCACAAATGAGGGAATTAATTCTCATACATGTATATTTTCTACAGAAAGTGAAAGTGATAGGGATATGGATAACTATGGAGTAAATTTTGTTCATCATGATGTTGAAAGTGAGTCTTATGGATATATTAATTGTAAGATAGATATGTTTATGGAATTTTTTCCAACTATGGATAGAATGCATACACCTTCTTATTTGAACCTCCTAAATGATAAAATAATTTTCCATTAGTTTAATAGTTTTATATAATATATTGATGACTCTACCACTACTTAACTTAAGGTATATTAATATGTAAATTATTTTTTGTTGATAGTGGGACACATGTATAAATTTATGTCTCTCTTTCTAAATATATTCATTATGTAAGTGTGAGGTGGGATCGGAGGGAGCACATTCAAAGTAAGGCTTGTCAAGATGGATATCTGACTGATTTCTTAACTATTGTAACTAGATTTATAAGTACCATTATAAATTTTGAAGATATTTGGTGGAATGATAATTAGTCCTTATGTGATGGAATTTTTTAAATTACTTTTTCAAGATGATGAGTTATATGAGGTTTTGTGAGAAAATACTAAATTGTTAGTAGGTAACACTAAGGGGTCATGTAATGATGAGTCATAAACCAATAAATGGCCATAGTTGAAAAAAAATATGGGATAATGACTGGAAGTGTATTTTAAACGTACTTCTTAATGGGAGGAAAGATATGGTTTTATTATATTTTGGTAAACATTTTTTCTATATAAATGCTCTTTTCTCAGTTGTGAAAATCCCTAGATTAGTGTAACATAATATCTTAATATTAATGGTCATATTATTAATTATGTTTTTTATTCTTGTTTAATAGTGTTGGATACAAGTTGTCATTAGGATCAGGTGGTTTGTATTAAGATGTTCCGGTTGGATGTGTTATATTTTTCTAGTGGCGGACTCATTTGAAATAACCATGCCGTAATGATGATTTTTATTAAATAGCATTAGATAAAACTTCCCTAAACTCAAAACATGGTTTATATCAATTTTTTTACTTCTAAAATCTCATATATTTTTGTTCATTTTATTGGAACTTCAAATTTTCATCCAAATTCATTTTTCATTGGCTTCAAATAAGTATTCCATTTTTTAATACATTGTTGGAATTTTCTTCAACATATATGCGGAGTTACTTGTTTCAACACATTCATTTTATTTTCATTTTTTCTATATTTATTTAATTTACAATGATATTTAATGTTTAGTTGTAATAATCCATTAGAAATAATTCTTAAACTCAACTGATGCAAGCATCTTTTTAACACGGTATTCTATTATTGTTTTTTGGGGGTGGCTAATAGAATTATTTTGTACAATTTTCGTTATTTTTGGTGGGGAAATCAACTAATTTAATTTACTAGAATACACATAACAAAACTATTCCTACAAAAATGAATACATTTTTAAATGAAAATGGATCCTATAATAATAATTATTAATAGGTACAATTATGTATTTTAATTGTGTGGGAGGGGTCTTCACTTTTCGTAACTATTATTTGCTTATAACAAATCAAAATCACATTAATTTTTAAAACTGTTCCATAGTCATATTATAAATACATTATTTTTTAAATTTTAATCATAAAAAAAATCAAATAAAAAATATGAAAGAAATAAAAAAACCAAAATATTTGCGTCATTCCTATGTGAAAATGCATTCAAATTTGAGGGGTTCAAGGGGTAGGAAAGTGTTATAAATATGAGGTTTCTATGTGTTAAAGCCTACTATTTCTGTGTAATTTCACTATAATTAATATTAAAGGGAGTGTGATGGGATATATATTTGTGAAAATTTGATTTTATCTTGAGAAAACCATAAATTTTAACTCAAAACTATTCTAGACACTCTTTTTGAGAATCCAACTTTGGGATACAACTCTAATGATAGTATTATATGTATTATTAATGTAGAGTAAAATGGGAAATTGGGATCCCATGCTGAGTCTCTGAGACAATTCCATTGGGTTTAATTTTTTAATAAATAATATCCATTTTCAATTAAAATAAGTGATATACATAGAGATTTGAAAAATAAGCATGGTTAGGAGAAATAAAAAATGTGCATTGTCAAAAATGAACTCATTTATGTGAGGATAATTTTGAACCCAAATAAAAAAAATGGAAAAATTGAATTATATAAAAATTATTGGATTTTAATTAATGATGTGATGAAAAACAAACAATATGGACCTTTATTTTATTGAACTAAAGAGACAATGAATATTTATCACGTCTCTTGTTAATATATTAATTCCATTTTATTCTAACCTATTAAACTCCATGAACTAGATTTATTTCTTATTGGAATATGATAGTCAGAAACATTCACATAGAATGTATGATTTTTAAAGCATACAATTATTTTTATTATCCGTTTATTTTGGGGTGTTTTAGAATATAGGCATGATTATCTTTTCTTTTATTTTTTTTGTTGGTCAATAAAATTCATTGAGTTTTCTCGGTGTACAACTGATTAAGTGTGGGGGACTTTAATATGGGATTTATTTCTCTTTCTTTTCCATTTCATTTTTCAAATTTTATTGTCTTTTTATTTTTAAAATGTTGTATTTTTTAAAAAAATAAACATTTTAAATCATTTTTATTTTAAATTTTAAAAATAGCGAGTTTCTGTTAAATTTATTTATTTAGTGTTTATATTATGTTATTTCTGAATAGTGTAAAAATAAATAATTTATATAGAATTTTCTGTATTTTTTTTTCTGATTTTATTGTTGGAATTTTTATTTTTATTTTTTTGTTATTTTAATTATTCCATTATTTCATTTTATGATTTAAAAATATTTATTTCATTTATATAATACAATTATTTTATTTTATTTATTGTTCATTTAATTTTAATTTAATTTTTTAAAAAACAATTAATTATTTAGTGTAATTTTTTATTTAATTTATTTTTATTATTTTCGTTATTTGTGTAATCATTTAACTTTATACTGTTATATAATTTTTTAAATTAATTCACCAATTCAATTTACTCTTAATTATAATTTAAAAATAAATAAATTTTACATTTTTATCTTGATAGATTAAATAAAAAAAATTATTTTTATCATTTTAATTTAATTCATTAAAATATTGTTGCAGTTAGTATTATTCAATTATAATTTATTTCAATATAACCCATTTAATAATCCAATTATAAATTTAATTACTTATTTAATTAAAGAAAAAATAATTTAATAATTTAATATTTTATCAAATTATTTACAATGAATTTAATTTATTAAAATTTTAAAATATGATAACCAATTATAATGCAAATTAATTTATTTGATGAATAATTTATAATTGATATTATTTGTAAATAAAAATTTAAAATATGATTTATAATACTAATTTCATTTTTTTAATAATTCAATAATTTTAAGTTAAAAAAATTTAAAAAATCAATTTTTTACTTGTATTTTTTTAACTATGATGATTTTATTTTTTAGTATATACTATCAAACACTTAAGTAGGCATAATAGATAACCTCTCTCAATACTAGAACAGGGTAGCTGCCGCTAGAAAACCCCATTGGTGGCACATGACACACTATTTCCCCCTCACAATGGCGACTCCCCTAAGTCGTCATCAGTACCACCCTACTTCCATGAAACCGTCTCCGCCAGCCCTCCACCCACCATTTCCCTACAACCAACCGTTTGATATACGTCCACTGTTTCACCCCAAATAGTGGTACACCCTTCCTACAATCATTATCACCACATAATCAAGAGAACCCAATGGTGAATCAGGTGAGTAACCTCCAGCCTCCTCTACCCATTGTTGGCCTTCCTCCCTGATTCACCATCAACATGCGACACCCATGTTGGCATTCCCCAACCTTCTCCAACAGACCACCCCTCATCACCACGACCTACCGTTAGTGGAAACCACTATCACTTCTCCACATCCTCTACCACTACACCACCACATAACCAAAATAAATAACAATTTAATGAAGACGATATAAGAAAAATTTATGAAAAAAATATAATTGAATATTAGAAATACCCTAATTCAATGAGTACCATATCCCCAAAAAATTAGAAAGTATAGTATATGTAAACAATAAAACACTCACAATGGAAGACCACTGATGTCTCACCTCTATACCAATACAATTGATCTCAACTAAGAGATGACTTATAGTTGTTGATTAAGTTCCCTTTCTGGTGCATTGCTGTTCCAACCAAAAAAAATCACAATAGTCATTTCTATAACCCGAACCCACTATACACATTAGTTAAAGAATCCATCAGTCACTAATTCTTCTAGAATAATCCATATTTATAAATCCCATCATCCCATTACTCACCATCAATGTAACCTCTAGAGAGGTCAATCATCGCCTTTTGAAGGTTGAGTTCCACCATAATTTAAGTACCACACTGACCCCTACCCCTTCTTCTCATCAAGACCCACCTTATTGCAACCTGAACCCCTCTCCCACTTTTTGAAGCTAAGAATCATCCCCCTCATCTCTTGTCTTTTTTTTAAATTTTTATAACTATATTATAATATATAATAACAATAATAATAACATATTTAAAATTAAATTAATTAATAAAATTAAATAATATATTATTATTCAATTAAATATATTAATAATAACAGTATATTAATTATATAAATATATTTATTATTATGGATATTTAATAATTATATAAATAACTAGTTATATTTTTCTAGAACCAAATAACAATATATATATTAATATTAATAGTAAAAATAGGTATATATAAATATAAATATGCTTTAAATATTAATGTATCATTGTAAATATAATTTTTAGTACATAATACTAAAAATACATTTTGTTCTATTTATGTACTTATTTAATATCAGTATTAATATATATTAATTAAATGATTTTTGTTGTGTTGGTTTTCTCATTTTTTTTCTCATATCATTGATTCAATAAAGAGGACTGTACTGAATGGCTCGAGGTTGTTCATTCTGTTTGAAGAGTTTCAACATTGGTAACTATTGATGAGGAAGAAGTACAATAATGGTTCTACATAGATGAGAGATAATTCATCCTGGGGTGATGAAAGGATAAAGAAAGGTGAATATGAAGTCTCAAAAATCATCATTATCCAAAATGGGGGATCCATCGAGAGAATTACACAACCATCTGGTGAAAAATCAAAATCATTCATTTAAACAATTCCTCAAAAGAAAATATGAGTCCATCTATTCCCAATCTAGACCAGAGGAATCCATCCATCTCTCGATTAACCATCATCCATTCATTCAAAATCCAACAACCAAACATAGAATGGAGCTGACATCAAAATAAGAAGCAGGATCTAGAGTTATATCTTGAGGAAACCATCTCACAAGAGATTTTTTCTATTCATTCATATATGGATTTCATTATTTATGTTTTCATCAGTAGTTAAATTGATTATTGAACTTTGGTTGTGATATATTAATTTCATTTTATCATCTCGTATAAATTAATTTAATTTATCAGTATATTTATTTAGTAGAATTTTCATCTATATTTACTTATGAGCATTATTTCTCACTACCAAACAACAGACATGTGAGCATTACGAATTTTTCACCTTGAATCATTGACTAATATACAATATATTGGAAAATGTTAATAAATATCTTATCCAAAATGAAAAAATTAGTTCACAAGTTAGTATCGAAATATCATGGACCAATAAAGTTCATCATTCAATGGAAGTTCACTGAAGAATACACTAAGTGAATATCCTTCATTTCTAAAGCTCTATACAATTGGATTAATTCAAGTTAAATATAATTCCATATTTTATTAGTTAAAAGAAGTATAATGACCCTAATTTCATCTATTGGTTTTCTCATTGTATATTTTTTTCTTTAACTCAATACAATTCACACTAAAATTTTACCCCTAATTTTCACCTACTATTTCCCATAGTTTCTTTTATTTCATTTAAGATTTTGGTTTTTCTCTTTAATTGTTTTTATTTTTTTAGTTCACCCAACTTCAATACTTCCCTTTTTTCAACCCTTCCATCCACAATTCTAGTTTAAGTAGGTTATGTAAATAATAATTTTTTGGTAGTCTAATAACCATTAGGTTAAAAAGATATGAGATCAAATCATCATTGGGTTTCAATATTAGTGAGGATCATTTTGGAGGATTCATAAGCTTAATTATTTATGGAAATAATTATATTGATATTTGGGTGTTGTTTTATATGGTTACGGTATGATTTACCAAATTAGATAACACATACTCATAAATTTTGTTTTTTTAAATATAGAGACATAGGTAAATAATTTTCATTCCATTATAGTTCATATGATCCATTATATGTTAATTTTAGTTATTTAGGAATAAATTTTTTTCCATGAAGATTCATTTCCTGATGTAAGAGATGAAGAAAAATTAATTAATGAAACATCTATGAATGATATTTTCCTTCTGATATGAAATAAATCATGTAAATATTTTTTCTCAGGTTCTTTATCTTGATAGTAAAAGGATCAAACAACTTTAGTAAAAGGATTATCAATTAATATTTTCTACTTTGAAAATCATTACAAATTAACCAAACATCCTTTCACCCATCATTGGTTTATGTTTTTTTGTTTATCAACATTCTCCTTAGCATGTTATCTTTAACTCTCAATTATCATTTGGATGTTAGTATTCTATACATGGCTATATTTCAAATGTCCACTAATGTTATTATATTTTTAAAAATAGATTACCTTTATATTTCCCTTTCAATTTATAAGAGGTTATTTTATTAATAATTTTTATGATTTGGGTTTCCAAAAATGACATTTGTAATATAAAAAATTTCATTACCAAGAAAAAAATATAATTTTAACGAAGAAACTTATTAAAGGTGTGTATAAAGCAACACCCTGATATTTGATGAATTTTTATTTATTTATTTGATATTTTTTGATACACACAACACTGAACCAAAATGAATTGAGATATATTGTTTTTTAAAAATATCTATTACGACTTAGAAATTAAAATTTTTGGTATGAATAGGATAAAATATATTATAATATATATATATAGACCAATATTTCCTAATCGATATAAATTTATTGATATATTCTTATTATGTAATCACTAAATCTATAGTAAAATCATTTTATTCTTTTTAAACAAGTTTTCTTAGAATATAATTTTAATTATTTTGTGAGAAAATATTATAATTCATATGAAGAAAATTTATATATAATATATATATAAATGATATATTTTTTTAAATATCAAAATTAGATTAATCTAAAAATTTTAGATTTTTCTAAATTTTTTTATTTTTTGAGGAATAATGAATAATAATAGATTTTATTCAAAAATGCATTTTAGGTCAATTTATATTAAAGGTAAAATTATATTTTGCATTATATATAAAATTTAATAATGTTATTTGGATTAAAATTAATCCCATTATAGTCTTATTAATGAAATTTATACCTGAATTTTTTGTAAACACATTTATGTACTTAAAAAGTTTATTTTCCAAAAATAATTTATTTTTGGATTTATATGACATATTTTAAAATTTGTTTCTCTAAATAATAGTTATTTAATTTGTTAAAATATATTAATTATTTTTAATTAGGTATAATATTTTAATTAGGTCTCTTTTTTATCCAAAATGAATAGTAATTGTGGTAAAAATTATCACCTCGATAAAGGGTAAATCTTGTTAATATAGGTTAAAACTCAGTTATTAGGCCATAATTTTTCATCTTAATTCATATTGGATGAATGTAATTTTACACTTATCTCCTTATTCTCATATTTAATTTTTTTAAGGAAACATGTCTATAAAAATGAACATTGAAATATTTCAGTCAATGAAATTCAAAAAATGTCGTTCACATAGTTTCAATCATATCTTCTGTGTTAAGATAAGGAACAAAGAATGTTATGAGTGAATATAAAAGTTTATTTTGAAAAATAAAATTATATTCTTTATGGTAATTTTTTTCTAATTTTATTAACAGAATAATTACCCTAAATTCATGTTAAATAAAAAATAATTTATTTAATCAATTAATAAAAAAATAAAATAAATGATATTTAATATATAATAAGTATTGTAATTTGTGTTATTTATGATGATAGAAGAATTTTGACGGTAAATATAATATATTATAGATATTTAAGATAAATTTATTAGAATTCAAACTTATAATTTATTTATATAATAAAAATTAAATGAATATTATCAAAATTGACATTAATGATATTTCGTCAAAATAATACCTTATCAAATTATTTATAAGTCATATTTTTTTTGAAATAGTATAAGGTTGGTAATATATGGTATACAATTTCATAACATTTACATTTTTTATCCAATTTTACTCTAATATGGATAATTATAACCCTTTAAGAGTGAAAAATATGATACCACAATTAATCATAATATAGGCTAACTAAGGGGTGAAACTATAGGAAATGGTTTAGAATACCATTGATATATTTAAAATTTTCATTAGTTATTGAGATTTAAATATATATGAACTTGTATTCTAATATATGTCTATTTGGTATAATTTTTGTTTGAAAATTACTTTAACATATTTTAATATTTTCTGAAATTCCAATAATGTCATTCAACTCAATTAAAAAGGGGAGCCCATCCTTTATTTTCTTGGCACCAATTTGAGTCTTCTAAATCTACCAAAAAATAATGAAATACCATTTAATATTCATTATACAAGTGTTGGACTTCCAAAAATTCCCAACATAGGGTCCTTAACACGAGATAAAATTTATATGTTTCAATGAATATGAGGTTCAACAATTTATGAAGGATATTTATCCCAAGGTAATGAAATTTTTTCTCACTTTTATTTCTATGAGAAACATCTCATATTCATCACCTTTTCCTTTTATGTGGTGTGTATACATCTTATTAATGTATTTTATGTTGCATCTTATGATTTTTCATTTGATTTCCATATCCATCAAAGGTTCATTATTTCATTTGGCCTACAATTCAGATGTTTCCAAGACAGTAATGGTTTTCTGTTATAATCTAATTATTTATCCATATTTTTAATGTTTATGTTCTTAATGATGAAATATTATGATCTTCCTCTTAATAATATGATTATTCTTTCTTATAATTATGTTTTAATGAAAATTAATGTTTTTCATTAATTTTCCTCACCATAAGTACACAAGAGATCAAAAATACATTTTAGAGAAAACCAAATTCATTTCTCTCTACATTTGAAGAAAATTTCTTTACCATGTCCATGTTTCTTAAAATTACCATGAATATTGTTTTTATTATTCTAAAATGATTGTTTAAATTATTTTTTCTCCTTATTTTACTTTAAAAAAAAATTTAACGATATTTTCTTTTTTGGTTTTCCAAACTCATTACTCTTTAAATTTTTACAATAAAGTGAAAATAATATTTTCTTTTAACATATATTTCATGACTAAATATTTATTTCATCATAATTAATAAATTCTTCTTACATTCCTTTATTTATTTTCAAGGTTATTTTAAATGAAAAATTTGCATTTTTATTTTTTAAAATTTTCTATTTAAAATAGTTGATTTTAAATAGAAATGGGAATTTTTTAGAAGAAATGTTCTAACATATCATTAAAAGATAATTTTCACTTAATAAGATATCCTTTGATGAAAATTGTGTTTTACTAGAGATATGGTACAATGAGACCATCTTTAAACATAATATATATTGTATATGATTATGTTGAAATATTTATGAAACATATTTTTTCAGGAGTTATTCTTTGATGAATTTCTTTTTAAACCCTTTTTTGTGGGTTCTGATATGATGTATATTTTTTGAACCTGTAGAACAAATATTTTAGATTTTCTTTTGTATGATAGGTTGGCCTCAAATTATATATACCTCTAATACATTGGGTAATGATGGATAAATCATGAGTTCAATAATATATACAAGAACCTAATTTCATGTTCCCAATTTAATGCATGGAATGAGTTTTCATGTCCATGATATTAAGAATGGTCTTCGATTCCATGTTAATACAATTAAACATCAACATAGATTTCATTTCCATAATATTATAAATGGACCTAGTTTTCATATTCTTAATTATATGTGTATACTATGATTTCTTGTCCGTAAGATTATTCAAAGGCCAAGTTCTAGGTCTATAATTTTGTGTATAGATATGACATCATTGACATAAATTAATGAGTGGGACAATTTCTATTTATACACGTTCAAAATGTTATAATCTTTTGTATTCCACAAACTCGTGTATATCTATAATGCTATTCTCTAATGGATTTTTTTCATTGATTCTTTTATCCCTGTTGTCTTATAAACTAACATGATTTTTCAAAACTAACAATTATGATTTATGATATACATAGTATGAATTTAAAATGATATAGTCATATTCTCTTACCATTATTTTCATGTTTTGCTGTAGTGATCATTAATTTCACCCATTTTACCGTTAATTATCATGTAAAATCACCCATTATTATATTTCAATTCACGTGGTTATGATGGATGGTTTTAGGAATGATATTTCATATAAGGGTTCTAGTATTGAACAAAATAATGGGAAAATCTTATAAACTGATTTCTGTGCCAATGTATTCAATTATACAAGAACTATACAATTCAATCAGGGATCATTATGATATGTGATGAATATCAATCTAACAAGATGTAATATCTATTTGTAATAAATTTCAGTAACTATAGTATTCAAATTATTATGTTGGAATTTTAAATTTGATTTGGTGCCTCTCCTTGAGTTTTTAATGAAACATTTCCTATATAAAGAAGAGATAGTGTGACATGAAAAGGTTACTCAAGATGTTGGTTGATCAAGTTATCATGTTTGTTATTATTTTTGAATAAGTGAAGTGTCATAGTAAGGTTCCAACCATGAATCTTGAGAATAATTATTTTATATGTAGAATTATTGAATTGGTAGGGACTAAAAAGATAGGTTTAGGATAAAGAAGTGTATTTCGATATGAATCAGTGGAATCAAATTAAGTATTCATATTAGAAGAAAAAGGATAGAGTAAACAACTTATGAATGAACTATAGCATATAGAGTGTATCATAAGAGGAATAATAAGTATATATTTCTTCACTCAAATACAATTTATTGTCCATATGAATAGGTACTAGTTAAGGATATTAATATTCAAACATACACACTTTAAGAAGAGGAAGAAGAAAAAGTTGTTCACATGATAAAAAAATAATATGTTTACTTGGTTTATGTTAAGAATACTAAATTTTTCGTGAATAAAAATATTCATATAAAAGAATAATAATAAGAGTATGTTGAATGATTCTATGTTAGTAAAAATAGAGGATAATGAAAAAAACAACACTATGATATTCATCCAAAGTCTCCTTAATGGAATACATTTTGTGATGTTGAAAATAACTTAATGAAGAAGTTTAAGATTATATAGTCCATTATAATAAAGATATAGAAAGTTGTTTTAGTTGAATTAAGAATTCACAAGTCTAATTATATATTATTTTTTCTTTCACATATCCTAATGTGTAGGTAACCACTCTTGGGGACTTGATTATTTTTAGGTCAAACCATTATATTTGGAATATAATTATATTTGAGAATATGTGTACCGGTCATCAATATAAATGACATGGACTATACACTCTTATTGAGTAGTTAATGATATAAAGAATCTTTTTTATCTTTCACTTGATTATATATACTTTCATATTATAATATAAATAGAATAATATAATTGAGACCTAAATAGGTCTATGAGTTAAGGGGATAATGTTTTTTAATTTGTCAAAAAAACACCCCAGAACGGATTCACCCACCCATTATAATCTCTGTGTTGTGAATATCCTAATGTTTTCCTCATAATTAGTTTCATATCTATGGTTATCCTCAATTTAATTCTCTATTTAGAAGTTTGTTTATTTAAAAAATTTAGTTTCCATCTGGTTTTATAATGAAGTATACCATTTTTAAGAATTATGTATATGATGTCCAAACTCTATCTCATCAATGAACATGATAAATAGGATAAAGAAATAAAATATATTGTTTATTAATATACCAATCCAATGTGTAGTGTAATAATGACATGATTATTTAGGCATGATAGTACACAATTTAAATCTACCATGGATAGTAAATAACAGCCAGTTAAAATTACCAATAAGGAGAATGAAAACATTCTTATCATATAGTAACATTACAAATAAATTGATCATGAGGTAGGATGAGGGAACCCCAGACCCCAGGTCTCCCATTCATCTTTGCTCTAGGGTTATATCCCAGCACCACTTCCCCACCCCTCTCATTATCTCCCTCGTGGTGAGTTGTTTCTCTCCAGTGTTCTCCTCCTTTTTCACGATCATCCCCTTATTTTCCTCTAATCGCAGTTCGACTCCTCCTTTGGATTCTTCGAACATTTAGTATGGAGATTCAGTTTTTTGTTACAACATCATAGGACTCCACTACTGCGACCTTTCTCTTTTTTCAATAACCATCATGAATAAACACCTTGATGGTTTAACTTGATGTATATCGTGTGATTTGGGATTATTGGTGGCCCCAGGTGAGGTTATCTTCTAATTTTGTTTCTCGGTTTTGGGTTTTTATTTTTTTAATGCTTCTATTTCTGTGGGTCTTTTGTGACTAGATTCTTATTCTCACATCCATGATTCATGTTGTTTTACCTGGTTCCTTTCAGATAGTTCCCATTCTCTAGTTTACTCTAACATCTATTTTTACACTTTTTGGTACGCACTTCCCCTTTAATTGTTGTAGTTTTTTTCAGTTCTTTTCTATTATGTGGCTTCGATTTCTACTCAGCATGGATTTAGGTTTCTAGTTGTGTGGCCATCCTCCAATGGTTTCTGTTATGGTGGTTTCTTTTTAATTTTGGTTCAATTTTGAATTTTATAGTTTCTGGTTTTGTTCTATGTGTCTTCATGATAATGTTGTTGATTTCTTGCGTTCAGGTTCTGCATGGTGTTGACATTCTTCATGGGAATGGTGTTTTGGTGGATGATCGATTGGTGGTGGTTCCTAAATGGTGGTGATGATGGTGTATCAATAGTGGTGATGATAGATTCTGGTTGGAGTAGTTCCATCATGGTGGTTGATGGATCATCATATTATGGATAATTGTTGTCGACGTGCTCAGTTTTGGTTCCCCACTGGTTGTTCGACAATGATGTTGTGATATAGCCTTGGGAAGTTTGTAGTCATGGTGTGCTGCTCTAGGTGGCGGTGGTTTTCGGCCCATGGTTTTGACATATTCCTTTCTTTAATTTGAACTGATTTCTTTTGGAATTTTAATCCTTTTCATTTCTTGAAGTATTTGGAAGGTGATTTTTTTTGAATTTTGTATCGGGTGTTTTGAATTTTGTGAGGTTCTAACTCATCCATAAAAGTGAATCTTTGAAAATATAAAAATATGGAATTGGATGAAAATGATCATGAGTTAGGTCAAAATTATCATATAAACTATCCTCGTTAATAATATCTTGTCATATGAGTGATGAGGACCTATCAATAACTTATAAATATATATTATTTAATATATATAATGATATTCAGTATTATAGTTCAATAGAAAAAAGTCTGTATTTATTTTGGACTATATGATATTATGCTAGAAGAAATGACCATGTTAAATTAGAAACAAATAACATATAGAAGGATTTGTATGAATAGTTAAATAATATACGATGATTCCTAAGAAGGCCAGATCCTTTGAGACCTGAAATGTGGGGTTTCAAATAAATTCCTCAAAATTGGGAAAAATTAATGAAGGAAGAAAAATGGAATGATTGAGTCAAGATGAATCTAGAAGAAAATTTCCATCCAGTTAATGAATATATGAAAACATTGATTCTATGTACTTTAAATTTTATGTAAAGTCCATGAATATTAAGTAACTTCACTTTTTTCTATATATAAAAGTTTAAATTCCTGAAGAAGATATTAAAATAATAAATAATGGTTCTGAAGAGAAGGTTGGTATGATTGAAAATTATAAGAACACCCTCAATATGTGGAACCTAGAGATAGAAGTAATGTTATTCAATCTATATAATGAAGATATTGATGCTTTATAAAATAAGGAGAAATATGTAGATTCTACACAATACTAAATAGAAGATTATGATGATAAAATATCTCTAACATGTGATAAAAAGATCATGACTTAATTTATTAATCTATCTCAAGTAGTTGTGACGAAATAAGTATCACCATATCATAATATAATGTTTTATAAAAATATAAATTTATGAATATTGTGATATTTAAAAAAACATACAATTATGGATGAAAAAAAGGCGAGGACCATACTAATACAATCAATGGTGTATAAGAAATTAAGAATGAAAGTTATTTCTCCAAAAATAGTCCCCCAAGTTGTGAATAACACCAAATGAAACTATGTAGTAGATATAATAATATTTTTTTAAACAATGTTGGTGCGACAATAGGTTTTGGAATTGTGTATTTGAATTTTTGGTACAATTATATAAATTAAAAGGCACAATAGATTCCCATGTTAAGGGGGAGAATGATTGGGATAAAAAATCTACATCTAAAAAATATTAAAAATATTTATACTTCAATCATATTTGGAATTATTGAAACAATCTATGATGTATGCTATAATTGTGGTCCAAATATTGGTTCATGCTCATCTAGACATGTATCAAAATAAGATTATAAAATAAGACAATCGATTTTGGTGGAGAAAAAAATAAAATTCCTTAAGAAGTAATCAAAAAATGTTGAAAATAATTATCCTAATAAGATGTAATGTAGGAAAGGTGAGAATTACCTAGATTAGAAGTCCACATTGTTGAAGAAACGTGAATTATATAATATAACTAATAAGAATAGATTCGGTAAAAATAATCAATATGTGGTGTATAATAAATACTATAATGACATTAAATATACATTATTTATTTGTAATTTAGATCATGATAAATAAAGAATGGTGGAAGAATCATAATAAAATTCCAGTTATAAATGAAAATAATACTTTCCACATAAATATCTCAAACTTTATGAGATGATAGAAAAAATACATCCCTTTTGGTAAATATGTGTGGCATGAGAGCTGCGTGAAAGTCGGACACAATAAAATATGTTTTTAACTATTTTCCATAACATGATGTATCCATTATAAAAAATAGGGAATATACTCAACATTAAGGATGATATGAATTCATTCTCTCCAAATAAATTAATTAGATAAATAAATAGACATATACATCTACAATTATCCGAATTGATCTTCATATGTTTAATAATGAAGAATGTAGTAAATAGAGCTACTTGATTGATAATTCTATGCTACCCTTCTATTCACATTAGGATAAAAAAATGTGACATTGTATTCCTTTGATATTTATGAAATATACTTATGTTTATTATGAAGGGAATTTAAGGTGAAGTATGATCTCATAAAGAAAACATATTATATTTATGTGGTTGTTATTAATAATTGATAGAAAATAGATGAATATCCAATATTGTTTTAATGAAATGTCAGTAATTCTATGAAATATACTATAGAAGACCATCCTTAGTGATGTTCTGGAAATTATATAAAAAAGACCCCTTTTTTTCTCATGATATTGTCCATGAAACATATCAATTGAAGAGTCTCATCATTATAAATATCATGATACATATTTCTAGTAAGGTGATGCATTGAAAAAGGTATGACATTCTTATTATCTTATCCTTGGTTACCAAAAATACAAATCCTAACACAAAGTGTGTGAATAGTGAATCATTTAATGATATATCAAAAGAAAAATAATGAAAACATACAATGTTTAGTTTACCCATAACATTGTACTTGATTAATTTGTACCTATTTGTTTAAATAAGTGATAAAGTCTTAGGTGTATTTATATTGAAAATTATTTTTATATAATAATTGGTATCTTCATCATGGAATTTAGGTGGATATACATTAAACACAATATTATGAGTTCTTATTTCATGTGTTGTCATGTTTAGTTGGGGATATACATATCTATTATATAAATCAAATTCTATTATTTTCTACAACAATATTGACTATAATAGACGTATAGTGATTTGGTTAATGACACACTATATAAGAATGAAATGATACCATTTTTTCAAGTGCTTATTATTTTTTTCAGTAAGGGGGAGATGAATAGATATATAATTGTGAAAAGTAACTGAGAGAAATAAGACAATGATAATAAAATATTTTCACATTCAGTAGAAAATTATTTTGATGGAATATACGTTAAATAAAATATGGGGTATTGAAGAGCCGATATTCTTCATACTGTATCTCTTTTTAATGGGTCTCAATGAATTTAAAGTCTTTCATTCCTGTCAATATTTTTAAGCTATTGTAAAAGATATATAGATTGGAGTATTAAATCAATTTGATTATTTTAAGAGTATGGAGTATAGAAGTTGTTCTAATCTAATCAGGTTAAGGAGGAGAAGAATTTCCCAAGTTATATTATCTTAGAAGAATAATATCCCATATTAAGTTATCTTGGATGAAGATAAATGGTTTTTTTTCTTATGGAATACTTTGAATATATTCATTAATTAAGGGGGAAATAATTTTTTAATATATTGAGTCACTTCTGATTAATAGTTAGTCATTATTAATATATTTAAAATGTTATAAGTTATTTTGGAGGATCACATTTGGTATAACAATTATGAAGTGCCCATAAAAAGTTTCATTATGATGTTTATAGAATTATATCATTTGGGGATATGAAAAACTAATAGATAATTATTTGTTATTAGGGTGGATATTAGTTGATTGACATAGAAGAAGATGAATGGAAAAAAGAAGGATGTGACAATAAGATTATGTCTATGAGAAAAAATATTTTTCTTATAATGTTTACATATATAGTGTACTGATGTTAATGGGCTGAGTAGATTAGATGATAGGAAGAATCATATATTTGGCCAATTTAACTCATAGATATGTTGGTTAAAAAATGATAAAAAATGATATTTTTTTATTCTTGGTGAAATATTCGTCATTGATAACCCATAAAAAATCATTATCTCTAGGATTGAAGATGATTTCTCGAAGGTGAAATGGAGACAAAAATTGATGTTGTACTGTTATTATTCAAGATAACAAACATCATGATGTTTATAATTAATTTTTTTATTTTAGATAATGTTGTTCAATGTATGGAGTTTGTGAAATGATGTTCTATCTATCTTTTCTTAATTGATGTTTCCTAACTAATTTTATAAGAAAAATAATTTATAATCTTTGAAACAAAATAATAAAAAACAAAATTTTATAAGAAAGAATAGTTATTTTGGATTTTTAATATAAAAGTGATTTTTAAGTATTTTATGAGTAAACTTTATTGGACATAATTATCCATGTGAATCCATTATAAATGAATTATTGAAAGGAGATTAGTATGAAGTATATAGAAAAAAAATTTTAGAGTCCACCAAATAGATTCTCTCAATGTCATCGGATAGTGGAAACATGTGAAAATGTTTTGAATGAATAATTTTTTTGATGTCATAAAAAAAGATAAAAATGATTGAATCGAGTTTTACAAGTCATTGAAAAAAATAGTATAAATAAATTCGTAAAAAACAATATTTTCTATGCAAATAATCTAACATAAGATTCTATGATAAGTAATCATAAATTGGCTTACAAGAAAAGTATGTGGATGGAAGCCTCAATTATAAGAAATTGATGAAATATTAATGAACTCTTTTATCTGACATAGAATTTTGAATAGAGATATATTGGGATCATCGAACATAACATGTCCAATAGACACTAAATAAATCATTGAGTATAGGAAGCATATTACAACTCTTCGAGTAAAAATAATGTATTACTACCACATAGATGAGGTTTCATGAATATGTATTAAAAATAGGTTCAAATATCATTAAATTTTTTTTAAATAAATAAAATGTAACGATTTTTAGATGTAATTTCAAATATCCTATAATAATTATGGGAATATCATGATTCAAGCAGGGATTTTAGAATGTTTGAATATGTCATTACTGTTTGGTTTTAACGATTGTTTTCTATAATGTTTTTTACTTCAATCTTTTAGGAACATTTAATAAATTCATATAATGTAATATTTGAGTTTGTATTGAAATTTGGAAGAGGTAATTTAAAATTTTTATTCATTAATCACCATTAGATTTTAGAGAAATATTTCACATAAAAGGGGGAGATGGTGTGTCATGAAAAGATTTATCAAGCTATTGGTTGAGTTAATTATTATTTTTTGATATTATTTTAGAAGAAGAGATGTATTATTGGGAGTTTTTTTCATGAATAATGATATTAAATCTCTAATAATTTTATATTTTTAATGATGAAGTTATAGACAGATACGATTTGGTTTAAAAATTAGAGTTTAAGATGATATTGTGGTATAAAAAAAGATTTAATAAAAATTGCTATTATTAAATGAAATGGTATCATATGAAATGTTTTTCCATAAAAATTATTAGATAAGTAAAAACTACTGTTAAATTTTTACAGTAAATGTAAATATATGGTTCAAAAAAATTGGTATCATATAGATAAGTGAAGGATCATACATATAAGTTATAGGTGGAAGAAGAAAAATTATAGGAAGATAAGTCTTTAATATATTAAAGAAAATTATCTATATAAATGGTAATTCTAGAGAAGAATAATGTTTTTTGAATTGATAAATATACAAGAGAATAAGAACAATATGAATAAGACAAGAATAAAAAGAAGAAGAAGAATAAGACAAATAAGAATAAGTGGTTGTATAATGGGAAGTAGAAGAATGGTTATTTGTATGTTGTTGTGCATGTTATAATATACTAATAATAACAATGAAACACTATTACATTCAAGATATGTTTAATTGGTGGAAGACTTCCATGGTGATTAAATTAACATGAATAATAATTCTAGGAATATATACTCCACAAATGTAATGATACATCATTGAGAGATAATTTTACTAGTAATTAACCAATATAGGATTCTAATATTTTTTGATATCCCCTACTAATGTAATGGGAACCGCACTTGGAAACATTATTATATTCAAGAAAAACCACTATATTTCATATGTCATTATAGTGGGGTGTCTTTATACAATCCATCAATATTCAATGAAAGGAGTAGCTAATTTATGTACTAGTAAATATTGTAAAATAATCATGATTCATCCTTTATTTACTTTTTAAAAATTTAATAAAATAATATAAATAGAAAAAAATATAATTGAAATCCTTAATGGTATTATATGTAAATAGATAAAAATTATTAATTTGATAAAAAATGTCTCAACACTGATTCATCTCCCTCTCAGTGTTAACCACATATTTATGTGGTACTTTTTTAATCACTCTTTAAATTAAAATTTCAATTAATCTATTTGGGATGATTCATTTTTGACCAACAACCATTTATATTCTTAAGGTCAATTAATATGATACTATCTAGATATGTTACAAAAATCAGTTTCTCTCCATTTATTCTTTAAGATGAGATGATTGATTCTTTTAATGTGATATTTATATGTATGGATTTTTGATAGGTGGGATCCAATATATCCATCTAACAAATTCTCTATTTTTCATATAAAATGGTCTAATATTGTTTTATGTGGAAAATGCCATATAATAATTTGTGTATAAAAATTTTATATGAACATGATAACCTATATCATTGTTCAAATGATGGATCTTTTTAATGATCACATATATATTTGTTCACATGATTGTGTATGGACATGATTTCATTTTCATTTGTTCACAAAGTCATGTTTTACTAAACATATCCCATATTTCTATGTTATATGCTTGTCATTATGCTCTATAGTTCATGTTTATTATCTCAAACTCTTATGAAATGGCATAATTTTTTTATTTGAGACTAAATTTCCTACAATATCATCTTAATGAGAAATCATATTGGGCCATATTATTTTAATAAGATATTTATTCCTTGTTCATGTTTTCACATAAGTGTATAATGTGACCCTTTAATGATGATTTCATAGGTTTTCCAATACTGATCATGTGATCAAATTCATTTCTTATGTTTTTATCCCATGGTAATTAAAATGAGTAAAACCTAGTATATTTCTGTAACGGTATCATTAAAAATGTTATTATTGAGAAATTTTCACAATTTTCATAAAATAAATTAAATATATAGCTAGTTTTCAATGAAAATGAACCATTTATTATTGGGATTGTGAGATAATTAATTATTTTCAGTGTTTATGTTGTGAAAAAAATGGAAAATAAAAATAATGTTATCTCATTTCACCATATCCATGTGAGGAGTATGTTTCCGAACATAGTGAATAGGTTGGTAAACCACTAGAAGCTTATTTTATGTTGACGATTCGAAAGGATATGATAACTATGTTTAAAAATAGTTTTTTTATAAATGGAGTCTTATTATGAGGTAACTATATGATTATAGATGAATTAGGTGGATAAACCATTCTATTTTCATAGATATAGGTGTTGTTAACTTCATCATAGAATTTGTGTTAAAAGTGAGTGGGTGGCTCAACTATGGTTCAATAGTTCATTATTATGATTGGTGTTTCATAGTAAAATATATTTTTCTATTCAATGATGAAACATGGTGACTTATCCTAAATTAATGGCAATCATAGTTTAATAGGTGTGGTTATAGGACTATAATAACTTCTTGAGGATTAAAAGTGTTAGGTTGGAAATTTTGTAATGATATGTTTCTTTAATATATTAATATTCATAACGGGATTTTAATTTTTTATCTATTAGATAGTTTTAATTGATTATCGACACTTGGAATGGGAATTTTATGGTTTTAGACATCCAAAATGATTATTTTGGATGAAGATTAATTTTTGTAGGATGCCCTAAGGTTGCAATCATATTTTGATAAGGATCTAAAGTATGAATGATACACGATGGGTCAGTTGTAGTCCATATATTCCCAGTTGAACAGCTTTATAGTGTGAAAATTATGGACATAGGGATAT
Organism: Viscum album; assembly: GCA_963277665.1. Classification (NCBI taxonomy): domain Eukaryota; kingdom Viridiplantae; phylum Streptophyta; class Magnoliopsida; order Santalales; family Viscaceae; genus Viscum; species Viscum album. The sequence goes on along the minus strand of OY728131.1, from coordinate 1,642,242,624 downwards.
CCCCCTTCACTAATTTGTTAATGATGAGAACCATAGTCTCAAAATGTGAATGGTGTGTTAGATGTATTTTAATGAATACAGGGCCCAACCACCCTTATGTGTTTAGATAATAAAGACTAAATGGGAGTGAAAATATTCTTCCCCAGCCACCTTCTTCTTCCCTATTGATTAAGGATAGTTTTTTTTGGAAATTTATATTGATTCTCGATAATATTATATTCATTTTATTATTCCCCTTCATGGAACCCAAATTTGGTTGATTTTTTTAGATCCATGGTTCCCATTTAACTAGATCATGGTTGTATTAGGTAATTCAAATGGTTATTTCAGGAACGTTACATAAACGGGGTTTCAGAAGGATGATTTCATTAGGCTGGAAGTGCTTCTTATTGGGATAAGTCACTAAACTAATTTTATAGAGGGTTTTTTAAAAAAATGGATGAAATTTATGGTTTTTCAGGTAAATATTTTTGAGTTTTTTTATCAAGATAGTGATGGGTGTGTGTTATGGGCCTTCTGCAGGTGGTTGGTCAAGGTTATAATTTTAAAGCAGTGCTCAGTGAAGTTTCCATCAATTGTGTATGGTTTAATTAAATGAATTTACTATTTATAATGCTTTGTAAATAATAATTTATGATTTTTGAAATACGCTTGTATCTCAGGTAGTGTTGCATGTTTGGATGAGGCATGAATGGTCTTAGATAAGGGCCAATAAAGATTAGTATATATGGAAACTCCTTGATAGAGTTAGGTGATATCTTTGATACAACGATATATAATATTAATTTCTTGATTTATTACAGCATACATGATGCATGGAACTGGGTAAATTGATAGGGATTGAGGTTAACGTGAAAAGATGATATAGGATAGTGTATGTCCTCTTTTTCTTGAGATGAGGGTTTTTAACACTTATGTAATATGGAATCATTATAAGACTACTTCGCTAAGGGTTGTGAGTGATGTTTTGGATGAAGAGATTTCTTGGTGGATCTCGAGATATGAGATGGGATACGTGTATCAATGGTGGGTTATATTACGGATATTTGGATTATAATGGAACGTTTATGCCTGGTAATGTCATGTGGAAGAGTTATACATCATACCATGGAAGAGCTAATCATTCCCTAGGGTGATATGAGGCTTTGGGAGTGCATTGATATGGAAGAGTCCTTATGGACTAGATGGGTTTCATAGAGAAGGGTCTCCATTCTATGATATGTTGGGGGTTCTCCCATAGGATATGGGAGATGAAACATTTTGTGGGCCATCAAATATCTTTGAGTTCTTAGTATGTGGATTTTAAGGGGATTAGAGCATAGTAGCTTTGAATGGTCCCAAAGTAGTGTGACTCAGAGTGTTTAGAGTATTGATGAGGTTGGAAGAAACCATGAGGTCTCATTAAGGATGAGCCTATATGATATTATATCATTTATGGTTGATGAGTGTGGGATACCATCACTAGTTAGATATTATGATAGGTCTCTAAGGGGTAGTTCTTTCCCAAGTGGGTGTAGTGAGAAGTGTTTTTCATGGGGAAAGTTCTTCAGTAAATAGTTCCCATAGATAATATCAAGAGTTTTCTGATGGAATGTTGGCCATGTGATCATACATGTTCTAAATGGACCTCCTTGGAGTTATTTTTTAGTATTTTGTTTTGTGATTATGACCTCCATTGAGACAAAAGGGATGGTTCTTTGTTCTCAATTATCAATCATGAGTCTAAGGGAATGGTTTGGTGTGATGATTGTTCCCTAACAATGATATTGGGTTGATAAACATTGTTTACATGGATTGGGTTGGTGTGCATGATGTGGACCTTCACTCAAGAGGAATTTTTTGAGGAACACCCAAGGGAGGAGGTCATGGTATGATGTCAAACAACACTGATAGAAGGAAGTGGGTCACGATATGGATGTATGACTATGCCCAGTGTCATTGGGAAGTGAGTCAATTGTTTTTCCAACCCTACCATATGTATTTGGATTTGGGACGGGAATCATAATATTAGAATGAGATGAGGTAATTAGGTGGATTATGGTAATTCATAGAGGAATGTATGAGTTGGTGTCCGGGTTTCATGGTTAGAACACAGCGACCAAATGCACAGAGAGTCATGGTGTCCTAGTTAGAACATGATATATGAGGTGATAGTGGGGAATGATTATTTTCTTCGTGAATACATCTATATTATGGAGTATACTAAGGTCACATGGATATTGTAATAACTTTTTTCCTTATGTGTTGTTTTTTAAATGAATTATGAATTTTTAACTAGTTTCATTATTTATTTTTAAAAACTATCATCAGAATCAAAATTTGATGGTTGGAAAATCATTAGGGGTTGTTGTTTGGTTATAATTAAGGATCAACAGGATCCTATAGAACATAGATAGACTTCAAAATCATTGGGTATAGATTTTGTGCTTTTTGAGTTATTTTCTATTGTTCAAGGTTATCACATGGTCATTGATAACTATTCACCCCAACCAGGGGATGTAGTTAATCATGTGGTTTTGTGAAGATTTTTATGGGGGTATTCATAGTTAGTGTACTATCTATTAATATCGAACCATAACCATGAGAGGTGGGGTGTGTTTTAGATAATTATTATACTTAATTTGTGGAATAGTTGACATACTATATGGGAACACTATTCACCTCACTTGAAATGAAAAAATTCAATTTTATGCTTCATACATTAAATGACTCTTCCACCATTTCATTCCTCATTTTTCCAATACCCTATCGAATTATCTCACTCTATTTACTCATTTCCACCTTGGGATATCTTCTTCATTTCTTGGTGGATTTAAGTATAATCACATGTGATCAAGATCCCAATGTGAGTCTACAAATCAGGTTACATCATTTTCTATTTTATTTCCCTATGTAGTTAAGTCCCACTTAGTTTACCTATTATTATCTATTTTGTTTTTCTATGGTTTCCTTTTATCAATAGTTTTATGCCATGATATAAGATGTTATGGGATGGGGGATCTTCATATGAATGATGTATGTGTTATAATCAATTTCAATTCAAGTAAATTCATTTCATAAAACATGTAGGTGGTGTTTTACAAAATAATTCGACATTGGCCATGTATTTAAATTCTAAATTATATATCTCTATACTTCATAGCCTATTATTAATCTTATTTTCATTTATCACACATGTATTTGTGTGAAACATAAAAGGAAAAATGATGGCCCTTGGCTAAAATGGATTGACCTTATCTCTAGAAATCAATTGGACTTGTCGGTTACTCGCATTAACAATTTCTCACTTCGACTGGTTAGGTAATTAATTCAAGACATTCTGAATACCGAGTAAGGTCATGAAAGGGAATTTTCATATTAAATGAATCCCTCATTATGTGTACTTATTTAATTTATCTACTCTATTATTAATGAATAATATACATGTAAAGAGGAAACAATGAGGTACTTGACACTTTATAAAATACCAAACATGATATAGGGTTATTTAACCTTGAATATATACCCAAAAACCTTATTACATGTATGAAATTCAGTGTGACCAAATTTTTTCAATAAAATGATAATTTTCTATAATCGTACATTGGGTTTTATTAAACCTGTAAATGGTTTGTCATTGCATTGGGGTTCCCTTAAGTAATTAAGTTAAATAAATGGGGTTGTTGAGTTAATATACAATCAATTAAATAAGATAATTTGAATAATGAGATTTTATAATCTAATCAGTTAATTGATGATGGAATCCTTTATTAGTAATTCAAAATATTGGACATGAGCCTTGATGCATGTGTTTTTAATTAAATTTCCATTTCTCCAAAGAGACTATATGAATTGTATATCTTGTTAATATATTAGAACAACTTATGGATTAAATTTAAGGAATGTCATTCAAAAACATGGATTTCTTATTAGAATTACCTGCATGATATTATATAATGTTATACTATTTATTGATTTGAATTCAATGGTTTAACCTTGTTAAACTAATGGAAAATTATCTAGAAAAATAAAGTGATGAATTTCATGGGTATTAATTGCCTTATTTTACTCGTTTGAATTCCATGCATAAACCTAAGGGATTTTCCCTGATTAATTGATATGGATTCTATGGGTTATCTCACTTTGGATTTCTTCAATTTCATATACTCATGAATTCTTTGTCCTGTCATCATGGATTCACCTAAAAAATAAAAAATAGAATATATTTTCCAAGTTTCTAGATTCATCTAGAGGTCCAAAGACCCAGTTTACCTAGTATTACCTCGATGGATCCGAAAAAATTCCATTTCCAAAATTACTAAGGTTATGATCCATGGTTTTGGTTAGAGTTCCTTATATAAATTAATATAATTACGGATTATTCATCATATTCTAATCCAGAGCTACATAATAATGATTGATTACTATAAGTTGGATCACTAGTTATACACATAGAATGAATTGGATTTTTGTATATATTTATATTTCTTCATTTCATAAGAATACCAAGCCTTTCAGCATAGAGTCACCTTTTTATTGTGAATTGATTTATGTTTTATATTAAATGGGTATTATGACCCCTTTAATAGGATACATGACCATATATGGCCATCTAAGGCTGATGTAGATGGAATTCCTTGGCCTATCTCCACATTTCATATTTCTTATTTATATACTACATATCATTATGTTGAATACCCATATACTAAAAATTCATTATTGGACATTGGTACTGGCCTACTAAGTTTCACTCACCCAAGATGATCCCATCTTTATAGATTAATAATTAGTCATTACCTCTTTGATATTAAATATCATTGGAGATTGATTGGCATGAGATAAGTGGGATGAGAATGTAATAAAACTACACATATGAGTTGGTTCTTGTTTTATTTATTTATTTTCAACTAGCATAAATTTTTCTTTATAATCAATTATATTCTTGAATACCATGCACAAATTCCATAATATCATTATGAATGATTGGTTTAATTGGAAACTACTTGAGTTATCACTTTATTATTATTTACCAATATTTCATTTAAATTAACTTTTGATGTATTTAATAAAAATCAAGATGATGTAGCCTTACTATACCACTAATTTACCCTAGCTGCTATTTGGTATCTTATAGTATATAGAAAGGCTTTCTAAGGTTTTTTGTACCTTTGTATTGGTTATATAAAAGAGAACTAGGTTTGGAAATCAAAAAATGGCATCAGATATACATTTTGCATTATCTTTTTATTTTTGAATTGTATATAAGATAAAAGGAATGTACTGGAACTTGGTAGATTTCTCATTTCTAGGAATGGACAATCTAATAATTGGGGGAATCCAAATTTCCATGCATGGGTCTCAATATTCTCAAATTCCATTATTATATATAATTTTATTTCACATTGAGTGATTTATCATCATTATTTTTGTAAATAATTTATGGTATTACTAATAGGGGTTGGTATGGAATGAGGGAATGTATTCAAGACTCATTTTAGGCATATAAGAACATGTTCCTTTAGTATTCATACTTATTTTCTTGTATTCAGTTATTCTGTAGTTACTTTCCTTTTATATATCTATCAAATATGGTTGGTTAAATGATGTTAACGAAATTACCTAAATAGATTTTACCACACATCTTGAGGATGTAATTATATTCAATCATCTAGAAATAAATTTAAGAAATTATACAGTATAAAAATTTTAATTCAATAAATAAAATGATATTCAATAAACTGTTATGGAATGGATTTTCTTTTATAATAAATCCAGCTGATTTCTAATCAATTCTAGTTAAATGATGTTCTAATTGAAAATTTTAAGACTTTTAAACTATAAAATTGTAATTTAAAACCATATAAATGAATCCTTGAATGCATGACTCTATCCTTGATGTCTTCTCCTTCCATCATATTTATATAGTAAACCACTTGAGGGACTATACTGAAATATCTTGTTCTAATTAAAATAAATTAAACACTAATGGGGTTCACATAAATGTACTTTTAATTGAAATGTAGAGGTAGTTTTCTCCATAAATTGGGAATGGAAACACATATATCTAAAACGAGGATGACATGAACCATCCCTCATAGGTCAATATTTTCTTCATGTGTATCATTAAATAACAATGTACAGTATATGTATTAAATGAAATTTGTTTTTTAAAGTGACACTTACAATATATGTGGTATTTCCCAATATATATTAACATTACCATTCTACTTTGTGAAATATTATGAAACCTTTTATTTGATATGGATCAGATAAAAAAATTCCACTCTTCTTTATACAAATAAACATTTGATGACTAAATAGTTGGATTAGTAAAAACCTGTTATATAATAATAGTTACAAACATTGTTGATTAATAAAAAATACACGATGATTAAAATAATGTGAACTAATGAATTTCCTTAAATAAAACATCATAAGTAAGATTTTTTAAAAGTTCATACTATGGGAGTAGTTTTAGAGTTTCCTAAAAAGTTGACTTGGATCGGAACATGGACATATCCCATGATATCAATTGGAATAATTTTCTCTTATAGTGTCTAGTTAACTGAATAATAATCGTAGATTTAGAGTTGATTCCTTATGTTATGTGAGGTTTTTTTATTGGTTTTAGTAGCATCTAGTGAGATAATAATCATTGTTGGATGATAAAATTGATATTTTAAAAATTGAATGTGTTTTCTGTATTCCATTTAAAATTTTTTACAGGTCTGGTGGTAAAATATAGAGACCCTTTTAGGCAATTTATATTAGTGTGTTGTTGTGTTATAAACCTCAAGGTTGGATCATGAGATGGGTTAAACAAGTCTTGTAAGATTACTCTAGTTATGTGATGTAGTTAGATGCATTGACCTTCACGATTGATGCATGATTGGTGCTTCTCATGTGACATAGTTGTGGATGATAATACTAAGTGATACCACCTTGTGTTCTGGATAGTGTTGAAGAGAATTTTCATTCTTATTCCTAACCCTAGTATATGTGGATGTGTTTTTAATACAGGTTGCATGTGTATATGAGTGGTTTTCCTTTTAAATACAATATTTAGGGTGATATTTGGTTTTAATAATGTATTTGATTCATGAATATGGTTATGTCTCTTGTGAGAGGGTGTTTAGGATGTTAATGGGTTGTATAAATGAAATTTTGAGTGAATGGTCAGTTTTCTGGTTATTTCTATTTGCATCAGGTTGGAAACACTTATACTACGAAGAAAATGATTTAGATTTTATAAGTCAATCATATGAAGATTATGAGCTCTGGTTCTTGGTGAGATTAGGTAGTATAGGAGAAACTATCCATCACCTAAGTTAGGAAAAAGTGGACTCAGATCATGGATAGATTATCATAAAGTGAAATTGAGTGTATGTTATAGGTGTATTCGTTCTATGGCTGGTTAAATGGGAAAACACCTAAGGTGTCAGTGCATGATTTCAATGATGGGGTTTAATGGATTATCAGTTGAGTGTCTAGCCCAATCAATTTTATACTTTTATTATTGTATATTAGTGTGATAAAGGATAGATTATTGAAGTACATAAAATACATTATGGGTTTTTATGTGATAATATCAACACAAGTTATGTTTCGTTCTGAACTTGAGTATTGAGGAATCTACCTGTTGTCTAAGGCGTCCTATTCATAGGCATTGTCAGTGGTTTAGGAAAAAAAATCCTATTTTGGATGAGATATGACTCATGAAAAAAATGGTATTAGCTATTTTAACTATTAGACAAAGAGTGTGATCTAGTATTGATTTAATGAATTAGTTTGGGGTGTACTGGTAAGTGCGATGCCTTCTGAGTTTTGGTAACAATGAGTAGTTGTTTCTTAGTCAAGGTATGATTAATTCAACATGTTATTACATGTACATATTTTTAATGTAATGGTGGAAATGTGAAGGTCTCTTAATTGATATAGGAAATGTGGTTTTGGTTCTAGGTGATGTGACAGTGCCATGGATTAGGAGGAGTGACAAGAATATGCTGATGGAAGGATTGGTTGGTGTCTGTGCTTAGAAATAGTATAAAGAAGATTAACAGTGGTGATCCACAATAATATTTTTAGGGAATCAAACTCATATTAAATTAATTTGGTGAGTATCTAGAATCATGTTTTATGAGTCACGAGTATTATGTGTTGATGGTTGGAATGGAACTATCCTATGAGTGTGTTTGGCCATGTAGAACCATTATGGTGGGCAATGAATGGAATATTGACTATCATGACCAGGAGGATGGACCGATTGAATGAAAATAAGTACACTCCTAAGGTGGGGTTCATTATGATAGATGTGGGAAGATAACCATACTATAGAAGGTTCGTTGGATTTCAAGATCGATCTTTTGATAGTAGGGATGAAACCAGATACTTATGCATGTGCGTTTCAATATACTATAGAATTATTTGAAAATGTTTGGGGTTGTTTCATTTTTATGTGGTTGGATGGTTTTAAACCAATATAATTTTCCCCTAATCTCATTATTAATCCTTAATATGTTCTTAGGATGACTACAAGATATATCAAAATATAATAGTGTCATGGTATATGTTCGGAAGAAATCCCTCAAGGTATTATTGAATCATTTTTGAGGTGATTGTGTTTTTTGACAAAGTGGACATCTATGTTGTGATTTTTGACAAAGCAAACCATGACGTACAAATATGTTGAAAAAGAGGATTTATTTGAGGAATGTTGAGTTTAAGGGACATGGTTAACAATTAATGTTTGATTCAAGAACATCGACAAAGGAATGGACGATCTGGAGGAGGTACAAAAAGAGCAGATACAAGGTGGGGCCATTTTCTAGTGTTTGCCATATTTTTGGGCCTGAAAATTGACAAATAGAGAAAAGTGGTTTTGGAAATGGGAATTGCATGATATTTTATTGAAGAAGAGTAAACTTGTGCGCCATATTTTTTTCAAGATCATAACACCAAAATATGGCAATGGGAAAAGGGGCACCCAAGTTTTATGGTTGGTCGCACAAGTGACTTGCGCGACAGAGAATTGTGCACCGAGACTTGTGCGCCGAGAAGAGAATTGTGCGCCATCACACAGGGTGTCCAAATGATTATATATAGAGGTCTAACCCTCCACATTTAGTGTGATTTCAACACTTAGAGAAAATCAGAACTCCCGTCGCGTAGGTGTGGTGGTCGCGCTAGTGGTGGTGTGGTCGCGCAAGTAGATGTTGTGCGCCAGTTTATTGTTGCACGAACAAAGTGGTTTGGGCGAGGAAGGAATACTGTTACCCAAGTTTTTAGTTGAAGAAGGGGGTATCTCACAAGTAGATCGGTGACACTTGAGTTTGAGGTTTTAAAGAGGCGCGACAGTTGGTGGTTTCACGCCAATACTTTTTTGGGCGTAAAAGGGTGTGTGTCACAAAAGTTTGGATTTGTAGAAGCTAGTGTCATGCAATTGGTTGAGGTGAACATGTGTGCCAGTTTTAACTTGTACGCTGAGACTTGCGCACTGTCTTGGAGAAGGGATCCAGGTATTGTTGAATAACGACAGTGATTCAGGACTACGTTAAAGCTGGAAGATTGCCCGATACCTTCGGTGCAAAGTGAGATTAATCTATGAGTGAAAGTTGGACTGCAACAGAGAATCTACATACAACAGAGGATGTATTCATTAGTGACAATGAAGAGAACTGCATGTCTATAAAATGTGAGTGGATCCTTTCTAGAGCAGTGATAAAAGGAAGAGAAAGAAGGTGATCCTCTCCACCGATAGTGATCCTTAGAGAGAGAAACAGGGAGGGACCCTTGGGAAAGCAGTGAGCTGACCCTATACATTGTAAATGAAATGAGTTTGGGATTAGAAGAGATCTATCCCAAACTTTTTAAATAGCAGTGTGCTTTTATTAGATTCAATACATCAGCACATAGCCGGTGTATGATCCTTGGGCATAGCCTAGTGAGGGTGAACAAAGTAAAAATCGCGGTGTCCTGTGCATGCTTTAGTTTTTGTTTATACATTGTTGTAGGAAAGAGAGAGAATAGAGTCTTACTTAACAATGAGACAAGATCAATAGGGGAAGTTGTTTTAATCTGTAATACCCTGATTGACCCCCCCTCTCAGGGTATCTAACCTAGTGGACCAAAAAGTATAGAGTATTAACTGTTCATCAGTGGAAAAGTTGAGTGTTCTTAGAACAGATTGGATGAGGGAGGTTTAGAAACATTCATTTCATGGGATTTGATATTGTTGGTTAATAAAAACAGTAGAATCATCCCTATGAAGATAGTATACATTGTCAGGGGAATTCTGGTATTTTCATAGGATATCTGGTATATTTGTTTTGTTCCTGGATGATGGAAACACATGTATTTTTTCATTAGAGTTCTAAATTTATAGTTGGTACTAGTGTTGAAGGGCATTCTCATTTATGTTTTCTTGTGGTATGATTATCATTAATGTTTGGGATTGTGTTGATTGGATCATTGGACCATTAGGATAAGTCTTCAATGAATATTTTATGATTTTGTGAGGAATTGGATTTTAGAATAATCCTTGTAAACTAACTACCATGGTGAGAAACACCATGATCTGGATATTTTTTGAATCAATACACATGAGATTCTTCATATAAATTGAATCCATGGAGTGTAGTATTGGTTCCCAATAATCATACATGATTCTTCTTTAGATAGAAAATAATCCTATTTTTCATGGGTTCTGCATATCAAATGTGCATCGGGAATTCAGGAGTGGAACATCACCCTTTGGAATCAAAGGGGGTAACTAACCGTGGTTGGGTGATGTAGTTAGAAATCCATCAAGAATTATCAGGGAAGATAAGTTATAATGTGGGTAGTGTTTAAGATCTTATTTATATATGGGTTATGTTTTCATAATCAATTTTGAGTTTTCAATCTGGTGGATAGGCCATTTTAAAAATTGAGCATCAAAATATAATTATGAAAGTGTATAATCTTGAGGGATTGTTTTGGTTGTGGTTTAAATTGAAGAGGTGTAATAGGTTATAAGATATACCTTGGAATCACCAAGAATATATTTCATGGTTTTATCAATTGAATTCTAGGTCACATGGATAGTGATAACTGTAAATCATATCCATGTGTCCTATTTTATTTTGAAATAGGGTTTGTTTAAACCATTTGAGAGGCTCCAGTGAACCAACCTATTTTTAGAGGTGTAGAGAGGGCTTCATGGTTGGAATAAGTTTTGTAAATAGTTATTTATTTCCATTTTTAGGCGAGATGTGTTTTATATAGTGATTAGAAATGGTTTAAGCCTAGTTTAAAAAACTGTGTGGCTAATCTTTGAACCTCATAAAAAATGTAAAAAATACAATTTTTCTACAACCCTTTAATGGTTTTAACAATTTTTTCTCACTCCATTTGATAGTATACTCATTAAAAAAACACCTTATACTTCCACCTTAATCAATGGGATATCTACATTATTTCATGGCTGAATCGAGTGTCTTCTCTTTTGATAAATAACTCTAGACGAGTCTATGAATCATTTTAACATTTTTTATTTTCATTCAATATTGAGTTTAATTATTCATTGTTTAGAAATTATGGTCTATTTTCATGATTTTTGTATCATTTATCACTTTTTTCTATGGTATGAAAAACCATAAGTCATTACTAGATGAGTAAAGATTCCAAAGCATGAGGAATATGGTCAATGTTTTTTCTCTTAATGTTTAGTCATTTTAAAATTCATATCGGCAGTCTGTCACTCCATAGTTGAGTTTTATCCATTTCTTTAAATTATATAAAATTTTCTTTCCATTATTCATGGAAATAGGTTAATTTTATCTCCCTTAATCACACCCTTGGTTGAATGAATCACCCGTATACTTAGTATAGTCTATTAGAGAATTTTCTTAACCATAAATCTATAAAACAATTGTTCAAATTTATGATACTCTTTAATATAATCTAATTACAAAATCTTTGGTAATTAATTCAACTCATTCTGTGGACCCCGTATTTCCATTTAAGTTTCTGGACCAATTAATCATGTTTCCCATGAGGTTTCCTTGATTAATTATTTAAACATAGTTTTTTTGAATAATATAAAATTAACTAGGTGACCATGAGATACATATCCCTTTATACTAAACCTGTCTTGACTTAGGGTGACATAAACTAGAATATAGACCTAGCAAACATATGTGTTTTATGAACTAGGGTTTGACCAATGTTAGTGAATAAACCGATATCTTCCTAAAATCAGCCATTGAGTTTTATTAAAACTAACAATGTGATGTTGATGCATTGAGATGAATTTATGTAAATATGTCAAGGTAATGGTATTGGTGAGTTATTACACCATTAAATAAATATAATAATTTGAGAAATTTTATTTTAAAATCCAATGGGTTCATGACTAATGGAACCCTTTGGGTGATATTTAAATGATTAGACTTGGGCCTTGATTCATGTTTTTATTAACTAAATTTCCCTCTTTACAAAATGAATACATTCCTTATTTCCTTGTTAATATATTGTATGAATTTATATTCTAAATGTATTTTTTTCATGGGTAATTCAATATTTATATATTGTAATTCCATTAATGATCCTGATGGATTTCAAGCAATTAATTTATATAAATTTAATGGGTTACCTTGTCAAAATAATGAAACACGATATGGATTAAAAGTGAGGATTTACATGGTTAATCCTAGTATTCCATGTTTCAATACTAATGATGAAAGTAACATAGTTACCATGATTCCTTAATGTGAATTCAATGGGGGTGTTCTATTTCAGATTTATTAGATGTATAATATTTTTGAATTCCTAGTCATGATATTAGGGTTTAACCTGGAAACACCATTTAAACTAGAATACTAGGAATGTGCTCTCAGATTTGGATTAAGGCCCTTAGAGCTAGTATTTCTTAGATTTACTCCATGGATCGAAATCAAGACATTTCCCAAAATTTCCTAGGAAAGTCTCCTTGGGTTCCATTGGATCCCCTTTTAAAATATTTATGGTTAAGGGTTTGTCAATCACATTCTTCTCAAGTGCTAGAAATAATGGCTTCATCACCATGGATTATATTTTTATTCCACAAAAATAATTACTAATTTTTTTCCATAGCTTCATATGGTTCTGTTTCGTTGGATTTCACAGAACTGCTCTAATTTATCATATTATTTTCATGTTCTTGGGCACTTGGGTTACATAACATGGGTCATATGATCCCCTTATTGGGTCCCATGATCAGGGAAATAGAACATTGGCCAAAAAAGGTGGCATTAATTTATACATATCAAATTTAATTATTTCTTATTTATATTTTTTAGACCATTATATTTAATATTCATAGACTAGAAATGTATTCGACAACGTAGGTGGTAGCCGACTAATTATCACTGACACCATATTCAGGCCACCACATGGTAATTGAAAAAATAATATGGTTTTGGTTTAGGAGATGGTTATTTCCACTTAATAATTACTTATCATGGGTTATGTGTTCGATCATGAACATTTAACGAGTTATATTCTTATTTATGTTTTCAATTACCACCCATTATGTTTGTTAATGACATATTTTTCAAGAGTGTTAGGGGACATTAGGGTTATTAGGGAGTTCAGGCCATGGAAAATGAAGAAATGAAAAATTTTATGTGGGGATAATGGTTGGTTATTGGTTAGTACTAATTGTGCTTCATAACATTGTCGCATGAAGGGGGTGGTGTGTGGCTAGTATACCATGAAAGGGGGGCAAGAAAATGCGGGGCCCAGGACAAAGAGAGAAACACAACCTATACAGAGTTTTAAAATATGTGTGACCTCCCCAGAAAACCATGAAAACTAGGTCCCATATTGGATAGAGGGTGCCTCATGGTTCATTAATAGTTAGGCCAACTGTGTGGAGAAACCCTGTCCCTAATTAATTGAGGGGAAAGTTCACATTTTTTTACATTGGGATATAATAAAACTTACATAAATTCCTACCCATATCAATATTCATTAGTGTTTTGATAAAATAAGGACTCCCTCCCCCTCTAGTGTCGATTCTCCAATAATACTATGTCACTTGAAGCATCATTACTGGAGAATCAAGCCTCTAGGTGAGTCTACCACTCCTATTCATTCTATTTTTTGGAAAAACCATGATTTGATGTTTATTCAATTTCTAAACCCCATAAACTATTTTTTAACTAGTAGTTTCTTAAGTTGGTAATTGATATGTATTTTGTATTTTATGAAGGTGCATTTTTGGATGAGTAATTATCAATGTACATAAGGATGGTTGTGAATGAGTTATATTCTATTGTATTTTTTATTCATGTATATGTGGTATTTAACTTTTTTATGTAGCACATTTATTTACATGCTAGAAAATGATAAATTGGGTGTCTAAATGAAGTATTAAACATTTAATAGACCTTTTGGGATCAATTATTGAAGAGTTTACTGGGGATACAGTCCCCCAATGACTGATCAACTACCTACTTCATGGGAATTTAGTTGAAAATGGTAAATTGGTGGTTTTATTAGATTAAACCAATTGAAATCATTTTTAACTTGCTACGTTGGAATAAATAAGTGTTTGAATTAACTTGAATATGTTAAATGTGTAATGTATAGTTAGATGGAAAATGTTATAAATTGTTTACGGTGGGTATGTTCATGTTTTTAAATGGTTAAGAAGCTTGTTTAATTTTTTTATGTCTAAATGATAAAATGGGTTCGTAATAGATTTTGGTTAATTGTAATGAAATTGTTGAACCATGAGAATTGTGATAAATGGAATATGTTCTACCCATTATGTATTAATTTTGTAAAAGTGTTCATTTTTGTTTAACCTTGAGATTTTTTTGTGGATAAATTTTCTATGGGTGTTGGTCATGGAAGTCCACATAGTCGTGAGGATGATGGTCATGGCGGTCCACATTAAGGGATGGTTCTTGGTCATGGTGAACTACACCTAGTTAAATATTTTTGTCATGGTAGAACAAATTAGTAACTGGTGTTGGTAATATGGGTCCACAATGAAGTAAAACATTTGTTATGGTGGTTCATTCTGAGAATGGGTGTTATTCAGGGTGTTTCACAACATTGTTGGGATACTAGGACTGATGGTCCATGTATAAAATTATATAACTCCAGGATAAATTTTACATGCTTCCAATATATGATGAAGAAGGATTCTTCTTTTGGTACTATATTGAAACCATGACCCCTTATTACTAATAGAAATCCGTTTCATTTACCTACTTTTCTATCTTTTTTCTATTGTTGTAACCACTCACTACTTTTGAAACCATTGGTACATGATAAAAACTTTGGTGTAAATTCTAGGATAATGGTAAAGGAATTATACTAGATAGATGAGATGGGATTAAAGAAGGAGAATGGATGAGGGAACTGGACATGGAATCAAGACGCATTTTGATATTTTTTAGTGTCTTGTATGGGTGTTCTACTAGAAACTCACACCACTACGAAATAACATGTTTATTTATATGGTTATGGGTATTTTCCTAATTGAGGATTTCAATATATAATGGATTGTAATTGATAATTATTACATGGTTATTATTTATTTTGTTTTGGTCTATTTTATTACTCTTCTAATGAGGGTATTTCCTCCCCAGATATCTCATTATACCAATTACTATTAGTTTTTAACCACTAGAATATTAATAGGTGAAAAAAAATTCTATATAGGGATCCCGTGTGGGGAACCGATTATAGTGAATTTCTAGAAAATATGTAACACTAGGGCATGACATGGAACAAATTTACAAATAATGTACTCGGACTACGTAAAGGGGTTGGCCCTTCTTTTCTATTTATTTATTTTTTCCTAGCCATGATATGATCATATCAAATTATTTATAAATGAATGCCTCGTACATGTATAATGACACCATTCCATGTGGTTGAATTAATTTGAAACTTTTTGGGTTTCCAGATTATTATTGACACTATATTGTTCATTTTAGTTATTTTCCATAATATTTAGTACTGGTCCTAAGGGGTTAATCTCCCCATCATACAACCAATTGACTGTAACTACTAGTCAGTAGCCTCTTACATATGGTGAATCCCACTTTATGTCATGTGGCCCAATTTTTAGATACTTATGAGTGTACCTATTTGGGGATTTTATAATGAGACCCATCTAAGATGTATTTATCACACCTTAAATTGGTACTTGGGTGCATGTGAAATCATTAAATATTCATTCATGTTGATAACATGACATGTAGTAGATCAGGTTGGAGTAGCTCAATAACATTTGTAGACATGTATGTGGGTCCCTACAATTGTATTAGAGAAAGTGTGTATGAATTATATTTTTATTTTATTGGGTTAGTTTATTTGGATAATAATGTTTGTATTAATGTACTGTGTTTGAACAAAATTTATTATAGTAATGTGTTTCAGATCATCCCTATGTGTTATTACTCCTTACACATTTATCTACCACACATACAGGATGATCTTCTAACAATGTATCAGACTAAACCTTGATTTCCTCATTAATAATAACATGATGAGGGTAGGGACAATATCAATAAAGTTGTGATACATGGAATAAGTCCAGTAAATTCTCAAAATACTATAGAAAATAAAATTCATAATCTATTTTACTAATGGTCTCCATAATTTCAAATGGACCCATGTAAATGGATTCCAATTTACCTTGAAATAAATATTGAAAATGCATCGTTCTTGGACACACGTATAGAAACTCCCTGTAACAGATGTCAAACTCTAATGGAAAGTGATAACATTCCATATAAGACCTCAACACTCACTGAAAATTCACAAAATAATTCAAGATTAAATTTTATGTTGTCCAAGGTCTTTTTAATGAGAATCTACATGATAACTACTAACTCCTTGAACTATATCAAAAAAATTGTAATCTAATGGAATTCTATATAAATCAAAAAAATACTACCATTTGAATTAAAGCGTATTCACTATTGTAATAGGTGAGTAATTTATGTACTATATAGATTTACCATAAACCTATAAAATACAAGACACATATTGGAATCATGTCTTCTAGTATACGAATGACAATTTTATACAATTCCTCTATATATGGATGATAAGTGGTGTTTATATGCAACTACATTCCAAGAACCATATATAATACTCTCCAAATGTATGATTTAAAGTGGGTATACATATCTAAGATGATACTATATGAAACCCCAAGTATATATATTGTAATATATATATATATATTTTAAAAATATCATCAACTATAAACTTCCCTTAGATCTATAAGAAATTTATAACCTTAGATAACTAATCGACAATAACCCATTGAATCGACCTGAAATTTTGAATAAATTTTGTTTCCGAACTTTGTGTGTTATTTTATTTTATTCTCAACAAAACTATTTCATTTAGTAAAATGAGTATAATTAAAATAAGACTGTTGGAAATAAATTTTATGATTATTGTCTATAAATACAAGTGATATTGATTAATTAATATAGAAAGAAGATTCAATTTCCCCATCCAGTAGTCTCAGGATGATCGAAGCCCATCTGACGGAACTCGGGATGGAGGTAGCACCTTTGGGCTTTGCTCTGGACCAAACCCAAGACGAAATTCATCGTGTGAAGCTGGAATAGAATCGCCTTCGTGAGAAATTCAAGCTGATAGAAATCACTACTCGGGCAATGTTGGCCGAGCTGCCCCAAGATTCTATCTCCCTAGCAGACCTTACTCTTAGGTCCTATGCTGGTGTTATAAGAGGTTATGTAACGAGACCGTAACTGCCTTGTGTAATCATTTGATTTAAATTAAAATTGTGATTACTTTTTATGATGATGTTTGTGAATTTTCAAATGCTCGGATAAATATAGTTTGCATATTATTGATGAATTTTAGAAAATGGATATTTTAAAAATATTTATGTAAACCTTAAATAATTAAAAGTGTGTAATGACTTTCAAAAAATGGTCTTCTACAGTTGTGTTCAGTATGAAATTTAGTGTCTAATAAGATCAAATTAATTTTTTATGAATAGTAAATTAGGAATAGTGATTTTACTCTTAGGATTAGTAATGTGATCAAATGGATTAGTAATCTCACTTAAAGAAGGTATTGATATAATTTAGGCACCTTGATTAAGTAATGTGATTCAATAAAATAGGTAAACAACTATTTCAAAAATTATTAGTCAAGTATTAGTTTTTTTCGGTTG
Source organism: Viscum album (assembly GCA_963277665.1). Taxonomy (NCBI): domain Eukaryota; kingdom Viridiplantae; phylum Streptophyta; class Magnoliopsida; order Santalales; family Viscaceae; genus Viscum; species Viscum album. The sequence continues at coordinate 1,642,224,446 of OY728131.1, read as the reverse complement.
AATAGTGTTTATAAATAAAAATTTAATTAAAATTGTTTGGAAAATTATTTTTGTAAAATAGAGTTCACTTTTGAATTCAGAGCATCGATATTATGTTAAGGTAATATTTGGGGATTTTTCTGGAAAAAATGAATTTTTGGAGAATATTGTTTTTTATTTAAAAATTAAATTAAAAATATTTATAAAATCATTTTCATAAAATTGTGTTTCTTTTTGAAATCAGAGCATTGATATTTTGTTATGTCTAAATTTTGGGTTTTTTTGAGAAAGTTGAATTTTCGGTGAATAGTTAAAATACAGTTTTTGAGTTTTGGGTGTTTAATTACATCATTAAGGTTGTAATAATTATGCAATAATTATGGTTGACTTATGAATAGTAATATAAGGTATGAGGTGTCCCATGTGGCCAATTCCATGGGCAAATACCATGGGCAATCCAATGGTTTTTCCAATACCACCAATGAGGTGTCCCATGGCCATTATTGCATTGTCCCCTCAATTTCCCCATAAATACCAAGAATTTCCCTCATTCATTTAATTTCCAAATCCTCCCCAACGAAGTTCTGGTCTCGTTACCTCCCTAGGAGTCCTCCCAAGGTGCCGTCAAGCCTCTCAAGGTTCCAACCTTCTTTCTTTTGAAGTTACTCTTTTGTAAGGGATCCTACCTCTCTCGTTCTTTTCATGTATTCTCCTTTATGTCATTTATTTTAAGCTCCATGTTCTTATGTTGGGGATGTTATTTTATATTCATCATACTATCATTTTTATTTTCATTTTATTAGGGACCCCCTCTTTCTCTCATAAATTCATTTTAAGAATGTTTAAGTGGCGCCGTTAGGCTGCCGAATTTTTGTAAGTGATTCTTTCACCCTTCTCATTTTCACCTTCTATTTTCATGTAAAGTCTTTCATGTTCCTTTTTATTAATTTGGGATATGATCTCTATATCCATAATTGTGTTATTTTATGTCCATATTATGAGATACCCAATTTTATCTCATCAATTCATTTTTTGATGTTTTAAGTGACGCTGTTAGGCTGTCGAATTTTCATAAGAGAAATCTTATTTTTGTCTTCCTTCCATGTTTTTCATTTCATATGGTATTTCTTTCAAATTTTATTTCCATGTTATTTTATCCTTTATATTCAGTCCCTATACTGTTTTATGTATCATTTATGAGTGGGGGAACCATTTCTTCTCTCTTTTCAATACTTTCTAAAACCTTGTAACATAGCTATTATGCTGCAGAATTTTTGTCTCAAAATGTCTCTATCTTTTTGTTGAATTATTTTGTTTTATTAAGTGAATACTCAAAGATCTTTCTTCTATATGATTATAAAAATATATATCAAAATGTTCTATTTTAAATTCTTGTATTTACATATCTGAGACTCACTTTCCTTTTCCATGGGTTTAAATTGACATAAAGATATCGTCTTTAAAACAGTTTTTAAAATGTTATGACTATGAAATGAAAACCATTTATTTTTTGATATATGGGTTATTAATAAAATGATTTATGATGATATATGTTTCTCACATGAAATTAAAGACATATTAAGGATGCACCCCTATAGCACTCCAGGCATTGGGTAATGATGTAATCTCTAGGGATTACAATTTTAACGATACCTTGGTGAATAACCTTGGTAATTTTTTAATGACACCATGGGGATGGACCTTGGTGATATATTCATTATTTTCTAATTTAAATGTTGTAGCCACATCTTCAAGTTATGAAACAGATTAATTTTATTATAATATTCCTCAATATATCTTTCTCTTTCCTTAAAGTAATTTATCATGACTTTATTGATATATCTCAAGTTCACATGTAAAATGATTCCCTTGTTTACCTTACTGGGCCTTCTGCTCATCCTTTTCTTTGATGTATGTTCCCGGGTTATGAGATGAAGTAATGAACTTATTATGAACAAATGAAGAATCATTTCAAGTGTTTAAGAAGATTTTTTTATGTTGCCATGTATTATGTTCCTGGTTTCCAAGACAGTAAACTTTAAAGATCCTCAGTTTTGTATAATGTAATGAATGTTTATGTGATGATAAGTCAGGATTCCATAGTTGGTATCAAAGGATAGATTAGTTATTTATGGACATTAGGATATGAAAACATTAGGAAGAACTATATAGAAAAGTTTAAATTTAATAAATCATCTTGGTATTTTGGTGAGTATTGAGTAAGTGGTTTATCAAGAAAATACATATATTTCTGGATATTAGCAGGTAGAGGTGGCTCTTGCACAGATGTACATAGGGGTAAAACCCAAAAACACCCCTTTGAGCATGACTTGAATGTGAACTGGTACACGACAATGGGCCTTGCTGCACTCTTGGTTACGACACTCCCGGGGGATATGTTTAGTTAATCACAATATTTTTATGAATCCTTATGAAGGAATTATAAAAAAAATGTAATTTGTCTAAGCATGAAGTTTTAAGACAAGAAATACATTTTAGTTAAAAGATTCGTAAATGAAATAAGTTTCTCAAGAAGGATTTATTCTTTTAGAAAATTTCCCCATCGTTTAGGAATACGTTGAAGTATTTCATGAGGAGTTACCTGAACCATCCCTAGAAAGAGAGGTAGAGTTATCCATTGAACTCATACCTGGATCTCATCCGATGTCAAATACCACCTATATGATGGAAAATGTAGAGCTAGAGGAATTAAAGAAACAACTTTGAGATCTTTTGGAGAATGTTTTTATCCGACCATGTGTGTCTCTATGGGGAGTATCGGTTCTCCTTGTGAAGAAGAAGGATGGATCGATGCAGCTATGCATTGATTATAGAGAACTAAATGGCATCACAGTGAAAAACAAATACTACCTTCCAAGAATTGATGAATTATTTTACCAACTTCATGGGACTCAATTCTTCCCTAAGATTGATCTTCGTTCTGGTTATCATCAATTGAGGATGAAGAATGTTGATATTCCAAAAACTACCTTCCAATCAAGACATGGGAATTATGAGTTTTTATGCCCTTCAGACTGATTAATACACCTGCTATTTTTATGGATCAAGAATAAGTTGATTTTGGAAAATTATGTTTTATCAAATGGATATCCTTTTTATAGGAAAATGATTTGGTGATTAAATGATAATGGTTATTTTGGACCATGTTTTCTGTTTTGGAGTACTATATTCCTAAGGGAAATAAAATACTACAGGATTTAAATGGGTGAGGAATGGTTGAATTTTTTTGTAAGAATTTATGTGTTTATTGTGGACATATGGTGATTTGGGTTATTTCTAGAAAATGATGAACCTAGCATAGAGAATATATGAATAGGTTAATTACACTTTAGTATGAGACATTAATAGTAGTCGATGTTATTTGGAGATAAATGTTATGATTTATTGGGGGAGACTATGTGATTAAATCCTTATGTGTTTCGGGTTCCAATCATAGTTTGTATTATTCTGATGAATTTTAATGATGGCTGTGTATTGAATGGTCTTTTTGGAACTTTGGGTACTTTTGTTGAATTTTGGAGATTAATAGTCATATTTCTTTTTATAAAGGATTATCCTTTTTGGGGATTATATGATCCCATACTAACCTTTTTAGTTTTTTTTTGATGGCTAAAGACAAGGAAAAAATATAGTTATTCTTTTGTGGATTATGTGATTCTCTAGAGGATGATTCTTGTGCTTTTGTTGAGACCACGTCTTTTTTAATACCCATTGTTTGGAGAAAAGATTAGTCTTGGGGGAAACTTTTTAAGGGATGAAACTATACTTGAAGGTAAATATATTTACTTATGTTTTCATTATATAGAGTAAATAAAGTCCTCAAAATTATGAAATGGAAAGTGAAACAAACACGTTGTTGGTTTAAGTTTCATACTGGGTAATCAAAGACAGTTTAACACATCATATGTTTTTGATCTTCTTATGGTTAATTTTCTCCTAATCATGTTTTCTATCACTCTCCATCAGAACTTGACTCTTTGTTTTCACTTCCATATCCATGTTTTCCTACATGGAATCCTAGTATGTGTTAACTCGGGTGACATTTTTTACTTCCCTTTCATTCTTTTAGAGTAATATTTTTTCTGAATATTTTCTGATGTGGGACATTCAACGAAATTTCCAATCCCAATTTTAAAATTTCTAGGATGCAATTTCTTAAGTGGAAAAGATTGTAAGGTCCCAAAATTTTGAATTTTTTTTTCTTAACTTTGTGTGTTATTTTATTTTATACTCAACAAAACTATTTCATTTAATAAAATGATTATAATTAAAATAATATCGTTGGAAACTATATTTTATGATTATTGTCTATAAATACAAGTGATCTTGATTAATTAATATAGAAAGAAGGTTCAATGGCCCCATCCAGTAGTATCAGGCTGATCGAAGCCCATCTAACGGAACTTAGGAAGGAGGTAGCACCTTTGGGATTTGCTCTGGACCAAACCCATGCCGAAGTTCATCGTGTGAAGCTAGAACGTAATCGCCTTCACGAGAAGTTCAAGCTAATAGAAATCACTACTCAGGCAATGTTGGCTGAGCCGCCCCAAGATTCTATCACCCTAGCACACCTTACTCTTAGGTCATATACTGGTGTTATAAGGGGTTATGCAACGAGACCGTAACTTCCTTGTGTACTCCTCTGATTTAAATAAAAATTCTGATTTATTCTTATGATGAAGATTGTGAATTTTCAAATGTCCGGATAAATATAGTTTTCATATTAATGATGAATTTTAGAAAAAGGATATTTTAAAAATATTTATGTAAACCAAACATAATTAAAAATGTGTAATGATTTTCAAAACATGGTCTTCTACAGCTGCGTTCAGTATGAAATTTAAATTCTAATATAATCAACTTAATTTTTTAGGAATAGTAAATTATGAATAGTGATTTTATGCTTAGGATTTTTAATATGACCAAATGTATTAGTAATCTCATTTATGGAAAGTATTAATATAATTTAGGTACCATGATTAAGTAATGTGATTCAATCAAATAGGTAAACAACTGTTTCTGAAATTATTAGTCAAGTATTATTTTACTTCTGGTGAATAGTGTTTTTTAATTAATGATTAGATAAAATATGTTTAAAAAATTATTTTTATAAAATGGAGTTCACTTTTGTATTCAGAACTTCGATATTATGTTAAGGTAATTTTTCGGGATTTTTCTAAACAAATGAATTTTCAGTGAATAGTGTTTTTTATTTAAAATTTAAATTAAAAATATTTATAAAAATATTTTCATAAAATGGAGTTCATTTTTGAAATCAAAGCATCGATATTTGGTTAAGATGAAATTTTGGGTTTTTTGAGAATGTTGAATTTTCGGTGAATAGTGAAAATACAGTTTTTGAGTTTCGGGTGTTTAATGACATCATTAAGGATGCAATAATTATACAATAATTCTGGTCGACTTATGAATAGTAATATATTGTATGAGGTGTCCCAATTGACCAATACCATGGGCAAATACATTGGGAAAGCCCATGGGTTTCCCAATACCACCAATGAGGTGTCCCTTTGCATTAACGCCTTGTCCTTCACTTTCCCTATAAATACCAAGACTTTCACTCATTAATTAAATTTCCAAATCCTCCCTAATGATGCTCTGGTCTCTTTACATCCTTTAGATTCCTCCCTAGGTTCCCTCAAGCCTCTGAAGGTCCGGAAATTCATGCTTTTGAGGTTACTCTTTTGTAAGGGATCCTAAATCTCTCGTTCTTTTCATGTATTCTTCTTTATGTCATTTATTTTAAGCTTCATGTACTTATGTTGGGGATGTTATTTTATATTAATCCTAATGTCCTTTTCATGTTAATTTTATTTGATACCTCCCTTTCTCTCATCAATTCATTTTAATAATGTTTAAGTGGCGCCGTTAGGCTGCCGAATTTTTGTAAGGGATTCTTTTACCCTTCTCATTTTCATGTTCTATTTTCATGTCAAGTCTTTCAAGTTCCTTTTTACTAATTTGTGGAATGATATCTATATCCATAATAATATTATTTTATGTACTTATTATGAGATACCCTATTTTATCTCATCAATTCATTTTGAGGTTTTATGTGACGTCGTTAGGCTGCCGAATTTTCATAAGAGAAATCTTATTTTTTTCTTCCTTCCATGTTTTTCATTTCATATGGTATGTCATTAAAATTTCATTACCATGTTTATGTATACTTTATATTCAGTCTCTATACTATTTTATAGACCATTTATTATTGGGTGACCCATGTCTTCTCTCTTCTAAATATTTTCTGAAACCCCGTAACATAGCCGTTATGCTACAAAATTTTCGTCTCAAAATGCCCCTCTCTTTTTCTCGAATTATTTTGTTTTATTAAGTGAAAACTCAAAGATCTTTATTATATAGGGGTATTCACATATATATCAAAATGTTCTATTTTAAATAATGGGATTTACATGCATTATACCCACTTTCCTTTTCCGTGGGTTCAAATTGACATAAAGATCTCATCTTTAAAGCTGTTTTTAAAATGTTATGACTATGAAATGAAACCCATTTATTTTATGATATATGAGTTATTTATGAAATTATTAATGATGATATATGTTTCTCATAGGAAATTAAATACCTATTAAGGGTGTGCCATTATAGCACTCCAATTCATTGGGTAATGATGTGATCTCTATGGATTACAATTTTCACGATACCATGGTGAATAAACTTGGTAATTTTTTTAAATGACACCTTGGGGATGGACCTTGGTGATATGTTCATGATTGTCTAAGTTAATTGTTGTATCCAAATCTTAATGTTATGAAACACATTATTTTTATTATTATATGCCTCATGATATCTTTATCATGCCTTAAAGTTATTTATCATTCATTTATTGATGTATCTCAAGTTCACATGTAAAATGATTCCCTTGTTTCCCTTATTGGGGCTTATGCTCACCCTTTCCTTTGAAGTATGTTCCCAGGTTATGAGATAGTGTAATGAACTTAGGGTGAAAATTGAATAATCCTTTCAAGTGATTAAGAATAATTTCCTTCATGTTTTCATGTATTAAGTTCCTAGTTTCCAAGACACTAAACTTTAAAGGTCTTCGGTTTTGTATAATGTAATGAAAGTTTGTGTGATAAAAAGGAGGGATGCCATAACCATGTTTCATAACTAATTATGGTGTCCTAAAAAATTTAATTATGAAGTACATTGTTACAATATTCAACATTACATGGTAATGGGTAGTGACTGATGAAGGCTAGAAGGATGGCGTTTTTAGCCTTTACATGCTGGCAGGTAGATCACTGCATAATGAATCCAAAAATACCCCTCTTTATCTAGGATCACAAATACAAATTTCATATATCATGTTATATCTTGGGGATTTGTATATGAACATCCCACCTCTTGGAATGGTAGAACCTTATCATCTCCTTACATATTATTATAAAGACTACATAGTAACCTTAGAAATATAGAATCTCATCATCATAAAATAAACAATATGGTGGTTTCTATCAACAATATATGCTTTCCCACATTATAGGATAGTCTGAATAAGATAGCTAGATCCCTTTCACCAACCTAAGGATTGAGGATGTAATGGTTGATGACATAAGGGTCACTCAACCCTAGTAATCCTAACATTATACTACAAGTGGGTAATGAGGTCCATATTCAACCACTCATTTTTTCTTCCTTCTCCCTCTATGATTGATTATTCCTAATTATTATATCAAAAAAATCCCCTTCCCGAGGGTATATTGTATCATGAAATAAAATAAAAATAGGTATTCAACCCAAATTTACATTTTAACATTCATGTCATGCAATGTGAAAATATATTTCAATATCTTGTGGTCAATTTACACTACAAAGATCTCACCCAGATGATAATTTTTACAAAATCTCAGGCCGTAAAAATTCACAACTAATTCTACCTCTCTATTAGGGTAGTTCAACTCATCTATCCTCAACTATCCAAACATGTACTATACAATGTTTCCATCTTGTATTAGGACTACTCTGATTCCAACTACGGATGAATTACACTACATTGAATATTACTAACTTTACTCAGGTAAGTACAAAATTATTTCACTAATGAATCTCCCTATTCACACACATAAGGTCCCCTCACCTAATTCTATCCCAAGGAGTGCTTCTCCCTTATTGTTTAGGCCCATAGTCATCATAATTAAGAATGAAAATTTATGTATGAATCTTCGATCCAATATGGCCTATCCGAAAAATATATACTTCTTAAAATTATTGTTGGGAATATCATAATAAATTGGGACCCCTTTCTTATTAAGGTCAACTAATATTTCATCACATATTTTCACATACCCTTGTAGGCATAATAGATATATCCAATAGATACACATAGAGATATTCAAATAAAATCAATAATATCTAATTATAATCATTAAAATATAAAAATATCAAGATGACTTTTCCCCCACCATGGACTAAAAAAATGTTTTCGAACAGACATGTCTATAAAAACTCCAAATATGGATGGAATACCAAATTCATTGGTGACATAAAAATAGTTGAATTATTTTTTAACTCAAACAACATCATGGGATACTCATACAAACCATGTTTAATCCTAAATTTCATTCAAATAAATCTGAAGTTTTAAACAAAAACTATAGGTAGATTGATCATAATTAAATATTATAATCACTATAAATTCTCTTAATTATTAAAATAAATTGTCAATATAGGAAAATGAATATCTATTCTAGGTCATCACATAATTAAGAATATAATAATACACACATAATATCAATGTACCCTTTACCTTCATGGATAATATTATGGGATGTCACCAGGTGAACATACTTGTGCATATAAACTCCTTTGACTCTATGTACGTTGACTATGTCTAAAATTACTTATGTTATAAAGGTTAAATCAAGTAAAAGTGAACAGATATATGCTCGATAGCTGAAAAAATATCTATCATGAACATAGACTATAACTCGGATCATAATCCAATGAAATAAGCATGAAATATATCATTGAACTAGTCAAAAAATAGGAAATACCACTTAATGAATTCCCTCATCATCCAAGACCAGACAAAAAACTGTGGCCATAATCCCACTACGCTAAGGATGGTATTTTCCTATACAATGTGTTTACATGTCACATTCCTTATCATAAACATGAATGTATCTGTCATTTACTGTAAATGAATACTGTCAATGATAGTAGTCAATATGAGATCGATATTGGGTTAGGAAATCTATTAGGAATATCACATAAAAACTATTCATCTCTATTATAGTGTAATCTAAAATGAATTTACATCTTCCAACCACTAAACTACATTCCTAACACCTATTAATAAAATCATATTATTTTCTCAAAGATGTATCAATCAGCATCCCCACATATAAATAATCTATGAACATCCATAATCTATAAATTAATTGATCATAGATAATGTAATGTCATTATCAAATGCTTAATAATAATGAATATGATGTAAATGAAAAAAAATCATGCATTACAAACTAAATTGTCCAGAATCTTGATTGGTTGGAGTTGGCTCAATTAAATGTTATTAGCTTGATCCTTGGCCAAGAACCCATGTCTGACTCCCTTTAAGTCTACTTCCCAACAGGTGTAGATTCACCTTCCCCATACTAACCATCAACCACTTCATTAAAATGAATGGTGGAACACTAACTACATGTCTATAGTAGTATACTTGATCATGTTATTGAAACATGTGTTCGTCCAAATCCCATTCCACAAGTTAACTTTTGATGGATCCTATAATGAAATTATAGGTTACTAATCCTCTTGTATAAACGATACTCAACTAGTAAATAGTCTAACTATATGAGAACCTGGAAATTGACTCCACACTTATGTAACTCTACTAATCTTCCACACCAAGGAGGAAGTAATAACAAACCATTATAGCTACTCTACCCATCCCCACTCTAGCATTAACCATAAAATATTTCTTCCTTCTTATCATGGACTTGTTATCATTTACCTTGGTAGGATCCTTCCACTTAATCTTATTCACTAATTTATGTCCTTACACATGTTGATGGAATTATTCAACACATATCAATAAATTATATGGGGAAGAAATTCACCAAGCTCTACATAGTGTGCCTCAATCATTTCTCAAAAAACATAACCCTAAACTCTAGATATCCCTCCAACATCGGATAAAATCATTGACAATATGTTAAGTGTATACCATACCCAAAATATTTCGACCACCCTGGTTTGGATTAATAAACACTTAGTCTATATTACCTCTCAAAATATTTGGTAATAATTGATCATAAAACTATTTCTGAATATACATCTAGTATAATACAATATGTTTGTACACTTGGTGTGGAATGTATTACCAATGATGGGATAATTCTAATAACATATAAACTACCAACTTCATCCTCTAATATAGGGTTATCTCAAAGATTACACATATAGAATAAATTTCCTCACGTTCTAGGTATCTTGGGGGAAAACATCACCCATGAGAAATAGTGGGTACTCACATGGACCTCTCAGATCAACTGGGACATTGAATATGTATCATAGGGAGTTTATATGAATATTTTATTCATTACTAAAAAAATTATTTTATAAATGTAGTCATACATCATTCATCCTTTCACCACATGAGGCTTTGGACCAAATAATGATGGGGAATGTTCACCCCTTACCTCATGGGAGTTTATTAGAGATCAAAATGGGTGTGTTTCTATATGATACCAAAAACATGCCTCATAACACACTTCCATTACTATTTTAATATTGCAGTTTATAAGGAAAACAATAATAGGCATAGAGTGACGTTATCCTTCACACCACAAAACATAGATATATCACAACTTTGTTTCTCTTTTCTATCAATTTCTATCCATAATCCAGTTTTGTATATATACATAATATCCATATAATTTTATTTACTTTGTCCATATTATCAAATATGGGGCTCGATTAAATAAAATATCATTCATAAGTTATGGAATTAATCAAATTATTAGTTTATAATGAAAATTTATTCAACTGATACCATATGGTAAATAGGATAATTTATAATTAGTGACTATAATAAAAAATATGATGAATAATTTTGAATAAATTTCATCATAAATTTATGTGGAAAAAAATTTAATATTGTTGTTTACAGTTTAAATAATCATCTTTTATTTGAAAATCATGTTACAAAGAATAAGTAAAAAATTCTCTATAAATCTTATATTCCCATCATAATGAATTATTTTATAATTTGTTCCACATTAGGATAGGATTATGAATTCTATAAATCACATATCAAAATTAATGTGAATAATAGTAGGTGAGGTAACCAAACAATAAAAATGAACCCAACAACAAAAATCCCATCGTCAGTTACTTGACCTACCCTCATTCGTGGGTTAGATATAATTTGGAAATAAATTATTTTGATGTTATGAAAAAATTTAATCTATTTTTTATAATGAATATATAATAATACCAAATAATAGAGTCAAGTAATTTTTTTCACTCTGAAACAACCCCAAATCAACTCACTCCATTATAACATGACCGAGTTTCTACGTTACATCAGGTATACATGCATATATGCTAGAGTTTATCAACTATTATCAAGTGTCTACTAATATCATTGGGATACTATTTCTCATGGATCAAATTACCTTAAATAATAGAAAAATCCATGATAATAATGATCAACTAGGTAGCCATTGAAATTCCAAAGAATATTAAATACAACTTTGAAAGGGGTTAAATTGGTGATTTTTTAATTTCTTTTAACATGAATAACATTTTTGATTTTAATTCCTCATAAAATTATTTCTCACCCTAACAATATGAAAAATTATGGAATTTAAATTCATTGAACACTATATTTTTATACATTTTAATCAAAATGTGGGTATATAGAATTTATTTAGTTTGCCTTCATCCAAGGAAAAAAATATTCACTATATGATACAAGTAAATATAGATGGTATATATCTATAAAATACCTTACTATCTCTTAAAAAGATCATATAATGGCTCATACGAGTTCACGTGGTAATAAATATATAACAATAAAGAACACTTAGACTTCTACCCACATCTATAAAAAAGGATTACCTTTTTAAATGGTAATATGATGATTTAAATATAAAATTCCTAATGAAATCAATTATTATACATAGTCATACAAAAATAAAACTATAAAAACTTTATCATCCATCCAATTAACATGGAAATATTCTATAATTTAATTTTTATCTTTGTTTCTCTAAAATCATATAGATAATAATATCTTCTTCTTTGAACACATAGATCTTATGGAACATATAGGTTGGTCTCTCTGTAATTTTCTCCTATAAAAATTTTATCATCATGGTTTGAATGATAATTACCATTATATAACCAATATTACTCCTATAAAAACATGCTTTAAGATTTTTTTCATACTGAATTAAAAAACTATTAATTTCTTTTAAATATTTAAAGAATAGTGATTTGATTCTTTATAAAACTCCCCAAAATATGAGCATCAAATATATTCAAGGATTCCAAAATTTTTGGGTAGAATAATGAATTAAATATCATTAATTTTCATCTTGAACACCGATATCAACATTGTATCATTTAATTCCACTTAACCTAAATATTAATATAAATAGATAGACGCATGTTCATGTTTTAGTTATTCAACATCTAATATTTATAGAATAAAATTCACACTACCTTCATATTTGGTTTTATATTTTTCCCATAACATTCAAATCATGCATCCTTTGAATTATTTAAACATGGTCTGTTAATCCACCTAATCATGTGATATTATTAGTATATTACATAAATAAATTGTTCATACAATATATGTAAGAACCCATGTTTTCATAAATGTATGAGTAAATTGTTTTTTGTTTATATTCCATTTTTGGACCTTATAATGATCCCAAATGTAGTAAAACAGTTAACCAAGGATTTTAGTGCTTCTTTAGTGCTCGAAACCCTAGATTTTTGGAAAACAGACTGGGTGGCATGATTATCATAAAAAATACCACCAAACCACCATAATTTCTCTAATAGTGCAGGGCATTTCGAAATAGAGCAGGGGTACATACTGTTTTTATGAAACTGGGAAAGCCTAAGGGAAATCTTGTGTGTTTAATAAGGGTTATGGGACTCTACCTTCCACACAGATTATGCATGGTTAGTGAAATCATGTTCCTAGAACATGAGGGGTCCGTCCATCGGCAGTGGAGTGGCACAAAGTTGCAGAAATTTTCCCCACCCACATATCCAAACCATGCACCCCTTCCGGGACGAGTGAAATCAAAATTTTTCCTTAAATTTTTTAATATATGACCATCCTTTTCCCTTATTCAGTTACCACTATTGAACAACTTTCCCTTATCCAGTGAGATATTATTATATCCAACTTGGGATCTACATTGATCCTTAATCAGACTCTAATGAATTCTTTTTTGGAAGTGTCAGATCTGCATCAGTATGCTCTTCAATCCTATTTCTTCCTTTCATGGTTTCTCATTCTATTCTCTGCGATGTTTTTGTGTGATATCATCTACCCAATTTTTAGGGTGGTGGTTCCTTCTTCATTTTTCATCCAAAAAACATCAAATATGAATTTGATATTGGAAAAATAGTCATTTAACTCCCTAAAGTAGGTGGTTTAGTTTTTTATATTCAATGTTGAGTTATTTTGATAGATTCTCCATTTTACAGCACATCAGACACATCAGAAACTATCAAATGATTATTTAAAAAAATTATTTTCAATTTTAAATAAATATATGAATGATATTATACTTCCGAGGAAAAATTCCATGTTGTTTGAAATTTTCAACATTAACTATAGCCACCCCTTGGGTGTTCCAACTTCATTTTCATTCAATGAAAATGGTTAAATTACCAGAAAAACTTCTAAGGGCTCTCCTTGGATGGTTAATCGATTTTCCAATTCATATACATGTGTTAGTTGACCAAAGCAACTCTTATGTGCTTATTTAATTGTAAACATGATTTAACTTATCTAATAATTGAATAGAAAATCATCAAGATGGGTTTTCATACATAGATGAGTTAAATTTATTAATTATAATTGGTTTATTATGAAATTCCATTCCTTGTATAATGGAATGGATTATTTAATGAAATAAAAATGGGTGCTATGGCCATGACTAAGGATGCATGATATACTATATGGTTATATTAATTGCAATGTCTATGATATATTGGGGATTAATTATTATAATGGTGAAGAGATAACCCATTAGGATAGTATTATTATAAGATCATTCTACTGATATTAGTTGTGGAACGCTATTTAGGTGACCTGTTAAGTAAAATGTATCACTCTCCCTTACATTAGATGTCATGAAAGACATCTATCAATGTGATTTTTTTTTCAAGATTATGGTCATGATGTTTCATGATCCCTTAATTTTATTGTCAGTCACGACATATCACCCCACCTATCTCGAGTGATGAGTATAATGTCTCACATTAATTATGAGATTAAGGGCATGTAGTCTCTACTAGAGCCTATATCTAGTTAGACTGGTCATGGAATCTTGAGTTATGCCCCAGGTCTATCCAAAACATTGTATCTAGCTGTATGCATAATTATATTGTCGTGTTCATCATTCATATATAATTGGATATAATATATATCTATACTATGTATGTTTTTATTATATATATTATTTCAAATCTGAATCTTACACCACCCTATAACTAAATAGCTCGAGCCACCATGAGTATTGTAGGAACCTTCATCAGATGGCCTTTATTTATACAAAATTATTATTTGTTTGGATATATATACACTGATGTTTTCATGTTCACAAAATTGATTATTTGTAAACACCGTTGGTGGTTCCCTATTGTGATTTTATCTCACACCCTACTATGCCAGCCTTTGGTACCAGAGTAGATTACATGGATGTAGGTTTGGAGATGAGAATGTCCCCTACTATAGATTCTGTATTGTTTTTTCATATTGGAAAGATAATAGGATCTCATTATTGAGAATATACACAAGATTACAGGGGATTTTTTGTTTTTCCCTTTTTATTTTTTGTATAGAATATTTTATGTGTATATCCCAAGATTCTAATTTATGTATATCATCATGCCATGAAATCATCATTTTATATAACTCAACATATGGGATTTTGATATTATTTCATTGCTTCATTATTTGTTCTTCTAACGATTGCTTATAAATTTTTTCATTGTGCTATTCTATTATATTATACTTACGATATAGAATGTTACTAGCCTTGTTTCATAGTTTCTCTATATACAATAATTCTATTATTTGAATTATACCTTATCTATTGTTAGACTCTAATATGATGTTATAATCACCCAAATGTACCTCCTTAGAACCTCACTACTAGTTGGAAGCATGTGGTGTATGTGGATCTATGATTTAGACCATATGACCTACCATCTCAAGGCATGGATTAATTGGATATACGATCATGATGTTGCACAACATTTTTCCCACCAAACATCTGGTTAATCAATCAATCATTATAAATTCTAATCATCGCATATTATGACCATCACAACTTCTATACTTCCATTATTTTGGAGTAATTAAATGTCACATATTGAAACACCTTCCATTCTCATTTTTAAAGTTATATTATATTACATTTAAATATAAATGTTATACTTTCAATATTGAATCTACCAAAATTTACAATAGTACGATATCTTTATTTTCATTAACTAAAATAAAAATTTATTCCCATCCACAAATAGAAAAACTAGATCTATACTTTGTTATTGTTTTATCTTCTGAAAACCTTCTGGATTAGTTATATACATATTCTACATTTTAAAATCAATAAATCAATATGGGACATTTCTTACATAAGATATATTTAATATTACAAGTGTTAGTTATAACTCTCATGGTATTTATGAATTATTCATGACTTTGATCTTATAGATACTTCAACATCATCCATATAACTTACCTTTATGATTTTTACTTTTATCTAATCTTGATTAAAAAATAATATTTTTTTTATAATGATGTTTTTTACTTTAAAATGCCAATGTAGAAAAATATGATAGTTAATGATGAAAAATATTTTGAAATTCCACTATCCTAAAAAATTTCACTACGTTATGACTTTTAAAATATAGAGGAAGTCACCTATATGATTTATAGGGTACCATAAAAGTTACTTTTATAATCACATACAAAGTATCATATATAATGGATAAATAGTATATTTTACAATATTTTTTTAGAGTTACTCATATAAAAAATTATGTTACTCTTTAAATTCAACTAAGTTAATCATACATTTAAGTTTCTTTTTTAAATTCAACACAAACACCATGTAACATAAAATTTAAAAACACCTTTGCATTTGATCATCGACTCTCATTAAATATTTATCATTTGAATTCACTTTTTTAGGATACCATCCTTTGAATCTATAAAATTCATAATAATCTTCAATAATAACTAGAAAAATGATTACTTTGAGACAGATAATAATATTACATGAGAATTATACTTTTATATTCAATCTTGTGAAACATACTAAATAAGTTTCACTTAATTTTATAAAAACCTTATTAATCAAAATGATGATAAAAATAAATTACCATTAACAATTATAAACCATGGGTTCTATAATACCCCCTTCTTATTATTTAGCACTTGTAGATATAAATTTTCATCCAAATAATTTCTTTTCCCAAACTAAATTTCACAAACACCACACATCTTGATTAAGAAATGTTTTATAAAGAATTAATTCATATTAATGACAAGAAATTTTTTAGACATGAATTTTATTTAATCCCTTACAATTATCATGTTTAAGATTTTAACTTCCACAAATTTTTCTAATCATTTTGAAAATAAAAATAGATATGAATTAAAAAAATAAAAAGCATAATGTTATATAATTTTCTCTCCCAATGAATATAAAATCAAAAATAATGTGGTGTTATTCCTATTATTTACATAAGAGAGAGGAAAAGTAGGAACAAAATGAATCATCATTAATTATTATTATAACCCTTTGGAATAGATTTTTTGAATAAATCAACTATATTATATTTTTTTGGAATAATTTGACATCAGACATCCCTTAGAAACATT
Source organism: Viscum album (assembly GCA_963277665.1). NCBI lineage: Eukaryota > Viridiplantae > Streptophyta > Magnoliopsida > Santalales > Viscaceae > Viscum > Viscum album. Next base: position 1,642,207,315 of record OY728131.1, on the reverse strand, counting down.
TTAAATGATGAAAATATATTTAATATCAATTTTTTTATATGGATTAAAGAATATAATTTTTACACATAAAATTTTCACTTTGATTTTCACACAGAATTTTCACTGGTTTCTCATAATTTACCTTACAAAATATGATATCCTATTTAAAACAATATATATATTTAAACATGTGAGGCATAAACATTCTAGACCTTCGATATAATCAATGTAATATAATTTTTTTAATATTCCATATAACCCAATGTTCCCCCAAAACAAATGTACCACCTAATGTCGATTTTTTATCATTACAATCTCCAGACTAATCAACATTACTGAAAAATTATAATATTAACTCTTTAATTGATATATACATTATACTATATCATGATGTTCCTAGGTTATAAATGAAAATTATTTATCTAACAAACATGTTTTTTTCCTTATAACAACTTAGATATTGATCATACAATGTCTTTGTTTATATGAAATCTATCCCTATTAATTTAAGATAAATAATGGTTGAAATATACATCCAAAAGTCTCTCTAATTCACACAATTTTCTATTTAATATTTACTCAATATCACACAAAAAACAATGGGTGTGTATATTTCCTTTGATTTTTCAACGATAAACTTCTTAAATAAATTCGTTTTCATATATATCTAGTGATAGGAAGATATAACTTCCCGTTTATAGAACTTCTAACTATAGAAGGAAATTATCTCTCTATTAATTAACATATGGAAGTAAATTTTATTATTTAAGAAAATTTTTATACGAATCATCATTGTCACTTTAAAAACATATCCCATCGAAAAAATAATGGCCATTACATTACACATGCTAAAATAATTAATACTTAATCACATGCAATTTTTTTTTAGAAAATTAAAATTATTTCATTAGACTATCAAGTTTATAGTACTAGACATGAGGGTCCTAATTTAACTCATACAAGTATTTCATAAATGTTTACTCCATAGTTCCACCATTATCATGTTTAAATCCTTTACGATTATCAACAAAAAATTTATTCCATTTAATCTTCATTTCAAATATTAGACTTCAGATTCACCTAATAAACCTTAAGATATTTGTGATTTTGTATAGTAAAAAATTACCCTTATAGTTTCATTTCCTGCAAAATGGTGAAAAAGTTTATTCAAAATTCAATCCATCCATATATGAATACCATTTGAAAAATAATTTCTATTTAAACATTGAAATATCACCATTATCAGTAGTTGTTATAATGTTCATTGATTTTATCATAGGAACAATATCTTCTGTGTTGTTTTTCATAAGTTAATTCAACTATTAATAAATCAAAATTATTCATTCTTTTTCCCAAATAACTATAAATAAAATTGATGCCGAACCTATGAATCTTTTTTTCAAGCATCAAATTTATTCGGATATTCTTCAAATAATTTTTTTTTCAATAATATTTTACAATCAAAACATATTCTATAACATTCTAAATATCATATTTTTACCTTTAATAATACATTCCACCACACTAGACTGAATAAAACAGGTGTAAATGTTATTAAGATCACAAATATATTCCTTTTCATAAAAATTTAAATAATTTATCCTTTACCTTCCATTAATTAGTCCACAAATTCATTATCATACTCTATAAAATTTTACATTTATTTAATGGATTTTACATTATAGGAATCAAATATAATATAGAGTAGTTTTTCCAGCACATGTATCTTCTAATGTTTTATTGGTATCCCATGAGTTAACATTCCTCAAAATTTTTAATTAATTTTCATAAATTGGGATTTATGGTCTTATTTAAAAATGGAATCCTATAAATACTGATTGATTTCACTATAGTTTTATTATAATAAATCATCACATTAGGATTCATATATCATCCCATATTTAACAAATATATTTTATGAATATGTACAATAGTACTCACAACATCCCTCTAGAAGAATTGTGATATTTTTTATTTAGTAAGAATATAAATTCCATTGAAATTAACTTATATTTTTTTCTACGATGAAATTGTACTATAGTGTATTTGCATAACTGTATATATGTTTAATCGCATGATTTAAGACATATGATTCAAATGATTTTCTAGTAACTTATATTCCATTGTCTATTAACAAAAATTTAATTCAAACTCCCATTTCTGTCTCATATTACCTTCAAAGTATCATGAACATATACATTGATTAATATTTATATTTCATGAACATAAAATTTATCATCCACATGAATTAAAAATATTATTGATAATGTAGATATCAAATTTAGTGGGTTTATTCTTTATCGTTAGATAAATATTATAATATATATGTTCTCATTTTGTTATGTATTTAATCTCTATCATTTTATGACTTCCAGGATTTATCTAACCATTCTAACATTATTTATAGATGAAAGCATCCATTTTATATTATTTTTTATGTTTATTACCCTATTGTTATTTAATATTCTTCTCATACTCTTTCTTCTCAAAATAAAAAGGTTCATCATATGAAATATTTTTCCATATTTAGTACTCTAATGAAAAAAATCTTGGATTTTGATTTAGGAATAATTTCATAGGGTTCCATGTCCATTATTATTAATTAATCTATCTTTTATCATTATAGTAATTCAATAATACTTTTTTTAAAATAAATTATTTCTTATAATCATTAAAACTAAATATGTAACGCTTATGTGCATAATAATAAATTATCGGTTTAGACTACCAATTCAAAGCCTCATACTCAACCATGTCCATTTAATTATTTTATAATTAACAATCACTCCGAATGGTAACTACTTCCCCATCATGTTCCCCAATATTCAATCATATTTTTATATTGGTATTCATATTAGAGGAACATTAACTATCATGTATCCATTTCCTACCTTTATGACTAGATTTTTGAGAATATTTAACAAGAATATAATTTTACTTCTCCCTCCCTTTCTCATCATCCTTTTTTATTATAGTGTAAAGAAACTTTCTGGAAATGGTTTTACTATATTATTCAGCAGAATGAACCTTTTCATAACATAGTTTTGAAAATAATCTCAATGAAATAAAATATATTCACAATTAGTAGTCCAAAAGAATTTTCATTCATAGGAGTTTCTTACATAAAATATTACATTATGTACAAGAATTTTATTCATCCTCTAACAAATTCCGCCCTTATTTTTGAGTACACCTAAGGATTGACTTATTATTAAAAAGGTTACTGGATTTGGGATTGAAATTATCAAAACATAAATATTATCTATTGAAACATGGTTTAACAAATATATATGGTTTTTTTATGAAAAAAATATTAAGGTCTATTGGTAATTATATTTTTTTTATTTCCCTTGGAATAGGGAAATATTTTTCTAGAAGTTTCTATTAACTTCCACTGATATCAAATATTTCTCATTTTTTCATCCCATAATTATGTAAATTAAGTTGTTAAACCTTTTTTTTATTAAAACCACAATTAATTTATTTTTTATAAGTAGAATATTTTTTTAGTTGTAAATATCAACTCGATAAGATGATTCACATTTAACTTTTCTAGAATTTTCAACTTATTCACACATATTTATTAATATATGTTGTGTTGTAATAAAATTTTATTTTTTAAAACATAGTTTTATTGCTTAGTAACATCATTTTCCTTAATGTATTCTAGAACATTATATTGTTCAAAAAATCTCATTATTAGATTTCTTATTTCCTCATATTAAAAATATTCACATTAGTGGATCACTTCTTTTCCATCATTCATCATTTCAATATTTTTTTAGAAACCTGACTTCCATATTGAGTTTATTTTTTTATTTAGAATTGACTCATTTTAATTTTTTACCATATAATCCATGTAATTCAGTTAAACTTCTTATTCACCATAGCCTTACATAAGTACATGTTTTTCAACAAGACCCATGGGGTCCTAAAAATTTACGCAACACTATAATTTGATAGACTACTTTCAATATAACAGTCCACCACTTTTCTACTCATTATAATCATTATTTTCTGTATGTATAGCTGCTTATTAATTTAGCTAATTTCATAACATCCTTTGAATTTTCACCACATTTGTAGCTTTTATGGGTTTCTTCCAAATCATCATCATCATGCTATCTATATTTATTCCATGGATAATTTATTCTCAAGTTACCAATTACACCAAACTAGAAATATTATAGAGGGAATTTACCTTTATGCTAGAAAGATAATTTACATAAGATTATTGAGATAATATACATAATCCACTTATAAACTTCCTCATTATCTTCCCAATATTTCAATTAATTATTGTACACATCCTGATCTTTATGGATTTTAATTTTCCTCATATCTTAGAAAGATATCGCCTTTATGATATTGTCATTGAATTTGGGATCTTTCCTCATATCATATGTTATAATTATTTTTGGAATCTCACAAAGAGATAAATCATCTCTCTCTTCCATTGTAGAAAATTTATCATCAAACATGTCTAGAATATTTGTCATCTACTTTTAAAAAATAGTCGAGTCTTCTAAGATATATTAGAATCCTTTGATGTTGATGATGATTTCATTAACAATAGGGATACAATCATCAATAATATATTCTTTATCCACCCATTCATATTCATATTATCTTTTATATATTTGGATAATTAAATTCATTGTACATAAATTCCCTTCAAAAAGAATTAATGTTTATCTGAAATTTCTATGGAAGATTGTAGAACCCTCACCCTGATAGAAATTTTTTTATATAGGGACATATAATTAAATATGTTTCCTTACCATCAACTTCCATGTTGTTTTTATCAATGAATATAATGTGTTATTCATTCTATTTCAGTGGTAATACAATATTAGTATTTTTACAACATCAAATCCTACATAATGAGGATTAGGTATCATCCTATTCTTCTATTTGTGATAATTTTTTCTATATTATGGTGGAATATCTCTACAATTGGTTGAATTTATATTTTACATTAATAATAAAGTAAGGACTTAAACAAGGCAAGCTTTTCTCTCATACCATTTTATGTTCCTTGGAATATTATGACACACTATTAAGGGGTTAATTAGTGGTGTTATTTTTTAATTTACATTATCTTAAAATTAATAGTTTATACTTGTTAGAGTTTTAATCTTATCAAAATTATTTCACACCCTTACAAATTTGAATATGTAATCAAAATAATTCTAAGGAACATGAGATTTTTTCATCATTCTATCCCAATGTTCATACCTTATCCTTGATGTGTTCATTTTCAGCCTGAGATATAGATATCCACTATATGATACAAGTGAATAAAAATGAGATATCTCCCAAGGATATCTCCCTTACTGACTCCTAATAGGATCATTATGATCTATCTCTATAGCATAAAATGATATAAAAATACAAATAAAAGTTCAATATAAATCTAATATACTTATATATTTAATATTTTATAAACATCACATCCATCATGATAATATGAATCTTCACTTTCTCAGGAACTTAATTTTTTAATGTTATTCTTTTAGAAATCTAATTACAGGAAATTCATCATCTGACTTCCAAACCTATTGATCATCATAAAATGTACTATTTTATGTACTATTCTAAAATTTTCTAGTTTATTAAATATTTTTATACAACTAAATTCTTCTTCTAGAACATGAATGTTATGAAATAAAAGTTTTTCTTCTCCAAAAACATCAACAGACAGATTTGAATAAATTCACCCTTTACATAAAAACCCATGTGCTAATAAAATTATTATTCATGATATATATATTACACCTTCTAAGAATAAATTTTTTAGGTTTTCATTAACTAAAAAAATATTTTAGTTAGTCTTCATCAATGTTTCCCAAAATATTTAGGTCTACTATCTTCATGGATTTTGAAAACCCTTGATAGAATATTAATTGAGCTTCGCAAATTTATATTATTAATATCCAAATTAGAATCCTAAATTTTAATTTTAATTCATATAAATATTTTTTTAAAATCAGTTAAAGTTATTTTTCCTTCCCATTATTGAACTTCTAACGTTTTTGAAAGAAACTCCAACTCAATTATATCAATTGTCCTACCTTTTCCTTCTAGACTTTGAATCATGTGGCCCCTAAATTATTAAAACTATATATGTCAATCATAAATATATTATATTATTTTTTATATGTTACCTTAATAAACAAATATATCTCTTAATTTTAAACTCTATGCTTCTATTTAATCTATCGATTATAAAAACCTCTAATCAACTCACTTTATGGCCATATCGAATTCACATCATTCAATCCTCTAGAATGAGTAAAATTCACATATTGAAACTTATTCCATGTTTATATTGAATATTCCTTGCATAAAATTGATTTATCAAAATTATTATTTGGTTAGGGGATCCATAGGTATTTTCTGTAAATTTAGACCTTCATCAATATCAACTAGAATAACATCTGTTTCCTATAACTATCTTTCTTAACATCTATTACACATATTCTATTTTTATCATCATGTCACCCAAAGGATCAAAATATTAAATAATTAATCATTATATGATATTTAACTTATTAAAAATACTCTTCTTTAAGAAATATTTAATCTTATATGTCATTATGCGAGTGCTTAATGATTTTTTCAATTCTTCACTTCATATATCTTTCAGATTCTTAATCATCATCCGTCTCAATTTCCCTTTGGATTAATAAATTTAGCCCATCATGAATAACATTTGATATTCACGTCACCACCATGTTTTTGTTACAATTAAATATAAACATAGCATCATCTATCATCAAAACCTATACTATCTTCAAGAATTCGATCATCTTCAATAATTCCACCTACTGATCATTTTTATAAAATTCATAAATTTAATTATACAATGAATAGTGGTCCTTAAAAGAAACATGTTTGATAATAGGGAATGAAACATTTAGATTGGATACTTATTCAATTTTCTAATCAATGATAAAAGCAACTCTTATGAGAAATTAAGATAAATCTTATGAATCCACTATATTTTTCTTATGTTTAAGTACATTATTCACTTTCAATATGAACAACTTGAAGAATATTACTTTTAGACTCCATATAATAAATAAACTGCACTCATATACTTTATGAAATATAGATAAACATATTATAAATATTTCCCCTAGATCTATCACCTTCTTGAGTAGATTTATAAATCATCTAAAACATGAAAAATTTATGACTCAAAATTTGATCATTTTAGACTAAATCATCTATATTGACACCACTATAACATCCATTTTTATCATTACAAATAACTCAAAAAAATACTTAATCATGTGGTTGATAAAACATAAAACACCATCATTAATTCCCAACTATGTATTCTTCATCCATAAAAAAAAGACATCATCGAAAGACTTCTAATAAACAATAAATTAGAATAAGCGAAATCGATATGGATATTTTCGAAATCATGAAAGTCACACAACCTTCCTCAAATGAGAAAAAAAGGGTTATGATATAGTTAAAGGTCCAAAATAACCAAAAAATAAAAAAAAACATGGGTATATACAAAAATGTACCATTGTTTGGGCCATCTAGTATATCCCAATATGACATAGTTATTTTGATCATCCATCAATAATATAGTCATTTCCCCAATCCAAACCTATAGCAATGAAATCTACTATGGTACATCTGGTGGAACAAGAAGGGTGTGAGTATAAATCTAGAGGTCAGCATGAATATTTTCCCTAAAAATATACAATCTATCAAAGTTCGTGTTGATGTGTAATTATAAAAAACTGAAAGAATAAATACTTGTTTTTGTACATGGGTTCTCAAGTGGTACCTAGGAACAACCGCACCTACTTCATCTAGTGTTTGGTGGCTCTAAAAATGATATATACATATTTTTGGGTAATTGTTTCCAACCATATATTAATAAATATAAATTTTAGGGTGATTAAAGTTCCTCAATGAAGTCTATCACACCATAATCAAGGGGAATGTTTCCCCTACCATGAATCCATCACAAAAATTTCTCATCAGGGGTAATGATATTACTCCTCGGAATCCATTACAAAACATCTGAACATTGAGGAATGATACTCATCCCCAAAATTCTTCACTTAAAATCATCATGTGTGGATGGTTCCCCTCCTAGGAATCCCGCATATAACATTATCCGGGGAAATGATTCCCCACCCTTGAATCCATCTCATAATATTCACAAAAGAGAGAATGGTTCCCGTACTTATAATTATCTCGTCACATTATGTGGAATGGTTCCCCACATTTGATCTATCTCGTCACATCATAAAGGAAGGTGATCAACCATAGAACCATCACATTAAATACTATTTAATAGTGACCCACCGTGGAACCATTGCTTTACATGTGGGGGGTATATTTCGTTACCCTTGAAAAATTAATATTTTAAAAAATATTACATGTTAAATCTTAGGGATCTTTATATGTATTTTAATATAATAATATTATGTCATAATGACACTTATGGAAACTCATCTGTTTCATCTAATATTTCCCATTTCATTAGTTCTAGTCTCTATTCACTTAAAGGAAATGGTCTATGGTATACATTTGGTAAATGGACACCCCATTACAAACAAGAGAGCTTTGTTTTGAAAATATTAAATAAGTCGTTTTAGTAAATTTTTTCTCAAGAACATATTAGGTCATAAGGACTGCATAATGTATGCACACAGAAATTGATATTATACATAAGGGTAACACATATTCAACATACCATTGTATTTTATTAACATTATGATTGAATATTAGATTATATTTTGAGATAAAATGATAGAAAATGGAGAATCTGACAAAAAAAAACAAAAATATGATATAAATATATAGATAAAAATATAAAAAATATAAACAATTAGTAGAAAAAAATAAGGATTTAAGGAGCAATGATATACCAATATCTAGATACCATATAGATCGAATGGTTCTTATATCAATTGATGAATGGAAAAGAACTCATTTAATTATGAAAGGGTAAATAGATAATTATTCTAGGTATATTAACATTATTATGATTAAAAATACCCTAAATAACCTTTCACTATTCATTTAATCATTTTACTATATTTTATAATAATCTAGAAAAAATTAGTAAAATTCAATATTTTAGAAACACCCTGGCTATTATATATCACCACCATGGACCCATATATATCTCCTTATAAAATAATCACTAATTATGTAACTCGTATTCATTAAGTAATTTTCGATTATATATATACTAAATGACCCATGTTATTCACATGGTCTCACCATACATAACCACTTTTCCGAAGGAAGACACTTAAGTATAAAGGAATTTAATTTTTTGAGCTATTAGTTATTCTTTTATGTATCATAGGTGAGACATTGGTTACCATTATTTATCAATAGTGATGTATTTTATGTATCATAGTAAACTCGAAAACCAAACATATTTTCATATCAACTCTAGACGAATCATATGCATTGAATAATTACTCATATAGATTATATGGTCACCTAAATATTCTTTGATGTATTGATACATTTCTCTAACATATAGTGTTTCTTTTTAACATAAAAAATTTATAATTTTTTTAATCTTTCATATACAATGTATCTATCAATAGGTATAATTTTTAAGACATACTATGGGTTACTCCTTTTATGGGGTACCCAAATGAAAGATTAACTCTTCATAGAGTGACTCTTATATACTAAAAATTCTAATCATATATATAGAGTTGGTTAATTTTATAGATATATATTAAATATCCCATTAATAGTCTAATTTCATCTGAAAATTAATCTAATTTATTCTAGTACCTATATACCTATTATAAAGAAACAATCACAAAAAATCTAGAAACAATATCCCAACAAGGCCTAACACATGAGAATCAATTCCTTGCCTTAACTATTTCCCCTAGTGGGTATTTTTTCCCAATACACATGGATAATATAAAGTTTATCCTAAATCCACATCCTCAAACATCGGTCCATTACATAACATCTTACAAAATTGAAATTTTAACACATTTGGTTTTGGGTAAAAATAAAATCAGGTTAATACATTAAAATTGTTTAGGATATTATATCTAATTCAACATAAGTTTAAATATAAAATCAAGGTTTTTATAATTTTATCAATTTATTACATCCTCTTTGAAACCAGTTGAATTTTTTTGGGATCCACTTTGGTGAATTTGGGCACACATGTTATGTGTAACACCCCTAGATTTTATGAAAAATATTCTTTTAATTTCATTAATGTCTTGTGTTGTATTCTACACCAATATTACCTTGCGCTATACACAACACCGTATTAGCTTGCAGTATACGCAACACAATTCTTGGATCGTGTTACACACAATTTTGATAATAGTTATTCTACGCAACATTGAGTATATATATATATATTCAATGTATAAATGAAATATGGTTGTATTCTGTTATACTAAACAACGAAGGATTCTTTCACAACACGAAACCCTGACTTGGCTTGCATTACATGCAATCACGACCTTCCTCGATAGCGTGTGTTGTACGCAATACCGGGTTTTAATAAACAATGTTATATAATTATAATATTGCCATGAACGAGCCGTTATGAATAGTATTAACTAAATTTTTAATTTTATAACATTATTATTCATCTTACACATTTCTAGAACATTGTATAAGAACAAAATAAATTTTTCGGGTATAATAAGTATTTTTAAACAAATGCAGTTTTACCGCCTTTTGATGGCGCACCCACATTAAATATAGTTTTTGACATATTTATAAGTTCAATTTGACAAAATAAAATTCTTCTTTGGAATCAAGAAATAAAAATTTACTTTGGATAAATTTTTCATATTATTCTGGTAACTTTCACATTTTAGTGAATAGTAAAAACACGCTATATTCTAATTAAAAACAACTTTTTTCATCATAATATCTTATGTGGTTAAATTATAATATTTAATGGTCTTAAAGTATAAATAGAATATATTTTTACAATTTAATATAATTTATGTCATTAGCATTGATTTTACCTTGAATTCGTAGGTTAAATCAATTCAATCTTTTGCAATGTTTTAAACAAAACCCGTTTTTATTCGACAACGGAATTAATTTTAATTTATTTTCTGCAACTTCTGTGTATTGAATTTTATAAAATTGAATTCATATTTGGAATCATTGGGTCCAAATTATGTTAATAGACTACTTTTTATTTTTGGGAATTATGAATAGTAACTACGGTAAATTTTATTTACCATAGTTAAAGGTAAATCAGGTAATTAAGGGTAAATATAATATTTTAAAATTATCCTAACAAATGTAAAAATACTATTTGATGACTAAAAGTCGACCCATATCACTTAAGGGTCGGATTAGATTCATTTAATTAAATTTTTTCAATGAAAATAATTTAATTATTATTAAAACCAAAGAATGTGACAACATGTCAATTTCTTAAATCTTATAAGTATAATAATTTTAATCTAGTGATAAACATCATGAAACTTAGAATATGAATAGTCTCCAGAAAGATAATACAAGTATATACATCATAGGAATTTATTTATAATTTTTAGGGATTAAATAATTATCATTTATTATGACACATTGATGATGTAGTAATTGTCTTATTAATGAAATATTGATATAATTGATGTTATAAATGCCAAAATAAATGTAATTTGAGACTTTTTATGACTTACACTAATTTTATAGGTTAATATGACATGTTATTGTTGATTTAAGTAACTTTGTTCGAAGTTATCATTCTGTTATGAATTTCATAAAAATCATATACCAAATAGTGTCAAAATTGACATAAAATAGTTTTTAAAACAAATATTATATTATTAATTGTCATTTTATTCCTAAAAAACTAAGTTTCGCCCACATGACTTAGATAAGATTATATATATTAATAATAAACAACTTGGGGTTCTTTTGGCTTGATATAGTAAGTTTATTAACCATATATTTTAAGGCAAAAAAATGACACGGTAAAAGTTAAATTATTTAACTTAGAGTTAAATCTAATTGATAAGGGTAAAATAATAACCTAAACTTTTCTAAATCCTATTGAATGAAAGGATTTCAACACATCCCCACCTTATCCTCTAAATAAATCAATTTTTATCTATTTAAAACCGAACTTGACTTTATAATAAAATAATATTTTTAGTTATTCCAAAGGTGCCCCTCTCCTCTTTTATAAAAGGGCACCTCCTCCCTCTCTTCCTCACACAACTTTTTGCCTTAAAGCTCGGCAAACCCCTACCAAATTCTCTTCTCCACTTCCCTAGAAACATGATAGAGGTTCTGGTCTTCCTCAAAGACCAATTTTAGTGCCATAAGAGGAGGTCTCAAAGAGGCGCTTCAAAGAAGAGGTAATTTCCGTTACCGATTCTTTCACCTTTATTTCTTCTTCCACTTCTTCTTATTAGGTTGTTTCATTATGAAGTAATAACATCCGTATCACTCATATAATTATATGTTATTATAAGTATGAAACAATCCTATTTCACCATCTATCCATCCTACGGAAAACGAAATCACCGCGCGTGCGTACGTACAGAATACCGTCTCCACGCCGTGGTGAAATCTATTTTCCACCACCACCTTACTTGGATGGGTAAAATGGTGTAAATAATAACTATATATTATTATTATAAAGTGATATTGATACTGAAATAGTATACATACACTTCAACACAATTTCACGAACATGAGAACGATATCATCGCTCGTGCGTACATACGGACTACCGTCTTCACGACGCGATGAGATTCATTCTCCATGTTAACCATTTAAGAATGATTATAAAGTATATATAAGAAATAATAATGAAATATATGACATTATAAAGCTACTTGATTTATTTATATATGTATGTCATCTACTTACTTCCATTCAAGATAATAAGGAAAGGAAAACAGCGTTCATGCGTACGTACGGACTACCGTCTCCATGAACGGTGTGTTTCATTTCATTTATCTCTATATTATATATATATATACTGAATATATATGATATCTAAATCATGTTTTATATTCTGGAAGTAATTAAATCATGATATAAGTAATAATAATGTCAAGAACAACAAGTCCAAACACCTACGATAAATGAGACGATTTTACCCAAAACGCTTCTTTAACATGGAATTTACAAAAGAACGGGTAATATAAAGTCATAAGTGAACCATATATGATATCATAACAATGAATATGATTCTGTAATAAGTTAATGACATTATTTAAATCATTATACAGGAGGTTCGGATACGTACAAATCATATCAGACATAAGGTAAGGGAAATATCACAATCTCATTTTTATCCAAGATTGTTTATACTTTGGTATTTACTGGGGTGTATTTTATCATCCACATCCTGGTTTCCTCAATATGTAATATTATTTCCATTCACCTACAATTATTTAAATCCAATTTTACCCTTCGGTGACTTTTTAGTAAAAGATATAAAAGGAATTTTTTTCGTTTTTCATACGAGGTATTTTTTGACTTTTCCGACATAAGTACGAAGAATGTTTTTCTTAACTTATACGGCATGAATGGATTTTTAAAACATTATTTCCAAGAAGCTTCCTTTACAAGTTTTCAAGTTTTTTTTAAATCAACTTCTTTTATTTTATAATTTTACGACATGTTTAGAAAGGAAAAGTGTTTTTGAAGTAGAAAGGATATTTTCCTCAAGAATGAAGTTCAAGTGTTTTATCAAAATTATTTTCCATATAAGATAATAAAGGGTTATGTTTTTATCCCTATTATTACATTGATTTGATTATGTTGTGAAGGAATTATTTTTATTAATTCCTTTATCGTATATGAATTGTTTTATGATGTCATGATGTTTAAGATTACCATTTTTATTACATGGGTTAGGGAATGATGTATGGTTTATGATTTTGTGGCACACATAAGAATGGTATCATTATGAGATGGGTGGGACCTATATCTCCCTCCAATTCATTGGGTAAAGATTTTATATCTCATGAGATAGACATGGCTGGAATGGTAGGTTATACTGGTTCAGTGAAACAGGACTGAAATGAGGGTGACTCGGTTCAGAAAGGGACTTTGTCCACTAAGATAGTCTTGGCAATGAGTCTTGACTAATAAGAAATGATTCTCTATGATTATGTGTGTATGCCACAAAGTTTAATGTTTTATGTTATTATTATTGTGATTATATTTCACTGCCATGAGTTATTCCAGGTTATGAAATTATAATCTCTTTTACAGGTTAAGATTTCCAAAAGTTATGTGCTTATGTATATGATGTGATTGATATTTCTTTTGTTTACCCTTACTGAGCATTTGATCTCACCCTTTCATGTTTTCTTTTCCCCAGGATATAAGGAAAGGTTTTAGGTATAAAAAAAAGGAAGATCTTTATGGGAGATGTTGAAGATCTTTCACCAGGATTAGAAGATTATATTCCGAGTTTCCAAAGACACTAAACTATTACGATCCTTGTGTGTGTGTTTTTGTTATGTACTAAATATTCCGCAAAAGTAATGTAATGTCCATGTACGTCAGGCTTTGGGTCTCTACAGTTGGTATCAGAGGAAATGTTTAGTCAACCTTTGGAAACTAGGATGCGAAAACGTTAGTGAGATCCCTAGAGATATTTCTAAGGTATGTCCAGGGATGTCCCTAAGGATAAGTATACGTATAGGATATAGTCCTAGAACTAGGGTAACAATCTTAGAATTTAACCCAAGATGTTAGATATTGAGGGTTCTCCCCCTTTATTATGTTGTTTTCCCTAGAATGATTTTTTCCTCTCACACTATTCTTTTTGGGTTTTCGAAAATGGATGGAAACAAGACGATTCACGATAATGGAGGATATGATGGACAATGGAATGATATTCTTCATGAGAAACCAAATGAAATGGTATTTGGAAATCCAAACATCATTATTATGCCGATTCAGCAATCTCATAATATGATCAATAAATTAAAATTTGGTAAGTTTCCTGACTCGGATAATAAGAGAAAGATGGAGTTTCATGATGATTATAGAGGAAAGAAAGTTCAATTTCCCCTATGTAAATCATGTGGGAAGAGGCATCAAGGAGAATGTTTCAAAAGAACTGGAAGATGCTTTGGGTGTGGAAAAGAAGGACACAAAGCCAGTAAGTGCAAAGGAAAAGGTTCAATTACCACCATGGATGAGGATAATGGTATTTCTACGACATCAAAAATGGTTAAATGCTTTAAATGTGGAATGTACAGGCATTATGCAAACCAATGCCCTAAGGGAAAGTCTCATGAGGAGAATCAGTACGGCCGTATGGGTAGTATTTATGTTGATGATGATGAAGAGACTACAAATTATATGTGAGATGAAAGAATTGTTGAAGCCCGGTCAATGGTTTAAGAAGGTAGTGGAATGATTACATGTTTATCAAGTGTAAAGAATCTCATGGTACTATGGAATAAAGAGACATCTAAGCATTGTTACATTTTTGTCTTTCCTTGAGTTTTGAAATTGTGTGATTAATGCTACCAGTATCCATGAAAGGTTATTCAGATATTTTTGGAATGAAGATGATATGCACATAATTAAGGGATAATAAGAAAATGAAATATTTGACAGTATTCATGAGCTCATGATTGATATAAGGACTAACTATATATAATTTTGAGGATTTTGGTATGTGGAAAGAGTTATCTTTTGACAGCACTCATGTTTTCACTACGGTTCAATGGGTATTCAAGAGAATAAATGATTAAGGCCTTTGAATGTTTGGAATGTGACCAACAAAACATATCTTATGACATATGGGGATCAACAATGGTATTAAATCTCTGGTAATCGTTTTCACTATATTATGAGAGTGGACTGCAGTATTATGGATAAGCCTAAAGATTGGAATGGATTATGTTGGACATAAGTTAGTATTGTTTAAGGATAGAACTTTTGATATTATTTATGTGATGTTATAATAATGTAGTTTTAGAAAAAGGATAACCTGCAGGACGGGCGACAGCCCATCATGTCAGACAAGGCCATGGGAATCGAACCCACAACCGAAGTGCGACTGGCCTTTATCGCCTACCACTGGCCTACAGGAAGTCCCTGGTTAGTAGAAACTAGTTTTATTATATTAAGTAGTATGATATATGAAGTATAAGTCCATTTTAGGAACCATATATGATTAATCTCACTATAGAATGACTTATGTATATTTAATAACTTTTGCTAACATTTTGTTTGAGACAGATGGAATGACCCGTCATTCTATCACATGATCTGCTAACACTTCACGAATAACAAATTCGACTTCATTTATTTAAGAGATGAAGTGGAAGTTGTTCAAGGCACGAACAACAGTGATATTGTACCAAAATAATGTAAGTATCTATTCCAATTCAAATTCTTCAACTTTAGGCAAACGATCTTGAAAACCAAAAATGTTGTCCTAATGCTCTTATATCCGATTAATCAGATGGTACCTTAGATCATCACAAATCAATAGCATTGTGATTTTTGGATTTTTCATAGCCATGTTCTCTACCACTCTCTATCAGAACATGATGGTTAGATTTCTCTTCCATATCCATATTTTCACCTATGTGGAAACCCAGTGATTAGTTTATTTGGGTAACCGTTACGTTTCATACTTTTGTTTTTAAATATTATTTTTGGTATTCCTTTTTACTATGTGGGTTTCTATTAAAGAAACATTCGAATAGTAAACCATTTATAACCCCGACGAATTTCGAGGGCGAAATTCATTTTAAGAGGGGTAGAATGTAACACCCCTAGATTTTATGAAAAATATTCTTTTAATTTCATTAATGTCTTGTGTTGTATTCTACACCAAGATTACCTTGCGCTATACGCAACACCGTATTAGCTTGCAGTATACGTAACACTATTCTTGGATCGTGTTACACACAATTTTGATAATAGGTATTGTACGCAACATTGAGAATATATATATATATATTCAATGTATAAATGAAATATGGTTGTATTCTGTTATACGAAACAACGAAGGATTCTTTCACAACACGCAACCCTGACTTGGCTTGCATTACACGCAATCGTGACCTTCCTCGATAGCGTGTGTTGTACGCAATACCGGGTTTTAATAAACAATGTTATATTATTATAATATTGTCATGAACTAGCCATTAAGATTAGTATTAACTAAATTTTTAATTTTATAACATTATTATTCATCTTACACATTTCTAGAACATGGTATAAGAACAAAATAAATTTTTCGGGTAAAATAAGTATTTGTAAAAAAATGCAGTTTTGCCGCCTTTTGATGGCGCACCCACTTTAAATCTAGTTTTTGACATATTTATAAGTTCAATTTGAAAAAATAAAATTCTTCTTTGGAATAAAGAAATAAAAATTTACTTTAAATAAATTTTTCATGTTATTCTGGTAACTTTCACATTTTAATGAATAGTAAAAACACGCTATATTCTAATTAAAAACAAATTTTTTCATCGTAATATATTATGTGGTTAAATTAAAATATTGAATGGGTTTAAAGTATAAATAGAATATATTTTTACAATTTAATATAATGTATGTCATTATCATTGATTTTACCTTGAATTCGTAGGTTAAATCAATTCAATCTTTTGAAATGTTTTAAACAAAAACCCGTTTTTATTCGACAACGGAATTAATTTTAATTTAATTTCTGAAACTTCTATGTATTGAATTTTAAAAAATTGATTTCATATTTGGAATCAGTGGGTCGAAATTATGTTAATAGACTACTTTTTATTTTTGAGAATTATGAATAGTAACTACAGTAAATTTTATTTACCATAGTTAAAGGTAAATCGGGTAATTAAGGGTAAATATAATATTTTAAAATTACCCTAACAAATGTCAAAATCCTATTGGATGACTAAAATTCGACCCATATCACTTAAGGGTCGGATTATATTCATTTAATTAAATTTTGTCAATGAAAATAATTTAATTATTATTAAAACCGAAGAATGTGACAACATGTCACTTTCTTAAATCTTATAAGTATAATAATTTTAATCTAGTGATAAACTTCATGAAACTTCGAACATGAATAGTCTACAGAAATCTAATACAATTATCTACATCATAGGAATTTATTTATAATTTTTAGGGATTAAATAATTATCATTTATTATGACACATAGATGATGCAGTAATTGTCTTATTAATGAAATATTGACATAATTGATGTTATAAATGCCCAAATAAATGTAATTTAAAATTTTTATGACTTAAACTAATTTTATAGGTTAATATGACATGTTATTGTTGATTTAAGTAACTTGTTTTGAACTTATCATTCTGTTATGAATTTCATAAAAATCATATACCAAATAGTGTCAAAATTGATATAAATAGTTTTTAAAACAAATATTATATTATTAATTGTTATTTTATTCCTAAAAAATAAGTTTCTGCCAAATGACTTAGATACGATTATATATATTAATAATAAACAACTTGGAGTTCTTTTGTCTTGATATAGTAAGTTTATTAGCCTTATATTATAAGAAAACAAAATGACACGGTAAAAGTTAAATTATTTAACTTAGAGTTAAATCTAATTGATAAAGGGAAAAATAATAACCTAAACTTGTCTAAATTGTAACGCCCAGACCCCAGTTACCCAGAGTCAGTGCATTACTTCGTAACATTGGCATGATCACAAGAAAGATCAAATCTCGAAAGACCGATTGGTTTAGTAGCCTTGGAAACACTAGATATATTCATAAGTTTTACATTACATCATAAAATGAAAAACTACTACAACAACATAATGTTTCCACAGTCCACACTATAATCCCCTCATAATATCCCTGTAGGTCATTCATAACTTACATCTTCACATCCTGGGAAAAATAAAACATAGAAAAGGGGTGAGCTCAAATGCCCAGTATGGATAACAATATAGCGGAACATTCAAAAATAAGCATAAACATTTAAGGCAATGAATTACTAAAACAAAAGCCTTTTAAACTTGAACTTCAACATAGTATGGCAAAATTAAAATGAAAAAATGCCATTTACTTGTTCACATTGATATTCTACTAATCGAATAATCACATGCAAAATCAATAACCACTTTCATAATGTTGGAATGCATAATGCCAGACTATCATAACCACATAGTCAAGGCCTCGTGCCAAGACTACAAATAAGATTTTGTCAAGGCCTTGTGCCAAGGCACTAGTTTGTCTCATGAGACCTACCGATGCATCGAGGAGCTATAGCGGGCTCCACCCGTCACATATTAAGTCCAATGCATTCCTATATGAAAAGGTTTAAACATAACATAAACATTCGTATTAAAACTAGCATACGAAATGTCAATAATTTCACCATAAACTATGAATGGTATAAAAATAGCACATTCACAGTCAAACATATCACAATACCTTCAATACAATATAGAAGTTTTTTCTCATAATAAATCATCTTCAAATAAGCTTAAAATCCATCAAAGGATGTTGAGATAGATGAAATCAAAACTATTTGAGAGAAATATCTCTCTTTTTTTAAAATCATTTAAAAGCCACACATTTATAAAGGAAGTAATTAAAAAGAGATTTTTGAATCAAAGTGTCCCATACCACTTTGAATCTTTTGAAAGGAATTAACATTTTTAAAAACATTCATGTCCATATAAATAAATCCATAAAAACCATTTTGAAGACATTACTAAAAAGATTTATAAAGATAAATCTTTAAAACATTTAAAATTCTGATTTTGATAAAGAGTACCTTTCTGAAATTCATAAATTATTCATTTTGAAATCATTTAAAAGTCACATAATTATAAAATAAAACATTTACTTTGAAAATATCCTTGTAAGCATGTAAGGGAAGCTTTGACTATTTTATAATGGCGGTAAATAGCTACACCTGCCGTATAAGTTTAAAAAAAACATTCTTACCTTAAATTTGTCAAAAGGTAAAAAGTGCCTTGTTTGGAAAATGATGGAAATATTCCATTAAAAACACATAAGGGTATAAATGACTATAACCCATATTCTTTGTAAATAGTAAAAATGTTTTGAAATACATTTCGAAGTAACATGGATGTGGATGATAAAGAAATCCCAGTAGATTATTACGTATAAACAACCTCGAATAATGAAGAGATTGCGAAATAAACCCGTACCTTGTACTTTTCCTTGGTTGGGGTAGGTTAACCTCCTGTATAATGGTGAAATAATTGTTATTAAATTATACAAGAATCATATACATTAATATGATATCATATATGATCTTTTAATATTGATTTGATAATAATATCTTAGTATTATCATTATATTGGGTGTTAACTTACTTGTTTTCTTTTATATGTTTTGTTACGTAAGTCATGTTTGTAAAGGATAGGTTGTATATTATTCATATCCATAATGATATCAAGTCCTTAAACATCATTTTTAAATCATCAAATGATAATTATACTTGAATGGATACGATGGAGAATGAATCTCATCGCGTTCGTGGAGACGGTAGTCCGTACGTACGCACGAGCGACAATATCATTCTTTTGATATTAAAATAATATATAAATGGATGGTATATCATATATACAGAATCATTTACATGTTATATTTATTATTTACATGAGTTACACATCATTATTATACCCATCCAAATAATAATATATTGAATAACAATTACACCACGACGTGGAGACGGTAAGCCGTACGTACGCACGTATGGTGACATGTTATTCAAAGGGTGGATAGAATACTGAATATGGTTGTACCATATTTATAATAACATCACAGTATATGTAAGATACTGGAGTTATTATTTTATAATGGTAAGAACAAAGAAAGAGGAAGTGGAAGAAGAAAGGAACTTAGAAAAGGGTGGTGAAATCATTACCTCTTCTTCAGGTTCTTCCTTTTGATTTGATCAAAAGGGCTCCTTAGGTTGGCTTTCTGATCAAACTAAGGCCTCTAGGTTACAGTGAGGGATGTTGGGAGAGTATTTGGGTAGAGTTTGGCCTAACCAAAAGGCTTTGAAGGTGTGAAGAAATGAGAAGGAGGAGTGCCCTTTTATAAGAGGGGTGAGGGGCACCTTTGGAAAAGCTAGAAATATTAATTTATAATAAATTCATATTCGGTTTCTAAAGGCTCCAAAGTTGATTATTCAAAGGTTAAGGTGGGGATAGGTCGAAAACCACTCAACGAATAGAATTTAGACAGGTTTGGGTACTTATATTAACCTTATCTTTAAGTATTAACTCTAAGTTAATTAGTTTCACTTTTACAATGTCTCTTTGTATTTTTATATAATATGGTTAATAAACTTACTATATACATCAAAGCGACCCCCAAGTGGTACATTAATGAATAACCTTTCATGATATAAGTCTCTTGGCCGAACCTTAGATTTTTACGAATTTAATATCAATTAATAATATAATATTTGTTTAAGAACTCTTTTATGTCAATTTTGACACTATTCAACAGTTGATTTTTGTGAAACTCATAACAGATTTATTACTTCGAACAAAGTCAATTAAATCAATCCTAATATATCATATTATCCTAGAAAATTAGTTTAATTCATTAAAAGTTTCATATTATATTTATTTGGGTATTTATAATATCAATTATTTTAATTTTTCACTATTATAGTAATTACTGCATCATCATTGTGTCATATATAAAATAAATTATTTAATGTCTAAAAATTATAAATAAAATATCATTATGTAGGAAATCTTTTTATCTTTCTAATGAATATTTATAATCTAAAATCCAACATATATAACACTATGTAACAATTGTTTTTCTAAAAGATATATGCTTGTGTCATTTTTGTATTCATTTTAACTTAATTAAAATAAAGTGTCATTATCACTTACAAGTGGATCCATGGGGTCCCCAAATTGACACTAAGATGCCCATGGTCGACCATGTATCAACCAATAGGGTTAAGACACGTTTTAGGGTAATTTAGTATTATTATAATATTATTTTTTTAACCCTTATTTACCGGATTTACCCTTTACCATGGTAAATAAAATATTTACCGCAGTAATTATTCAAAATGTGTAAAAATAAAAGTTACCTATTTACACAATTTAAACATCCTGATTCCAAATATGGAATCCATTTTCCTAAATTCAAAACACAGAAGTGGAAGAAATTAATTTAAAATTAATTCTCGCTGTCAAAACAAAAAGCGTGTTTTTAAGAGATAATAACTATCAAAAGATTGGCACTTGTTTATGTTCGGTTTAATTGTAAAATTATGTACAATAACCAACATTATATTAAATGGTAAAAATATATTCTAAATATAATTTAAAACCACTCAAATTCATTATTTATCACTATTAATTATTTTGATTAAAAAAGTTGTTTTTAATTAAAATTTAGTAATTTTCACTATTCATCAAAATATGAAACTTATCCGAAAAGTACCAAAATTTCACCTTAGGCTAAATTTGATATTCCGAATCCAAAAATTAAGTCCATTTTAAAATATAAAATATATATAACTTCAAAAAGTAGGTATTACTATTCATAATAGCTAGTTTGATTGGTTACGGTGTGTTAGAACTCGGTGTTGCGTACAACACACGCTAGCGTACCGTGGAAGCTTGGGATGTTTCATTTTAAATTTTTGATGTCCCCATTTAGTCAAAAAGTTTAAAATATAGTATCTAAAAAGGGTTCACTATTAAAATTTGGTAAAAGTGCAATACTGAAAATGAATTTGTTCTTACATTATGTCTAAGAAGCTCACAATATGGATTCTAAAATTATAAGGATTATATAATGTTTAAAATTTAGTTAACACTATTCATAACCTCTTTTGAATGGATTTTTTTTTGTAAGTCATGGTTTGATTGAACTCGGTGTTTCATGTAGTGAAAGTTATTGAATTATTTTGAAGAACTAACACACTTATGAAATCTTGGGGTGTTACATTCTCCCATCCTTCAATAAATTGCGTCCTCGCAATTTGAAATTGTTCTTCGAAAATAAAAGGTTGAAAATAGATAATATATTTGTGGGAAACCCCACATCGGAAATTGGGTTACTAAAATTTAGTCTTAATATGAGGAAAAGAGAAATGAAAGGGTCACCACCAAATTATGATCTCGATTAGGAGAACATTGCTGGCAATTTGAGACATATAATTGGAGGAAAAACGTAAATATTTATAGGTAGTGATTGAGGTCATCAATCACAAACAAGTATAAAATTGAGGTCCTTAAATCCATCAATCTATGATGATTTGAAATACCATCGGTTCAACAAAACATAGGGTATTAGGATAACACATTTTTGATGTTTCAAAATATCTTAGTTGAAATCCCACATCGAAAAATGAATTAATGAGGCCTCTATTTAAAATAAAGAGTCGAAAGTATGAAGATTACCGAAAATAACACATACTAGGGTTCCATGTAGTAAAATATGGATATGGAAGAAAAATCTAACCATCAATTACCTGATGGAGAGTGGTAGAGAACATGGCTATGAAAAGGCCAACAATCCCAAAGCCATAAATTAGTGATGATTTAAGGTACCATCTAGGAAAACATTTTTGTTCTAATTTGCTTTTCTTAATATTGAGGAATTTTTTTATGAGATTGGCTAAGATCATATAGAGATATACTTACTTTATAATTAGAGTTTTATCCATTAATAAATTTCTACCACAAACTCATCTTTCACTCTAAAAGATAATAGAATGTAAAAAAAATTCTATTTACACTATTCGTATAGGGTTCCAAAATAAACGAATTTATAATTCATCTACATGATATTTTAATAAAAACAACATTATTTAATCCAGGACATCTCATGGGCCAGTGGTAGGTGATACACCCTTGTCGCCCTTCGGTTGCGGGTTCAAGTCTCGCAGCCGCGACGGGTTGCCGCCCGACCTCCGGGTTGTCCTTTTATGGCAATACAAAATTAATCTAGACTAGAACTATCCAAAATACTTCTGTCCAAACTCACAGTCCAACATTTATAAGGAAGGTAAACATAATGTAGATCCTTTTTACCCCGTAATAGCATATGAATACCTTCCTCATGTATTCTTTTAATACACTGAAACATCCTGATTTACCATAATCTTTATTGATTACATTCATGCTCCCTTATTCCATATAGAATGCTGGATATACTTCATCAATCCAAAAATGTTTTAAAACCCAACAATTATGGAATAGACAAATCATTAACCAGCTTCAAGGTAGTCAAGAATATCCAATATAATTTATCCAAATCAATCATGTATTATTCCAAAATCACTACCTCAGTATCAGAACTATATTATGATTTATCATTCTCTAAACCATATATTTTCCAAAAATTTATCCTGCTATTGAGTCACTTTTCTTTGTTCCACACAATCTCAAGTCCTTAATGAAATAGTACTGCAGTACAATCCTTATATACTCCATAATTATTATAACAAGTACATTGGTGATACAACACTCAATTGACATAATCAACATAAGAACTCTAATCATTCCTCTTCATCTGTGGTAGTATCATAACTTGATTATTATCCAATAGCATCATTTGCGTCATAGTCTGATGACTGGGACATAAGTTCGCGTAGTGTCCAAACTCTTTGCAAATGAAGCATTGTACATTTGAAACCATTTTCTTACCCTTGCAGTCACGTACTTTGTGCCCTTTTCCTCCACACTTATAACAAACTCCCATTCCTTTCAGGCAAGTTCCAGGGTGTTTCTTTCCACAGTTACCACATATGGGAAAATTCTTCTTTTCCCTCTTCCCTTTATCCATCTTTTTCTATTCTATCATTTTCATCTCTTGCTTCCCTTCAAAGCCATAGGACCCAGTAAACTCTTTACTTATCTTATCAATACATGATATTATTTCTTCATATGATGATAATGCATGGGAGACTATTTCTCTTATAAATTCTAGCTTAAGACCATGAAAGATATAATCCTTCCTTCTCTTTGGATCATGTGCATTTCCGGAGTTCTCATTCCTTCTACTGGGCGCCATTTCTAAACAATGGCATAAACTAGATCAGTTTATGAATCAAAATACATAATCCCATACTTATAAAACACTTAACATAAATTGAACTATTTATGGATATAATCCATAATCATAAGAATGTCTTCTTTGAGGAAGTATATACTCATAATCCCTTCAAAATGATTTGTAAAGAAAATGAGAGTTATCCTAAGCATATCCCCCGGGAGTGTCGTAACCAAGAGTGCAGCAAGGCCCGTTGTCGTGCACCAGTTCCCGTTCGAGTCTAGTTCAAAGCGGTGTTTTCGGGTTTTACCCCTAGGTACATCTGTGCCAGAGCCGCCTCTACCTGCTCGTTTCCAGACAGGGATGTATTGCTCGGAAAACTCACAAAATCTCTACAATACCAAAATTCTCGGAAGTCCTTTTATACTAATCCTCAAATTTCATCTTAGGTCTACGTGATCTAATCAGAGTTTATCTAAATCTAGCTTCCAAGGTTTGTACTAAACTTCCTCTGATACCAACTGTAACGCCCCGACCCCAGTTACCCAGAGTCGGTGCATTACTTCGTAACATTGGCATGATCACAAGAAAGATCAAATCTCGAAAGACCGATTGGTTTAGTAGCCTTGGAAACACTAGATATATTCATAAGTTTTACATTACATCATAAAATGAAAAACTACTACAACAACATCATGTTTCCACAGTCCACACTATAATCCCCTCATAATATCCTTGCAGGTCATTCATAACTTACATCTTCACATCCTGGGAAAAATAAAACATAGAAAAGGGGTGAGCTCAAATGCCCAGTAAGGATAACAATATAGCGGAACATTCAAAAATAAGCATAAACATTTAAGGCAATGAATTACTAAAACAAAAGCCTTTTAAACTTGAACATCAACATAGTATGGAAAAAGTAAAATGAAAAAAATGCCATTTACTTGTTCACATGGATATTCTACTAATCGAATAATCACATGCAAAATCAATAACTACTTTCATAATGTTGGAATGCATAATGCCAGACTATCATAACCACATAGTCAAGGCCTCGTGCCAAGACTACAAATAAGATTTTGTCAATGCCTTGTGCCAAGACACTAGTTTGTCTCATGAGACCTACCGATGCATCGAGGAGCTATAGCGGGCTCCACCCTTCACATATTAAGTCCAATGCATTCCCATATGAAAAGGTTTAATCATAACATAAACATTCATATTAAAACTAGCATACGAAATGTCAATAATTTCACCATAAACTATGAATGGTATAAAAATAGCACATCCACAGTCAAACATATCACAAAACCTTCAATACAATATAGAAGTTTTGTATCATAATAAATCATCTTCAAATAAGCTTAAAATCCATCAAAGGATGTTGACATAGATGAAATCAAAACTATTTGAGAGAAATATCTCTCTTTTTTTAAAATCATTTAAAAGCCACACATTTATAAAGGAAGTAATTAAAAAGAGATTTTTGAATCAAAGTGTCCCATACCACTTTGAAACTTTTGAAAGGAATTAACATTTTTAAAAACATTCGTGTCCGTATAAATAAATCCTTAAAAACCATTTTGAAGACATTACTAAAAAGATTTATAAAGATAAATCTTTAAAACATTTAAAATTCTGATTTTGATAAAGAGTACCTTTCTGAAATTCTTAAATTATTCATTTTGAAATCATTTAAAAGTCACATAATTATAAAATAAAACATTTACTTTGAAAATATCCTTGTAAGCTTGTAAGGGAAGCTTTGACGATTTTATAATGGCGGTAAATAGCTACACCTGCCGTATAAGTTTAAAAAAAACATTCTTACCTTAAATTTGTCAAAAGGTAAAAAGTGCCTTGTTTGGAAAACGATGGAAATATTCCATTAAAAACACATAAGGGTATAAATTACTATAACCCATATTCTTTTTAAATAGTAAAAATGTTTTGAAATACATTTCGAAGTAACATGGATGTGGATGATAAAGAAATCCCAGTAGATAATTACGTATAAACAACCTCGAATAATGAAGAGATTGCGAAATAAACCCTTACCTTGTACTTTTCCTTGGTTGGGGTAGGTTAAAATCCTGTATAATGGTGAAATAATTGTTATTAAATTATACAAGAATCATATACCTTAATATGATATCATATATGATCTTTTAATATTGATTTGATAATAATATCTTAGTATTATCATTAAATCGGGTGTTAACTTACTAGTTTTCTTTTATATGTTTTGTTACGTAAGACATGTTTGTAAAGGATAGGTTGTATATTATTAATATCCAGAATGATATCAAGTCCTTAAACATCATTTTTAAATCATCAAATGATAATTATACTTGAATGGATACGATGGAGAATGAATCTCATCGCGTTCGTGGAGACGGTAGTCCGTACGTACGCACGAGCGACAATATCATTCTTTTGATATTAAAATAATATATAAATGGATGGTATATCATATATAAAGAATCATTAACATGTTATATTTATTATTTACATGTGTTACACATCATTATTATACCCATCCAAATAATAATATATTGAATAACAATTACACCACGACGTGGAGACGGTAAGCCGTACGTACACACGTATGGTGACATGTTATTCAAAGGGTGGATAGAATACTGAATATGGTTGTACCATATTTATAATAACATCAAAGTATATGTAAGATACTGGAGTTATTATTTTAGAATGGTAAGAACAAAGAAAGAGGAAGTGGAAGAAGAAAGGAACTTAGAAAAGGGTGGTGAAATCATTACCTCTTCTTCGGGTTCTTCCTTTTGATTTGATCAAAAGGGCTCCTTAGGTTGGCTTTCTGATCAAAATAAGACCTCTAGGTTGTAGTGAGGGATGTTGGGAGAGTATTTGGGCAGAGTTTGGCCTAACCAAAATGCTTTGAAGGTGTGAAGAAATGAGAAGGAGGAGTGCCCTTTTATAAGAGGGGTGAGGGGCACCTTTGGAAAAGCTAGAAATATTAATTTATAATAAATTCATATTCGGTTTCTAAAGGCTCCAAAGTTGATTATCCAAAGGTTAAGGTGGGGATAGGTCGAAAACCACTCAACCAATAGAATTTATACAGGTTTGGGTACTTATATTAACCTTATCTTTATGTATTAACTCTAAGTTAATTAGTTTCACTTTTACAATGTCTCTTTGTATTTTTATATAATATGGTTAATAAACTTACTATATACATCCAAGCGACCCCCAAGTGGTACATTAATGATGAACCTATCATGATATAAGTCTCTTGGCCGAACCTTAGATTTTTACGAATTTAATATCAATTAATAATATAATATTTGTTTAAGAACTCTTTTATGTCAATTTTGACACTATTCAATAGTTGATTTTTGTGAAACTCATAAAAGATTGATTACTTCGAACAAAGTCAATTAAATCAATCCTAATATATCATATTATCCTAGAAAATTAGTTTAATTCATTAAAAGTTTCATATTATATTTATTTGGGTATTTATAATATCAATTATTTTAATTTTTCACTATTATAGTAATTACTACATCATCATTGTGTCATATATAAAATAAATTATTTAATGTCTAAAAATTATAAATAAAATATAATTATGTAGGAAATCGTTTTATCTTTCTAATTAATATTTATAATCTAAAATCCAACATATATAACCCTATGTAACAATTGTTTTTCTAAAAGATATATGCTTGTGTCATTTTTGTATTCATTTTAACTTAATTAAAATAAAGTGTCATTATTACTTACAAGTGGATCCATGGGGTCCCCAAATTGACAAATAGATGACCATGGTCGACCATGTATCAACCAATAGGGTTAAGACACGTTTTAGGGTAATTTAGTATTATTATAATAGTATTTGTTTAACCCTTATTTACCGGATTTACCCTTTACCATGGTAAATAAAATATTTACCGCAGTAATTATTCAAAATGTCTAAAAATAAAAGTTACATATTTACACAATTTGAAAATCCTGATTCCAAATATGGAATCCATTTTCCTAAATTCAAAACACAGAAGTGGCAGAAATTAATTTAAAATTAATTCCCGCTGTCAAAACAAAAAGCGTGTTTTTAAGAGATAATAACTATCAAAAGATTGACACTTGTTTATGTTCGGTTTAATTGTAAAATTATGTCCAATGACCAACATTATATTAAATGGTAAAAATATATTCTAAATATACTTTAAAACCACTCAAATTCATTATTTATCACTATTAATTATTTTGATTAAAAAAGTTGTTTTTAATTAAAATTTAGTAATTTTCACTATTCATCAAAATATGAAAGTTATCCGAAAAGTACCAAAATTTCACCTTAGGCTAAATTTGATATTCCGAATCCAAAAATGAAGTCCATTTTAAAATATAAAATATATATAACTTCAAAAAGTAGGTATTACTATTCATAACAGCTAGTTTGATTGGTTACGGTGTGTTAGAACTCGGTGTTGCGTACAACACACGCTAGCGTACCGTGGAAGCTTGGGATGTTTCATTTTAAATTTTTGATGTCCCCATTTAGTCAAAAAGTTTAAAATATAGTATCTAAAAAGGGTTCACTATTAAAATTTGGTAAAAGTGCAATACTGAAAATGAATTTGTTCTTACATTATGTCTAAGAAGCTCATAATATGGATTCTAAAATTATAAGGATTATATAATGTTTAAAATTTAGTTAACACTATTCATAACCTCTTTTGAATGGATTTTTTTTTGTAAGTCATGGTGTGATTGAACTCGGTGTTGCATGTAGTGAAAGTTATTGAATTATTTTGAAGAACTAACACACTTATGAAATCTTGGGGTGTTACATAAATCCTATTGGATGAGAGGATCTCGACCCATACCCACCTTATCCTCGAAATAAATCAATTTGGATCTATTTAAAACCGAACGAGACTTTATAATAAAATAATATTTTTTGTTATTCCAAATGTGCCCCTCTCCTCCCTTATAAAAGGGCACCTTCTCCCTCTCTTCCTCACACAACTTTTAGCCTTCATGCTCGGCCAAACCCTGAAAAATTCTCTTCTACACTTCCCTAGAAACATCATAGAGGTTCTGGTCTTCCTCAAAGACCAATTTTAGTGCCCTAATAGGAGGTCTCAAAGAGGTGCTTCAAAGAAGAGGTAACTTTCGTTACCGATTCTTTCACCTTTATTTCTTCTTCCACTTCTTCTTCTTAGGTTGTTTCATTATGAAGTAATAACATCAGTATAACTCATATATTGATATGTTATTATAAGTATGAAACAATCCTATTTCACCATCTATCCATCCTACAGAAAACGAAATCACCGCGCGTGCGTACGTACGGAATACCGTCTCCATGCCGTGGTGAAATCTATTTTCCACCACCACCTTACGTGGATGGGTACAATGGTGTAAATAATAACTATATATTATTATTATAAAGTGATATTGATACTGAAATAGTATAAATACACTTCAACACAAGTTCACGAACATGAGAACGATATCATCGCTCGTGCGTACGTACGGACTACCGTCTCCACGACGCGATGAGATTCATTCTCCATGTTAACCATTTAAGAATGATTATAAAGTATATATAAGAAATAATAATGAAATATATGAAATTATAAAGCTACTGGATTTATGTATATATGTATGTCATCTACTTACTTCCATTCAAGATAATAAGGAAAGGAAAACATCGTTCATGCGTACGTACGGACTACCGTCTCCATGAACGGTGTGTTACATTTCATTTATCTATCTATTATATATATATATATATACTGAATATATATGATATATAAATCATTTTTTATATTCTGGAAGTAAGTAAATCATGATATAAGTAATAATAATGTCAAGAACAACAAGTCCAAACACCTACGATAAATGAAACGATTTTACCCAAAACGCATCTTTAACATGGAATTTACAAACGAACGGGTAATATAAAGTCATAAGTGAACCATATATGATATCATAACAATGAATATGATTCTATAATAAGTTAATTACATTATTTAAATCATTATAAAGGAGGTTCGGATACTTACAAAGCATATCAGACATAAGGTAAGGGAAATATCACAATCTCATTTTTATCCGAGATTGTTTATACTTTGGTATTTATTGGGGTGTATTTTATCATCCATATCCATGTTTCCTCAATATGTAATATTATTTCCATTCACCTACAATTATTTAAATCCAATTTTACCCTTCGGTGAGTTTTTAGTAAAAGATATAAAAGGAATCTTTTTTCGTTTTTCGTACAAGGTATTTTTTTGACTTTTCCGACATAAGTACGAAGAATGTTTTTTTATCTTATACGGCATGAATGGATTTTGAAAACATTATTTCCAAGAAGCTTCCTTTACAAGTTTTCAAGTTTATTTTTAATCAACTTCTTTTATTTTATAATTTTACGACATGTTAAGAAAGGAAAAGTGTTTTTGAAGTAGAAAGGATATTTTCCTCAAGAATGAAGTTCAAGTGTTTTATCAAAATTATTTTCCATCTAAGATAATAAAGGGTTTTGTATTTATCCCTATTATTACATTGATTTGATTATGTTGTGAAGGAATTATTTTTATCAATTCCTTTATCATATAAGAATTGTTTTATGACGTCATGATGTTTAGGATTCCCATTTTTATTACATGGGTTATGCAATGATGTATGGTTTATGATTTTGTGGCACACATAAGAATGGTATCATTATGAGATGGGTGGGTCCTATATCTCCCTCCAATGCATTGGGTAAATATTTTATATCTCATGAGATAGACATGGATGGAATGGTAGGTTATACCGGTTCAGTGAAACAGGACTGAAACGAGGGTGACTCGGTTCAGAAAGGGACTTTGTCCACTAAGATAGTCTTGGCAATGAGTCTTGACTAATAAGAAATGATTCTCTATGATTATGTGTGTATGCCAAAATGTTTAATGTTTTAATTTATGATTATTGTGATTACATTTCACTGCCATGAGTTATTTCAGGTTATGAAATTATGATTTCTTTTACAGGTTATGATTTCCAAAAGTTATGTGCTTATGTATATGATGTGATTGATATTTCTTTTGTTTACCCTTACTGAGCATTTGAGATCACCCTTTCATGTTTTCTTTTCCCCAGGATATAAGGAAAGGTTTCAGGTATAAAAAAAGGAAGATCTTTATGGGAGATGTTGAAGATCTTTCACTAGGATTAGAAGATTATATTCCGAGTTTCCAAAGACACTAAACTATTATGATCCTTGTGTGTCTGTTTTTTCTTATGTACTAAATATTCCGAAAAAGTAATGTAATGTCCATGTACGTCAGGCTTTGGGTCTCTACAGTTGGTATCAGAGGAAAGGTTTAGTCAACCTTTGGAAACTAGGATGCGAAAACGTTAGTGAGATCCCTAGAGATATTTCTAATGTATGTCTAGGGATGTACCTAAGGATAAGTATACGTATAGGATATAGTCCTAGAACCCGGGTAACGATCTTAGAATTTAACCCAAGATGTTATATATTGAGGGTTCTCCCCCATTATTATGTTGTTTTCCCTAGCATGATTTTTTCCTCTCACACTATTCTTTTTGGGTTTTAGAAAATGGCTGGAGACAAGATGATTCACGATAATGGAGGATATGATGGAGAATGGAATGATATTCTTCATGAGAAACCAAATGAAATGGGATTTGGAAATCCAAACATCATTATTATGTCGATTCAACAATCTCATAATATGATCAATAGAGTAAAATTTGGTAAGTTTCCTGACTTGGCTAATAAGAGAAAGATGGAGTTTCATGATGATCATAGAGGAAAGAAAGTTCAATTTCCCCTATGTAAATCATGCGGGAAGTGGCATCAAGGAAAATGTTTCAAAGGAACTGGAAGATGCTTTGGGTGTGGAAAAGAAGGACACAAAGCCAGTAAGTGAAAAGGAAAAGGTTCAATTACCACCATGGATGAGGATAATGGTATTGCTACGACATCAAAAATGGTTAAATGCTTTAAATGTGGAATGTACGGGCATTATGCAAACCAATGCCCTAAGGTAAAGTCTCATGAAGAGAATCAGTACGGCCGTATGGGTAGTATTTATGTTGATGATGATGAAGAGACTACAAATTATATGTGAGATGAAAGAATTGTTGAAGCTCGGTCAATGGTTTAAGAAGGTAGTGGAATGATTACATGTTTATCAAGTGTAAAGAATCTCATGGTACTATGGAATAAAGAGACATCTAAGGATTGTTACATTGTTGTCTTTCCTTGAGTTTTGAAAGTGTGTGATTAATGCTACCAGTATCCATGAAAGGTTATTCAGATATTTTTGGAATGAAGATGATATGCGCATAATTAAGGGATAATAAGAAAATGAAATATTTCATAGTATTCGTGAGCTCATTATTGATATAAGGACTAAGTATATATAATTTTGAGGATTTTGGTATGTGGAAAGAGTTATCTTTTGACAACACTCATGTTTTCACTAAGGTTCAATGGGTATTCAAGAGAATACATGATTAAGGCCTTTGAATGTTTGGAATGTGACCAACAAAACATATCTTATGACATATGGGGATCAACGATGGTGTTAAATCTCTGGTAATCGTTTTCACTATATTATGAGAGTGGACTGCAGTATTATGGATAAGCCTAAAGATTGGAATGGATTATGTTGGACATACGTTAGTATTGTTTAAGGATAGAACTTTTGATATTATTTATGTTATGTTATAGTAATGTAGTTTTAGAAAAAGGACAACCAGCAGGATGGGCGACAGCCCATCGCGTCGGACAAGGCCGTGAGAATCGAACCCACAACCGAAGTGCGACTGACCTTTATCGCCTACCACTGGCCTACAGGAAGTCCCTGGTTAGTAGAAACTAGTTTTATTATATTAAGTAGTATGATATATGAAGTATAAGTCCATTTTAGGAACCATATATGATTAATCTCACTATAGAATGACTTATGTATATTTAATAACTTTTGCTAACATTTTGTTTGAGACAGATGGAATGACCTGTCATTCTGTCACATGATCTGCTAACACTTCACGAATAAGAAATTCGACTTCATTTATTTAAGAGATGAAGTGGAAGTTGTTCAAGGCACGGACAACAGTGATATTGTAGAAAAATAATGTAAGTATTTATTCTAATTCAAATTCTTCAACTTTAGGGAAACGATCTTGAAAACCAAAAATGTTGTCCTAATGTTCTTATATCTGATTAATAAGATGGTACCTTAGATCATCACAAATCAATAGCTTTTTGATTGTTGGCTTTTTCATAGACATGTTCTCTACCACTCTCCATCAGAACATGATGATTAGATTTCTCTTCCATATCCCTATTTTCACCTATGTGGAAACCCAGTGATTAGTTTATTTGGGTAACCGTTACATTTCATACTTTTGTTTTTAAAGATTGTTTTTGGTATTCCTTTTTACGATGTGGGTTTCTATTAAAGAAAATTTCGAATAGTAAACCATTTATAACCCCGACGAATTTCGAGGGTGAAATTCATTTTAAGGGGGGGTAAAATGTAACACCCCTATATTTTATGAAAAATATTCTTTTAATTTCATTAATGTCTTGTGTTTTATTCTACACCAAGATTACCTTGCGCTATACGCAACACCGTATTAGCTTGCAGTATACGCAACACTATTCTTGGATCGTGATACACACAATTTTGATAGTAGGTATTCTACGCAACATTAAGTATATATATATATATATATTCAATGTATAAGTGAAATATGGTTTAATTATGTTATACGAAACAACGAAAAATTCTTTCACAACATGCAACCCTGACTTGGCTTGCATTACACGCAATCACGACCTTCCTCGATAGCGTGTGTTGTACGCAATACCGGGTTTTAATAATCAATGTTATATTATTATAATATTGTCATGAACTAGCCGTTATGAATAGTATTAACTAAAATTTGAATTTTATAACATTATTATTCATCTTACACATTTCTAGAACATGGTATAAGAACAAAATAAATTTTTCGGGTAAAATAAGTATTTTTCAAAAAATGCAGTTTTGCCGCCTTTTGATGGCGCACCCACTTTAAATCTTGTTTTTGACATATTTATAAGTTTAATTTGACAAAATAAAATTCTTCTATGGAATCAATAAATAAAAATTTACTTTGGATAAATTTTTCATATTATTCTGGTAACTTTCACATTTTAATGAATAGTAAAAACACGCTATATTCTAATTAAAAACAACTTTTTTCATCGTAATGTCTTATGTGGTTAAATTATAATATTGAATGGTTTTAAAGTAAAAATAGAATATATTTTTACAATTTAATATAATGTATGTCATTAGCATTGATTTTACCTTGAATTCGTAGGTTAAATCAATTCAATCTTTTGCAATGTTTTAAACAAAAACCCGTTTTTATTCGACAACAGAATTAATTTTAATTTAATTTCTGCAACTTCTGTGTATTGAATTTTAAAAAATGGATTTCATATTTTGAATCAGTGGGTCCAAATTATGTTAATAGGATACTTTTTATTATTGGGAATTATGAATAGTAACTACGGTAAATTTTATTTACCATAGTTAAAGGTAAATCGGGTAATTAAGGGTAAATATAATATTTTAAAATTACCCTAACAAATGTCAAAATTCTATTGGATGACTAAAAGTAGACCCATATCACCTAAGGGTCGGATTATATTCATTTAATTAATTTTTTTCAATGAAAATAATTTAATTATTATTAAAACCAAAGAATGTGACAACATGTCACTTTCTTAAATATTATAAGTATAATAATTTTAATCTAGTGATAAACTTTATGAAACTTAGAACATGAATAGTCTCCAGAAATCTAATACAATTATCTACATCATAGGAATTTATTTAAAATTTTTAGGGATTAAATAAGTATCATTTATTATGACACATAGATGATGTAGTAATTGTCTTATTAATGAAATATTGACATAATTGATGTTATAAATGCCCAAATAAATGTACTTTGAGACTTTTTATGACTTACACAAATTTTATAGGTTAATATGACATGTTATTGTTGATTTAAGTAACTTGGTTTGAACTTAGCATTCTGTTATAAATTTCATAAAAATCATATACCAAATAGTGTCAAAATTGACATAAAATAGTTTTTAAAACAAATATTATATTATTAATTGTTATTTATTCCTAAAAAACTAAGTTTCGGCCAAATGACTTAGATAATATTATATATATTAATAATAAACAACTTGGGGTTCTTTTGGCTTGATATAGTAAGTTTATTAACCATATATTGTAAGAAAACAAAATGACACGGTAAAAGTTAAATTATTTAACTTAGAGTTAAATCTAATTGATAAGGGTAAAATAATAACATAAACTTGTCTAAATCCTATTGGATGAGAGGATTTCGACCCATACCCACCTTATCCTAGAAATAAATCAATTTGGATCTATTTAAAACCGAACTTGACTTTATAATAAAATAATATTTTTAGTTATTCCAAAGGTGCCCCTCTCCTCCCTTATAAAAGGGCACCTCCTCCCTCTCTTCCTCACACAACTTTTAGCCTTAAATCTCGGCCAAACCCTGCCAAATTCTCTTCTCCACTTCCCTAGAAACATCATAGAGGTTCTGGTCTTCCTCAAAGACCAATTTTAGTGCCCTAAGAGGAGGTCTCAAAGAGGCGCTTCAAAGAAGAGGTAATTTCTGTTACCGATTCTTTCACCTTTATTTCTTCTTCCACTTCTTCTTATTAGGTTTTTTCATTATCAAGTAATAACATCAGTATCACTCATATAATGATATTTTATTATAAGTATGAAACAATCCTATTTCACCATCTATCCATCCTACGGAAAACGAAATCACCACGCGTGCGTACGTACGGAATACCGTCTCCACGCCGTGGTGAAATCTATTTTCCACCACCACCTTACTTGGATGGGTACAATGGTGTAAATAATAACTATATATGATTATTATAAAGTTATATTGATACTGAAATAGTATACATACACTTCAACACAAGTTCACGAACATGAGAACGATATCATCGCTCGTGCGTACGTACAGACTACCGTCTCCACGACGCGATGAGATTCATTCTCCATGTTAACCATTTAAGAATGATTATAAAGTATATATAAGAAATAATAATGAAATATATGACATTATAAAGCTACTGGATTTATTTATATATGTATTTCATCTACTTACTTCCATTCAAGATAATAAGGAAAGGAAAACAGCGTTCATGCGTACGTACGGACTACCGTCTCCATGAACGGTGTGTTTCATTTCATTTATCTATCTATTATATATATATATATATATACTGAATATATATGATATATAAATCATGTTTTATATTCTGGAAGTATGTAAATCATGATATAATTAATAATAATGTCAAGAAAAACAAGTCCAAACACCTACGATAAATGAAACGATTTTACCCAAAACGCTTCTTTAACATGGAATTTACAAAAGAACGGGTAATATAAAGTCATAAGTGAACCATATATGATATCATAACAATGAATAAGATTCTGTAATAAGTTAATGACATTATTTAAATCATTATACAGGAGGTTCGGATACGTAAAAAGCATATCGGACATAAGGTAAGGGAAATATCACAATCTCATTTTTATCCGAGATTGTTTATACTTTGGTATTTACTGGGGTGTATTTTATCATCCACATCCATGTTTCCTCAATATGTGATATTATTTCCATTCACCTACAATTATTTAAATCCAATTTTACCCTTCGGTGAGTTTTTAGTAAAAGATATAAAAGGAATATTTTTTCATTTTTCGTACGAGGTATTTTTTTGACTTTTACGACATAAGTACGAAGAATGTTTATTTTAACTTATACGACATGAATGGATTTTTAAAACATTATTTCCAAGAAGCTTCCTTTACAAGTTTTCAAGTTTATTTTTAATCAACTTCTTTTATTTTATAATTTTACGACATGTTAAGAAAGGAAAAGTGTTTTTGAAGTAGAAAGGATATTTTCCTCAAGAATGAAGTTCAAGTGTTTTATCAAAATTATTTTCCATCTAAGATAATAAAGGGTTCTGTTTTTATCCCTATTATTACATTGATTTGATTATGTTGTGAAGGAATTATTTTTATTAATTCTTTTATCGTATATGAATTGTTTTAAGATGTCATGATGTTTAAGATTCCCATTTTTGTTACATGGGTTATGCAATGATGTATGGTTTGTGATTTTGTGGAACACATAAGAATGGTATCATTATGAGATGGGTGGGACCTATATCTCCCTACAATTAATTGGGTAAAGATTTTATATCTCATGAGATAGACATGGCTGGAATGGTAGGTTATACCGGTTCAGTGAAACAGGACTGAAACGAGGGTGACTCGGTTCAGAAAGTGACTTTGTCCACTAAGATAGTCTTGGAAATGAGTCTTGAATAATAAGAAATGATTATCTATGATTATGTGTGTATGCCAAAAAGTTTAATGTTTTATGTTATGATTATTGTGATTACATTTCACTACCACGAGTTATTCCAGGTTATGAAATTATGATCTCTTTTACAGGTTAAGATTTCCAAAAGTTATGTGCTTATGTATATGATGTGATTGATATTTCTTTTGTTTACCCTTACTGAGCATTTGAGATCACCCTTTCATGTTTTATTTTCCCCAGGATATTAGGAAAAGTTTTAGATATAAAAAAATGAAGATCTTTATGGGAGATGTTGAAGATCATTCACCAGGATTAGAAGATTATATTTCGAGTTTCCAAAGACACTAAACTATTACGATCCTTGTGTGTGTGTTTTTGTTATGTACTAAATATTCCGGAAAAGTAATGTAATGTCCATGTACGTCAGGTTTTGGGTCTCTACAGTTGGTATCAGAGGAAAGGTTTAGTCAACCTTTGGAAACTAGGATGCGAAAACGTTAGTGAGATCCCTAGAGATATTTCTAAGGTATGTCTAGGGATGTCCCTAAGGATAAGTATACGTATAGGATATAGTCCTAGAACTAGGGTAACGATCTTAGAATTTAACCCAAGATGTTAGATATTGAGGGTTCTCCCCATTTATTATGTTGTTTTCCCTAGCATGATTTTTTCCACTCACACTATTCTTTTTGGGTTTTAGAAAATGGCTGGAAACAAGATGATTCACGATAATGGAGGATATGATGGACAATGGAATGATATTCTTCATGAGAAACCAAATGAAATGGGATTTGGAAATCCAAAAATCATTATTATGCCGATTCAGCAGTCTCATAATATGATCAATAAATTAAAATTTGGTAAATTTCCTGACTCGGCTAATAAGAGAAAGATGGAGTTTCATGTTGATCATAGAGGAAAGAAAGTTCAATTTACACTATGTAAATCATGTAGGAAGAGGCATCAAAGAGAATGTTTCAAAGGAACTGGAAGATGCTTTGGGTGTGGAAAAGAAGGACACAAAGCCAGTAAGTGCAAAGGAAAAGGTTCAATTACCACCATGGATGAGGATAATGGTATTGCTACGACATCAAAAATGGTTAAATGCTTTAAATGTGGAATGTACGGGCATTATGCAAACCAATGCCCTAAGGGAAAGTCTCATGAAGAGAATCAGTACGGCCGTATGGGTAGTATTTATGTTGATGATGATGAAGAGACTACAAATTATATGTGAGATGAAAGATTGTTGAAGCTCGATCAATGGTTTATGAAGGTAGTGGAATGATTACATATTTATCAAGTGTAAAGAATCTCATGGTACTATGGAATAAAGAGACATCTAAGGATTGTTACATTGTTGTCTTTCCTTGAGTTTTGAAAGTGTGTGATTAATGCTACCAGTATCCATGAAAGGTTATTCAGATATTTTGGGAATGAAGATGATATGCGCATAATTAAGGGATAATAAGAAAATGAAATATTTGACAGTATTCATGAGATCATGATTGATATAAGGACTAAGTATATAGAATTTTGAGGATTTTGGTATGTGGAAAGGGTTATCTTCTGACAGCACTCCTGTTTTCACTAAGGTTCAATGGGTATTCAAGAGAATACATGATTAAGGCCTTTGAATGTTTGGAATGTGACCAACAAAACATATCGTATGACATATGGGGATCAACGATGGTATTAAATCTCTGGTAATCGTTTTCACTATATTATGAGAGTGGACTACAATATTATGGATAAGCCTAAAGATTGGAATGGATTATGTTGGACATAAGTTAGTATTGTTTAAGGATAGAACTTTTGATATTATTTATGTGATATTATAGTAATGTAGTTTTAGAAAAAGGACAACCTGCAGGACGGGCGACAACCCATCGCGTCGGACAAGGCCGTGGGAATCGAACCCACAACCGAAGTGCGACTGGCCTTTATCGCCTACCACTGGCCTACAGGAAGTACCTATTTAGTAGAAACTAGTTTTATTATATTAAGTAGTATGATATATGAAGTATAAGTCCATTTTAGGAACAATATATGATTAATCTCACTATAGAATGACTTATGTATATTTAATAACTTTTGCTAACCTTTTGTTTGAGACAGATGGAATGACCAGTCATTCTATCACATGATCTGCTAACACTTCACGAATAACAAATTCGACTTCATTTATTTAAGAGATGAAGTGGAAGTTGTTCAAGGCACGAACAATAGTAATATTGTACCAAAATAATGTAAGTATTTATTCTAATTCAAATTCTTCAACTTTAGGGAAACGATCTTGAAAACCAAAAATGTTGTCCAAATGCTCTTATATCCGATTAATCAGATGGTACCTTAGATCATCACAAATCAATAGCTTTGTGATTGTTGTCTTTTTCATAGCCATGTTCTCTACCACTCTCCATCAGAACATGATGGTTAGATTTCTCTTCCATATCCATATTTTCGCCTATGTGGAAACCCAGTGATTAGTTTATTTGGGTAACCGTTACGTTTCATACTTTTTTTTAAAGATTTTTTTTGGTATTCCTTTTTACGATGTGGGTTTCTATTAAAGAAACTTTCGAATAGTAAACCATTTATAACCCCGACGAATTTCGAGGGCAAAATTCATTTTAAGGGGGGCAGAATGTAACACCCCTAGATTTTATGAAAAATATTCTTTTAATTTCATTAATGTCTTATGTTGTATTCTACACCATGATTACCTTGCGCTATACACAACACGGTATTAGCGTGCAGTATACGCAACACTATTCTTGGATCGTGTTACACACAATTTTGATAATAAGTATTCTACGCAACATTGAGTATATATATATATATATATTCAATGTATAAATGAAATATGGTTGGATTATGTTATACGAAACAACGAAGGATTCTTTCACAACACGCAACCCTAACTTGGCTTGCATTACACACAATCGCGACCTTCCTCGTTAGCGTGTGTTGTACGCAATACCGGGTTTTAATAAACAATGTTATATTATTATAATATTGTCATGAACTAGCCGTTATGAATAGTATTAACTAAATTTTGAATTTTATAACATTATTATTCATCTTACACATTTCTAGAACATGGTATAAGAACAAAATAAATTTTTCGGGTAAAATAAGTATTTTTCAAAAAATGCAGTTTTGCCGCCTTTT
Organism: Viscum album; assembly: GCA_963277665.1. NCBI lineage: Eukaryota > Viridiplantae > Streptophyta > Magnoliopsida > Santalales > Viscaceae > Viscum > Viscum album. The sequence continues at coordinate 1,642,165,703 of OY728131.1, read as the reverse complement.
GATGGCACACCCACTTGAAATCTAGTTTTTGAAATATTTATAAGTTAAATTTGACAAAATAAAATTCTTCTTTGGAATAAAGAAATAAAAATGTACTTTGGATAAATTTTTCATATTATTCTGGTAACTTTCACATTTTAATGAATAGTAAAAACACGCTATATTCTAATTAAAAACAAATTTTTTCATCGTAATCTCTTATGTGGTTAAATTATAATATTTAATGGTTTTAAAGTATAAATAGAATATATTTTTACAATTTAATATAATTTATGTCATTATCATTGATTTTACCTTGAATTCGTAGGGTAAATCAATTCAATCTTTTGCAATGTTTTAAACAAAACCCGTTTTTATTAGACAACGAAATTAATTTTAATTTAATTTCTGAAACTTCTGTGTATTGAATTTTAAAAAATGGATTTCATATTTGGAATCATTGGGTCCAAATTATGTTAATAGGCTACTTTTTATTTTTGGGAATTAGGAATAGTAACTACGGTAAATTTTATTTACCATAGTTAAAGGTAAATCGGGTAATTAAGGGTAAATATAATATTTTAAAATTATCATAACGAATGTAAAAATCCTATTGGATGACTAAAAGTCGACCCATATCACCTAAGGGTCGGATTATATTCATTTAATTAAATGTTTTCAATGAAAATAATTTAATTATTATTAAAACCAAAGAATGTGACAACATGTCACTTTCTTAAATCTTATAAGTATAATAATTTTAATATAGTGATAAACTTCATGAAACATCGAACATGAATAGTCTCCAGAAATCTAATACAATTATCTACATCATAAAAATTTATTTAGAATTTTTAGGGATTAAATAATTATCATTTATTGTGACACATAGATGATGCTGTAATTGTCTTATTAATGAAATATTGACATAATTGATGTTATAAATGCCCAAATAAATGTAATTTGAGACTTTTTATGACTTAAAATAATTTTATAGGTTAATATGACATGTTATTGTTGAGTTAAGTAACTTGGTTCGAACTTATCATTCTGTTATGAATTTCATAAAAATCATATACCAAATAGTGTCAAAATTGACATAAAATAGTTTTTAAAACAAATATTATATTATTAATTGTTATTTTATTCCTAAAAAACTATGGTTCGGAAAAATGACTTAGATAAGATTATATATATTAATAATAAACAACTTGGGGTTCTTTTGGCTTGATATAGTAAGTTTATTAACCATATATTGTAAGAAAACAAAATGACACGGTAAAAGTTAAATTATTTAACTTAGAGTTAAATCTAATAGATAAGGGTAAAATAATAACCTAAACTTGTCTAAATCCTATTGGATGAGAGGATTTCGACCCATCCCCACCTTATCCTCGAAATAAATCAATTTGGATCTATTTAAAACCGACCTTGACTTTATAATAAAATAATATTTTTAGTTATTCCAAAGGTGCCCCTCTCCTCCCTTATAAAAGGGCACCTCCTCCCTCTCTTCCTAACACAACTTTTAGCCTTCAAGCTCGGCCAAACCCTGCCAAATTATCTTCTCCACTTCCCTAGAAACATCATAGAGGTTCTGGTCTTCCGTAAAGACCAATTTCAGTGCCCTAAGAGGAGGTCTCAAAGAGGTTCTTCAAAGAAGAGGTAATTTCCGTTACCGATTCTTTCACCTTTATTTCTTCTTCCACTTATTCTTCTTAGATTGTTTCATTATGAAGTAATAACATCAGTATCACTCATATACTGATATGTTATTATAAGTATGAAACAATCCTATTTCACCATCTATCCATCCTACGGAAAACGAAATCACCGCGCGTGCGTACGTACGGAATACCGTCTCCACGCCGTGGTGAAATCTATTTTCCACCACCACCTTACTTGGATGGGTACAATGGTGTAAATAATAACTACATATGATTATTATAAAGTGATATTGATACTTAAATAGTATACATACACTTCAACACAAGTTCACGATCCTGAGAACGATATCATCGCTCGTGCGTACGTACGGACTACCGTCTCCACGACGCGATGAGATTCATTCTCCATGTTAACCATTTAAGAATGATTATAAAGTATATATAAGAAATAATAATTAAATATATGACATTATAAAGCTAATGGATTTATTTATATATGTATGTCATCTACTTACATCCATTCAAGATAATAAGGAAAGGAAAACAACGTTCATGCGTACGTACGGACTACCGTCTCCATGAACGGTGTGTTTCATTTCATTTATCTATCTATTATATATATATATATATATACTGAATATATATGATATATAAATCATGTTTTATATTCTGGAAGTAAGTAAATCATGATATAAGTAATAATAATTTCAAGAACAACAAGTCCAAACACCTATGATAAATGAAACGATTTTACCCAAAACGCTTCTTTAACATGGAATTTACAAAAGAACGGGTAATATAAAGTCATAAGTGAACCATATATGATATCATAATAATGAATATGATTCTGTAATAAGTTAATGACATTATTTAAATCATTATACAGGAGGTTCAGATACGTACAAAGCATATCAGACATAAGGTAAGGGAAATATCACAATCTCATTTTTATCCGAGATTGTTTATACTTTGGTATTTACTTGGGTGTATTTTATCCTCCACATCCATGTTTCCTAAATATGTAATATTATTTCCATTCAACTACAATTATTTAAATCCAATTTTACCCTTCGGTGAGTTTTTAGTAAAAGATATAAAAGGAATCTTTTTTCGTTTTTCGTACGAGGAATTTTTTTGACTTTTCTGACATAAGTACGAAGAATGTTTTTTTTAACTTATACGACATGAATGGATTTTTAAAACATTATTTCCAAGAAGATTCCTTTACAAGTTTTGAAGTTTATTTTTAATCAACTTCTTTTATTTTATAATATTACGACATGTTAAGAAAGGAAAAGTGTTTTTGAAGTAGAAAGGATATTTTCCTCAAGAATGAAGTTCAAGTGTTTTATCAAAATTATTTTCCATCTAAGACAATAAAGGGTTCTGTTTTTATCCCTATTATTACATTGATTTGATTATGTTGTGAAGGAATTATTTATATGAATTCCTTTATCGTATATGAATTGTTTTATGATGTCATGATGTTTAAGATTCCCATTTTTATTACACGGGTTATGCAATGATGTATGGTTTATGATTTTGTGGCACACATAAGAATGGTATCATTATGAGATGGGTGTGACCTATATCTCCCTACAATTCATTGGGTAAAAGTTTTATATCTCATGAGATAGACATGGCTGGAATGGTAGGTTATACCGGTTCAGTGAAACAGGACTGAAACGAGGGTGACTCGGTTCAGAAAGGGACTTTGTCCACTAAGATAGTCTTGGCAATGAGTCTTGACTAATTTGAAATTATTCTCTATGATTATATTTGTATTCCACAAAGTTTAATGTTTTAAGTTATGATTATTGTGATTACATTTCACTACAATGAGTTATTCTAGGTTATCAAATTATGATCTCTTTTACAGGTTAAGATTTCCAAAAGTTATGTGCTTATGTATATGATGTGATTGATATTTCTTTTGTTTACCCTTACTGAGCATTTGAGCTCACCCTTTCATGTTTTCTTTTCCCCAGGATATAAGGAAAGGTTTTAGGTATAAAAAAGAGGAAGATCTTTATGGGAGATGTTGAAGATCTTTCACCAGGATTAGAAGATTATATTCCGATTTTCCAAAGACACTAAACTATTACGATCCTTGTGTGTGTGTTTTTGTTATGTACTAAATATTTCGCAAAAGTAATGTTATGTCCATGTATTTCAGGCTTTGGGTCTCTACATTAGGCCTTTGAGTCAGTATCATCATGTGTTATCATCATCACAATATCAAGTGTATTTATCATCTTGTTTTTCGATCATCTGTTATATTATAATTATTAAAAAAGCTTGTTTGATGTGGAAATAAGGATATAATAGAGGATTGAAATATAGATTAGGGTTATAGTATTTTTGATGAATAATATTGAAATTATAGATTTTTTATCATTGGGTTTCATGGTTTATTTGTTATGATGTTTTAATATTCAAATTGAGGTTGTAAATTTTAATTCTATTTTTTTAATTTATTAGTGTATTTTAAGAATAACTTAGTTTCAATTTAGTTAAGGATATTTAATTTTATTTATTAAATATAATACAATATTTTTAATAGGGAATTGGATTTTAATTTTATTACATTTTTTACTTTTTTTGTTTCTTATGTTATTGATTGGTTTTTTTAACAATTATAGTTATAATTTAATGTGATTGTTAAATGAATGTAAATATATTTTAAATTGGTTTCATAATTTCAAATAAGGTATCCTAATGATATTATTGAAAACTAGAATTCGCTTGTCTGTTCTTGATATACTGACCCTGTAATGATACAATGATAAAGAAGAAATTTATAAAAGAAATTTCTTAATTACTATGGTTGTATAGTTTAGTTGATAATTTTTTAGTTATGTTGGAATGATTTTTAGTGAGGATAGATTACGTGGTAGAGGAAGTCTCATTAATGTGATAACATGACATAGTTCTCAAGGGTTTTCTATTTCAATTAAACAAGTATATAAATCTGCATTGTGTAAATGAAATATGTGATAATTCAAAAGGATATGGGTAATTTTGAATTAATATCAATATGAATACATTGAACTAAAACAATTCAATATGTTAATGGGTAAAAAATAAAAATGTATAAGGTGTGTAAATTGATTTTATGTTTATGTAAAATAATAAGTGATGGAATTAACCATTCTGATATAGTTAATGTGTTTAGTAAATTATTAATTTTTAATAAACAAATAAATGTTAAAGAAGAATTATTTTCATGCTTTTTTTTGTTTTCATATTGGTACATTAATGATGATGGGAAATTATTTCCATAAATAACCCAAGTCTCCAAAAGGACACAATTAAATCAAATCTATTTTGAAAATAAATTAAAACATTACTTGTTAAATAAAAATCCATAGTATTTAATTTAATTATTCATAGAGGGTTCTCAAAACAATTAAAGTCTTCCAAGATAACATTTATCACTTAAGAACTAAATCCTTTCCCAATCCTAAAATTATCTATTCGATAAAACAGGGGTTCCCAAAATCATCTTATTCATAATAGATAATATCATTTAACTAAAAATAATTAAGTCATACTGACCAAGGAGTTAATGTAGTCTAGTGGTCGGAAATGAACCATTTTCTACCATTGGTTGTGGGTTCTATTCCTATAACCTAGCTAGCCATAACAGGTTGTCACCCATCCCATGGGTTGTCATTTTTTTAAAACTATATCATTCTAACAAATTTATAATGACTCAAAAAATAACCATAATTTTGTTTTACCTCAATTTTTATCACATACATTTAAATTTTTATCCGAAAATTTTAAAACCCTTAATTACCTTAAAAAATATCATATTAACTCTAATGGTTATTCATACCTTCAAAATATGTCCACAAATGAAAAGTAACTATTCCTCAAAAAAAATTTCACATCGAAACCATCATTGTAACATCCCAAGTAAGTAACGAATAATAGATATTTTTATCTATGTCTATTAGTGAATTAGATAGTGTTTTAGAGGCTTAAAATGAGAATAAATCCAAGCTTAAGCATGGAATACACTAATATTTTTAAAAGATTATTTTACTACCTTTTGATGGAAAACCATTTTTAAATATATATTTTGACAATTTTATAAGATATGTTTTTCAAAATAAACTTATTCTTTATGATTGGGACATCAAAATTCACTTTTTGTGAATTTTTGGTATTTTTCCGACAAAGTTCATTTTTTAATGAATAGTGAAAAATGTTGTATTTTAATTCAAAACCTATTTTTAATGTAATTTATTTATATGATTACATTTTCTTTTTAATTGGTTTTGAATTGAAATTAAAATATATTTTTACCATTTAATCCAATGGTGGTCATTGGAATAAATTTCACTTTGAAATTGGACTTAAACTGGTGTCAATCTTTTGATACTTATTGTTTCATAAAAACACGCTATTTGTCAGGACTACGGGAATTAATTATTAAATTAATTAATATAACTTATATGATTTGAATTTTGTAAAATAGACATCATTTTTGAATTCAGAATATCAAATATAGCGTAGGGTGAAGTTTTGGTATTTTTCTGAAAAACTTCAATTTTTGATGAATAGTGAAATCACTAAGTGGTAGTTAAAGAAACTGATTTTTCATTTAAATGAAACTTTGCCACTTCAGTGATTTGATTTTCAAAAATCCGACATAAATGGATGTAATTAAGAAGTAAAATGTGGTTCAATGAGATTACAATAATTTTTTGGTGAATAGTAACTTTTAAGTTCTTAATCACGATTAGAGGTAACTAGTGCAATTTAAGGTAAAAATAATGTTATAATAAAATTAAAATACCTATACACTTGTCCTACCCTTATTGGATGTGTCATGGCAGACCAAGAAAATCCATGGGTCAACTTGGGGACCCCATGGAGACACTTTTGTAGGAAAATGACATTAATATCTTTTTATTTAATGTTAAAATTAAAATGACACAAACATGAGTTGTTTTACTAAAACAATTTTTAAATGGGGTAATAAAAGTAATATTTTTGACTATAAATATTCATTAGATATATAAAATTATTTCCTACATCATATTATTATTTTTCATAATTTTTAGACTTTAAATAAATAAAATTATTTATGACATCATGATGATGCAGTGATTACCTCCTTAATAAAGGATTTAAATAAAATGAAAAGATAATGTAAAATCTATGACCTACACATGTCCAAAACCTATTTTATGGTTATATTTAGAAACCTTATCACCTTATCCTCGAATTATAACAATGTGGGACCTCTTAAATCCAAATCTCATTTTAAAATAAATTAACATTTCTTTACTTTCCAAGAGTGCCCATCCTCTCATCTTATAAAAGGCCCCCACCTCTACCTCTTTACCCACACTTCCAAAGCCATTGGATCGGCCAAACCCTGCCCATTTTGTCTCTCCACTTCCCTCTATTACTCCTTGAAGCCTCACTTTGGGAAGAAGTCTTCCCAAGGAAGCCTTTGAGCTCAAACCAAAGGGAGTTACCCGATTTTAAGGTAATGTCCTCACTTGTGTTCTTTTGTTTTATTCTGCTTCTCAATCCCCCTAAACTCTTTTTATTCATTTCTTTTGTAACAACACAAGTATCTTCCATATACTAGGATGTTTTTATAAGAAGTATTCGAGCTACACTTACTCACACTTACATCTAATTGTTAAAGATCATATTGTTTCCATGGATGGCGAATTTCTGCCTCCCGAAACGATGATTGTTCAACATTATTTTAACACCTTCAAAGGTGGACATTAATATGAAAATATATTTATATATGATATATAACATGTTTATGTGTTCCTTAAGCTTATGTATTTTTCATTTTGGGCATACCTGTGTAGTTTCCATTATGGGTAAACGCGATATCTTCATTTAAGGAAGTGCGGACAATCGCCCCCTCAAAGTGATTTGATTCGTTAATACCATACGTGGGATGTATAAAGGATGGAGTTATGATATTATATATGATATTAAACTGGAATTATAATATACCTTTATATCATTATGATTCCATTTCATAAAATATGAAATAGAAAAGGAAGCAGCGTTCATGCGTACGTACGGCTTACCGTCTCCATGAACGGTGCATTTCATTTCTTACCTCTAAATGTTATGTAATATTATAAATGCATTCATGTTCTGGATATATATGACATATATGATATCTACATCATTAATAACATTCTGGATATAATGGATACATGAACAACTTGTAATTATAAATGGTTTATTTTTGACTCAAGTACCAATGATCGTTAAAACGACCGTTATTAACTGAAATAATTACATAGTGTTCATGACATGGAAATAAGTGATATAAAAGGAATAATGAACTTGAAAAAGGTTCTTAAACAAGTAGAAATTAACTCAAGTTTATTATTCAGGAGATTAAATAACGACCGAGTCAAGTCGGACACGAGGTATGGGACTTCATCTCAATCTCCATTCATTGAGGCATATTTTGTTTTATACACAACCTTCTTTTAAACGGTGTATAAACCCATTTGAATTTTACATTTATTCAAAAGGAATCTTTTTTATACGAAGCGTTTACTAAATGACAAAATGGAATGTTTTTGTCGTACGTATGCGGCGACAACGACTTCTCTGCCGCCGTGACCATTATTTGAGTTTCGGCTTCCTCTACAAGCCATACCTTTTTTTTAAAATAAAAATAAATACCATGTTTTACTTTTCTTTTATTTTGGTATTGAAAATGGTTTTCATAATGTTTGTATATCAATGTGTTGTATTGATATCTTGTGATTGAAAGGTGGAAATGTTATGTTTTCATTATGCATGTTTTATGTGATACGATTATGTTGAGTTTCTTGGGAATTATTATGAAGACGGGTGGTTCTGTGATAAACTAAGGGCGGGTGAGCTCGATATATCTCTCCAATGCATTGGGTAACGTGAAGGAGTGAAACGTTAAGGTTTCTCCGAAGAGATTTAGGGAATATACTGTGACGGGTATTCCAAACGTAACCAAGAGGGTTACTCCCTACGTAATAATGTTATGAATACCTCCAGTTACCTTTATGTCTTATGATTTCGATGATTTTTTCATTATTTTATGAGGTATGTTAAAGTAATTATGTTTTATGGGTAAATTATGATTTCATTCTTAGGTATATATGTACCCATGTTTCCTTTCCATATTTTTATATCCCTTACTGAGCTTTTTATGGTCATCCCATGTTTTTGAAATGTTTTTCATAGGTCAATGGAAAGGTACATGATATGATGATAGTGTCAAGGAAGTGTCAAGAAAGAATCCATGTTTTATTTTAAATATGTTTCCATTGATGGGAAAAATGAATACTATCTTTTATGTAACAACTTTGTTTAAATGTGGAATTTAAAGCATGTTTTATGTTCTAATTCTCTAAAACTCTAAACCTGAAAGATCCTCGAGGTGTAATCTTGTAATAACTCAAGATTAAGTAATGTTTAAGGATAGGGCCTTATAGTTGGTATCAAAGGCCGATTTAGATAACTTTTGGAGTTAGAATTCTATTAAATTATCATCCAAAAATATTTTTTTGAAATGATATAGCATTTTAAGATTACCATGTTACTTCATCTAAGAAATGTTTGTTCAGAATGCTTTTCCACAGAGGAAACAGGGAAGTAGTGCTTGGAATGCATACAGATGGAAATAACCTTCCGAATCAGCACCTTGAGATGGTCGGAATTGGAACTGAATAGTTTGTTGCAGTAATGGTGCAGTTGACTCAAGTGATAAATGGTTGTGGTATCCATGCACGAGATCACCCAGATCAACCGCAGAGGAACATGTCAGTGGTGGAACATTTCATGAGGAAACATCCCCCATCATTTTGAGGATCATCTGACCCTGTGTTAGATGAAGGGTGGATTAAAGCATTGGAGAAGAGTTTCGATGTCATGGGGTGTTCAGACAATCAAAAGGTTAGTCTTGCTATTTACCGTTTGGAGGGTGAAGCAGATCAGTGGTGGTCGATGGTTAAAAATATCAGGGACGCTGATGAGATTGATGCTCTCGACCAGGATGAATTTAAAGGTATGTATCTTGAGAAATATTTTCCTAAGGCTGTTCGACTTAGGATGGAAAATAAATTCATGGAATTGAGGTAAGAGGAAGACTCAGTGGCTGCCTATGACGAAAGGTTCACTTGATTGGCAAGGTATGCTCCAAATTTTATCTGAGACTTTGATAGTAAAATCAATCGTTTTTACTCAGAATTAAAACCACAATATTGAAGGGCATTAGCTTCTCGTGAGTTTAAAATTTATGAAAAGCTTGTTCGATGTGCTGAGAAGGTGGAAATGGAGTTTTTCGATGATCAAGTGTTCTATAACAACCAGCAGAAGAAGAGACCAAGGTGGCAGGAGAAAGGGAATAATTCATCGAAAAAGTCTAATGGTAAGAAATATAAGTTTCCAGTTTGTGATAAATGTGGTAAAAGGCATGCTGGGGAATGTCTTATGAATTTTGGAAAGTGCTACCGATGTGGTAAGATGGGACATAAGGCTCGTGATTGCACTGAAAAAGATCAAGGTGATGGTAAGTCCAAATTTGATTTACAGTTAGTGAAAATTTTTAAGTGCAATGAGATGGGTCACTATGAAAACAAGTGTCTGAAAAAGAGCTTGAGTGATGGGAAGCAGTTAGACTACAAGAAAAAGGGGTGGTGAAATCCTTTGAAACTACTTCAGCAGATGTCGCGCCATCAAATGAAGTTGTATCAGGTACTTTTTTTTGTTTTTTCAGATTATGCCAGTGTGTTGTTTGATTCGGGGTCTACACATTCTTTCAACTCTGAAACCTTTTCTAGTAAAATGGGAATACCATCTCAAGAAATGACTCCTGAACTTGTTGTAAAAACACATGGGGGAAATGTTGAGGCAAAAAAAAATTAATAAGAATCTTCCTATCCTTATCTGTGGAAGGAACCTACTTGAAAACCTTATTGTTCAACCTCTAGTGGAGTTTGATGTTATCCTGGATATGGATTGGATCTCTATTTACCATGCTAAGATTGACTGTAGAGATAAAGAAGTTTATTTTCAGAAAAACTTTCATTTTGTGTACAAGAATGAACCCTTACTCTTGATAACTCATCAAGATGCCGAGCAAATTTTAAAATATGGAAATGAATGTTACCTTGCACATATTGTTGAAAACAAGGGAAATGTTTAGATTAATGATGTTCCAGTGTTAAATGAGTATCCTGATGTTTTTCATGATGAGTTTCCTGGAATAATACCAGATCGGGATGTTGAATTTTCTATTGACTTAGTTCCTGATGCTAATCCAATTTCAAAACCCCCAATTTGAATGGATCAAATTGAACTTTTAGAGTTACAGGAGCAATTTCAAGATTTATTAGAGAAAGGTTTCATTCGACCTAGCACATCACCATGGGGTGATCCTGTTTTATTTGTTAAAAATAATGATGGTTCTATGAGACTTTGCATTGATTATAGATCCTTGAATAACATCACTGTTAAGAAAAAATATTTTTTGCCTCATATCAATGATTTGTTTGATCAGCTCCAGGAGCTCAGTATTTTTCAAAGATTGACCTGAGATCGGGGTACCATCAGCTGGAGGTAAAGGAAGTAGATGTCCCGAACACTACCTTTCGTTCAAGATATGGCCATTATGAATTTTTAGTAATGCCTTTTGGGATAACGAATTCACCTTCTGTATTCATGGACTTAATGAATAGAATTTTCCATGAGTTCTTGGATAAGTTTGTGGTGGTTTTCATTGATGATGTTTTGGTGTTTTATAAAAGTAAAGAGGAGAATGAAAGACATTTTAGGGTTATTTTGCATACCTTAAAAGAAAAGAAATTGTATGGGAAATTCAGCAAGTGTGTGTTTTGTTTGCAACAAATTTCTTTCCTTTGTCACATTGTTTCTAAAGATGGGATAACCGTTGATCCTACAAAAACAAAGGTTGTTGAAGAATGGATAAGACCCAAAAATGTAACAGAGATTCCTAGTTTCCTTGGTTTGGCAGGCTATTACCGAAGGTTTGTTAGAAATTTTTCACGATTATCTAGTCCAATTACTAAGCTAACTCGGAAGGGTGTTAAGTTTATCTGGACAAAAGAATGTGATGATTGTTTTCAGGAATAGAAAAGAAGATTGGTGAATGTTCCAGTTTTGGCACTTACTTCTAGGAATGGTGAGTTTGTTATCTACAGTGATACTTCATTGAAAGGAATTGGTTGTGTCCTAATGCATAATAATCAGGTAATTTCTTATGCTTCACGACAGTTGAAAACTCATGAGGTAAATTACCCTATACAAAATTTGGAATTAGTTGCTGTTTTTTTCGCTTTAAAAATTTGGAGGCATCATTTGTATGGAGTAAAGTGTGAAATATATACTGATCACAAAAGTTTAAAGTATATATTCACTCAGAAAGAATTAAACATGAGACAGAGGAGATGGCTAGAAGTAATCAAGGATTATTATTGTACAATTCATTACCATTCTGGAAAAGCAAATAAAGTGAATGATGCTTTGAGTCGAAAAAGTAATGCTTCATTAACAATGTTGCATTTGGAACGTGATCCTTTGGTAAAGTTGTTGATGAACCTTGGCATAGAAGTTTTTGGTGCAGGATGTTCTTCTGTTTTGTTTCAGGTATCAGTGAAATATTCTCTATCAGACAGAATCAAGCAAGTACAGAAGCAAGACAGTGAGTTGCAGAAAAAGGTAGACCTGGTTCAGAAGGGTATGTTGCCTGAATTCAACATTGATAATGATTGTGTTTTGAGGTTTGGGAAGAGATTATGTTTGCCTTGTGATTCACTGTTTAAGAGAGAGTTGTTATGTGAAGCTCATAGTTCTCCGTTTTCAGTTCATCCTGACAGTACTAAAATGTACAGAGATCTGCGGGAGTATTACTGGTGGGATGGAATGAAAAGAGATATTTTGGATTTTACTGTGAAGTGTTTGACTTGTCAGCAGGTTAAAGCAGAGAAGAAGTTACCAAAAGGGATGCTTCAGCCTCTACTAGTGCCAGAGTGGAAATGGGAGAATATGTCCATGGACTTTGTTGTGGGATTACCGAATACATCTCGAGGTAATAATGAAATCTGGGTTATTGTTGATCGCTTGACTAAATCTGCTCATTTCCATCCTATTCGAGATACTTTTTCCCTAGATCAACTTTCCCGTTTGTATCTTAAAGAGATAGTCAGGTTACATGGAGTTCCCCTCTCCATTTTATCTGACCGTGATCCCAGGTTTACTTCTAACTTTTGGAAGGGCCTTCAAAAGTCATTGGGAACTGAATTAAATTTTAGTACAACTTTTCATCCTCAATTAGATGGGCAGTCAGAACGAACAATTCAGACATTGAAGGATATGCTACGTTCTTGTTCGATGGATTATCAGGGAAGTTGGGACCAACATATTTCTTTGGATGAGTTTTCTTATAATGACAGTTTTCATTCCAGTATACAGATGACACCATTTGAGGCGTTATATGGGAAGCAGTTTCGAACTCTAGCTTTTTGGGATTAATTGGGTGAAAAAAGCTGTTGGGACCAGAATTGGTAGAAGAGTTGTCAGAAAAAGTTCAGCTGATACAAAAACACATGAGAACAGCTCAGAGCAGGCAGAAGAGTTATGCGGACAACAGGAGGAAGGATCTCTATTTTGAGGTAGGTGATCATGTTTTTCTCATGGTTTCTCCATGGAAAAGTGTGATGCGATTTGGTAAGAAAGGAAATCTGAGTCCAAGGTTCATTGGACCATATGAAATTCTGGAGAGAGTTGTATCAGCTGCATACAGAGTGGCATTACCTTCGAGTTTATCTCAGGTACATAATGTTTTTCATGTTTCGATGCTGCGAAAGTATATGCCAGATCCATCTCATGTTTTGAGTCCAGAGGTAGTTCAGTTGGAAGAGAACCTATCTTATGAGGAACAACTGGTCCATATTCTTGACCACAGGGAGTAATTTTTACATAATAAGGTGATTTATCCAGTGAAGGTTTTGTGGAAAAACTACATGATTGAAGAGGCAACATGGGAATCTGAAAATGCAATGAGGGATAAGTACCCCCACTTATTCGATAAGTAAATAAATTGCGGGGACAAAATTTTCTAAAGGGGGGAAGGATGTAACATCTCAAGTAATTAATGAATAATAGATATTTTTATCTATGTCTATTAGTGAATTAGATAGTGTTTTAGAGGAATAAAATGAGAATAAATCTAATCTTAAGCATGCAATACACTAATATTTTTAAAAGATTGTTTTACTGCCTTTTGATGGAAAACCATTTTTAAATCTATCTTTTGACAATTTTATAAGCTATGTTTGTCAAAATAAACTTATTATTTATGATTGGGACATCAAAATTTACTTTGTGTGAATTTTTTGTATTTTTCTGATAAAGTTCATTTTTTAATGAATAGTGAAAAATATTGTATTTTAATTCAAAACCTCTTTTTAATCTAATTTATTTATATGATTATATTATCATTTTAATTGGTTTTGAAGTGAAATTAGAATATATTTTTACCATTTAATCCAATGGTGGTCATTGGAATCAATTTCACTTTGAAATTGGACTTAAACCGGTGTCAATCTTTTGATACTTATTGTTTCATAAAAACACGCTAGTTGTCATGACAGCGGGAATTAATTATTAAATTAATTAATGTAACTTATATTATTTGAATTTTGTAAAATATACATCATTTTTGAATTCAGAATATCAAATATAACTTAGGGTGAAGTTTTGGTATTTTTCTGAAAAACTTCAATTTTTGATGAATAGTGAAACCACTAAGTGGTAGTTAGAGAAACTGATTTTTCGTTTAATGAAACTTTGCCACTTCTATGATTTGATTTTAAAAAATCCAACATACATGGTTGTCATTAAGAAGTAAAATTTGGTTCAATGAGATTAAAATAATTATTTTGTGAATAGTAACTTTGAAGTTTTTAATCACAATTAGAGGTAATTAATGCAATTTAAGGTAAATATAATGTTATAATAAAATTAAAATACCTAGAAACATGTTCTACCCTTATTGGATGTGTCATGGCCGACCAATACAAGCCATGGGTCAAATAGGGGACCCCATGGAGCCACTTTGGTAGGAAAATGACATTAATATCTTTTTATTTAATGTTAAAATTAAAAGGACACAAACATGAGTTGTTTTACTAAAACAATTTTCCAATGGGATTATACAATTCATATTTTTTACTATATATATTCATTATAAAGATAAAAATATTTCCTACATCATAGTAGTTTTTTCATAATTTTTAGACTTTAGATAAATTAAATTATTTATGACATCATGATGATGCAACGATTACGTCATTAATAAAGGATTTAAATAAAATGAAAAGATAATGTAAAATCTATGACCTACACATGTCCAAAACCTATTGGATGGGTATATTTCTAACCCTTATCACCTTATCCTCGAATTATATCAATGTGGGACCTCTTAAATCCGAATATCATTTTAAAATAAAGTAACATTTCTTTACTTTCCAAGAGTGCCCCTCCTCTCCTCTTATAAAAGGCCCCCACCTCTACCTCTTTTCCCACACTTACAAAGCCTTTGGCTCGGCCAAACCCTGACCATTTTGTCTCTCCACTTCCCTCTATTACTCCTTGATGCCTCACTTTGGGCAGAAGTCTTCCCAATGAAGCCTTTGAGCTCAAACCAAAGGGAGTTACCTGATTTTAAGGTAACGTCTTCACTTGTGTTCTTTTGTTTTATTTTGCTTCTCAAACCCACTAAACTCTTTTTATTCATTTATTTTGTAACAAAAAAAGTATCTTCCATATACTAGGATGTTGTTATAAGAAGGAATCGAGCGACACTTACACACACCTACATCTAATGGTTAAAGAATATACTGTTTCTGTGGATGACGAATTTCTGCCTCCCGAAACGATGATTGTTCAACATTCTTTTAACACCTTCAAAGGTGGTCATTAAGATGACACTATATTTATATATGATATATAATATGTTTATGTTTTCCTTAATCTTCTGTATTTTTCATTTTGGGCATACCTTTATGGTTTCCATTATGGGTAAACGCGATATCTTCATTTAAGGAAGTGCGGACTACCGCCCCCTCAAAGTGATTTGATTTGTTAATACCATATGTGGGATGTATAAAAGATGGAGTTATGATATTATATATGATATTACACTGGAATTATAATATACCTTTATATCATTATGATTCCATTTCATAAAATACGAAATAGAAATGGAAGCAGCATTCATGCGTACGTACGGCTTACCGTCTCCATGAACGGTGCATTTCATTTCTTACCTCTAAATGTTATGTAATATTATAAATGCATGCATCTAATGGATATATATTATATATATGATATCTAAATCATGAATAACATTCTGGATATAATGTACACATGAACAACTTGTAATTATAAATGGTTTATTTTTGACTCAAGTACCAATGATCGTTAAAACGACCGTTATTTACTTAAATAATTACATAGTGTTCATGACATGGAAATAAGTGATATAAAAGGAATAATGAACTTGAAAAATTTTCTTAAACAAGTATAAATTAACCCAAGTTTATTATTCATTAGATTAAAGAATGACCGAGTCAAGTCGGATCTGAGGTATGGGACTTCGTCTCAATCTCCTTTCATTGAGGCATATTTTGTTTTATACACAACCTTATTTTATACGGTGTATAAACCCATTTGACTTTTACATTTATTCAAAAGGAATATTTTTTATACGAAGCGTTTACTAAATGAAAAAAGGGAATTTTTTTGTCGTACGTATGCGGTGAAAACGACTTCTTCTCCGCCGTGACCATTATTTGAGTTTCGGCTTCCTCTACAAGCCATAACTTTTTTTAAAATAAAAATAAATTCCATGTTTTACTTTTCTTTTATTTTGGTATTGAAAATGGTTTTCATAATGTTTTTATATAAATTTGTTTTATTGATATCATGTTATTGAAAGGTGGAAATGTTATGTTTCCTTTATGCATGTTTTATGTGATACGATTATGTTGAGGTTCTTGGGCATTATTCTGAAGATGGGTGGTTCCGTGATAAACTAAGGGCGGGTGAGCCCAATATAGCTCTCCAATGCAT
Organism: Viscum album; assembly: GCA_963277665.1. Classification (NCBI taxonomy): domain Eukaryota; kingdom Viridiplantae; phylum Streptophyta; class Magnoliopsida; order Santalales; family Viscaceae; genus Viscum; species Viscum album. The sequence continues at coordinate 1,642,148,919 of OY728131.1, read as the reverse complement.
TGGGTAACGCAAAGGAGTGAAACTTCAAGGTTTCTCCAAAGAGATTTAGGGAATATACTGTGATGGGTATTCGAAACGTAACCAAGAGGGTTACTCCCTACGTAAGAATGTTATGAATGCCTCAAGTTACCTTTATGTATTACGATTTAGATGATTTTTTCATGATTTAATGAGGTATGTTAAAGTGCATATGTTATATGGGTAAAGTATGATTTCATTCATAGGTATATATGTACCCGTGTTTCCTTTCCATATTTTTATATCCCTTACTGAGCTTTTTATGATCATCCCATGTTTTTGAAATGTTTTTCATAGGTCAAGGGAAAGGTACATGATATGATGATAGTGTCAAGGAAGTGTCAAGAAAGAATCCATGTTTTATTTTAAATATGTTTCCATTGATGGAAAAAATGAATACTATCTTTTATGTAACCACTTTGTTTAAATGTGGAATGTAATGAATGTTTTATGTTCTAATTCTCTAAAACTCTAAACCTGAAAAGATCCTCGAGGTGTAATCTTGTAATAACTCATGATTAAGTATGGTTTAAGGCTGGGGCCTTATAATCATGGTTACATATACTAAATAATTCATCCACAGTAATCCCATCATAAAATGAATTGATGATTTTAAATATTTCATGATCCATTTATCTAACATAACTCTTGAATCCTTTATATATAGAATTCTAAATCATTTAGCATTCTTCACGTTCCCTTAACCAGAATTTTCAATCTTATTCCTTAAAACATATTTCCTACAAAAAATCATGTCCTATTATTCAATAACATGAGTCAAGAAATAATACATATATTTCATATATCATTCTCAGTTTTCTTTCAGATGACCCCATTCTTGAACCTTATTCTTAAGAACTATTTTTCATAATAACCATCCTCCATGCATTTAAAACATTAAATTGATAACCTGGGAAGAACATTTTCCACTTTAATAGAGTCAAAGTAATGATTCCTTTTTCCTTGGAAGATTATTATTTTATTTCCATGATATATGAACCTAAAACATATTTCATTACAATTAAGAAAAGTTTCATGGTGTTTCTTTCAACATTATTGACACATATGTCCCTAAATGTGTTTTCCCTTTTGACCATTCTTACCTAAACATCCACATCGATTCATTTCTCTCATAGATGATGAATTTAAAAAGAGACCAAGGTTAAAGTGGTTAATAATGAATCAAGATAGTTTGTTTAGATTAACAAAAATATATTTATTGCATCTCCCATTTCTTTTAGTTTCTTATTCAGAGGTCTACAACATTTTCATTCCATCCATTGTTACTTTGATTCCCGCTGGATCCATCTTTTTACCATATCAAAAAATGTTAATTTAAGAATATCAATAAAATCATCATATACTATCTTATGAAGTGAATAAAAACTAATATATATGTATTCATGTTATCTCAAACTCATTTAATTTATCTAAAATTACTATGAATCATTATATTATTCTAACCGTTGTGTTTATATAAAACTAGTAACTTATTCTTAAATAACATCCTAACCATTAAAGTTATCTAAAATGACCCTTGATACCAACTATAAGGCCCCAGCCATAAAAATTAAATAATCATGAGTTAAATCAAGAATTCACATTGAGGATCCTTTCTTGTTTAGATTTCTAGACAATTAGTCCATAACTATTTCATAACATCCCTTAATCATAAAACAGGATACTACCAAAATAGTATACTATTTTTACAAAATATAAAGCTATTTAAATAAAACATGACATCTTTTCTTAATAAAAATCATATTTACTTATTCCTTTCTCATACCCATCCTTATACCATGTGTAAATCATTTCAAAAAGTTGCGATGAGCCGAAAAAGATCAGTAATGGATATAAAATATGAAAAGAAAAATGATAGTTCATCTTAACTTATAAACCAGCGAAATCTTACTTTTCATTTGTAAAACATAACCTATTTAACATACCTCATAAAATAAAAAAATTTCCAAAAAAATTGTTTGTAAGAAAAAATCATAAAACATAAAGGTAACTTGTGGCATCATTATCATACTTACATTTCTGCTTTCATTACCACGTAGATGTATCCTTCATGGTTACGTTTGAAATACCCATAAGAGTAAATTCCATAATCTCTTAGAGGAAACCATATTATTTAACTCTGTATCATAAATAAATTCATTTTAGAGATATCATGGTCTCACCCTCCCTTGATTTATCATGGAACCACCCATATACATAAGAAATTACCAATAAGAATAACATAATCACAACGCATAAAAATGACATAAATTAAAAAAACATTTCTAGTTTAAAATCACAATATATTTTTACAAAGTTGAGCACTCATAAATGAAAACACCTTATTTGTAAATAAAATTTTAAAATTGTAAAATTACCATTATGACATTAATGTTACATAAATGTTGGAAATTGAGTTTAGGACATATATGTTAGAAAACATTTCATGTTATTTGAATAATTAATCAATTTTTGAAACAAAATTAAAATATATAAAAAGAATATTTTTGAATAAAAGTTTCCCATAACACATTAAAATATTTTAACGGAAATAAAATTTTAAAACATTAATTTTTATTTAAATAACTTATTAAAAATATTTTGAATACATGGAAAATAATTATAATGAATAATAAAGTGTTACAACATTTAAAATGTTGGTTTAGTTAAAGATTCCATAACCACTTGGAAAACCATAAATAAAAATAAATAATGTTTAAATTTGAAAAAACATTAAATTTCATTATAATATAGAAATTCATAATATAACATGACTCAATGGTTATATAAAGACCTTATCGGATAATATAGGTGCATAACATCATGATGTGCCTCAATGAAAGAAGATTGAGTTGATGTTTCTTAATAGATCATTTTATTGGCAAACTAGATTGATTTTGTGCATTCACTCTATATAAATATTATTAAATTATAAATAGAAGAAATGATTTTATAACTTTATTTCTCACATAATCATATCACGACATAATGAGTTATTACACGTTTAACTTAAAAATGAAAATTGGGTTATGAAATTTCCTTTCCACTTGTAATCTGTTGAATCGTATGACCCATTAAAGTAATAATCATCCAATGAAACATTTAAAAAAATAAAGATAAAAAGATTGGTGATATTTCATATTAGTGGTCATTATATAAAACACACAAAAATAATTATTTTAGAATAATTCCTATATCTCATTGATGTAAAATGTGATACAAGTAAATCCATAAAAAGTGTGTATTAATGACGTACGAATTTATCAATGGACTTATTTTGTGTAACAATAGTATATTGACACAAATATAAGTGTACTTAAAACATAAACCAATAAAAAATTATTCCTAAAAAAATCAAGGCATAATAAAATCAATGAAGTAGATGTATAACCTAATGAATGTAAATTGAGTTAGAAAAATCCCTTACCTTGAGTATCACTGGTCGCATATATTCTTTTTTAATCCTAATAAATAGACATATGTTAATTTATACTTTATTTAGAACATTTTCAAGTATATTATTAAATTTATCTCACATCTTACTACATTATAACTTTCACATAATTATTTGAGTTTATGTCGGAAACTTTGTCGATATTGGGTGCTTGAGTTTAAAATGAGAATGGTAAGAGGTCAATAGTCATTGTGATTCCAAAAAATGAAAATTATTAATTTTACCTATGCAATGGTATATAATATTTTTATAAAATGCTATCTTATTAATAACTTAAAATGATAATGTCCTTAAAAAAAATTTGGACCTTTTTATTCCAAATATTATATTTATTTTACATAATTCAATTCACATAATTTGTAAAATTATAATTAAAACTATTTCTACTTGCATGGCTAAAAAACTGGTTTTTAAAGTGAAAATTTCAAAATTTTATAATGCTTATATATATATATTATAAACATTAATTTGATTACAATGACAAAAATTGGATTAAAGTGTATATTCATTATCTAAATATAATTTAAACTCAATTATAATGATAATATATCAATATAAATAAATTAGATGAAAAAATATTTTTGAATTAAAATTGATTGTTTTTCATTATTCATTAGAATATGAATATTATCATAAAAATAAAAAAAATAAATCCTAAGTATGATTTATGTACATATTAAATATAATCAGTTTATTCTATCAAATATAACTTATGAAGGTTTCAAAAAATAATTTAAAAAGCGTTCCCCATCAAAAGGCGACAGAAAATTCAGTTTTTTTCAAAAAATACTTCTTTTATCTGAAAATTGAATTTTTTTCTTCTATAATGTAAAGAAAACATATAATATTAATCTTAAACATTAAATTGACTATATTTAATATATATTTCATTTATAAAATAAATTAGGAGTGATTTTATTATATTATAAATCCACTTATTTTAATTTAAATAGTTTTCTTCAGAAGAACACGTCCTTTATATTCATTTTGTTTTTTCATGTATAATTAATTTCATAAAAAAATGACTATATAAACATTTTTAAACACAATTTTCAAAATTTATTAAATACTATTCATTTCCTCCATTAAAATGGCTAGGTTATAAGGGAATCATTTAAATAATAATATTTAGTTATTTGTTTAATCTCGATGTAGCGTATCATGTACCCTATCAAACATAGTGTTTCTCTCTTAAAAAGTAGGATGTTACAAGTGTGATATATTATTAAACATAGTGAGGAGATGATTCCAAATTTCTTTTGAAATACAGTAATTTTTTTATGTTTTATTTCCCATGTACATATCTTTTTGGAAATAATTTTTTCTACTATCCCAACTTTTAATTGTAAACTATTCATTTGATTATATATATCATCCAGGTATTTTTATATTTATCATTATTATTGGTGATATGTAAATTATTGGTTTTTAATTTCTAAGGCATCCCATATTGTGAGATATTCATACTCAATGTCATCCACTAGACTCCAACCTATTGGGGTCATCTTGGGGATGAAATATTTGCATACCACCAGACCAATATGTAGAATTGTGGGATGAGTTATCTCAGGGTGAATATAAACATCATGGATATTGGTGATAGATATTATTAGATACTCCCCTACCCCGATCTTCCTTCAGATCATTGTGTGTTTATATAATAATATTTTACTTTTTATATAGTATATGGTACTCGTTATATGGATTCATTATGTGGTATATAGATAAATTATATGGATATTGTATGAGGATTGGGTATCTTAATATAGTATGAGGTTGTGATAAGAGTTTTTGGTTTGTTTATATGGAATAGGCTACGACCATCTACGTGTTTGACGTTAAGTTGTGAGGGTGAATATATAATTCAGGTAGTGGGTACATGGTAATTTATCTTAATAAAATCAATTGATTATTATATTAATTTATTTATTTGTATTTATAGAGTTATTTTATATTTAATAGGTTATTAAATGAATTCATAATTAACATGATTCGATTTTTTTTATTTATTCATATAGCCTTTAATATATATATATATATATATATTTAAAATTGATCAGAATGTTTCAAGGTAGGAACCTACTAAATATACTTTTATTCTCAAACCATCATATATATAATATTTAGTTTGGACATCTGTAGGATATGGCTATATAATTTTTATGAAATTAATATATCATGGTGTAGTTTTCAATTAGCATTGGTTCAATCACTTCCTTTGGAGATATTTTTTTGGAATATTATTTGGAAACATTATCCATGTTTTTAATTAAATTACATACAAATTATATTATTTTTTAAGATTTATTTTATCATTTAGGGGATATATTGGTTAGTGGTTTTCCTTTTTTCTTATGAAAAATTATTTTAATGACTCACATGTCAGAATTCTTATACCCTGGGAATTGTAAATGAGATTCTCATAAGCCCCACATTTTGTATTTTTTGTTCTACTAACACTCTTTTTATAAATTAAAAATTACAAATTAATGCCATAATAAAAAAATTATGTTATTTGGGAACTATGTAAATTGTAAATTGTTAATATATAATGTGTCCCAAAATTTAATGAAATCATTTGTTAGGGACTACATTAATACCGATAATAATCTCCTTAACACCAATAATAATTGGGATACATACATCAATGAATGGTTGAGTTAAAATAATAATGACCAGTTAATCAAAAGGTTGCATGAAGACTATAATCAATTATAATTTCAATACACTATTGATAATATCATTATATCATCATGTAAGGAACAACATATGATTATCAAAGAATGAGGAAAACCAAGGGATTATTTATTATGAGATTCCTAAATTTGTCTACTCATGAATCAATTGAATAAAATAGTAATATATATTAATATAGAACAAAAAATAATTATGTCATCAGGATCATATGTTTACGATAACTACCAATACATTATAAAATAACGGGAAAAGATAATTTCAATATGTACATGTATAAAATTGTTGACCAAGAAAACTCTATCATGCCCACACATAACACAGTGGAAAAATTTGACAACGTTATATACATACATAATTATCTCATGATATATAATCATTAATCATAATGTTAGAGGATATATAATTTTAGTACAACCGATAATATCGTAACTAGAAGATTCATATATTGGTCAATGAGAATAAAATTATACTTCAATCATAAGATTTATTATCTTTTTGAAGAGAAATGGGACATAAATCAATGTCATATAGAATAATAATATCATGAGATATTTTTGAATAATTAATTTTCCAAAATAAGAAATATATTGCTCAAAATATGGGTCAATGAATTGTGTAATCCATTAACAAGATAACATAGTACAAGATGAAAAATATACATGCAAAATAATGTCCATGGATATTTGATGTTTGTAATTGACATGTTTAATTAGAATGATAAGTGGTAATTATTAATTAAAAAATTTCCAAAATAAAAATAATTTATTCTATTCACCTAATAGAAAACCTATTTTAAATTTTTTTAGTTAATTATATTCAATATAAAATAGTGTATATAAGTTAATGAAATAATGGATCCAATTTGAAAAATTCCAATAGAGATAGTAATTCCCATATAATCATTGTATGGTTTAAGAATTATCCAATGGAATATTATAGAAAATAATATAAATAACCTAAATAATATTAAAATAGAGTAATATAGAGATAATTAATGATATTTAAAACGTACATAAATTGATATATATGATGATAATTTATTATGAAATATAAATATTATAAAAACTGTTTAATAAGGACTCCCTTTCACAAATTATATAATATGTCTAAAACAACCTTGAAAGAGATTAAATTCATATCATATTCCAAAATATAAACAAAAGAATAATATTATCATTTTATTGAAAATATTGTTTTGAAATCTTATAAAATAATAGTCCTCAGAGAAGTGTTTCATGGATGAGTCTCCCATTTCATAATTCATATGTTTCAAAATAAAGAAAATAATTGTAAGAGATTCTGAAATAATTTATATCGAAAAATTATCAATGGAATATGATATTGAAATGTATTTTATTTTTAGGAACTCGTAAAATAACAACAAGTATGAGTGAATGTGTATACTCTACCATGGAAGGAAATAGATAGAGAGAGATTATGTGTGTGTGTGTTAAAGTGTTATTTAAAAAACATAATGTATGAACAATGATCGCATAAGAGATTTAAGAATGATATTATATTACAATAAATATTTGAGACTAAAAAGTTATAAATTTTTGAAATATATAAGATGTAGAACATAAAGACATTAATAAATGAAGTGTTTGAAGAGAGATACTTGTGAATTCAGAATCGTATAAGACATGATCCAATATTATTGTGAATGTAAACAAGGTAATATAAATTAATTATATGTAAAAACATAGTACGATCCAACTATTTTATAATCTTTTCAAAATAAATAACTTTATAGAAAAATGAGTATGAACATGATTTGAAAAAAAAATATTGAGACGTAGAGCCCATTATGAATTTTATAAGGTATGAATTAAGATAGAATATTTTAGATTATGTATGTAAATACCCATAAAAGTTAACTAATATATGAATTTTATATTTTTATTGAAAAATAAATAAATGAATAATGTATGATTGTTATACTAGGTGAGTGAATCCCTATGAGAATATTGGGAGATAAACTAATACAAAAAATTAATGATGTAGAGAAAACATATTTCAATGAATATTAATAAATATTTTTTCCCCAAACAAGAAATTTATTGTTATATTCTGCTAAAATAATTATTTTTATAACATATTATAAGTTTATAATACTCATTGTAGTATAGATAAACATATTATAATAAGAAAAGAAAAATATTGCCTTTATACCCAAAAAGTTTTGAATTAAAAGAAATTACTAGAAAATGAAATTGAAATACATGAATATATTCCAATATATAAATGATGATTGAATCCAAATACAATACTAATATAATAATATATAATATAGATTAATCATAGATATAAATATAGAGTATAACAAAAAATAGGGTTAAAAGAGTAATCTAACATCGAGTCTCACCTCACTCGGATATTCATCTAACATCCTAAAAAGATTAATTAAATATGTTAATTAAATAATTGAAATCCTTTTTAATGTTTTCTTTCATATATTATAGTAAATTAATTATCATATATCACTCATTTATTAAAATATTCTGCTCACATTTATTTTTTTGTTTGTTCATTCCATAATTCTGGTATCTCTTTGGTATGATGGTAATGGAAGATACACATTTAAATTGGTTCTAGAAACATAGAAAGTGGAAATTTATTGATATAATTTCTTTCCTAATGCATAGATAGTTTCAAATATCAATACAAATTCCATAATAATCACATTTCAAAGGGAGTGAGTGTAATAAAATAATGGTATTCTACTTTATGTTGTTTTATTACTGTTGATGGACATAGTTAGTTATTAATGTTATGATTATTTTCAATTTCAAGAATATGAATCACAATATAATATCAATAAAAATTTTATATTTAATCATTATATTATTAATTATAACAATCCAAGATGATAGTAATAGTTTTTTCATAACAATATCCCAATAGGTGGTTATACATACAATGAATGTATGTATTTAAAAAATATATTATTATATTCATTATAAAGTTTTAAAAATAATTTTAAAATAGAATAATATAATTTATTTCAACATAAAAAACGTGGATATAAAATTATGAATTGGTATGATAATAAATATATGAATGGAATGGAAAGAACATGATTAGATGTTCTTAGATTACTCATTAGGTTTTCTCCTTTGGTAATCGACTAAGGCATTTTAAGGGTGGTTTTTAAACCTACCAAATAAATATAACATGAATTCTATATATAATTTATTAGATATTTGGAATCATATATTCTTAATGTGAGAAAAAAATTGTAGTGGTGAGGGGTGGGATTTTAAAGGGGTGAAAAATGTTTTAGAATAAAATATTATTTCTCTAAATGAAGATAAAATTTGTGGTCCAATAGTATGTTTTTTTATCTTAATAGTAAATGTTATATTGTAATATTCATATAATTTATATAAACCAAAAAATTAATATCTAACTATTATAAAATGCATTATTTTTTATGTTATTTTACTATTCACCTATATATTTTACTATTCTTGGAAAATATAAAAATTCCACCTATACCAAATTTTCACATGATGATTACAAAACTAAAATATATTTTTCTACAATGAAATTGTAAATTTGGTTATTTTAATATTTAATATAGGTATAAAAATTATCATTTTATTAAATATTTTAAACTGGTTTTTAAAAAAATATAGAATTATATATACATTATATTATCTTAATTATTTAATTATATTATGATGTTTTTATACATAAATTTACAAATTTAATTTATGGAAAGTATTGTTTATCGGTTTGATTCATAATTTACCATAATTGTAATTTTACAATTTTAATTATCATGTTATTGTTCTATCGACAAGGTTGTTATTATAATGCTCAGGTTTCAATTATAATGGTCTTATTTATAAAAGTTATATAATTTTGTAGACCAAATAAATAACTTTTAATTTTTTTTAATTTTTTTTAAAAGGATGGGGCCGAAGCCTCATTGTTATTATTAAATCAAAGCAGTGACCTCTTTTAACTGGGTAGAGGGAAACCCATTACATAGCCCGAAGTCCCAGTGGGCTTGTAGCCCATTACATAGCCCGTATGCCCAAATTCTAAGGCCAATTCACATTTTGTGAATAGTAACCTACTGCTATAGTAACGCACATTATCGCCGCCGCTACAGTTCCCTACTGCCGCTACAGTACCCGTTGATGAACAGTGCTGCCACTGCTACAGTACCGCTATAGTACTGCTACAGTACCTGCGCCCCATGGGTTTTGAACCCCCATTTTCCATGTAGTGTTACGGGGTGCTTACCACTAAGCCAAACCCCAACTATAAATAAATAACTTTTAATTTTATCATCCATTATTCATTAAATATTCTCTCAAGGATCCCTATACTAAATTTACAAAATTAAAATCATTTATCTATCATTTTGTTTTATTTTTATATAATTATTCCTGGAAATTGTATTTTTAAGAGACCATGCCCAATAAAATTTAAAATAATAATAATTATTTAACTATTTTTATTATACATTTGTAATATTACTAATTTTATAGAGTGAAGTCATCATTCATATGAAATGTTTTATGATAAATAAATATATTAACAATTTTTTCATTATTTTCATACCTATACTTATGGTATTCCATCATAAATGAATATACTATTTTCTTGAAAAATGTATTCGAATAAGGAAACTGATTAATAGAATTTTTTTATTGAAACTAATTATCTATATCATAAATTATAGAATAAATGAAACACTTTTCCTTTTCTCTAAAAATATTCAATCAAAATCTTAGAGAATACATTTTATCCCCTTAAAGAAATTATATCTTCAAAACATTTATTGATTGAAAAATAATAATTCAATATTTTGACTATTTGAATGAACCATGTCATTAAACCATAATGATTCGAAAAATAAATAAAAAATTTTAAACCTATGTTATCATAACAGGGATACATAACCAGTTTCTCTATAGATTATAGTTATCCACATATATAATTATTATAAAAATTATCAAAATCCTAAAAACCATAAATAAATAAACCTGCTATAAAACCAAATAATATTCCCGTAGACCCAAAATTTCAAATCTAGTACTACAATGATAATGTTTTTTACATAAACAAATTACAACATGTCAAAAAATATATAATTTAGTGTTTTTTAAAACTAGGTTTGTAATACCTTCCTAGTTTATATAATAACCAAACTTTTATAAAATCATTAAATTAAAAATATTTATATACCAATTTTAATATCTTTAACAACTAAGATCACCTAGGGACATACATCAAAGAAAGGATCAGGTAAAAATGATAGAAAATATATAAAAAAGGAAATCAAGAGATCATAATAAATTGGAATGTCAATTGATTGTTGAGTATTACCGAAGGTCATTACGTAAGATATGTCATAAGAGTATGATATAATATTTATGAATACTATAATATTATAATAATAATATTCATGAAGTTGAATAGTTATAAATCAAAATCATTAAATAGTAATATATATGAATTTGGAAAAAACATAAAACATTTCATCATGGTCATATGTTAAGGATCGTAACCAAGATATCATAACATAATAGAAAAAGTTAATTGATTATTTCTAATACATAATATTATATACATTGTAAACAACATCATGTCTATCCATAACATTATAGATAAATTTAGAAACATCATTCATATAGATAACATATTAGATAATGTTGTCTTAATCATTTCCTTTTAAAAATATCTATTGATATTTAACCATTTAGCAGTGAATATGATGGGAATATAATTTTAGACATAACAATCACATCATAACACAAACAAGATTTTGTGTTATAGATTTTCTTAAAATAGACATTAATCATAAGAATATAACCTCATGGAAGATAAATTATATAAAATTAATATCATATATCATAATAATACCACAAGTTATTGAAGATTCATATATGTCAGAAAGTAAAAAAAATTATAGCTCAAATGGGTGTTTATTATTAAGTTAATCTACAAATAGGATAACATACAACAAGGGGATATAGATCCATATAAAATAATTTTCATAAATAATTTATTTTTTGAAGAAATTTTTTTAACAATAATATTCAATAGGAATTAAACATGAAAAATTGTGAAAAATATAAATAGAAAATAAATTACCTAAATGGAATTTATAACCTTAATTTTATATATTATTTTAATTAATTATATGAAATTAAATAGTAAAAAGACCCTGAAGATAAATTATAAATCCAAAGGGAAGAGAGTTTTAGAGAATATGTGTGTATCTCTTATCAATATTATAGGGTATAATATTCAGCCAATGGAAGAGTACAGAAAAATCATGTACATATCCTCACGTAAATTGAAATAGTGTAATATATGATTAAAAGATTATATATGAAATTTATAAATGAATTTATATATTAAGTCAACATTTTATGAAATATAATGATAATGAGAAAGAGTTTATTAAGAATTCCCTTTATCAAAACTAAATGGAATGGTTAAACCATGATTATGAAAATCTTATAATATCATAAAAATATAAAATTTATATATTATTATGTATTAAATATAATGATTTTGATTCTATATAATTAAATATTAATGAGTATATAAATTCATGAAATGTATGAATATATGGAGAAATTCACCCAATAGAATTTGTATGGTTGGATGAAAAAGAAATTATTATAAGGATGGTTTAAAATGTTTTATATCAAAAATAAATATTGGAATATTATGTTTGAATTTATTTAAATGATAGGTAATTTTTAAATAATATAATGTATGATAGATAGTATATAATTCCATAATTTTACACATAATGTTAGTTGAGACACAAGTTCAAATATAGATGGTACCAATTTGTGTAGTTTTGTAGAAGTATTATTACAGTACAACAATGTGGGTAAAATAGTTGTAATGGTAGATGGGTCTTATATATGTGCTAAAATACCTGAAATCATGGTTTTTAGATCCATGATTTTTTTTCATTTAGGCTATATGGACTATGACAAATCAAATGTTGGTATTTTAGGCTGTGAACTATAGCATCTTTCATCTAATGGAAAGAGAGAGAATGTGAAAGTGTAATTTTAAAAAATAATATAGTATGCAAGTTGAATCCATAAGAAATTTAAGGAGGAAAGTAATATCAAAAATATTTATTGAGATTGATAAGGTATACATTTAAAACATTTGATATAGGATATATAGATAAATCATGATAGTTGAGAAAATATACTTGAAAGGATAAGAAATTTTGGGGAGAAATCATTATGAAATGGGTAATGTATAAAATATGGTGCTATAAAATATTAGAAAATAAAAAATTATCATTTAAAAAATTATAAATAATGTGAAATCGGTATAAGAGGCTATCATAGTCTACTATAAATAAAATATAGATGATGGTAGACAAATAATATTGAACATGATTGAAATTGAAAAGATTTAGGCATCAATCTCACTATGAAATTTTAAAGGTATAGATTAATGTGGAATATTTTATATTAGGTATGTAAATATCCATAAAAGTTAAATTATAACTTCATATTCTAATTATATTACACAATACATGAAATAATTTCTTTTAAAAATAATTAGTCAAAGATAGTAAATCCCAAATTGAAAATCTAGAGATAAAAAATTTCTTAAATTTAAAGAGATGTCGATTAAATTAAAAGGAAATAAAGGAATATTGATTTCTCTGAAAATAGAATGGAATCATTTTTTTATTTAAATTAATTATATATATAAACTCATATAATGAGATTATAATAATTATAGGATGGATAAATGACAAACATGAAGATAACTAAAATATTTTTTTATATACCTTAAAGGATTTCAATTAAAATAAATTAAAGGAAATAGAAATAAAAATAGAAATACTATCATATTTTAAAAAAATATAATTACATATTAGAAAAAATATATTAATAATTGAAGTATTTATATTATAAAAAATTAGAGGTACAAAGTTGTATTATAAACTAAAGGAACGAGAATTTGAGAAATGTCCCATTACCTGGAGTTCCAAATCACTCGGATAATCATTTAACATGATAAATAGATTATTTAAATATATTAATTTCATAATTAATATCATTGTTAATATTTATTTCTTATACTATACTAAATTTATTATCATATATCATTAATTGTTTATATTAATTTTTTCTCATTGTTCATGTGTGCTTGTTGGAACCATAACTCCAATATTTCATTAGAATGACGATAAAGGTCGGTGGTTGTTTTAATTTGATAGTAAAAAAATTTAAAAATATAAATTCAATGATTTTATATTATTAATAATGTTAAAGGTTGTTATAATAAAGGTTGATTCAAATATAAACATGGTTTGATGGGTATATCTGTTATTGGGTAATGATATGTTCATTTCTGTTGATATACCTTACCTGATGAATTGAATTGTTTTTTTTTAAAATAAGGCAATTTACCTATTCAATAATATAAACCATAATATAAAATATTTAGTATGTATTTATTTTCCAATAAAATTATAACTTATAACCATAAATAATTGTGGTAAGGGAAGCTCGATAATAATATCTTTATAGGTGTTTATAAAAACCAAGAATGGATGATTATTAGAAACCTAACTATAATGTTAATTTTATTATTTGAAAATTCATATTATATAATATTTATATAATTAATTATGAAATATTGAACTTATCTATCATATTATAATGGAAAATAAGAAATAATAAAGGAATAGAATAGAAAGAACATTATTAGAAGCTCTTACAATAATCTTAGGGGTGGAAAATAATCCAATCAATATAGGCATTCAATGTATGTTATTTTTATTATTAAAATACCTCGTGAATGTGGATAATGGGAATGGATGAGATAATTTTTCATAAATTTCTCAATATATTTCTAACAACCTAGACTTTTTGAAAGATAATTATGTCCTCAAACTGTGTGTTATATTATTTCTTACTGAATAGAACTATATTAACTTAATAATAATGCATGTATAAATTGAATTTTTACCATTGGGTAGTGAAAATAATATGAAAATTGGAAATAATACTCTTAATGATAATTTTAAAATTAAATTTAGTGTTATAAATTGAAATTATGATGGTAAACTAATTGATAAAGGATAAATGTTGGCCTCAACCAATAGAATTATTCCAAATGAATCCCATTTGATAGAGAATATGAATGAGGTAGCATCATTGGGATCATCTATTAACCATTCCCAAGACAAACCTCAAAATTTTAGGCTTCAACAAATTCACCTATGAAAGATGTTCATGTCATTGGAAATTATGAAGCGAACGATGTTAGCCAAGCTACACCATGAATCTATCACCCCCACACACATTACCCATTGATAATATGGATGTGTTATAAGGGATAATGTTTCAAGGACTTAGTCACATAATTTATATTCCTTTTGAATAAATAAAAATGTTTTCCCATCAATTTTTTTTGAGTTTATCTTTTCTTATAAATATGATGAATTTAATAAATTTATTTTTTCACACCACAATTGTAATTTTTAGAAATAATAGAATTATTAAAATAAAATAAGGTATTATTATAAAAATTTATTTTAATGAAATAGTATGATTAAAATAATATTATTTAAATTTAATTCATTAAATCATTTTATTATATTTTCTTGTTTGAGAAATTTTACAATTGATTTTAAAATGATTTAACTATCCATTGTTATTTATAATAAATAAGGATTATTATATTTAAAAATTATATCTATCAAACATAGATATTTTTTATAATAATAAAAAAAATATACAATCATTTTATAAAGATATTATTTGGGTGAACATAAGATAATTTTCTAAAATATTTTTCTTTTTGGTGAAAAATAAAAAAATGAAATTTTGAGTTTTTAGTAATATTACTATTCCTCTCATGAAAACCTTCATGTGTATTACTATAATGTTTTGTTATTTCATGTATTATGTGCCTTATTTCCATGAATTTAAATACTACAAGATCTTCTTTTTGTTCAATGAAATGAAAATTTTATTTAACGAACATGTGGTATTCATTAATTTTAACATATGGTTTTACGGTATGTGGGGTGATATTTAAAGATAGTGGCGGGGGGGGGGGGGGGGGTTTAAAATAAAATTTTATTTCTCCAAATATTGATAAAACTTGTGATCATAGAATATTGGTTTTATGAAATAATAGTAAATTTTTTATTATAACATTGATATAACTTATATAAACACAAAAAATATATCAATACAACACTATTCAATAATAAATTATTTATATTGTATTTTATTATTCACCTCGATTATTACTATTCATGATAAATATCAAAATCGCACCATTATCAAATTTCAACATGATGGTTAAAAAATGGATTCATTTTTACAAAATATATATATCTAAATTTGATATTTTTAGTACTTTAGTAAAGTATAAAAATTATTTTTTGAATTAAAAAATGTAAATCATGTTTTTCTTTAGATGTAAAAAAATAAATTTATTTGCAAATTATTAATAATTATTTAATGGTATATTAATATTTATATATACTTAATTAGATAAATGGAAACATTATTTTAAATTCAAATTAAATATTTATATTAATTGTCATTTTACATTATTAATGGACATATTACTATTATAATGTCCATAAAACTATTTTAATAGAAAGGCACTATTTTATAAATCATATTTTAAATGTTATATAATATTATATATCCAATGAATACATATTAATTATATTATTTATAATTAACACAATTTTATCTCAATGTTTTGATACGTCATTTACTATATTTTTTTAAATAGTATTATTCATGGTTTTAATTTTTATTAGATACCATGATCCTATATATTTTCAAATTATAATAAAATTTTAATGTATTTTTAATGTATTAATTTTTTTTTAAATTTAATAATTTTTTTTAAAACCACATTATATAATTTTCTATGATGAAGATATCCAATAATGATTTTTTCTTACTTTTTATCAATTTTTTAATTACTATATTCCGTTTTCCCAATTATTAACAATCAACACACTACATTTAATTTTTAAACGTGAGGTAATACAAAATCACAAAGAATTCATGGATATCTTAAGTATGGTAAGCCAAGAGCATCACCTCTAATGATGTTGAAGATATTTGAATGGATGGAGGTAATACTAGTGTAAACCAAATATGGGGACTGAAGTGCTACCTCAACCACTAAGAAATCATCAACATTATTACCTTTGACATAGGTGTAAAGAATGTCCATGCCATTAGGGATTAGACTATGAACTCTGAGGTTGAGATACTTGATGGACAATAGAGTTTTGGATTTTCCTCAAAGGGAGATTTGGACCACCCTTGAGTCTGTTTCAACTACATTAATAAATATCTTATCAATGAGGAAAGTCTCGAGTCAGTTAAGAAGTTTGTTAGAATCATCCATGATAGAAGTATAATTGACATAATAGCTAATAAAGGCTAGGATAAGTGATCCATACTTGTCCAAGTTGACACAACCTATATGCATAAGGCAAATATTACATGTCCCACCCACAATAAGTTTGATTCTATGATTTAGTGGAGGACACCAGATCAAAATACCCATACAAGAAGGGACATGGGTAGGAATTCTACTATATTTCATGACTCACCTAAATGAAATAATAAAGTCCCAATGACTCACCATGAGACTCTACACTACCACAAGACCACTAGATTTAACCTTCAAAGCAAGAGATGATCTATAATGTCCCTCAATATGGTATTTGTTACTAGAATGTCAATAGTACTAACATGTAGTTGCCAAAATTTTCTCCATGTACTTACCCTCATAAAGGTTGATGTTTCTCCTTTAAAAAATTTTGGAAAAAATTTCACATCACCATAGAATTGGTCAGAAGTTCCAAAGAATTCCACAAAGACTCTCCACAATATTATAGACCACATATTTCCAATGAGGATATGACTTATAGACTCTTCCTTTCCATTTGGGAAGAACCAACATTTCAAATCCATATTAATCTCTTTTCTTTTAATAACATCATTCATGAAACAAGATAGGTTTTGGATCCTCCTCATTAGTAAGTGGTATTTAATTGGAATATCCATCTACCAAAAAACACATCTATAGTAGTCCTTTAACACTTCACCAGAAGCATAGTTCTATAGGATGTAGAAGAAAAAAAATACATTTTGGAAAGCTTGTGAAAAAAATTTATTGGTTGAATAGATATATATGATATCAAATATCTCAAATTGTTGATATTTTATGGTTTCCTTGGGAAAATATGGGTAATGTATCACCTAGTAAATGATAAATATATGGTTTTAAATCATAGTAAACCAATAATATCAGTTTCTCACTTATCAAACTAGTAGTTTATGTCACTTATCCCCACAATCAAATGAAAGTCAAGTTGGAGAAGGGGAATGTGTTCAATAATAATTTTCATAGAAGTTGAGATATTTCTTTGCAACATATTCATATTAGGAAAATGTTTATCTTGAATTAAAATAACCTAAAAATAACATCCTTCTACCCCCATCTTCCACCATGAAAGCCATTATTTTCCACAAATCATTTATGTGGATTAATGTAAGAACCCAATTGATCCGGGTGATACTTATGCCAAAAGATGACAATATATTATTCTATTTAGTGATTCAGTTCGTTATAATATTAGAAATCCATTCAATGTGATCAATAAATATCCTTCCAAGAGATATTGGGGTACCCTGATACTCCATGAGGAACTACCACATATTAAAACCTAGAAAATTATGAATTCTATTAACCGAACTATCCATACAGTATCTTGGGGGTGAAAAAGACTCATTTTCATTTATTAATTATCTACCTGATCCATTTTCATAAACCATGTAGAATGTTTCCTTTATTTTGGATAGAGATGATTCTTCTGTTAAAAGTGAAAATCAATTCGTTATTAAAGAGAATTTTAGAGACCCCATTTAAGAGTCTCATACAATTAGAATTGTAGATGTAACCTTATAGCTATTTACTTTACAAGAATGTTATCAAATTTTCATTGAAGAGAATGAACAAGCTAAGAGATAATGGATCCCCTTGTTTAAGGCCTCTCAGTAGCACGAAAAGGCCAGATCGTTTACCCATCATGAACAACGAAAGCCACAGGGATCTAAAAAACCATAATAAAAGGCCTCTGAATCGATGATAAAAATACATGTAATCCATGACCCAAAGGATAAACCACCATTAAAGGCATTCATACACATTATCCTTTCAATTTTATTAACAAAATTAGATCTAGGAGTCTTGGTGTTGAGATATTCTATCACTTCTTGGGCAATGGAAATTTCTACTTCTATAGACCTAGCTTTGGTAAATGTCTAATAATTCCTAGAGATCGAATCTGAAAGGTGTTAAGCGATTTTTTTTGAGAATATTAGGTTGAATATTTTAGGACACATTACACATACTAATGGGTCTGAATTGACTGAAATAGGTTTTATATTTGACCTTCGGGATAAGGATGAGAGTTATAGTGCATGATACCT
This sequence comes from Viscum album, assembly GCA_963277665.1. Taxonomy (NCBI): domain Eukaryota; kingdom Viridiplantae; phylum Streptophyta; class Magnoliopsida; order Santalales; family Viscaceae; genus Viscum; species Viscum album. Next base: position 1,642,129,257 of record OY728131.1, on the reverse strand, counting down.
GATGAATCACACCCCTGAAATTTATTCCATAAAAGATTACATCATATCATCTTTAATGAGATTACATGAGGGAGTATAGTATGAGGATAGAAAATCATCATGCCATGGGGTACTATTATGATTCATGGAGTTGATATCAAAACATATTTCATGTTCATCTAGGAAATGACTGAAAAACTTATTAATACAAAATGACACCATTGATGAAAAAAATAAAATAAAACAGACTTCCAATTGGGATGTCCACCATGAATTCATGGGTTATAATTAGAAAACAAGGATTTGATGAAATAATCAACCATAAAGACCATGGTCTTTGGGTCTGTGGAATATCATGCATCATCCATGAGAAAACATGGGATATACAAGGGCCTCTAAAATCTGATTCAAGGACTCTAATAGTCTTATAAACACTATGAATAACTATTTTAGTGATTTAAAAACATATTATTGTACATGAATTACACTATCTGATAATATTATTAAAATATGATAAATTCATAGGAAACTAAAATGAATAGAATTAAATAGAATTTAATAAAGATTTATATTTTGGGATATTGATTCTTATATAGTTATATATGAGATGACCATGTCATAACATAAATTCATATTAAATTATTTTAAATGAATTTTTAATACATATCAAAATAAATAGAATCAAAAAACCTATAGGTTTAGTGTTTTGGGACATTATATATATAAACATCTATTTTAGAATATCATGTCATCTCAAAAAAACATTCTTCAGACACTATAAAATTCAAAATATATCATACATAAAAAAATTTTATTAACCAAAGGAGTGTATATTTAATAATGGATGAGTTTCTATTCAACATAAGGGTAAACATAGGAGTTGTCAATCAAAGATAATAATTTTGAATAAAATTCTAATATGTTTATGAGAACATAATAAATTGTCTTGAGAATAAGACAAAAAGATCCTAACCAAGGGAACATTGATCACAATCTATGATCATTGGCATGATGGTTTCCAATAAAATGAAACATGTTTACTATGTGTTTGGAGACATAAATCAAAAAAAGAGCCTTGAAAACAAGAAATAGGTATAATAATTTCTCATAATTGTGTTGAATAAACATAATCATAAAAAATATTTTTTTTGAAGTCTTTCCTCTAATACAATCTTCACATTGTAGATGGGGTCCCTCTGTGTATTGGGTTAACCTCTTATTCCTGTTAATATTTAATCGATTAGGTTCAATACCAAGTATGTTTTACTTCAACAAAATATATTAACATATATCATTAGAGAATATACCCATATAAGCATAAAGTAACAACAAAATATATTGACATAGTTAAAAACACTTCATAAAATAATAAAATAGTTACTTTACAAAGAGTACATGAGTTTTTTATAACATTTATTTAAAAGAAAATAATGTTTTAAATCATGGTTGATAAGAATTATTTTTAAAAATCATGAAAAAATAGAATTTAAGATTAATTAATAAGAGGATACATAACAATGGAAAATATAATTAATATTAAAAGTGTTAGAAAAGATACTTTTTTCATACATTTTTAAATAAATCTAAAAAACATCCATGATGAAAATGTTAAGAAGATTCCAATTAATGTTTTTATAGAAAAAACTACATTAGAAATTAGAATTAATCCCTGATTTATGTATATATAATAACACTCAAAAAATTTAAGGAACATGTATATGAAGATGAAATATTCCCAATAATAAAGAAGAGATAAATTTGGTTCCACATACATGCATCCATTCAATAAAACTATGATCCAGAGGGAGGTTAAATGAAAAAAAATCACATAAAACCGAGAATTAATCATATTAGGAGAAAATATATATGGGTTGAGATATAATTAACATGAAAAGTTGGAATTTATAAATAAAAATTATTGAATTGAGTATTAGATTAAAGATGAAACCCTTACTTATTTTGTAGAATTTAAATAAAAAACCCATAAAAGTTTGAATGTTAGATGGATTTATAAATCTCTTTTATTTAATAAAAACTATTATATAATTATTTCATTTAATCTATATACACCATAAAAATAAAACATGTTTTTAATATGTATTGTATCTCAATGAATATAAAACTAACTTGTATGTAGTATCTCTCAATGAATGTAAACTTTTAATAGGAAACCCTAGCCTCATCTTTTTTCTTGTTTTGGTGTTCTCTAACTCCATATATTTTATATTTTGGTTTATTATTAACATATATAAGAACATTTTTCATTATTATTATATTCAAGAAAATATATTAATTAAACATTATAACATATATATTAATTTTTTTTAAAACCTAATATTTTGGTGTCAACTATTCTATTTTCCCATGCATGATCTAGGATTTAGATTCTAGTCATTGTTCTTAATCATGGGATTTGAACCATCATAATGCTCATGAATATATAATAAATGATTTCGATATATTTATGGAGTCCCATATTCAATTCAGTAAAAGTGAATTGAATTTATGGATGAATATACATATATATATTACCATTAATTAATTATTAAAAAATCATAAATTATTAATTATTATATAATAATTTTATTGGTTATGTATTATCAGTCATTTATGATGTCAAAATTTTAACATTATTCGTATTGGTGCTAAAACATAGCTAAAAATGAACTCTTTATGATTACCAACTGAGTAAGAACATGTTTATGTATCGTAATAATAATACATTTATATAAATACTACAACCCTAAAAACATATTATTAAAATTATATGTTAGATTCAAGAAGATTTGGAAGACGATTATAGATAATAATGATTAATGAAATCAAAATACAAACGTTGAATACTTGAATATTCACATTGAGAGAATCTTGAAAATGAGGGGTTTGATACACCTTCATGTGAAAGTTGGTTCACTAATATAGGATTATATAGTAATGGATATTTTTTTAGAAGGGATCAAATTTTATTTTCATAGAATGGTGTGTGTGTGTGTTGGTATGGATATAGGATAGAACATTTTATATGTGATATTGAGTTGGATTAAAAAAAACCCATTTCTTAATGTATAATATTGTAATATTAAAAAGGAAATTTGAAATAAGTGAGCCAATAATAGATAATTCATGAGGGGATGTCCATATTAAATTTATATATTCATTTATTTACAATTCCTTGGGATATTGTTTTCCCTAATACCTTCATCAAACCCTTTTTACATTATTTTACATTTTCAATGGTGACTAAATTTAACCTTAATAACTTTTTTAGGACTAAAATGAAATTGGTTTAATTAAAATATAATATACAATTATTTCAAATATGAAATCAATTTTTTTAATTGTATTTCTAATGGCGATGAAAATTAATTTCAATATAAGTATCCATAATTGAATAATTTTTTTAAAAAAACCATGTTTTTGATTATAAAAATGATGTAATATATATTTCATACCACATAATAATCCTTAAATGATGGATAATTTGGTTAAATATAAATATAAAAACTAAATATTATTAAAATATATACATAAAACGTGATTAAATATATATATATATATATTATATAAAAAAAATTTTGTTTAGAAAAACATTTTCTGTTTATCAATGACTAGTAAAAGTAGTACTGAATGCAGTTATTTAATAAATTCATGGATGTTATGAATTGATTTTAAAAAATTTCTTGATTAATATATTAATTATATCAATATTATTAAAATAATATAAAAAATATGTAATCTATAAAAAATATCTAAATGAAATGGTGTTTTCCATGGAGAATTTAAATGATTTTTATTATATTATAATGTAATTTATCAAAAAAATAACGATTCATTAAACATTCTTATAACTAGTTTCATATTTTATTTTAATAAGTAAATATTAACATTTGTTTTTTTATTATAGGATTTCATACAATATGAATTTATTTAAAAAGAAATTCTTACAAAATCCATGGGGTGTCGCATTTTACCTCTTAAAAGAATTTATCCCTCAAAATTTAATTACTCTAACAAAATCATATGAGGATACATATATTTTATTACACCATCATGTCCATACATCACTCCCTAAAACTTATCATTCCTTCATAAAACATTAACCATGTTAGTGGGACAGATTAATAGAACATTATATATATAATACAAGATATCTAATCATCATTACTTTTATGATAGGTCATGATCCAACCATACAACCTTTGGTTTTAGTATCTTTACATGGTTAGTATGTACTTTCGAAAAAGTTGAACATGGATTACATCAAGAACTTGTGATAGGTATGGTGTATGTAAAATATGATAAGATATCATCCCAAAATGATTGTGGATTTTAGAAGGATTAAAATAACTAGGTATCCACACTCCATTCTTCCTAAATATCAAAACCCTCAACTAATGAAATATTTAATGTAATAACTTATATTTGGATTTAAATTTTTTATGTAATTGAAAATTCATAATATAACTTTTCTATTTACTTTTTATTATTTTAATATGTCAGAAAATGGTTTAAAAATTCCATAAAATTTTATGAGTGAGATATAGTCCCAAAAACTTACTCTCTCAAACTTATTATCAACATGTTAGAGTTATGTACCATTTACCATAAAGATCTTAATGTGATTTCATGTAAATTATATAATATAATCTATTTATATATGAGTATTGTACCTGGGAAATGTTTGTCTCCCATCCTTCATTTAAATCTATTGAACTGGTTCTCATCAGTAATCTAAATTTTTGAATAGTTTTTTATTGACCATTATTCTGGGAATGATATGTAGCCATAGATGTTGAAATCCAATTCAATGATTATTTAATTATTATATGGAAGTTTGAGGTAAACATTGGATATCGATCATGTACAATTCATATTGTTACTCTATGAAACCTTAACACTTCCTTTTTGTATATCATAGTAACTTGATCATGAATGAACTATTCCCCAATAATAATGAAATATAAAAAATTCTTAAGGAGATCAATTATATCCTAAATGAAATTATTGGATTAAAATGGATCTAGAATATATACAATGAATTCCACATTAATTTCATCCATTTTATATAAAAGTATGGATAATGGATTCATAATCCCATTAGAATTTTGTCACTCTTACTTAACATGCTGTAAAAAATCATTATGATACATACTATACAATATCTCTCATTGTTTTTTATACTAAAAATTTTATTATCCTTTTGTATACGTTCAGTATGGACAGTGATTGAAGATAAATGTGCACAATTAAATACATCCTTCATTAATTATTCATTGTAAGGGATATATATTCATTTCATGAATCTTACAATACCGTCATTTTCATGGTTTAACTCAATAATATTCTTTACCACCTATTATCACTCCATATCCTCCTTCAAATACACATTAGTATTCACGTGTATGGATGGTTGATAAATCAATTAGAAAAGATATGTTTTCTTCCCTCACTATATTATTTCATGGTCATTACATTTCAAATCATTTTATATAGGGTCACTTTAAAACGTCACCATAGATAAGGTATCATAATTATTATTAGCGAGTAATTTATTGAGAAGTTATAGTCCTTGATCAATACCATCATATTGTTTTGAAAATTTTCAATTCATTTTTTGTGGATACATAATTTAAGATCATTTTTTCAGTCTATATATATATATATCACATTTAAATAATATGTGTAATTCTTCAATAACATTAAGTAAAATATTTCCACTACTCTATCTATATCCTATGTCGGGTAATTTCTATCATGAACATTCAATTAATCTGAGTTATATGCTACTACCATGTCATTTTGTAAGAAAACACATTTTAATCTGTTCTTTAATGAATGTGTTTATATCATAAATTCTTATCCATTTTAGGTTAGTGTGAGTACATGTTCACGAACCGATATTACTTAAATATGTTATAAATTTTACTTAAATTAATTTATCCATATAAAATTGATTCTAAATTATGATTAAATTGTTTATAGATGTTAAAATGATGATAAATTCCCTACATAGAATTGTTAGTACCCAAAAAATAAATTAAAAATATTGATGTTAGTTATAGTGTCTTGTTTAATCCACTCTATATTTACTATTATCATTGGTTTACCTTATGATATGCTACCACATGTGATTACTTGAAACAATAATGATAAGTTTTATAGATATAATTCACACATGATATATTAAAAATACGTTTTTCAATATCACAGACTTTGGGACAATCATCCAATGATCTATATACTCTTACATGATCTTCGAATATATGATTATATAATATATAAATACTTCCCCAAACTAATTGAGGCAATATCTAAAGACTAATTCATCACTATTGACCCTTAATATTCGATATTCAGATTGAACGTCAATCTTTAAGAATTAATGATCGACAAAAAAATTGGTTAGACAATCCGTTAATATGGGGTATAAGATAATTTTTCAAAATAATTATCTTGTTATGTTTATTATAATATATTCATAGATTCCTTGATCAATAATTATTCTTAAAAAAGAGGATTGATGCACCCAATGGTGAATATTTTTTTGTATAAAAACACTAATCCTCATTATATTGGATTTTCACATTTAATTACAAAACTTCAACCAAGAATATTCAATAATGCCTCAATTATATAGATATTGTGGAAAAAAAATAATCATAAAGAAATGATGCATTGATATCGTGGTATAATTAATACTTCATAGTGTCTTGGAGACAAGCTATATAAACATCTTATTTTACAACCCTCATAACCATTTTATAAACAATTGTTATCCTCTAGAAAATCTTTAAGACATATCATATTAAATAATCATATACATAATATGGGTAATGTAAATATAATAAAGGGATAAGATTGAATGCTTGGTAAGGGAAACTCATCAACTAGTCAAAATAGTTAGATCATAAAGATGTGGTAAAAACTGAGTAGGGGAGAAATATTTAAAAACTCATAAAAAACATGTCTTAAAAAATATAATGAAAGTCAAATACAACATGAAATCATAACATAAGAAAGATCAATATCAATATAACATGGGATATCATAAAAATATAAATTTATTTTAATGAAATAATAACATAGAAAAAATAATTAGTAAATAAATAAGAATATATAAGCATTTCATAGTGTAGTTGACATCACCAACAGATTCCAATAACATATTGTACCAAGTATCCATACTAGATTCCCATAATATAGAAATAATTCCAAACATAATTCTAATTGTCGAGAGAGAATTCAATAATCAATTCACATAAGTATATCATGAGATATAATACATTAAAAATGAATTATAGGGTTATATAGGGAACCACTATTCACCATACATTCATATGAGTGCCACATAAAATAAAATATTTCTTATTATCATTAATTATTTGTGGGAAGAAAATGTGATTAATAAATTTACCAAATGGTGTCACATAAATAAAACATGATCAAATGATAAAAAAGATTGAACACAAAAAATTTGAATTTAATAGTATCACATGTATGGTGATTTATGAACCGTTAATTAATTTGGAGAATAATAATTTTAAAAAGAAAGGTAAATCACAACCAATATTTTTCTTAAAAATAGTTTCTTAATTTCACCTTAAAAAGAATTGGTTTTAATGTAATATTCCGAAAAATAATTAAAATTAATAGAAAACACTGTAACATAATAATTAAAAAACATTCAAATAAATATACCTTGAAAATAAATAAATCATTTCTCAATAATTTGAATGGAAATAATATAATATCACATTATGGAAAATCATTTCAAATATTTTAAAAATTCCTTTTAAAAACGCAGATCATTAAATGGATATCAAAATCAATATTTTAAAATAAATAAAGTGGAATTAAATGATCATAGGAGATTAAATAGATTTTATTTTCCACCAGAACATAGATAAAAATAGAAGAAAATAAAAAAATAGATATGGAAGGAAAATACTTTAAAATAAATGGGGAATATTCTTAGAAAATTTAATATTTTTTGTGAACTGATATATTCAATATGGAAAATTAATTTGGTTTTAAACATGATTTAACTATAAAAATTATAAAAATATAATATAACATCATCATATATTATAATAATTCAATCATGACCGATCAAAATTAAAATGGATTGATTATGACTGAATAAAAATATCAATGTCATGAATACTAATTACCTTTATTTTTTATTAATAGAAACTGTTCTAGCCTCCTATTAATGAAACATAAATATCTTTATAATATATTTTATAACCTTATTGAAGAAAATTACCATTTTATATACATCATTTATGATCATTTATTACAAATCTATTAGTTAGTTATTGATTATTTTTATTATCATGTGGTAATTACATTAACTACTTTGTGAATACATTAAACTGTCAGTTTCAGTACATATCCATTGCTATCATGTTTTTCATTCATATCATATATATTATTATTTATTTTATATTTTATTATTATTTATAATGATATAATTCCATTATATGAGATCCTTGATACATTTTTTGAAGATGAATTCATTAACGAATTAGTTTTTGTTATTTATCGATATTGAGGGATTACCAAATAATAGTCATTTAAATTTTTTGTTCTTCAAAAATATCGAAGTTAATGATATTTATTAATCTTATATATCTGATATATTCATCAATTATAATTTATGACCATCCATAATGTATTATGTTAAAACTAAAATATAGTGTTCTATTGAGGTGCTAGTGCTCATGAATGCACTAATGGTGATTTTCAATCCCATAGAATGAGAGAAATTTGTAGTATGGTTTATTATTTTAAGAACATTAAACATTTATTAAAAACATAATTATATATAAAATTTCTTATTATAACGATCCTTCAAAGATGATGATTGAAAAATAATTATTTTATGTTATGGATGCAGTAGTTTCCACATATGTGCGATTGACATTTTTGCTTTTCTCAAGGGGGAGAGGAGAAGAGGTTAATTTTTATCACCAAAATATAAGAGAACCAATTTTACAATAAATATATAATAAATCATATAGTATTTTTAAAACAATTTAAATGTAATGATTAATGGAATGTATTCTAGGAAAAATTAAAACTTACATTAAAAACATTAGGTTCCTCTGGGAGAATTCCATAAACAGGAAGAGATTTTGCTAATACATTGTGAACAAAAACATATAATATTTTCATATGATTATATGGGATATAATTAGAGTTTAATAGAAGGTTGGGAGAGACTTTTTATATTGTTATTGAATGGGCGGTGAGAGGCCCCTTTTATTGATGATGAGAATGCCATTTTTTAAAATATTTCAACTTAACAAAAGGGAGAACGGGTTAAACATATCATATAGCTCTAAAAGTAGAAAATTATTGATTTTAGGCTGACATAAGGTATAGAATATCTCAAAAAATAAATTATAAACATATTTTTAACATGTTTTAAGACAATAATATCTTGATTTATTACTTTCCTCATTTAATCTTTTACTAAGGTAACCTATTTTTTTACCTAATGTAGCATAATCATTACGCCTAAAAATAAAGTGGTCCAAAATAGATAATTTTTACCAAATTATTATAACATTTCAATCCATTTATATTTATTAATTTTCTATGTGTTAAAAATTAATTTTAATGTAATAAATGTATATTGTGTTAAATAATTTTTTGGGAAAAATATTAATTCATTTTAAAATATAAATCATATAATTGTAAACGAAAATAAATATTTTAAAATGTTGCATATGCGTATTTGATTGTTTGATCCATAATTATAATATTTATTTGGAATGATAATAATGGTCCGTGGTCATTTTCAATTGGTAGGAAAATAATATGAAAATATAAAGTTATGGATTTTATATTATTAATAATGTAAAAGTTTTATTAACATAAAAGATTATTCCAATATAAACATGGTTTTATGAGTATATCTGTTATTCGGTAATAATATGTTCATTTCTTTTTTTATACCGTATATGATGAACTTAATTGGTTTGAAAAAATTAAGACAATTTAACTGTTCCATAATATGAACCATAATATAAAATCATCACTATGTTTCCATTTTCTAATTAATGTTTAACTTATAACCATCCATAATTTTTGTAATAAAAGCTTAATAACAATATCCTTATATGATTTTATACAGACCATTAATGGATGTTTATTAGTAACCTAACTATAATGTTAATTATATGATTTTAAAATTAAATTATATAATATTAATATCATTATGTATGAAAAACCAAACTTATTTACCATATTATAATGAGAAATGAGAAAGAAGAATGGAATGTATAGAAAAGAACATGTTTAGAATATCTTATATTACACTTAGGGATGAAAAATATTCCATTCAATATAGGTATTAAAAGTGTGTTATTTAGATTAGTAAAATGCCTCTTTAATGAGGATAATGGGAATGAATGAGATAATTTTTCAAAAATTTCTCAATTTAAGTTTAACAACCTAGTCTTTTTGAATGATAATTATATCTAGAAAAAATATGTGTTATACTATTTATTACTGAAAAAATAATATCAATTTAATAATGATGATAATATTAATGGAAATTTGACCAATGTATTTGGGAAATTATTTCACCATTTGAAATAATACTCTTAATAATAATTTTAACACTATAATTAGTGTTATAAACAGAATTTATGATGGTAAATTAATAGATAAAGGATAAACTATGCCCTCAACCAATAGAATCATTCCAAATGAATCCCATTTGACCGAGAATGGGAATGAGGTAGGATAAATGGGCGTATCTCTTAACCATGTCCCAAATGAGCGTCAATATTTTATGATTCAACAAAATCACCTACAAAAGAAGTTCAAGTTAGAGGAAATTACCACACTGGGGACATTAGAAAATCCATCCCATGAATCTATCACCCTCACACACCTTACCCATAAGTATTATATATGTGTTATAAGGGTTAATTTCTCAATATCTTAGTTACATAATGTATAATCCCTTTGTATAAATAAAATTGTTTTTCCCACAAAATTTAAGTGTAGTTTTTCTTATAAATATGTTGAATTTAATAAATTGATTTTCTTTCAGACTAAAATTTCACTTTTCATAAAAAATGTAATTATTATAACAAAATAAGGTACTATAAATAATTTTCATTTTAATTATAATGGATTATTAAAAAATTTATTTAAATTATATTTATTGAATTATTATTTTTTGATTTGTGAGAAATTTTACTATTCATATTACTATGAGTTCTCTATCTATTTTTATTTTTAATGAATAATATTTTTTATATATAAAAGTCATATATCTCATACATAGAGAGTTTCTATAATAATATAAAAATTATTTTGGAAATCAACTTATTAAAATTATTTTTGGGTGAATTTATGATAATTTTCTAAAATATTTTTCTTTTCGTTGAATAGTAAAAATACAGTATTGAGTTTTCAATAAGATTCTATGGATTAAAATATTATAATATTTATACCATGTAGTTTTTTCAAGTGTCCGAAATTTTACTATTCATTTTAATGTGCTTTTTCTATCTATTTTTATTCTTATTAAATGAGGATTTTTATATTTTTATATTTTATTTCTCATACATTGTTAATTTTTGTGATAAAATAAAAACCATTTGTGTAATAATCTTATGAAAATTATATTAGGGTTAATTTATGAAAATTTTCCTAATTATTTTGTTGGTCAGTGAATAAATGAAATGCAATTATGAGTTTTTAGAAATATTGATGAGTTAGTAATGATGCTATAAGAAAAATAAAATTCTAGTAGATACCTATTGATTAAAATATCACAATATTTATACCATGTATACAATACCATAGGAAAATACCTTGGTAAATCCCATAGTTTTTCATTTAACACTACCTAATTGTCCAAATAAGTAATTATGATATACATTTTTCTCATGCCTTTATGATATTCTTCAAGTTCTTGTCAATGTTTCCCAATATCCCATGTAAATGTTTTCTCTTTTTTCCCTTACAGGGACTTATACTCACCCTTTCCATTGATGTATATACCTATGTTATAAGATATAGTAAATATACTTAATATGATCCAAAATACTATCCTAAAAATGTTGTCACCAAAACTAATGATGTTAATTATATTTATTAATAATATATATAATATATATTCATTATTTATAATTTATAACCATACATAAAGAATTATGTGAAAAATGAAATATAATGTTCCATTGACGCTCAAGTGCGTATGAATGCATCGATAGTGATTTTCTTTCCCATGCAATGGGAGAAAAGAGTAGTATGATATATTATTTTCATAACATAAAACATTTATAAAAATCATAATTATTGATTAAATAACATATTTGTAACTTCCTTCAAAGATTATGATGTAAAAAGAATCATGTTATTTTTCAGAGGTGGTAGTTTGCACATATACATAATTGATGTTTTTTCTTTTCTCAAGGGGGATCTGAGAGAAGGTTAATGATTATCACAAAAATATTAGAGAATTAATAGTACTATAAATATATAATGAATCATATATTATTTTTAAAATCCATTTTTAAATGGAATGATTAATCAAAAAAACGATAGAAAATAGGAGTAAACTTACATTAAAAACTTTGGGTTCTACTTGAAAGATTCCATAAAAAGGAAGGGATTATGTTAATATATTATGAAAAAACATATATAATATTTTAATATGATTATATGGGATAGAATTAGAGTTTAATTTCAGTTGGAAATATATTTTTATATTGTTATTGAATGTGCGATGAGAGGCCCCTTTTATAGGTGGTGAGAATGCCATTTTTGAAAATATTTAAACTTAACATAAAGGTATAACTTTTTCAATATTTATTGTAGCTGTAAAAGTAAATGATAATTTATTTTAGGGTGATATATGGTATATAATAACCCAGAAAATTAATTATAAACATGTTTTTGACATGTTTAAATATGTTAATCCCTTGAATTATTACTTTATTCATTTAATATTTTACCTAGGTAACTAGTTTTTACCTAATGTGGCATAATCATTATGCCTAAAAATAATGTGGTACATAGTATAAATTTTGTAACAAAATATTATAAAATTTAAATATATTTATTTTTATTAAATTTCTACGTGTTAAAAATAATTCTAATGCAATAAATGTATATTGTGTTAAAGAAATTTTTTATAAAAATATTATTTCCTTTTTAAAATATAAAACATAGTTTCATAAACTAAAATAATTGTTTTAAAATTTATAATTTAAACAAAAAAAAATATTTTACCAATAAAACGTTTTCATAAATTTAAATTTTATACATATAAACTAATAATTGTATAAAATATGATGTTTCTGTATATTCCACTATTTACCTAAAAATCATTTTTTAGAAAAACCTAAAAAAATATTGTTAAGACAAGTATCAAATTATAAATCCAAAAAATGAAGTTATTCTCTTCTAATATATATTCAATATTTTTTCAATTTATTTTTTAAATTAAAATACTAAACATATTGAAAACTAATTTTACTGACAAATTGATGTTTTAAAACATTAAGTGTTCTTAGTATTATTTTATATCAATTTATAATTCCAAATAATTTAATATATTTGTTCATATAATATTTAAAATTTTATCAATATAACATGTTAGGATATGAAAAAATACCTAACAAAATCATTATTAGAACAATTTTTTTTACGAATGTATTAAATATAGTTTAAAAATACCATTAAAAATAATTATTTATATTCTCAAATTATATTTTACTACTCCATTGATATTAAAACCTATATTAAAATTTTATATATGCAAAAAATCAAATAATAATAATAATAATAATAATAATATTATTATTATTTATAAAAAAAGCATAGGTATATTTTTATCATTTTAATATCATATTTTCATTTCACTTCGAGTTATTTTATTTCAAATTTAATACATAACCACACAGTGTATCAATATACCTATCAAATATATAACTAATGGATATATTTTAAATGACTATATCTGTAAGGAATATTTCTTCAATTACTATATTTTCAATGACCATATATTCAACATATATGTTTAATTATTATTTATATTACCTTATAAATCTTATTCCTTTCACAATTATCATATTATAGTTTTTATTTTAGATCGCATGACTTGATTTATACTTTCATGTCATTCTTTACCATTTTAGGTTTTGTTATAATAATGCTGATTCCTAAAGGTGATGGTGGTTCATGGGATTTCTTATTTATAAATACAATATTAATTTCAATTTATTATCAACTTCAATTTTTTTTTTGTTTTTATAGATGTAATTATCCATGGTGTGTCAAAAATAATTTCATATTAATTTTTTGTGATTGTTTAATATAAAATAATAAAATGTTAATATTTTAACCCCTATCATGTATTATTTTTTAATGTAATCTACTTTACATTCTTTGAAAAAATAATAATAATAATTTAGGATTTTGGGCAGTTTTTTTATCAAAATTATATGCTTCCTAAATACCTAGGGAATGTTTTTCTAAACCATTAAATAACTTATCCTCCCAATTTTAACTATAAAATACCATCAAAATTAGATATGGTATTATATACTAATAATAAATATTTAAAGTTATAATGAGGTATCAATCACATATATTTACTTATAATAAGAACAATCTCAATATTTGGTTTTTCCAAGTGGTTTGATTTAAATACTTCTCATGGTTTGGTGTTAAGACATATTTTTTATTTAAGTTCATTGTAATGGCCCGGACCCCCTGGCCATTAATTTTCCAAAAATAAGGCACCACTAAGAATAGTGGCACCGTGACGGTGGCACCGTGTCCTCACCTAGCTTTTTCTTTTTTTCCCAGCCCCGCTCCCGCAACGTATGTTTTGACGTAAATTAATTATTTCAACCTTTTTAAAACCATTTAAAGCCCATAATTAATTCCTAAAAATTCCAAGAAACCTCCTTGATGGTGGATATTAAATAACAACTTAATTTCATCATGTGTAACTACCAAACCAAGTGGGAAACCATGATCCAACATTCCAGGCGTTCAAAATTCCCATATCCCATAACAACGAGATCTTATCTATATATCGCACAGGATGTTATTTTTTCCTCTTCTTCCATTGGCCAACTTATTTCTCCCCCCTGGTGCGCCAAGAGTCCCTTCTTCTCGTGGCTTATGGTGCGCCTCTGCTGGAGCTTTCTACACCACTTGGAGTCCATATAATGTCTCCCCTGCAATCCGTGCATCCCCTGTTCTTGGCGCGCGGAGAATAACTGCGATCCTTTATCAATCAAGTAGGAATTTTCCTTCATCTCTCTTTTCTGTGTATCATGTGGGGTGGGTACGCTATTGTTTCTAGGGTAATGGGATAACCAAACCTTAACAAAGATAATGAACGAAACGTTAAATAAAGAATGGGGGAGGTGAGATGGATGTTCCACTATACCCTTTTATGATGATATGTGTTGTGAATTGTGAGGGCCTATTCCCACTAAAAATCATGACCATTGGTGTTGTTTCCTAGCACACTAATGAACCCTGTCTTCTGTGATGATTAAATGACTTAACATAGAATTTGGTTAATCACTTAAACTCGGCTGGTTTAATGGACGTTCGGTAAAGCTAGAATCCATGTGTGATAACCCCGGTTAATAAACAGAGAAAAGAACCTAATGAATTATGTGTTGAACATGGATGTCTCCCTCCTCTATTTTGGTAGTAGGCATGCTGTTCTGTTTGATTTTCCTATGGGGTGTTGTGGGTGAAGATGGGATCCTCCGTTGTGGTACAGATGTTGGTTGTGAATTTGAATTTGTGTGGTTGCTCTGCTGTGACACAAACTCGGGCGGGATCTTATATTGTTGAGAAGTTGTTGGTTCTTGGTTTCAGGGACATGGGGCTGTGTCGTGGGGTTCTCTTTTTTTCTAGTACTTTTAGGGATCTCACTTATCCCTTTTGTGAGGATTCCTTTGGTTCCAATAATTTCAGGGATCTTACAAATCCCCTTCTTGATTTTGTAACATTACAAGAAAACTGGATGTGAATGCGTAAAATATTTGTTTGGTTGTTTCTCTTTTCATGTCTTGTGTTTATGCCTGTTAGTTTCCCAGTAGTTCAGAAATTCACCTAAATGGGATCACTTGGACATGAAAACAAGAATGGTTTAGATGGGGAATTGGTTTTTGGGATGAGTTGTGACTTGGCCGTGAGTGATGTGGCTTCTTTTATGAATGAATAGTAACAAGTGTGTTACACTTGGGTTGTCTTTGGGAACCCTAGGTTGGGATGAGTTCTTGTTAACTATACATATATCTATAGTTTTATTTTTCCTTATTTGAGCCCCACCCCAGTTGAGAACTTAGTGCCGAACACCTCCATTTCGTGGGGAGGGTGTTTTTCCCAACACTCATCTGAGTGGATGGTTATCAGCTCATTTTCTACTCCCTTTCCTGAATAGAACAAAACACTTTTGGGCAGACTGTGATGAACTGAAATCCATCATTAGACCGTGAATCTTCCGGCACGGTAGTCTGGAGGTTGGCCCAGGTCTTTGCGGGTAGGTTGTTTTCCAAGTATCTTCAGAATGAGGCCCATGTGTCTTCGGGTGCGACAGAGGTTGTTCTGATCTAGGTGTTTGCGGGCATAGTTACGTGTGGTTGTTATGGCCCAGGGGTCTGCAGGCAGGGTATTTGTTGTGGCCCAGGTGTTTGCGGGTGGGGTGTGGTTGTGGCCTAGGTGTTTGCAGGCGGGATGTGTGGTTGTGGCCCATGGTTTGTGCGGGCGGGTGTGGCAGTAGGACTGTGATGAGAATGGCGGGATTGGTTTGATGCATAGGATGTCTTCAATAACCAGTGGGAAAGTTGTGCGGGGTACCCAAACATCGATGTGCTATTACTATACCTTAGTTGATTTGCATTATTTGGGGAGTGTTCCTTGGTGAGGATTGGGTGGATTGTTTTCCTTACTAGGTGCTTTGGTTGACTCTTTTCCCACATGGCATTATAATTCCTCCCCTCTTGTGCACGAGAGTCTTTGGTTTTCCCTACTGAGAATACGTGTATGCTCACCCTACGTATATAAACTACTTTTAGGTTTCCTAGGGGATTTCAGGGATCGTGCAGGATCGTACTATCTTAGACCTCGGGGTAGTTTTTTTTGTCATTTCCTTTTTTTGGTACTTTACCTTTGGAGTTTTTTAGGCTTGTATTACTTACTGTTGAACATGCATATGGGAATGGGTTACTATTGGATTTACCCTTACTTTCAGCTTTGGTATTTTTGGGTTTTCTATCTTATCTATCAATCCTATTAAAACAAAAAGGGTAATGCTTTCCATTTTGTGTGAAATTCTATACCCTTGGTGCTAGTCGCCACTTCGGGACCTATTGAAGGCGGGTCTCGGGGTTCATTATCTATCCTTCAACTTAAAGAAGGAAGCGTCTGGCAATATGTTTTCCCTTCCCTCATTTTGGTGAAGGTGGTTCGTGATAGAATGGTATCAGAGGAGAGGTTGAGAGAAAAAATGGAGTCTGGAGTTAGGCACATTTAGAATTGTATGGGATGGTAGGTCAACAGTGTTGGGTGATCTTGGTGCGTGAAATAGGCCATAGAAGACCAGCTAGGACACATGATTTTAGGGCCCTCTGTGATCCGACGCAAGGACTCTGGACCTACCGAAAAACCAAATGAGGCTACTCTGGTTGCAGGATAGAGACCCTAGGAAAGGTACATGCATCATAATGACTTGTGTTCTCGTGTTTTTGGGGTGTTTTGGGGATTTGAAATGAATCACAAGTCTAAGAATAAAGATATTTAAGAGTAATATTCTGCACTACTCAGGCTTAGGCATTCCTTGCTTACCTTGCAGCTATGGAACCTAGGAGACGACCACGAGTTGTGTGGGCGATCGGGGCCCAGGAGGTTGACTCGGATGATCGACGGAGGGATAACCGAGAGGAGGAGGATGACCAATGGCAGAAGACTCTTCATGCCTTTCAGTGACAGACCCTCAGGAAGTATGAGGGAAGCACCTTCGACATGGAGACGAAGAGCTGGCTAGAGGAGCTTGTGATAGCTTTCGGCTTGATCTGGGCTCTAGAAGAGTATTGGGTTCCTCTGGCTGTGAGCCAGATGTGGGGAGCGGCATGTCAGTAGTGGAATCATTATCTAGGGGAGAAGAGGGAGGCTAAGGTGACATGGTCTGATTTCGAGATGGTGTTCCAGGTGGAATTCCCCCCTTCTATGATGAAAGATGAGAAGCGGCGGGAGCTACTATCCCTCCAGACGGGGGGGGGGGGGTATGTTAGTGGGAGAGTTGGGGATCAGGTTCCAGGATCTCCTCCACTTTTCTCCAGACCTCTTTCCGGATATGGAGTCTAGGGCGAGATGTTTGGAGGAGGCACTCTGACCTTCCCTCTAGTATACCGTTACTCCCTTCACCTTAACAACATACTTAGAGGTATAGAAGAAGGCCGAAGTGGTGGATAGGATGAACATACTGGGAAGTGTATCATGAGTGGGAATCCAGTTGGGCTTGTCAAACGGGAAGGCTGTCAGCAACAGGCCTCTAGCATCAGGGCCCTCTATTTTCTGACCAGCAGGGAGTAGGCCACAACAATTCCAGTTCCGATCTCCCAGTCCCCGCCCTTTCCCTTTGGGCTCAGGACTAAGGTTATTTGTCTGTGGGAGACATGGGAACTTTCAAAACAAGTTCCCGTATAGAGTATAGTACGGTGGGGGTGGGCAGGTTCAGTGCCCACCTCAGTAGCAGCAGTTTTTAGTTGGGACCTTTCAGCAACAGCAGGGGAAGTGAGGTCCCGTCCCTCCGAGGGCAGACGTTGAAGGAGGAGGCCGACCTCAGGGAGCTCCTCAGGGACCTAGACCAGGGAATGTTCGGGGAGTAATCCGATAGCCTAGAGGTAGAGGAGATGGGCGTGGGCAGTTGCACGCCGCGGTGGCAGCAGTTCCAGCAGGGACATAGGTCGTTCGAGGTACGATCGGCTAATTTAGTACCCTTGTAACTGCCTTTTTAGATACAGGAACTTCACACTCCTTTGTTACACCAAGTCTGGACCATGCTTTGGGTTTAGACACTGAGAGAATTCCAGTGCCCCTGGTGCTGAGCACACCAGTCGGAGGTCAGACTGATTGGTTGTATGTTTGTTGAGGACACAAACATATGATAGGGCCACATCAGTCAGTCAGGGATCTTCTACTATTGCAGATATAGGCATACGATGTCATTCTAGGCATTGACTGGTTCTTCCTTGTATGTTTCTTCATTGACTGCTTCTGAGGAAGGGTTTTGTTTTCAGACTTGGGCGGCCGGAGGGTGATTTTCATCAGTGAGCGGAGTTTCCAGGGAATCAGAAAGTGAGGGGAACCCCTCATCTCCCTGTTGGATGAGCAATCAGTGGAGTCGGTGGATGCGGAAATGGTGGAAGTCCCAAGAATCGTCAGTGAGTTTATGGATGTCTTCCCTGAAGAGGTGGAAAATTTTCCCCCTCGACGTGATGTTGAGTTCGGGATAGACATGAAACCCGGTGCCCATCCGATTTTGATGGCTCCCTATCGGATGGTACCTTCTGAGTTGCGGGAGTTGCGGATCCAGATTTACGATCTGATGAAGAAGGGTTTTTTTCAGTCATGAATTTCTAGCCTCTCCCATGGATAGATGATCTCTTCAACCACCTGAGGAGAGCAGGTTGGTTATTAATGATCGATCTGCGGTCTGGATATCACTAAGTGAGGCTGAAGTAGGGAAACATCTAAAAGACTGCCTTCAGGTGCAGATATGGGCACATTGAGTTTGTAGTCATGTCTTATGGAGTTACTAATAGACCAGGTGCGTTTATGGGGCTCATGAACTCCGAATTATGGGAATATCTAGACCGGTTCATAGTCATGTTTATTGACGACATTCTAATCTACTAATGATCAAAGGAGGATCATGATGAGCATCTAAGACTGGTTTTAGAGGTCCTCCGACATCACCATCTCTATGGTAAGTTGTCTAAGTGCATGTTATGGACGCGAGAAGTGAATTTCCTTGGGCACGTGGTGTCCGAGCATGGTATAGTAGTAGACCCACCGAAGGTCGAGGAAGTTGTTTCTTGGGCAGCACCCAAGAACGTGGCAGAGGTTCATAGTTTCCTCGGTCTGGCAGGTTACTATCGGAAGTTCATGCCCAACTTCTCCCGATTTTCGGAACCCTTGAAAACCTTGACCAAGAAATACAATGCTTTCATGTGGGATGAGAAGTCCGAGGTAGCCTTCAGCTATCTGAAGGAGAAGTTGGTTAGCGCCCCATTGCTGAGGTTTCCAGAAGAAGGGGCATCATATGAGGTGTTATGTGATGCTTCAGAGAAAGGCCTCAGATGTCTGTTGATGCAGCAGAAAGGGTTGATCTCTTATGGGTCTAGGAAGGTATGAACCCATGAGCATAACTATGCCACCCCTGATCTAGAGCTTACAGCGGTTGTGTTCGCACTAAAGTTGTGGCGGCACTATCTTGTTGGGGAGCGCTTTGTGGTCTAAAAGGATCACAAAATATTGAAGTAAATCTTTTCCCAGAGGTACCTGAACATACGGCAGTGATGGTGGATGGATTTCCCTCAGGAATACGACTTCATGATTTTCTACACCTCAGGAAAGGGAATGTGGTGGCCGTTTCCCTGAGCATGAAGTCGCAGAGGGATGCAGTTCGAGAGTCGGCAGATACTTGGAAGGCGATGGAGGAGTTGGTTGTCCTGCACCTGGATGCTAGGATGGAAGGTGGTAGAGGTTTCTTTTATCATATGACAGTGCAATATTCTCTGTTTCGTTAGTTAAGGGAGTCCTAATGGGGAGTCTCAGAAAGAGAAGTGATGTGTGACCGAGTTGACAAGGGCAATGCTCTAGAAGGGTGGATAGAGGATGGTTAGAACCGGGTGCTTTTCTAAGGAAAGATGTTTGTTCCTGAGGCGATGCGTGGTCAATTTCTTAGTGAGTTGCACAAATCACCCCTAGTGGTGCACCCAAGAGTTTCCAAGATGTACCTGGGTTTGAGGAGACAATTTTGGTGGCCCGGGATGAAACTAGAAGTAGAAGAGTTCATAGGAAAGTGCCTTGTGTGTCAGCAGGTGAAGGTCGAACACCGTGTTCCAGGCGGTCTGTTGTAGTCTTTAGATTTCCCAGAGTAGAAGTGGGAAGAAAACTTGATGGATTTCATCACGGGACTACCCATTTTTCAAGGGGGTTGCGATACTATCTGGGTAGTGGTGGATCGGTTGACGAAATCGGCTCACTTTTTGGCAATCAAGGAGTCGGGTGTAGTGGATTCTTTAGAACGAAGATACATGGATGAGGTGGTGAAGTTTCATGGAGTTATGAGATCCATAATCTCAGATAGGGATGCACTGTTTACCTCATGAATCTGGAAAAAATTGCAGCATGCTTTTGGCACCCAGCTACGTCTTAGCACTGCTATCCATCCCAAGATAGATGGATAGACAGAGCACACCATCTAGACCTTGGAGGATATGCTGCAGACATGTGTTATGGACTCAAGAGGATCGCGGGTGAGACACTTGACTCTAGTATAGTTTTCCTACAATAATATATTTCACTCTTCCATTGGCATGTCTTCGTTCAAAGACTTGTACGGTAGGACATGTTGCTCACCCGTGTGCTGGACTGAGGTTGGGGAAGCGAGTGTTCTTGGCCCGAAAGAAGTGCAGAGCACGAAAGAGAAGGTTCAGCTTATACGGGAAGGGATTAAGGCAACACATGACTTACAGAAGTCATATGCTGATAATAGGAGGAGAGCCTTGGGGTTTGGGGTCGGGGACCATGTGTTCTTGAAGGTCTCCCCTAGGCGTGGACAACGAAGGTTCAATAGGGGGAGAAAGCTCTCTCCCAGATTCATCGAACCGTTTGAAGTGTTGTGGTGGGTCGGAGAAGTGGCTTATCAGCTAGTGTTACCACCGCTGCTACTAAGGATACATGATGTCATCCATGTGTCCCAGCTCCATCGGTATCTGCACGACGATTCAAACATCCTCGACTGGGGATAGATGGATATCGAGGACGACGTGACCTTCGTGGAAAGACCAGTGAGGGTCGAGGATTGTGAAGAGGAAGTTCTTCGCGGGCGAACCATTCCTTTGGTTCGTGTGTTGTGGAGGCATGGTAGGGTTGAGAAAAGTACCTAGGAACAAGAGGCGTATATGCATCCCTATTACCATGAGATATTTTGAGTTTTGTCCTGTTCTATTTATACTTGGTTAATGGAACCGCTTTTTCCTTATTAAACTATGGAATGCATGGTTTTCCTTTTCTGTGAATGTGTGTGAAGTGTCCTGAAATGTGGGGAGGGGAGAACATGATCCCTAGTTAAGACACATTAAAATGGATGCCCTTAAAACTGTGCAGGTGAGTCAGTGCCACCAATAGTGGATAGTATCTTGACATGGAGGAAGAGACTCCCCAACCCATATGAATGGGATGTTTGACCCTTGTATATTTCCTAGTTTCTTGAGGGAGAGGTGTTTCTAGTTGACTATTAGGTTCACTCCTGATAGGTTTCTTTTGAGGTGTTTGTTTTGATCCCAATCCTTCCTTTAGGCTTGGTTTTAATTCTCGAGGGCAAGAATAGTTTGATAGGTATCTGATGTAATGGACCAGACCCCCTGGCCATTACTTTTCCCAAAATAAGGCACCATTGAGAATAGTGGCACTGTGTCCTCACCCAGCATTTTTTTTCCAGCCCCGCTCCCGCAGCATAAGTTTTGACGTAAATGAATTATTTTAACCTTTTAAAACCATTTAAAGACCATAATTAGTTCTGAAAAATCCTGAGAAACCTCCTCAATGGGGGATCTTAAATAACTACTTAATTCCATCATGCGTAACTGCCAAACCATGTGGGAAACCACGATCTGACTTTCAAGGCGTTCAAAATCCCCATATCAATTTACAACGGGATCTTATCTATATATCGCACGAGAATTTCTTTTTCCTCTTCTTCATTGGTCCAAATTCCTTCTTCCC
Source organism: Viscum album (assembly GCA_963277665.1). Classification (NCBI taxonomy): domain Eukaryota; kingdom Viridiplantae; phylum Streptophyta; class Magnoliopsida; order Santalales; family Viscaceae; genus Viscum; species Viscum album. The sequence continues at coordinate 1,642,106,262 of OY728131.1, read as the reverse complement.
CATGGTGTACATGGAGTCCCTTCTTCCCATGGCTTGTGGTGTGCCTCTTCTGGAGATTTCAGCACCCCTAAGAGTCCATAAAATTCCTCCCCTACAAGATGCACATCCATTGTTCTTGGCGCGTGGAGAAGAACTTCGATCCTTGATCAATAAAGAAAGTATTTTCCTTCGTCTATCCTTTCTATGTATTATGTGGGGTGGGTACGCTATTGTTTTTATGGGAATGTGCTAACCAAATCTTAACAAAGATAATGAATGGACCATTAAAGAATGAAGGGGGTGATCGATGTTCTACTGTACACTTTTATGTTGATATGTGTTGTGAATCGTGTGGGTCTATTCCCACTAAAAATCACGGTCGTTGTTGGTCTTTCCTTGCACACTAATGAACCATGTCTTCTGTGATGATTAAATGACTTAACATAAAATTTTGTTAATCACTTAAACTCAGCTAGTTAAATGGATGTTCGGTAAAACGATAATCCCTATGTGATCCCCCCTGGTTAAAAACAGAGAAAAGAACCTAATGAATGATGTGTTGAACCTGGATATTTCCCTCGTCTATTTTGGTAGTAGGCATGTTGTTCTGTGTGATTTTCCTATGGTGTGATGTGGGTGAGGATGTGATCCTCCATTGTGGTACAAATGTTGGTTGTGAATCTGAAGTTGTGTTGTTGCTCTACTGTGACACGAACTCGGGTGGGATCCTCTATTGTGGAGAAATCATTGGTTCCTGGTTTTGGGGACATGGGTCTGTGTCTCAGGGTTTTCTTTGTTTCAAGTACTTCGAGGGATCTCACTTATCCCTTTTTTGAGGTTTCATTTGGTTCCAGTACATTGAGGGATCTCACTAATCCCATACTTGCTGTGGTAACTTTACAGGAAAACCGGGTGTGAATGCTTCTATTATTTTTTTGGCTATTTCTCTTTTATTGGCTTGTGTTTATGCCTGTTAGTTTCCCGGGAGTGCAGAAATTACACTAAATTGGAGTAGTTGAACATGAAGTCATGAATGGTTTAGATGGGGAATAGGTTTTTGGGATTAGTTGTGACTTGGCCGTGAGTGTTATGGATTCTTTTATGAATGAATATCAATAAGGGTGTTACACTTGGGTTGGATTTGGGAACCCTAGGTTGGTATGAGTTCTTGTTAACTATACATATATCTTTAGTTTTATGTTTCCTTATTCATGCACCACCCAAGTGGAGCAATTATTGCCGAACACCCCCATTTAATGGGGGAGAGTGTTTTTCCCAACACTCCTCTGAGTGGATGGTTATCAGCTCCTTTTCTGCTCCCTTTCCCGAAAATACCAACACTCTTCGAGTAGGATGTGATGGCCTGAAGTCCATTATAAGCCCACGAATCTTCGGGAAGGGTAGTGTGGTGGTTTTCCCAGGTGTTTGCGGGCAGGGTTTTTCCCAAGTATCTTTAGGTTGAGGCCCAGGTGTCTTCAGGCGTGACAGTGGTTGTTCTCGCCTAGGTATTTGCGGGGATGGTTACGTGTAGTTGTTATGGCTCAGGTGTCTGTGGTAAAGGAAGTTGTCACGACCCAGGTGTTTGTGGGGGGGGGGGGTTGTGTTTTTGGACCAGGTGCTTGCGGGCGGGATGTGTGGTTGTGGCCCAGGGCGTGTGCGGGCGGGTGTGGCAGTGGGACTGCGATGATTATGGAGGGATTGGTTCGATGCATATGATGTCTTCAATTACCAGTGGGAAAGTGGTGCGGGGTACCCAAACATTTATGTGATATTACTATACCCTACTTGATTTGCGTTACATGGGGAGTGTGCCTTGGTGAGGCTTGGGTGGATAATTTTCCTTCCTAGGTGATTTGGTTGTCTCTTTTCTCACAGGGCATTAGAATGCCTCCCCACTTGTGCACGAGAGTCTTTAATTTTCCCTAATGAGTATACTTGTATGCTCACCCTACGTATATAAACTGCTTTCAGGTTTCCAGGAGGATTTTAGGGATCATCTGGGTCCGTACTAGCTCAGACCTCAGGGCAGTTGCTGTTGTCATTTTCTTTTTTTTGGTACTTTACCTTTTGAGTTTTTGAGGCTTGTATTATTTACTGTTGAACATGCACATGGGAATGGGTTAATTTTGTCTTTACCCTTACTTTCAGCTTTGGTATTGTTGGGTTTGCTATCTTATCTCTCGATCCTATAAAAACAAAAAGTGTAATGCCTTCCACTTTTTGTGAGATTCTATACCTGTGGTTCTAGTCGCCACTCTAGAACCTATTGAAGGCAGGTATCAGGAGTCATTATCTCTCCTTCAACTTAAAGAAGGAAGGGTCTGAAAATCTACTTTCCCTTCTCTCCTTTTGTTAAAGGTGGGTCGTGACATTCATAATTCAGACCCGCAGTGACAAATTGTCAAAAATTGGACTATGGTTTGAAATTTGATTCCATATTTTAATAATATCTACACCATAAAAACCTATATCTCATACCTTTTGTTAATTCAACATCGATGTTTTATGGGACTGTTCTGATTGAATGATGAAGTCGATAAACAATGATTCACCTCAACATTTTCCTCATTTTGCATCCACATTAAGACCTCTCTAGGCCCATCAAAATAAACCAAAAAATAGAAAATATTTTTTTTAGGATGATATAATATTGATTATATATCAAATAATAGATTATAAACATGACACTATCATGTTTCATTCCCTTTATCCCCTGAATTTTTAGTTTTTTAGTTTATGCTTTTACAGTGATAACTTGTTTTTACCTAAGGTATCTTAATATTTATATGAAATAATTAATTTAACCTTGATGAATATTTTGAACCCGATGATTATAAATTCTAAATCCCTGACTTCTAATCCAATTTCAATAATTTTTACAATTTAATTTTAATATAATAAATGAGTAAGGTATTACAATAATTATTTACAAAAAAATTACATGAATTTTAAAATATCAAAATTTAGGTTTTAAGTACCATAATTAGTCTTTTAATAGGAATAATTAAAATTTAAAGATTCATTTTTCCAGTAAAAATATTTCATATATTTTTCAGTCCTACCTATAGACATATTAAGGCATAAAAATCATTGTATCGATATGTTACACTATTCTCTAAAAAATGATTTTCCTAAAAAATATCAACAATTTGTGCGAAGATTATTTTGAAATTATAAATCAAATAAAATCTAAATTTTATGTAATTTTAATTATAAAATTTATAAATTTATTTTAAAAATGAAAATATATAATATAAAAACATATTTTCATTGAAAAAAAATGATATTTTGAAAGAGAAATTGTACTTAAAATTATTTAATATCAATTTTTAATTTAAAAATGTTAATATATTACATCATATAATATCTTAATAGTTTTTAATTTAATATGTTAATATAGGATAAAAAAATTATTTCGTAAAAATTATCAAATAATTCTACTAAGGGAGACTTAAACATAAACAATCCTGAATAATGACGAGATTGTGATATAAACACATACCACTTCGGTATGTTTTGAATCATAATCCACATGAAATAAATAATATAAAATTTAAAAAAATATAATGAATATTAAGATGTTAATTATATAATATATCATTTGGGAAGCATAAAGAAAACATAAAAGAAATAATTTGAGGACATGGAATACATCTCATGAATGTAAAAGTGAGATGAGAAACCCTTACCTCAGGTCCAATTTCCTTCATACATGTCCATACATCATACATAATTAATATATGTTTAATATAAATATATTTAAAAAACTATAATAATATATTAAATACGATATATTATTAACATATTGTCTTTTGTGTACAGTTTATTAACTATTTTTTAAATCATTGGTTTAGATGATAATTGGTTCACTTTTAAAGTATATTTCGGTTTGATGGTTTTGGTCAATTTACTTTTATCAGGGTAAAATTAAATAAAATATTATGAAAATGATATAAATATCATATATAATCATTACAAATGTATTTATACAACTAAATAAAAGTTATTTGTTAATATATTTGTTACACAATTCATATAGGTGGTAGGCTATGCATACACATGAATATTGTTTTTATTTTTTCAAAAAATAGAATATAAGAAAGGTAAATAATATTTACACATTATATTGACATTATAAAATAAAATATAAAATATCTATTCATTATATTTATCCATATTTCAATCCTTATCAAAATAATAAGAAAACAAATTCACATAACAATGTAGATGTGGCAGTCCACAAGTGTGCATGAGCGATGTTGTAGTTTCCCAAAGTGTTGGAATATGAGAATGTATATGATAATTTTTTATTATATAATTATATATATGTCATAAATAACATATTTAAACATTAAATACATCATTAAATACATCCTTGGGAGGTGATTATGGAAAACAAATTACATCAGTTCATGAGGTAGTGGTCCTCCACAAACACGATTGATGCTTTTTTTCCAATTTGATGAAAGGCAGGATGGATTCAAATTAGTTAACCAACATAATAAAATATATTTATTTTATATATAATTTTATTATTATTAAATAATAGTTTATGGATATTATAGGTGTAATAGGATGAAATAAAACAAATATGAATTGTTAAGAGCATTACCTCTTCTCTAGACAAACTCTTTAGGTTTATTCCTAAATAATTTCTAGATAATATTTATGATCAAATAAAGGAAAATATGATGTGGTTAAGGATGTAATAAAAATAGTTTAGTATTTACTGGAACATAAATTCCTTTTTAGTTTAAATAGTGGAGGAGATTTGTGACATTTTATATATTGGGGGACACACTTGGAAATTTTGAAATTAAAAAGTGATACCCTTGTTTTTTACTTTCCAAAAGGATGAAAAATGGATATTTAGTTGACCATGGATGGGATAAGGTCTTTATAAAACCATAAATTAAATTTTTTTCATTCTTATAGGTCATTTTAACCCTTATCATTTTAGTTTAACTCTCTCCTGATAAAACCGTTTTAGCATTAGTCAGAGCAATTAATTTTTCTTTTTTTTACAATTGATTATAACCCAAATATAATATGACCATATTATATAATATAAATTATTATTATTCAAAATATTTAATCCATTTTTTCTAATTCCATTCATATAAGTGGAAAATCATAATTTAAAATTAAACCCGTAAACACAATTAAAAAGAAGTATTTCAAAGATAAAATGCTCATAATTGTAGAATGTTTTAAGAAACAAAATAAAAATTATTTTTATTAAGGTGACCAGAATTGTATTTATTATAATATAATTGAACTAATTTTATATTTAAGAAAAATTATATCAATATTTAAATTTTCAATTATTTAAAATAATTTACGATTTTAAAAAAAATGCTAGTATTTTTCACATTCATTGAAAACTATAATCTTTTCAAAAAATTCAAAAAAATTCATTCCAACACAATTTTGAAATTATTATTTAAAAAATGTTATTAATTTTTTAAAATAATTTTTTAATAATTGGTAAAATTTAAATTTTACTTTTTTAACAAATTATAATGATTTCCCATTTTTGTAAAATAGAGTTTTTCAATAATAATTTCATTTTCATTAAAATGATACATATTTTATCTATATTAAATATATAAAAATATAATTTGTTTTATATAATTGTAAAAAATATAATTTTTCATAATTTATTTATCTACATTCTTAACCACCTATTTATCAACTATGTTATAATGATCATAGTAATAAATAATATTTTTATATTATATTGCATTTGTTTAAACACAACGTGCCTTGTAACCCATGATATAGAAGAGATTAAATTTATATAAATATATTTCAATTTTTTATGTTTGGTTTTTTATTATTATTATTCTATAAAACATAATCTTTTTCTTTTAAAATTGTGTAGTGTTTCATTCTCCCCAGCATTATTAAATTGTGTCCTACAAATTTGAAATACTAATATAAAATCAATGGGGTTTCATATAAATATACCATTTTAAGAAACCAACAATTTAAAAAGGGTAAAAACCTTCAATTAATAAGAGACTATGGTAAGTACAATGGTAATCTATAATAACACATAAGTAGGTTTCTATATTGGAAAAAATTAGTGGGACATGAAGACATTCACATAGAAGAAAAATCTAAATAATTATGTACAGTGATATAGATAATTGATCATATGAAATTTAATGGCCAATGGAATTTTGATTCCAAAATACCATGAATATATGATTATTTATAAGGCCATTTGTTCCTTTAATATTAAAGTAACATGACAAAGGTTTTGTTTCATGAACCATTTATTATTGTAAATGGATTAATTTATTATCATGATAGAGAACAAAAGTAAATATATTTAATATTTAATCCTTTAGTTATGATTAGAATAATTTTCACACAATTTATTACTGTAATAAAATAATATCCTAGATGAATTTTTATTCCTAAATTATGAAAATTATCTTTTAACTGAACACATGATCAATAAAATCAATGAAAAGTAATTTTGTATGTCTCTAAATATTTACCACCAAAAAATAGTTACTATGAGTTATCCAATGTAATATAATGATTATTAAACATCAATAGTAACTCCCAAATTTTAACTTAATCTTTTCAATATGTATGTATCCATATGATAATTTATTTAAAAAACAATTTCATATTAATCAAAACACCATGTAGGATAGTGGTATGTATTGCATCTTTATCATCCTTTGGTTTCTGGTTCTATCCCCAAAAAATTATAGGATTAGACTCGTTAAAACCTATCATGTGGGATTTCATTTTTATAAAACATATAAATATACTTACAATAAATTTCCTAAAAATATTGTGAATGTCCTAAAAATAATAGTGGTAATCAAAGCACTTTTTAATTAAATAAGGTTTTTCAATGTGACATAATTTTTACATGAACTAAAATAATCTTAATTGGACATTATTAACATAATATATTAGAAAACACTAACCATAATGTTTATGAAAACCATTAATCTTATTTCCAAAAAAAATTAATTCATTCTTCTGTAAGTAACATTTTCACTAAAACATATACTATACCAATGAGTGGCATTTCCATAAATTTCTCAAAAATTATCCTTAATATTAATAAACTCCAATCACATAAAGCATTAAATAGAGGACTTTAATAAATTGAACTTATGATCAAACATAAACTCATAAACCCACTATGGTATCCCAAAATCTTATTTTAATCCTATATTAACATATATATATATATATATATATGGGTCCAAAATTAATACAATCCATTGGAGTTTCTTTATTCTTATAACCAAAATACTTTTAGTAAAATTAATTTTACTACATAATTATTGTATTTTAATAAACAAATAATTTAAATTTCCAAATTTATCTGAATTAAAATTATAAACATGACCTTGATAACTTATCTTCCTCTTATTTATATTCCATTTACAATTGGAGAACCTTTTTTAGAGTGCCCTATCTTCAAATTTTTGAAACATTTGAAACTATAAACATCATTTATTCCCTATTAGTTACTAGTATAATTGAATTTCTCCCAACAATAAAAATGACTCTCGTTACCTTTATGAATTTAATATTTCTTTTATTTCTATAATTATAACATGTGGGAAAATCATTCTTTCCCTTCTTCCCCCTATACATTTTTTTCTCTATCATCCTCTTCTACTCTTCTTTCCCATCATGTTCATAAGACATGGATAATGATTTTTATGTCTTAATATAAAATGATAATATATACTCACATTATGAGAAAGTTTGGGGGACTATTTATCTTTAAATTATTATATTAATCCCATAAAATAAATGTACAACCATGATATATAGATTTCATATGTAGTTTAAAGATTTTATTAATAACCTTTTAGAGTTATATTCATACATAGAAATGTTGTCATAGTTGTTTTTTATTAGAGTATGGAATTGCCTTTCTATATCATATCAAAGCTCAAGAGGAAAAAATTTTAATACAGAGTAACATAAATTCCTTCCACTTCATGTTTTATTTTGTTTTATATCCTTAGAGTTTTTAATAAATGACCAACATTGATCTTAATCCCCTATAATACAATATACATCTATAATTACTTTCTCCTTTTCATTACACCACATAGAAATAAATATGTTATCTAATGAACTTATCCATTTCTTAGTTACATATTTATTTATAGTACCATTAAATGAATTAGTATGATAAAGAAGAATGTGGCCTAAAATTGCTATGCCCCATGGTGAATCAGTAGGTTACACTAGAAGGGAATGGTTATTACGCATAACCTGAGACAATTTCTATAATATGTTAAAAATTTGATAATTTCCAGCTACATATGCAGCTCCAACTTCATTATATATCCTAATGAGGTAATCTATATATTGATTATGTGTATTGATACGATTCCCATTACTTCCACTTGGTACCATTTTTAAAATAATCATACATTATATTAGATCATGAAATTATGAAACATAATTTACAATCCAAAAAATATTGAAATACATAACATTATTTGAAAAAATTATGAAAAAATAATCTAAAAAATAATAAACATGGATTCTTTTGGAATGTTTTAAAAATAATTAAAATATTTTCAAATACTTATAAGTGGTTTGTTAATAAAAGGTGAATTATTCCATGAATATCCCATGGGAGTTTCATACCAGGTATGTAGTAAGTCCCATTATCATGCATCATCTGACGAGTGAGTCAAATCTCAATGCACCCAACTATGTCTTAAAACCCATTGGTAAAACTATTATTCAACCACGTTAAGTTTTAGTATACTTGTAGGGATATATTTTGAGGAAATAATCTTATAATATCTTCCTCATCAAACCATTATGATGTTCTGATATATCTATCCAAAAACACTATCATAGGTTCATGTTCTCTAATTTATTTTCTCTTAAATCTATTTCCCATGGTTTCAATGAAAATTTCATGGATACCCACTGCAAATACCTCATACCTAGTATCCCACATTTAGTGGTTAATAAATTACATTATAATTAAATAAATGGAATCACATCCTAAAGGTATAAATAGTTTAGTAGTCCTGATAAACTAGAGACATACATGAATCTCATATTATAATTGAAAGCATAAATAAATAAATTATATTTCATTTTATTACTAAATTATTCCCTTTATCATATCCCTAAATATCAAACATAAAACATTTCTAATCATCCCAAGGAAAGGGAACATAAGAAAGGGGGTGAGATCTAATGCCCTGTTACGCTATGCATAAATTAGAATCTGTCACGAATTATTAAGGAATAATAAATATATAATGGTAAAGAACTAAAATCCATTTCATTCAAAAAATAACTTGAGTATCATATAGAAGAAAAATGATGATAAAATAATGTCGTATTTATAATCCTATTATCTTGGAACATGATAATGGACACTCAAACTAATTGAATAAAAAAATAGAATAACAACAAATATAATCGTACTGAATGATTTAATAATTTTATACATCATAACTATACCTTTAATGACTTATGACTAGACATATTACATAAATTATTAAGGCCTCCCCTAAATACCAAACATAATTTATCTTAGGATTCTAAAAATGCATTGATGGTTTATCGGAAGACCTAAATTTTACATACTAATTCAAATGAATTAATAATATTAAATGGGTTAAATATAATAAAATAAAAAATTATATTTAAAAAATTATATTAAATGCTAATACTTTCCTTAATCAATAAGCATAGTCATAAACCATTTAGAGTAATATGTAAAATGGTATCAAAATATTATATACCTGGTAAAAATGGAAATAAACCATCTGGAAAAAAATAAATGGTGGTATCATTATAACATATTATTAATTGTTAATAATTTAAATATTCATTTTTATTGTTATGGAATAGTAATACTATAAAATTTCATTAAATCATTTCTGATGAAAATATCCATTTCACATTAAAAATCACAATTAAAAACCAAAAATTTATAAAATATGAAGAAAAAAACATCATTAAAAACATCATTGAATAAATGTAGATATATCTTCAAAGTATTGAGTGGACATGGTGTTTGTAATTCTTTACAAGTTGTATAAGTTAAAAAACATTCTTTACACACTGTTGTAAAAAATGTTTAAAAGTACAGTATTTGTAAAACACAAAGATGATTCCATTCATACCATTTCCTAAAAATTGATTCATGGGAATATTTTTATTTAATAAATCATTTATTAAATTTTATAAATATTTTAAAATTACATATAGAATACATGAATATATAAGATAATGTATTTCTAACTAAAGAAATAAATAATGTAATATTTTCGTTATAAAAATATCATTAGTTTAATGTAACATGTAGGGTAAATTGAGCTATTAATATATAATTTCCAGAAACAAATAGGTTAATAATATTTATTTGGTAAAAAATATCAAACATTTCCTCCAAGGGTGACTTAAATATAAACAATCTTCAAAAAATGGTAAGACTGTGAAAGAAAACAATTACTACTTTGATTCATAAAACACATGAAATAAATACCGTAAAAAGAAATTTTAAATACCATGAAGTTAAATAGATTCATTATATATCATATAAATGGCACATTATATAAACAATAAAAATAAATAAGTTGAGAATATGGAATACATCTTCCAAAAGTAAAACTGAGACGAGAAACCCTTACCTAACATCAGATTCAATCTGTACATTACCATTAATTAGGAATAAGTAATATAATAATATTATAAATGTATTAAAAATCCTATACATATATTTCAGTAAATATATGATCTATTTATAGTCTTCTATGACCCATTTACAATCAATTCTTAGTTAAAATCACTATTTTGGGTGATAATTTCCATATTTTCCCTGTATGTTTTGATTCAGTAGATTCATTAAATTTAAATTTATCATGGTTAAAATTTCTATATAATGTTAAAATTTATTTAAATATCATATATAATCATTAAATAAGTTTTAAAACCAGTCTATGAATGTTATATATGAGAAAATGAGTTACACTATCCTGGAGACTGTATGTCATTCGTACTCAAGAATGTTGTTTCTAATTTTCCTAAAATATTTTATGTAAGAATGGTAAATATTATTTAAAATTTTAAAAACCATTATAATATAAAACATATCATATATATTAATTAAATGTTTCCTTATTACCATCCATGTAAAAAAAATTAAAAAAAAATAGATCGTTATGTGGTGGCGGTAGTACGCACGTACGTACGTGCGCTGTTATTGTTTTCCATCAGACTAGAAGTTAAGAAGGAATATGTGATATTATAATTAAATAATTATATTTATATAATAAAAAATATATATATTTATAATCAATCATTAAATCTATTCGCAATAGGTAGAGATAGAAAACGATGTGTATTAGTTTGTGAGGAGACAGTTTGTCCTACACAATATCAACGGTTTTCCCCCATGTAAGGGTATTGGAGATGAATATATATTTTAAAAAAACCTAATAACATATCAGTAAATGGGATATTTTTTTAATATTATTTAATTATATGTGGTTATAGGAAGAAATAATATGAAGACACATAGTTAAGAACATTATCTCTTCTTCGGACAACATCTTTAGGTTTATCCCTAAAGCCTTTGTAGATTGAATTTATGATTAAAAAACGAACTATAGAAAATTAATATGATTTTATGGAATATATTTTTATATGTTTATTTTAAGACAAATTATTTTTTACTATGAAGATAAGAATATATGGGATAGCCTTTTAAAAGTAGAGGAGAGGTCACACATTGATTTTTTTGAAAGAAAATGTGATATCCAAGGCATTGATATTATAAAAGGATAAAAATTTATCAATATCATACCTTTAATTACATAAGGTCTAAATATTTCGGTATTATATAAATATTTCAATTATCTAGGTCATTTTAACATAATTCATTTTAGTTTATCCCCGATAAATTAGTTTTAACATTAACAATTTTAATTAATTTTTACTATTTTTTCCATTCATTATGAAAAAAAATTAAGATTACCCTATTATGTCGTACTAATCTTTATTATTAAAAACATGGAATCCATTTTTTCAAATTCGATTCACATTATAGAAAAATGATAATTTAAAATTAAACCCGTTGATGGGATGAAAATGTGGTTTTACAAAGAGAAAATTATCAAATGTATATAATGTTTTAAAACCAATAATCAAAATGAATTTGACTAAAATGGGAAAAATGAATTTATTATAACATATTATTGAACAAATAAAATTTTGAAAAAATAAATCAAAATGAGGATTGAAAATTGTATAAATAAAGAGGCCGTTTTCAATAATTAGAATTTTTAACTATTCATCTAAATATTAATCTTTTCAGCAAATTCTCAGACATTCACTCCAAGGTAATTTTTACATGAATATTTCAAAAAAAATTGTAAAATAAAATTTCTAAATTTGGTAAAAAATAATATTAATATATGTTAACAAAGCATGAGGATACCAATTTTTATAAAAATATTGTTATTTAGTAAATCCTTTCTTCTTCTACCAAATTATAATTATTTATTTATAATAAATTGACAAGAATAGAATTTATTTTATACATTTTTAAACCATATAATTTTCATAATTTATTTATTGATATTTATTCCCACCTATTTAAGATCTTTTTTATAATAGTAACAATAAATAATAAAAAGTTAATAGTATAACGTGGTTCGTTTAAGCTTGGTGGTTTTTATAATGTAAGAAATAGAAGAGATTAAATTTAAAGAATTAAATTCCAAAATTAATTATCTTTGAATGCTTTGTGCCACATAATCTATTGATCATAATTATTTTCATTTAAAGTATGAGGTTTTTACATGTTGTATATCTAAAGAACCATGTACGAGTTCTATTGAAAAAAAAACCTTATATCTAAAGCACCATATATAATACTCTTATAGTTAACCCAATGAGTAGAAACATAAGAAAGAGTGAAATAAAATTATATGTAATGGTAAATATATGAGGTATCAATCGTTGAACATGAGTTGGAATAATATGTGAATATGGATATGAAAAAATAAACAATGATATTTAGTAATAAATAAGGGAATCATACCCAATAAAACATGTGTGATATAACATGAGTCATGGTATGAAGCTTTTAAAAAACATATAACATATGTAAGAGTGTTTTAGAGATGTAAATAAATATTCAAAATCCATGAAATACTATATTAGTCATAAGAATTTTGAATAAACATAAGAATATAAATTCAGTCCCTTTTATAAGGATAATTGGAAAACCCATCATCAATTTGTAGGAAGTATACCTTTGGCTGACTGTGTTTAATGAATTTTAAAATTAAAATTTAATGGACTATGTTCACTAACATGTCCCTTTTAGTTCACATTAAAAGATATAAATTATTAGACAATGATTTAGTGGAAAATATAGACCCACACATAACATAATAATAAACCATATATGAAATTAATTATAACATTGTAGCTAAAACCATAGAACACTCTAATATATATATATATATGAGAGTAGTTGTGGATCCTTTTTGATATTTCAGGCATTAAAGACCCTCAATATTTATTAGTCAAAAACAATATATTATTTTAATCACAAGGTAATATATAAATATATTAATATTCTTAGAATAAAGTCTTAGATGGGAAAATTGAGACCATAGTTGTGTTTCAAACACTTGTTTTACCATAGGAAGTGTCTTGTTGATTATCCCCTTTTGAAAACTGGGGGATTCACTATCAATGGTTGATTATTTTTAAAAAAAGAATGATTAATTTATTTAAATTTATTATTGGTATTTAAACCCTAAAAAATAATTAAACCCTTATTTATACCCACTTTCACTAATCAGTTGGGTTATCCGCAATGCTCTACACTTTTGAGAGGAGTAAACATTGGAGATAACTCAACATGTGATTTATTAGGGATAATATAATCAATGAACAAAATAAATAATAAATTACAAAAACTATTTTGTGAATTATTTACACTGTAGAGATCAAACCACTGAAAATATAAGGCATTTTTATTGGTTTATTTTTCTCTATCACATCCAAGTATGTATTGAAAGTGTTCTATTAATTATTTCATTCAATTTGAAACTATAAATTTAGGATCTATATTTTTCATCGATTATTTTAATGTATTAGTTTAAAATTTATTATTTAATTTTTAGCATCTATAACAGATGGATGAGTTTTAGATAGCCATCAATTATTTTCATATTTTTATTTATTGGGTTTTATCCCACCATTATATGAATATTTTTTGTTATCCAATGATTGTTCTGGAGATTGTAACATCATATTATGATTAATATTATAAATGAATCAACAAAACCTGCTTGTTTGTTGGATTCAACAATGGACGATGAGGTGGTAGAAATGAACATCATGAGATTGAGGATCATGATGTCATTACCGAGCAGGGATGTGCAAGGGTAATAAAAATTCTAATAGGTATTGATGGGACTCTTTTTTTGAGATTGAAGGATATATATTATAATTTCATGTAATTGAACTCATTATCATGACTTTATAAAAATATTCAAACATAAAAAGACAATAATAATAGAATACTATAAAATTTTAGGATAATTGGATGAATCTAGTCGAAATAACTAAGTACTTGATGTGTTTTTTGGGAAAATATAAGTATTGTATCTTAATTGGTTCGGTAAATAAGGTTTTGGTCCATGTTAAAAATTACATGCCACCTGACATAGACAACACATCATGGACCCCTACATGACCAGCAATGAATATTTGGGGAGAACATACCTAAGTGATCATTTATTCATTCATCTCATTTTAGTTAGGATGACATGTCGTGTAATTTTTTAACACAACCGAGTTACTAGGGGTGATCATTAAGTACCCTTCTTATATTAACATTCCATGTAGACTATAATATAAACTATTTATATGTTGTTTTCATAACATTATATAGCGACCATAGTTGCTATTACATGACAATTACATCATTTTAATGATAAAAACATAAAAGTGTTAAGAAAAACCAGGTTCTAATGGTTTAGGGACTTTGGAAAATTTTTCTCATACATAACCTGTATATATTCAAACCGAAAAATTTATTTAAATCCTTATTATTTATCTTTTTAAAATCATGTTTCTACCTTATTACGTGTAATTACCTCATAATATACATCAAATAAAGGGGTGAGTTAAAAACCTAGCAAGAGGATGAATATAGGATATAAATTAGTATAAAATGATTGATCATATTCATTAAAATCATTTCATATGAATATTATCAACAACATGATAATTAGTGGAATCATTAGACAATGGCACCGAATGTGGAAATTCATAGAAGTAAAACATCATGTCGTAGTTGTTAAATTCCACACGTAATTGTGAAAACATGTAGCATCATGTTCATGCATAATATTTGTGGAAAATAATAATATTATCATTGGGAAAAATATAGAATAATGTTCATTCATGAATCACAATTACTTAGGAGATACATCACATAACACAATACATTATCATTATGTATAATTCTAATCCCACCCATTACCTCATAACATTTACAAAATCATGAAAGTCGCATAAAACATATATCAAAAAAAATCATCAAGAAACCCATATAAATGAAAGGCTTTTATAAAGATTTCATTAATATAAAATAAACTTTGGGTTCTCAAATGAAATGGGAAAATACATTTGGTATAATATTCATCATTTTTTATCGAATAATTGACAACTAAAGAAGAGTAAAATAGGCTTTGGAATTAATAGTTTATTTGGAAAGTCATGGTATTTGTAAGAAGATAATATTTAAAACATGTATATCAAAGAAAATAAAAGGTAATAAAAATTAAATTGTAGTTATGATTCATTAAATTAATATCTACACTTAAATTTGGCATAAAATATAAATAACCCAAATAATGTGAATTGGTTTCAAGAAATCCCTTACCTTAAGTCTGAATGAATTTTGTTATTGGGCTTAATATCATGGATAATCAAATAAGATTCATTAATTATATAATGAAAAACATATTTTACATTTATTTTATTTATTATTAATTTATTAAGTTCAATAATGGCCATTTTGGTAAGTTATGGTGTTTTATCTCGTCATTCTAGGAGAATTTGATTTCATAGCTTCATGGTCAGTTTAATTGTATGTAATTATGAAAATTATTTTCAAATGAGAATAATTCACCATAATTGAAATTATAATATATTAATTCAATTATATAAATTTAATTGGTCT
Source organism: Viscum album (assembly GCA_963277665.1). NCBI lineage: Eukaryota > Viridiplantae > Streptophyta > Magnoliopsida > Santalales > Viscaceae > Viscum > Viscum album. The sequence goes on along the minus strand of OY728131.1, from coordinate 1,642,090,043 downwards.
TATATACCTTTTTTGTAGTGTGTGGATGATTCATTTGAGAAAACATTAATGATATGTGTGTAGTTTATTTTGGTGGGTTTTTCGACAATCATGATATAATTTTGTTTAATTTAATATTATTTAGAATAACATTATACATAACATAAAAAAAGTTATAACACACATTTTAAAATATTTTTAAAACATTTTAATGGTATTATTACCATCATTGATGGAGGTAATGGAAAAGGATAACCCTTCCTCCATGAAGGCGGTGAATTGACACAAAACATATCATGTTTTCATTTCTAGAATAACAGGAGATGGGTAGATATTTGATAATGGATATACCATTACCAAAAGAAAATCAATATATATATATAATAATATATTTACCCTAACAATTTGAATAGGGGATGTTAGAAGAGAATAACAAAAAAATAAAAGAGAGGCACTGAGTGTTTTATATCTAACATGTTGTCTCCTTGAAAACATTCTTATCGAACTTGGGTTTGGAATTTTTTTGACATATTATTCTCTTAGAAATGGGTAAGATAATTGGGAATCTAATTAGGCTGAATTTATACAATATTCAAGGCATGGAAGGAGTGACTTGAAGAGGTGATGAGGGGGGGGGGTATTTTTAGGGGTGGAGAGGGGTATTCTTTTATTTTATTATTCATTATTCATTATTTTGGATCATGACTATCAATTGTGATGATTACTATGAATGAATATTGTAAATGGTTCTATATTTTTTGTACAATGGGTTTTTATATCATCCATACATCAAATATAAATAAAAAATTCACGCGTTTGGCTTATTCTGATAATTATGGTATCTTACTATTCACAAAAAAATCAACAATTTTAGAAAGATCCCAAAAATTCACTCTAAAGTATTTTAACTGGTTGAAATAAACAATGTAATCTGTTTTATTAAAAATTGTTTTCTAAATATGATAAATTTAATTTTAATATAAAATCTTCTTTTATTCAAAAAATACCATTTTAAATGTCATAATCGATTTTATAAAAAATTGAAAAATTAATTAAGCACTCAAAAAATTATATTATTGTTATAATGAAACATAATAATAAATCATGATTATATTTTATGATAATTATATATATTTTTTAAATCATTATTTTAATTATAATGTTTTAAATACATATTTATGTTTTACAAAAATATCGAAACTGAATTTAACATCGTTTAATAAATTATTTACTTATATTATGATATATTCATATAATATTTTTTTTAAGTAATCCTAATTTATATTTTTACATTTATAGGTGAGGTTACTATTCAATTAGATGTATAACTATTCCTAATGGTCATATTACTAATCTAATGGTTTGGTTACTATTACACAACATGGATTCCATATTTTATATAAATAAAATTTATTTCAACATTTATTTGTGAGAATGGTTTTTATTGGGTTATATATGTGATGTATGTGTTTTATACTATATAGCCTAATTATAAGTATTTAAATTCCGTTGAAAAAATTTGGGTCATCACATTATTCCCCCTTTTGAAATGTTTTCTCTCAAAATTTAATTTATCAATTTAAGGTAAAATTAGTTGAAGTTATTTCTCCAATATATCATCCATAAACACCCATGTCACCTCTTTATACATATGTTTCCACAAAAATATGTTTACAAGGTGAGCCATCCTATTTCATAAGACTTTTTCTTTGTAGTCCGATTACAATATCAGTTTCTAATCATACAAAAGGATATTATACAGTTGAGTACCTTAAGGTTTAATACATGTGAGGGTTAGGAATCTACTTCCTCATGATTGATACATGGAGCACATCATGGATATAATCTATATATGGTGGATTTTCAAGATTATAGGCCACTTATCCTTTGTGATCAAGGATTTTAAAGTGGCTAATGGACCATAGGATAATCATTCCTTTATTTCCAAACCACAAAACTCTCCCCCATAGGAATATTTGAAGTAAGACATTGTATCCTACATCAAACTCCATGACCTGTAGAAATTTTACTACAAGGATATTTTTCAGACTCTAAGAAGCTTCGTTATGTTTTTATGGCATTAAAATTCTCCATTGTCTCTTGCACAATATCATTTCCATGTGTCTTTCATTCCACAACTTCAACAAAAAAAGTTCGATTTCAACATCACTTCCCATATAGAGCTTTATTTTGATCCATAATAATACTAATGCTAAAACAGTTTTTGTGTTATAACTCAACTAATGGGAGATGTTGATCCCAACCACATTTAAAAACCATTAATCATGCTCTCATCATTTGCATATGTTTCTGAATATTTCTTTCAGATTTTCCATAAATTCTGAAATCATAGGTCATGATAAAATTCAATTAAGTTATCAAATCATGATGATTATTTATTTATAATTTATATATGAACCTTGGATCATGATCAGAAATGATCAAAAGTTGTAATTCCTATAGATTCCCCACTCCCATAACACATAACATGGAATGTTTTTCAATAGAAATCTTCATGGATATCAATGAAGTGGGTATTCATGGTGAGTCGATCAAACAGAACACATATCACATTGTTTCCTTTGGATTTTATTGGGAGAATAGTGAAACAGTCTAGAGTGATATTATGCAATATTTATATGGGTAAAGGAAATAGCTTTATCATTCTCTTTTACCTATGTCTATCTTATTTAACATGATAAAATACCAAACAACTTGAGATATACTCTTCATTCTCTTTCTTCATGGTGTCCCGTCGAAATTTCTATCGAAGATCATGGTACATAACGGTACTTATAGAATATATAGAGAAACATGATATATGTGCATTATCTAGTATCTCATTATTTAAATTAGTTGATGTAGGCAGATAATTTCTAGTTCCAAATCTGGTGATACCACCCTCATCAACATGTAACTCATGTAGCTTCTCTTCCTTTTCCGATTTCACAATTATTTCTAGTGCCTAGTCATCTTATACATTTTCCTTGATCTTATCTTGGATATATGGTTGGGAAATAATTTGAACATGGTGGGATTTGTTCACTAATATTGTGATATCAAAATATATTATTTTTGTATCCATGAAGTTTGGATATTTATCAATCAATATCATTGATTGAGTATCATGTTCAATTCTACTAAAAGAAATAACTACTTTGTTTTTCTACCAATGATGACAATGAATATTGAAACCATAATCCTTGATAAAATATAACATGACCTTTTACAAATATTTATTTCATTTTGTGTTAATTTTTAATTTAGAATCATGTGATCAGTATATATGTAAAAATGTTCACTATATAGGAAGTCATGCCATATATTCAAGCCAAAAATTACAGAATATAACTCTAGATCATGTGTTTAGTAGTTATACTCATGGGTCTTCAACATCCATGTGGCATAGTTCATCTATTAAAATTTTGTTTATGATTACACAACACAATCCTTTCTTTTAATCATAACTATATATCAAAAAAACTCCACTTGTTGTTAGTGTAGGTACACTTATAGTTATTATCCTCTTCTTTATCTCCTTGATGATTTACCCTCATTCTTATATCTAGACATACATTACCCCTTTCTATGTTAAGATAGTTTGTGAGTTTGATAATCATGATAAAATTTTCAAAAACATCGATAGAACATTGAAAATCAACGAAAATTGGGAATTTATTTGACACAAGTGGGTCTAGGCCATTCCTCAATTACCATTATTTTTGAATGGTCTATAGAAATTCACATAGATGTGATCACGTTCCCCATTAATGTGAACTTTTTCCAAAAAATTTACACTTATTGAGCTTGGAGTACTATTTTTCCTTCCTTAATGACTCTAGAAGAATCCATATATATTCTTTTTATTACAATAGTGTCTTAGAGAACATAATAATATCATAGATAATCACTAACACATATTTTTGAAGTATTTTTTGAAATAATATATTCATCAGATCCATGAATATTTCAAGGGAATTGGTATGTTTGAAGGAAACCCTAGAATCACATAGTTCTAATACATTGTAATGAATTAAGTTTTGAGAATATAATCCATCCTCACCTTAAATTGATGGTATCGAGAACAAAGATCCAACTTTGGGATGTATTGAGATCCTTGTTGTTGATTGAACAAGTGATAAATCCCTGCAAGTAGATAATTATTATTTATGGTGAGTTTACAAATCTCATGGTAATATATACAAAACCTCCTTAACTCATCATTTTTCTTTTTTTAAAAAGAGTGTGCACCCCAAGGTGATACACTATGGAATATAAAATATTTTTCCAAATTCTTTTATAACTACTTCTTTAACTCCTACAATTATATCAGGGAAATCTTGTAGTGACATTTTGAGATTGGAGTGAATCTATGTATAATTTATGTTGATACTTATAACTCACTATATAGGGGAATCCAACATAACTTTTTGGGAAATAAATCAATGTATTCCCTCATAATGGAAATTTCCTCCAAAAGCATACATTAATTTGAATTAAAAAATTTAGTAAGGTTTGCTTCTTCAAAGGGCCTCAACAACCACACCGTTGAGGAATTTTCTAATGGAGATTCATGGTCCTCCTTACATTAGTTGAGGATCATGGGATGATTCAATATGTGAACGTATTTTTCAATTCCACAAATATTGACGTGTGATCAATACAATGTGATCCAATCAACAATCATTATAGCTTAAAATTCCACCATTAGAAGAATAATTAGATTCTCTAGAAAAATTATCCAACATACGCCAATAAGTGGAGAGTCCAACACAAGGGTTGCAATTATCTCACTATTGGATGTTTTTTGGCTATCTCTACTTCAGTGAATTGGGGATTTGATTAAACAGTTATATAGAACATGAAATATATAATGGAATGCCTAGAACCAGAGTCAAATAATACTTTTTCCATTATTGTGTGAATAGGATGTGTACATTATATGAATTAATTTTCCTACTATATATTAGTTTTAGTGGTGGAATAATATTTCCCTTACTCATTTGGATTTGGTGGATGCTAATACTGACTTCTCTTAAAGATTAGGGGTTTGGTAAACTATCTTACATAGTGCCCTTACTTTCTATTGTTGAAGTATTGAACTATCCGTGTTTGTCTCCTTTTCTATTTCATGTTTGCTGGATTATTCATGTCACTATGATATTCATGAGATATTTGGCCATCCCACCCACACTTGAATCATTTATTAATCCATTTGGGTAAATTCCCAATGATTCTTCCCTTATTTTTGACACATGGGTGGTTGGATCCTCTTTCATAATTTTTCATTGGATCTACAAACCAGAAAATAAATACATATCTTTTTATACCCATAACCATGGGACCATTATCTAAAATTCATCTATACTAGGAAAACACATTGAACAAATTATTCATAAATACCAATGTCTCGGAAAGAAAATGTCATTGATAGTTGTGGTTTTTAACCACTAAAAAATATGATTAATTTCCAATCACTATTGAAAAAAAATTTAGAGGGGTACAAAAAAAGCCTTGTGGAGTATGATTCATAACTTGTGAAATATTCACATTATGTTTTCTTTATCAATAAATATTATCTCTTCATCTACTTTTGAAGAGTACGTGGTAATGTATTAACAATGGATATTTCCTTAAAAACTTCCCACACTATCACTTCTATTTCATCCGTCTACTTGGTGTTCTTAATCAATTACCACCATTGATCATCCTCAAAATCTAAATGATAATGGAATAGAGTCTCCTTCTCTTTCTTAGAATAGTGGATCATATAAAATATCTTCTCTATTGAGTTAACCTATTTTTCCAAATGAGTGGATTGAAATATACCCTAAATGTTGTTGGTATTTTCTATATAAATTACTCATGGATAGCTTTTTCATTTGTGGTGAATATAGGAATTTCATGTGGTTCACTATTTGGTTCAGAGTGCATCACAATGATGCTTTTTAACCTACCCCCTTTAAATTGGGGATATCGTTCATAAAATTTTTTTATTGACCTTCACTTGGGTTTTTGTACTAAATTCTTCTGGTTCCCACAATTTTATAAAATATAAAAGGTTTGAAAGAAATTTATTCAATAAAGCATGAATAATTTATTCAGTTAAGTAGTTAACACTAAAGGAATATTTTATGGGATCTCAATGTTTATGTTTTTATAAAACAAATATTCTTGGATATATACATATACATTGTCTTATGTTTAGTGTTTTCACTAACATTAACTAGTCCTAATTCCCAAATTAACTAAAATGTGCTCTGATAAAAAATATAGTGTCCCAATTATTTACATGACTATTATATAATTTTAAATATAAACATAATAGAGTTACAAAAAAATGATCCAATGGTTTAGTGTGTTGGAAAAATTAGGCTCATATAAAAATTTTACATAGTAAAAAATAAACAGTTACTCAAATACTTATTATTTATCCTTTTCAAACCTCGCTTCATCCTTAGTAAATGTAATAACCTGGGGATATTCATCAAGGAAAGGGGTGAGTTAAAATATTGTTAAGAAAATTAGTAAATGATATATAGTAATTTAACATGGTTAGAATAGTTATCCTCATTATTTCATATGAATAGTATCATCAGAATAATACTGAGGGGAAATAATAGATAACATCATAAAATGTGGAAATGCATAAAAATGAAACTATATTTCATAATGGTCAAATACAACACATATTTTTGAACAAATATACTATCATTTTCATTCATAAAATATGTGAATAATCATAATATAATAATTTTGAACAAATATAGTGTCAAGTTCACTCATACTACATATTATCTCATTAGATACATCACATTACCCAATTCATTGGAGGGATATCTAATTCTCAAACCACCCATAATATCTAAAATCTTACATAATCATACATGCCACATAGAACATATATCAAATAAATTCATGAAGTAAACCATGTAAATGAATGTGTTTCATAAGGATTTTATCAGTCATTAATAAATTTGGGGTTCTTAATGGAAAAATTTAAAAACACATTTGTTGTAATATTCATAATTATTGAGAGAAGAATAAATGAATCATGAGTATTCCAAATGTTTCCTGGGAAGAAGAGTTCTTTTGGAATATCATTACATTTGTCTAAAATATAATTGGAATCATGTATATCCCCCCCCAAAGGGAAGAAAAATGGAATTATATTTAGGGAAAATTCAGTTAATATCATCAATGATGATTGGAATGAAATAGGAATAACCCAATAAAAGGGAATTTGGTTCGAGAATCCCCTTACCTAAAGTATGAATGAATTCTTAGTTGCACATAATATACTAAATAAGAAAACTAGATTAATTAATTAAATAATTCAGAACCTTTTCTTCATGTATTTTAGTTAATATAAATTTATAAAATTAATTTATGGAAATTTTGATGAGTTATAGAGTTTAATCTCATCATCCTGGGAGTGTTTATTTTCAATATTTCATGGTTTGATTGCTAGTATATAATTATAGAAGAACATTTAAATTCATAATTATTCCCTAAAAGTGAAATTATAATATATTAATTCAATTCCATATGTTAAACTGTTCCCATATATCATTTTGTTTTTTGTTATGATGGTGATCCATTAGATAAAACAATGATGATAAATGTTTAGTTTATTTTAGTTAGTTTTCCGACCATCAAGAACTAGTTTTGATTTGATTATTATTACTTATATAAAATAGTTTTAGAACTCTAAAAAATTTATAATATATATAGTAAATTTTTTTAACAGTACTGATGGTTTTATGACCATCAGGGACGTTGATAATGGAAAAGAAAAACGCATAATCCAAGAAGGTAGTGTATCAACACATCACAGAAGATGTTTTCATTTACAGAATAAAGGATTAGAGAATAGAAGTGACGATGGATCTTCCAATAACACAAAAAAACATTATATATATAATATTTTAGTTATCAGGACTCATTGTATAGGGATTATATGAAGAGGATAAGGAAATAAATGAAATTTAAAGACTCAAATTTAATATTTTTCTTCTTGAATTTTGTCTCCTTGAGAACCTCCTTACGGAACATGTGTTTATTCATTCATTGAGACCAGAAGAACTTTAATGAATAGAATGGGATTAGGAATGGAATCAATCACAATTTATCAAAGATACAAGTCTTGTATGGTGTGTAGAGAAGACATGTTGAGTGGTGGTATTTATAGGGGAGGAGAGGTGTCTGTTTTTTATTTTTTTTAATTATTTGTTTATTGTTTTGTCTCCAGACAATCAATAGTTATGATTATTATGACTGTATAATATAAAATTATTAGTGTAGTTAATAAAGGTTGATTATATCATCCATAAATAAACTATGACTAAAAAATTTATATATTTTTCTCATTGCATAAATTACCTTATTCCAAAATTCAAAAGAAATTCCACTGTTTTTGAAAAATCCCAAAAACTCACCTTAACCATTTTTTAATGTGTAGATTTAAAAAATGGACTCTATTTTTTGAAAATAATTTTTTAAACATGAGAAAGTAAATCTTTTATTAAAATGATCATTTTTACAAAATATGTTGATTTCAATATTATAATTGAATTTATGGCCCTTTGAAAATTTCTTTGTGGTCTAAAAAATTATATTATATTTATAATAAAATATAATATTATATAATGAATACAATTTATAAAAATTAATATTATTTTAAATAAATTTATTAATTATATGATTATAAAAAACATATGCATTTTTCAAAATTATTAACACTTAATTTATCATATAATATGATATAATTACATAACATTTCTATTTATAAGATACCTAAATTTTATTTATTCATTATTAGGTAATGTTACATTTCTATTGGCTATATTACTTTTCCTAATGGTTTTATTACTATTCCGACATTCATGTTAAAATTCCATCAATATAGGTTCCACAATTTCTATAAATACCAGTTATTTTATCCTAAATTTATGGAAATGTTGTTTTTATTTGTATCACTATGTGATTTATGTGTTTTATTCTATATTACATATTTATAAGAAAGGAAATTCCATGGTTAAATTCAAGTTTATTACAAATATAATGTTCTTTTAAATTATTTTGACACTACTTAGGGGATACATGATGTGATCCCCAAAACACACACTATTTACTCAAACTAGTCTAATGAATTCTCATAATTCATTACATAGAACATGGATTTGGTAAATTAAATAGACTATTTTGAATATTTTCTGGTAGAATTTTATGGTTTTCTTTTCATTTATTATAGATATGATCTGACTGGTTGTGTAACTTTGTTACTATGTCTTCAACATTATATATATCACAAAAGGACTCATATAAAAATATTAGGGATGTATTGGTGTTATAATAATATCAAATGATGTGCCTTATAGTGAGGAATTGGTCCCCATGTTCTATTATATATATATGTTCTATATCCCCTATACAAATCTAGGATCCTATCTCACTATCTGTGGAATTATTATCCCTCCGTCTAATAAGTTGTGTTGGATGTGGGTAATTCATTAGTTTTGATTCCTCTCAATTAGTTTTTATATTTCAGTGGGTCACTGTTCCCCCACAACTATTATAGATAGGTCATATGTATTTATATCTCTATTAGTTTATATTCATGGAGCTATATACAAATTTTATCTATGCATGTATGGGATGATCATGACATCCTTTATTATAACATTTTCTTATCATTTTAGAATAATAATGTTCATCATTATCATTAAATATAATTTATATTTATAATATGATTTATATAGTAATATTTCAATGTTACTTCAATTGTTTCATGTTGAGTATGCATATATTTACACCTACATGGGTTTACTTTCCAAACATATCATATCTTATATAGATAGAAAAAAATTAAATGGGGATATTTGTGGACCATGAATTAGTGAAGATTAGCTGATATTAATGGTGGTGTCCACTTGTGGTGTTTTTTTTTTGGATTTTTACCATGTATCATATATATATAAGTTATCTGGTTTGGTTTCCCTTTCAGATGGGAAAATATTTTACCCCCTTACATTATGATTTTTTATCTTTATTCACCTGTGGATCCTATAGGTAGTTCCATTCATTTATCACATTTGTTATTAGGTTTAGATATTTATTTTTCTTGAAGTATTATGTATTGAGGTGTTTGTTTTGTACTATTAAATTAGGAAAAGGCCTCCCATTTATGTTCTATGTCTACATGATGTTAGCCAACAACCCCTAAATTTCTTTGTGGGGGAACACACAACTAACTACTACTCAAGAGCGGTCATTGTGGGTTAGAAAATTTTATAGAGGAATAAAATAAGGTTTTACTAGGGGTGGTGTTTTGAGAACGTAGTTTTTAATGGGTTGGTTTAGGGATTTAATTCATTATTTTTATGGACTTTCAATATATTGTAAGGCTATGGAAAATAATAATGGTGTTGCGGCTGACTTATGTATTCAAAAGGGCTCTGAAAACATACTAGTTGACTCAGTGAACTGAGACACCTTGGTTTGAATCAATGTTACATGAATGATATAGAAATACGTTATTTATATTCCATGTACCAATTTATTCAGATACCAAAATATGTTATTTTTTTAGTTTTGTCTTGATAAATAATAGGTGTACGTCGTAGATACAACAAAATTCTTTTTTAATGTATTGTCATAATAATGTTCTATCTGGTGATGAGATGTATATTAAATTGAATCATAAATATTTATTTCCTTTATGTGAGTTAATAGTAGATACACCACCCATTGAGGGATGATAATTATCACCTCCAATTGTTCAGAAATATGATTACCCCTACATTTTGCATCAAAACATTCCAATGATTCAACACAAAGATGAGAATATGTTGAGGATACTATAATTGTTTTATAGGTAGATGCCTCTTATATTTCTTGTCCATATTTTACAATAAGTAGTTGAGGATTTTATTAACATAGTGGTTATAGTGGATATTACATTAAAAACCCTCCTAGCTAGATATTGATTCTTATAGAAAGCCTTCATTATATCATGATGAGTCACATATTTTATTTATATACCCATACTCATGAAACAGTGATCCATCTTTATGAAGAGTTCAAGAACCTCTTATGTGGGTTTTATTACCCACCAACTCTGAGTTTAATGTGTATTCAATATCTTTTGGTGCTTTCCGGGAAGTATGCCCATTATTGAGTATTCATCGATATTTAATGATCACATATGATGCTCCCTTTATATGATTAAATATGGAATATTCAGATTATAGAAGATTGATATTAAAAAAAATAAATTTAGTAATGATTATATTCTATTACTGTTCCCACCTATTCTAATGTAATATATTTTTCCTTAGTGCTATAGATTTTTTAGAATAGTGGAAATAGATAGATTGGTAGGGTAGTGGGAATCCCAATGCAGAGTCATCAAACCTAGATAAAGTACATCAAGCATAAAATTCATGATGCAAGAGGCCTCTGTATAGGTAAGATCTTACTCCATGATCAGTAATTAATGGCTAATTTATGGGTTCTAGATAGTTGGTAGATGGAAATTGTTATGCCTATGAGGGGTGGGATCACCTAACATGTGACTGCCCAACCAAATATATAGTATAGGTGATTATAAAATTGATAGTTTCATACTACAGAGATAGAGGCAAGGCCATGGACCTCATAATGTTTTTTTGGTGGCCCCTAGGGATGTGGTTTCAACAGAGTTTTTTCCATTTCTCTAGAAAGAGGAGATGGAAGTGGATGGTGTTATGACCCACATCCTCCATGTCCACCCCTAAGTAGTATACACCACACTCATTGTTTAATTGGATACCATCACATTTATTTATTTTAAATCTACGTATATGAACATATGTTTCAGGACATGATTCGAGGCATGATATGTATCATTTCTATATAGGAATCCATACTCCTAAAATAAGGCATGATCCATTATTTAATTTTTATTTCCCATATTCTTAATTTTGAGGTTCAAATTGATCCTATATACTAATAAATTTGTATAGAGACTTCTAATGGGATGATCCTTTGATCATGCACATCATATGAGAAGGGGAACTCACACTTAGTGGATATATTTTCTCATGGGAACATTCGGTGGTTTTAATAATGTTATACAACACCAAAATATGTATAGATATGCTATGTATTGTTCATCATCTAATAGACTATCATTGTTTGATGGTGAAATTACATCAATTAAAAATGTCAATATTTTACATCATGGGTAATATGTGGTTTATATGATATTATCAAGTCAGGAAAAAAAATATTTGTAGTCTATCACTCACTGGTAAGTGAGTTTGACCTTTAGTGAAGTAGATGAATTAGACATTAAATTCATATCAGTGGTAATAGAAAAAATGGACATCTTCCCCTAGGATGTACAATGATTTCACCCTTATCAAAAAGATAAATTTTTTATTTATTTTCACTCCAAGGACAAATTGATATCATCTTTATCTTTATCAAATATCCCCATTTCAGCTCCAGGAGCCGAAAGTGAAACTAGATGAAATTTAATAGAAATGTTTTATTAGACATTGTGTGTCCCCCTAAAAAGCTCCACTATGAATGTGGAAGTGATATTGATGATCCATGTTGGCTATATCTACATGAATAATTTGGAATCTAGGATTAAATACACTATATATATGATTGATTACCTATTCAACCAGTTTATGGAAGTGAACTGATTCTCGATGATTGGTTTTTGGTATTGTTATCATTAGTTATGGGATCCTATATAGGATATCATGATGTTTATGTTTTGATGTCACTATTATAATGTCCTATATTTTTCCATGTATTATTTTTAATATTATATGGGAATTCCTTTGAGACCTGGCTTTGAGACAGCGCGTAGTTTTGAGGCTCGGGGATCCCCGAACAAATGTTTCAATTTAATTAAATAATTAAATATCACGCACGTGTGGATTTCCTAAAAAAGTGTAATAACATTTTAATGGGTGCTTGGATCAGAAATCCGAGGGCACCATTGCGTCCAGAGCAGCGAGTTTACCCTAGCGGAGACCTAATATCGGCCGACTCAGTTTGTGGTGAAATCTAGTTTTTGGACGTAACTTTAATAAAATATTTAATAAAAATATTTTATCAAATCCTTGCGGTTGTGAAATCTTTTTCCTTTTTTTTAAATAGATATTTCGTAGGGGATCACGGTTATAATTTACATAACACTAAATTTACTTGGAGGATTTGGGAAAGATCTGGTGGAAACCCCCAATGTGGCGACGACGTTCTTTATGAATTTCGCCGGAAACAGAAACGCGGAGACCAGATCTTCGCCAACGAACGCCGTAGATCCATGTAAGACATTTGATTTTGGTTTCTTTTACCCGTTCATGATATTTATGACAAACATGGACTAATCCACAAATAGATTAGACCGTGGATCGATCGTATTTGCAGGATGGGATTTTTTGGGGATTTTGGGGACCTTGATCCTTGAGTTATATTGCTTTTTTTCAACCTTCTAATGGTGATGAACCATGATCGACATGAACATCGATCTAGTTTTATCCCTCTCAATTTGTTTTGTTTTTCTTCACTGAATTCTCGCGTTCTTTGTGCGTGTTCTACATGTTATTTGTGGGATAAGAACAATGATCTATTTTACCTTCGATCTGCGGCATAATGATCCGAGAATGTATATCTAACCTTGGAATGATGGCACAAAGCTGCAATGACGGTTTCAGAAGACGATTCAGAGCGGATCAGGAGATATCTGTTTTTGGGATTTTTTTTTTCAGAAGATCATATGTTGTCTGTCGAGCTGATTGAAGGTCCGAAAAACCCAGAATCAGTGTTTGGATGATGAAACGAACCAATGCCTTGTGTTTTGGAGAAAACTGATGGAAAAATCGAGATCTGGAAGATCGGACGAACCACAAGGAAGAAGACGGTGTTCTGGAATTTCCCTGACTACAAGGCCTGTAGAATGGGCTACACAGTGTGTGTTGGTCAGGGATCACCTGGTGTGTACACTGGGAGTACATGGACATGGGTTGGGTACACGTCCAAGGACACAACATGTGTACTTCTCCCCAGCCAGACCAGGCTAGATACATGGGATACCCCGTGTACTGGTACACGAGTAGGTGACATAGACAGACACCGTGTACGGGCATATAGCCAGGGTAAATAGGTGTTTTAAAGTTGACAAGTCATGACATGTGTTGTGACTTACACGGCGTGTATACACTTTCCTACACGACTTCAACTTCTCACAGGGGCCGTTTACACAGGTAGTACCCAGATTCATGGAACACAGCGTGTAAACCTACTACACGCTATGTGGTGGAGTTTTACACAGCTTGGACGGATGACACGAGATGTTACATGGGCAGTACCCAGGGTTAAGGAACACGGTGTGTAACCATACTACATACCGTATAACCAGTTTTACATGGCTTGAGCTAGTTCCCTTATGTGACTTGGACTAGTTTCCTTAGGGTTCGTCCCCTTAGTCTTTCTCCTGAAGGTTTCCAGTATCATTTTCTTCATAAAAGAGTATGATCCCTTGAGCAGGAATTTCTAAATAGACTTGTTGGAATCCCCTCTATGAGACATAGAGCCAGATCCTCTATTCATTCCTGGAACCCCTAGGTAGAGTTCATGGTATCGATGTGATCAACTTTACCCAGGCGCTGATCCTCTGCTTAGTGGATTAGTTCAGACTGAGTTGTTGGAATCACCCAATAGCTATTGGTTGTGATCCTCATCTGAACATCGTATTCTCAAGTACTTTTGGAATGTGTTCTCAAGGAACGAGTACTTCATATCTATCCCTTCAGACCAAGGAGTGTTTTCTCCTTGTTGCGTGCTTATTGGAATCTTCTAACTGGATATTAGTGGTGGTTTTGTGATAGTCGATCGTGTATGAGTATATCTGGATATTCTTGTTATATGTTCTGTAAATATATACTATGTAGAGATGACTGTATCTTTCCTTTGTGGTATTTCCCTTTTTGTATTCCTTTGTGTTTTGGGGTGTCCTACTGGGTATTTTTATACTCACCCATGCACAGGCTTTTCCTGCACGTGTCGTGTCTTGTGCAGAGAAGCGAGCTTTTGACAGTACTCTAGGTGGACCAGGACCAGACAGTTCTCAGTGAGATCAGACAGGCCGAGGAGTGTTCTTACGGCTATGGATTGCAGTCCATGTACATTTCTTCACAGGTTGGACATTGTTACATACTCTTTCTTTTGGTGGGCTTGTACTTTTGGCATAGGGTTTTACATTAACGCACATTACATTCCTACCGTACTTTGTTTGCTGGGTTTTTGTGTATGCATGCATATTTCCATTTTTTAGTACTTTTTACTTTTCAGCTTTGTGGTCTTGGAGATGTGTGTGCATGTGTACATGTTTACAGGCAATGCCTCCCATGTTAGTGACATGCTTACTCGGTGCTAGTCACCAGCGCCTGGACTATTGGAGGAGATCTTGGGGAGTTTTTCATTGGGCCCCATTGGGATGTGTCGTGATAGAGTGGTATCAGAGGTGGTCGGTTCTACCTTTGGACCGAGAGTTTGTGAGTTGGTTTGTGCAACAATGTTAAGTGTTTTGAGTTCATCTTTCAGGCCAGGGACCTCAGTGTTGGTGCGGGCGACCGACGTATGCATACACAAGGACTCTAATAACATGATTTTCGACTTGGAACATGACACCACTAGTTGAAAGTGGAAAATAATGGTACATGCATCATATAGGAATGGGTTGTGGTTTACATGTCCTTCTTGAGTCAGTTCTCTAGATATACTCACTGACTGAGATACATCTTTTTTCTATACATGATGCCTCTGCGACGTGCACCTTCTAGGATCTAGAAGCTTGATCACGAGGATGACCCCCTCAGTGATGAGGCTTTGATAGAAGGACCAGATCCACCATATTCACCTTCAGGTGGTTTGCTAGTTGTTCCACCACCTGTGGAGCAGTGTTTAGCGGCTGCTGTACCAGTGGAGGAGGAGTGCAGGCTGAGCTCACTCCAAGAGTTTCAGAGACAATGACCCCTTAGGTTTCGAGGTGAGGCTGACCATGAGGCAGCATAGGAATGGATTGAGGAAGTAACTAGAGTCTTTCGTTTGTCCAGGACACCAGCAGACCAGATGGTGATCCTGGTAGCGAGACTTCTGTAGGGCTCAATAGGGCAATGGTAGAGTTATGTTATCCAGACTCACGACGTGGAGACTCTTTCATGGTTTGAGTTTGAGCATCTCTTCATAGAGGAGTTTTCACCGGTTACCCTGAGATCAGTACATATACAATAGGCTCTTCAGCTTTAGTAGGGAAACATGACAATGACTGACTATTAATCGAGGTTTTCCGACCTCTCCTGGTAATAAATTGATATGGTCAGTGTCACGACCCATTCTCGAGGCCCATGCCATGACTACCCCAAGCCCGCATTCCATAGGCCAGGGGCTGGCGACTAGTACCAAGGCGTAATTCCCGATAAAAAAGGGAAGGTATTGCCTTTGTAAAGTAAACAAGCACCACAGAGTAAGAAAGCAGAAAAGTAAACACTAAGTGAAAACAGAGTACAACTGTAAGTGCGGAAAAGTATGTGGGCCAGTATACAAACCAAACTGAAAGTAAAGTACAACTCGAAAGGGAAAACAACAACTGAAAATTAAAAGCCGTTACGCCGAGCTGTCCACTAGAAATCCCACCTGAAGGGTGGGTACAGATAGCTCCTCGGGTCCCGCCGTCCGCTCTGAGCACGTCCCGCCCAGTGGTCCACCTCTAGGTATCATCCTGCTCTGCGAGCCTTAACCACGATCAACGCTATCCGTCATCTGCAACCAACACAATGTAGGGCAGGAATAGCCCATGCAGGGGTGAGTATAAGCTACTCAGTAGGGATCCCGAGAACCCTGAAGGTCTCCCAAAACCCACAAAGGATAAACCACAAAGGAAAGATACAATCACGGAGTAACAACCGACACTGCTTAGGTATATGCCCATACATATACCTAAGTCATAAATTCCAATACGCTCCAACCTCCGAGCCCAAATAAAACTCAGTCCACACAGGAAAGTATATGTATTCCACACAGGAAAGAAAAACGTAATCCACACAGGATAGCACAACACAATCCACACAGGAAAGTAAACAGGATTCAGCTCACACAGGTATAATTATTCGAAGACGATAGAGATGATCACTGATCCATCTAAGTCGTCGGACCCACAAAGGATCAATAGATACTAACCCCCGCAAAGACCCACACAGGATCAGT
This sequence comes from Viscum album, assembly GCA_963277665.1. Lineage (NCBI taxonomy): Eukaryota > Viridiplantae > Streptophyta > Magnoliopsida > Santalales > Viscaceae > Viscum > Viscum album. The sequence goes on along the minus strand of OY728131.1, from coordinate 1,642,072,799 downwards.
AGGAAACTAACCCCTGCAAAGACCCACACAGGATCAGACCCACACAGGATCTGTAGGCGCTGGCTCACACAGAACCGTTGAGCGCTGACCCACATAGGATCGGACCCACACAGGATCGGTAGCAATGATCCACATGGGATCGTTGAGTGCTGTAGTCGTCGTCGTCGAATCCACTGAGGATCTCTGCACAATCGTCGTCACAGTCAAAGTAGCAGTCGCAACCAGCACTAGGGTTCCCGCACACAGCAAGCTCGTTCGAGAGGGTCCGCTCCATGAGCCGAGAGGCTGATACATCAACTTTCACATAGTCCAGAGTTGATGTATCCAAAAGTTCTGTATCGCCAACAGGAACTCAACGTCGTAGACGGCGCATCGATCAGACGCCCGGTCTGAGAGTTATTGGCCTTTTCGTCCCAAGGGTGCGGTTGGTTTTTAAGGCAAAACCAACCCAACCATACTCCACCTGCATCCAAACCTCGGGTGGAGTATGAAAAAAGATCCGTCTCACTAAGAGGAACTCATCAAAGTCGACGGCACGTCAATCGGACGTCCGTAGTTCAATATATGAGTGTTTCTGCTCCGAGGGCCCGGTTGGTTTCGTGTACGAACCAACACCGACCGAACTCAAAGTATTCTGAAACCTTGAGTGCAATATACCGAAACGACCGTCTCGATCCAAGGATCGCATCGCCGCTGACGGAGCGTCGTTTGGAGGTCCGTAGCCCGAGTTATGGGCATTTGAAACCAAATAGTTCGGTAACGGGGGTTTCGTGCCCGGACCATCCCGGCCCGAGACCCCCCGGTTGGCCCGAACCGAGTCGACCCGCCCCGGAAAGGGTCGGCCCGGCCCGAATGGATGCGGCCCGGCCCGGCGCGGCCCGGCTCGGATGGGCGCTGCTCGGCCCGGATGGGCGCGGCTCGGCCCGGCGCGGCCCGGCCCGGCCTGGCAGACCGGCCAGGCGCCGGTCCGGCTGGGGACAGCGCGCCCAACGCGTTGTCCGGCTCGGCATTGGCCGAGCCGTTCAGCAAAGGGGGGGGGGGGGGGGGGGCGCCTGCCCCCCTGTGTAACTGCGGCCCCCCTCATTTATGGGGGGCCGTTTGAAGCTAGTCGGGGGAATTTAATTCCCCCGGCTTTCCCCTATCCGGCCGGCCCGACCTGGCCGGCCGATTACTTCTCAACGAGACCGACAAAGCCCGGTCCCCTTCCAGCTTCCGACACCGGCGGCCCGGCTGGCCGCCGGTCACCTTGCTCTGCAGCGGCCCAGAACCGGCTGCGGCCTTTGTCATCTTGCGCGGTGCGACTACACCACGCCCCTCCGCCGTGGCCCCGCTCCGACCACGGCGTCTTCGGTTTCCTTCGACGCCGCGCGACGACGTCGCGTCCTTGAATTTCTTCCCACGGTGCGACATGACGGTGCCACGCATATCTTCCGCATGAAACCGCGTGGTGCGAAGGCACCACGCTTACTCGTACCAACCACAAATGAATCATTCATGAAATATAGAGGAGGGTCAGCCGTGTTTGTGCGGACCGGCCCCCTCTCGTTATTCGATAACAATTAGTCGAAAACCACGAAGATCAACAAACTAGAATCATGAACGGAATTAATTAAAATAAAACCCCTACCTCGGTTCAAGAAGGGTGTTCGTCAACTTCCCTCGGAAGATGAGCGTCACGGAGGTTGGGCGTCGCGGGGAAAGAGCGTCGACGTCGCGAAGCGAGGATTCGAAGTCGTTGACGGCGATTTCATCATGTAACACCTTCATGGAAGACACGACACGGAAGAATAACGTCGCGTCGCGGATACGACGTCGTGGAAGAACCGTGTTCTTCGGCGGAGAAGTTCTTCGTTGAAGAACAGTGTTCTTCGCGTTCTTCGTCGAGGTTGAAAAAGATGAAGAACGCTTCCCAATCCTCTCAAGGGTGCAAAAAGGAACTAACCCAAATAAAATAAGTCCAAGCCTTATTTTATTTACACATCCTAACTTCTTTGAATTTCAAGAGTTTGAAATTAAGTAACTCATCTTAATTAATAACACAAGTTTTCAAATTAAATAGAGTGGAGTTAATGGGGAGTTTAAGGAGAATTGAAGAGTTAGGGCTCGTGTGGGCCCCACCACACTTTATCCTCTCAAGGGAGGTTATGTGGATATGGGCCCCACCTCTAACTCCCTTTGGGAGGAAATAACCAACCAAGTTAAAAATAAATTGTCTTCCACAATTTATTTAACTTCTTCTAATTCACCTAAAACTAACTCTCATCCCGCATAAAAACACAACCTCGGAAAAGGTCTCCTTAAGAGAATATCGGCGTTGTGAGTTCATTGGTGTCCTTGGATTTCAATTCCTAGCACCGGTTCAAAAGTTAGAAAATTCCCACTCGTTCGTTCACTGAACGTACCCGAGCCAAACATTGGAAATTGATTCCGGGCACACCGGGCCTCGGAATCAGGTGCCGTCAGAAACCGCGCTCTTGTAAAATTAAATGAAAATTAAAAAAAATCCCTTTAATTTTACGGGTCTTTACATTACTCCTACCTCAGGGATTTACATCTCTGTAAAGATACATCAAAACTAGGGAAACAAATGAGGGTACTGAGCACGCATCTGAGCCTCCCGCTCCCAAGTGCTCTCCTGGAGGTTCTCGTGCTGCCATCAGACGCGCACTAGAGGAATCGACCGTCAACGTATGACCCACTCCTGTCGATCCTCGATCTCCACCGGGACCTCCGTAAAAGTCACCCCATCGTCAACGTCAAGATCCCCATGGTCAATGATGTGCGTCGGGTCGTGAACGTATCTCCTCAGCTATGATACGTGGAAGACGTCGTGCACCCAGTGCAACTGAGGTGGTAGAGCCAGATGATAAGCCACCTTGCCAATCCTACTGAGGCCCTGGAATGGTCCGAAGAAGCACAGAGATAACTTGCCGCCCCGGCCAAATCTCCGTAATCCACGTCGATGTGAGACACACAAGAAGACGTGGTCGCCATCCTCGAACTCTAGTGGGCTCCGCCTCCTGTCAGCGTATGACTTCTGCCGGCTTTGAGATGTCCTCATCCGCTCCTGGATGACCTGGACCTTCTCTGTCGTGGCCTGGACTATCTCTGGTCCCCCATGTGCTGACTCCCCAGGGTCTGTCCAGCACAAAGGAGATCTGCAAGGTCGGCCGTACAACGCCTTGTATGGTGCCATCCTGATGGTGGAGTTGTAGCTGTTGTTTTACTCGAACTCCACCAAGGGTAGGTGGTCCTCCTAGCTTCGACCAAAATCGAGGACACATGCGCGGAGCAAGTCCTCGAGAGTCTTAATGGTCCTCTCTGTCTGACCATCCGTCTGAGGATGAAAGGCTATGCTCAGACGTAGCCGCGTCCCGAACGCCTCCTGCAATCCCTCCCATAGCCGGGAAGTAAAATGAGCATCTCAATCGGAGACTATAGATGATGGAACACCGTGAAGCCGCACAATCTCTTGAACATAAAGTCGTACCAAGATCTCTACTGAGCCCTGCTCTCCAATGGGTAAGAAGTGTGCTGACGTGGTGAGTCAATTGACAATCACCCAAATGGAGTCGTGACCTCTGGAAGTACGTGGAAGTCCAGTCACGAAGTCCATAGATATCTCATCCCACTTCCAATCCAGGACCTTCAAGGGCTGTACCAAGCCTGCTGGTACCTGATGCTCTGCCTTCACCTGCTGGCAGGTGAGGGATCGAGAAACGAACTCTGCCATAACCTTCTTCATACCTGTCCACCTGTGCTGTTGTCTGAGATCCTGGTACATCTTCGCCACTCCAGGATGTACCGCCAAAGGAGAAGTGTGAAACTATCTTAGCACCTCCTCCCGTAAAGCAACTGGTACCAAGGTACATCCTATGAAAAGGATGTTGCGCTCTGCTCCAAAGGAGAAACCATCAGGTGCCTATCCTGAGGATATCTGTGCATGCCGTGTCTCACAGTCAGCATCCCCACGCTGTTCCTCTCTGACCTGCTGTAGTAGTGGAGGAGTGACTGTGAGAGACTGAAGGAAGGCTGCTCCATCTCTATCCACGAAGGATATCTGCAAAGAGGCTAGCTGCTCCGTCGCCTCCTCAAGTAGCTGAATTCCCGTCCTCCTACTGAGGGCATCAGCTACTACGTTCCCCTTCCCAGGAGTATAGAATATCTCAAAGTCATAGTCCGGGAGGAACTCGAGCCATCGCTGCTGTCTCAAGTTCGGGTCCTTCTACGAGAAGATGTACCTGAGACTCTGATGGTCAGAAAACACTGTAAAGTGCTCGCCCATCAGGTAGTGTCGCCATGTCTTCAGAGCAAAGACCACTGCTGCTAACTCCAGTTCATGGGTAGTGTAGTTCTGCTCATGCAGGCTAAACTGACGTGATCCATAGATGATCACTGCCCGCTCCTGCATTAGGACACAATCGAGTCTGGTCCCTGATGCATCGCAGTAGACTACGTACCCTACTCCCTCCTCAGGCAACCTCAAGAAAGGTGCGCTGGTCAATCTCTATTTCAGCTCCTGGAAGCTCTACTGACATCTGTCTGACCACACGAAGGGTTTCCCCTTCTTCGTCAAAGCTGAGAGTGGTGCCTCAACTCTGGAGAAATCTGGCACGAATCTCTGGTAGTATCCAGCTAGTCCCAAGAAACTCTGAACCTACGTCACGCTCCTAGGTGGCTCTCAATCTAACACTGACTCGTTCTTCACAGGATCCACTGCAACTCCCGCCTCAGAGATGACGTGTCCCAAGAAGTGGACCTCACGTATCCATAACTGACACTTCGAGAGCTTACCATAAAGCTGGTGCTCTCGGAGTGTGTCTAGTACAACCCGTAAGTGGTAGGTGTGCTCCTCCTCAGTCGTCAAGTAAATCAGAATGTCGTCGATGAAGACCATGACAAACCGATCAAGGTATGGATGAAAGATCCTGTTCATGAGGGCCATGAACACTGCTGGAGCATTGGTTATACCGAAGGGCATAACCAAGAACTCATAGTGGCCATACCGACATCTGAAGTCCGTCTTCTGTACGTCATTGTCTCGAACTCTGAGCTGATGATAGCCTGACCTGAGGTCTATCTTCGAGAACCACCGTGCTCCCTTGAGCTGATCAAAGAGGTCATCAATCCTCGGTAGTGGATTCTTGTTCCTCACTGTCACCTGGTTCAGGCGATGATAGTCGACACACAGTCGCAAGCTCCCGTCCGCCTTCTTGGCGAACAATATCGGGGAAGCCCTGGGTGAAACACTGGGTCGGATGAACCCCTTGCCCTATAAGTCCTCCAAGTGTACCCATAGCTCTCGAAGCTCGGCGAGGGCCATTCGATATGCTGGAGTCGATATCGGGGCTATCTCGGGGTATAGGTCAATATAAAAGTCTACCTCACTGCGAGGAGGTAACCCTGGAACGTCGTCGGGGAAAACGTCCGCAAACTGATCCACCACTGCAGGAAAACCAGCACTCTGCACGTCAACTGCTCCTAGGATGAGGCTAGCCAACTGATGAGTGATGGGTTTTCCTCTCCTCCACGGAAGTCCATCCTGTGCTGCAAAGGCTCCCTTCTCGCCGGCGAAGGTGAACCTGCTCCCGTCGGTGTGTACACATCGCACTTTGCACCTAAAACAGTCATTTTGTGCATGGACCGTAGATAACCAATCCATTCCCAAGATGACGTCGTAAGGCCTCGACGCCGCTACAAGAAGATCCCAGCCGAAGCTCTCACCTCCTAGAGTAAGCTCACACTGCCGGCACCAGTGCGTAATCGTCGAGTCTGCTCCCGTAGGAGTCTCTAGCCGTAAGGATCGAGCCAACGGCTCTGTCGGAATCTCCGAGCTCCGAACAAGGGCAGCGACAATAAAAGAGTGGCTCGCTCTTGTGTCTATAAGTACTGCAGCAAAGGTGGAGTATACACAGATAGTACCTTGAATCATCTCCGGCGCACCGTGGTCGTAGGCCTCTACTTCCTGGAGTTGTGCCTGTCTCTGCCCGCCAGCTCCTTGTGGTCGGGGTGGACCTCCTGGTGGTGGTGGTGGTAGAGCCTCAAAGCGTCGCCCACCACCTGCTGCTCGGCCAGCTCCTCTGCCTCGTCCGCCTCCTCCCTGCAGACCGCCACGATCGACTCTCTGCCTCTGCCTCAGTGGTCCCTCAACCGTCTGCTGCTCCTCGGCACAACGGGTCGGGCAGTCACGAGCCATGTGGCCCTGCCCGCCGCACGAGTAGCACTGCCTGCCTCTCGAAAGACTGGCTCCACGCTGTGTGCCCCGCACTGCTGAGCCAGTGTCCTGAGGTCGTCTGCCTGAGGGTCTGGTCTGCCTGGTCCCCTCAGTCATCCGTCGACTGCCTGCTACAGAAGACTCTGCTACGTGCCGCCCTGCAGTGAGTCTCGACGCTGGTAAAAACTCAGCAAGAAAGCTCTTGATCAAAAGGGCCCGCTCCAGTACTCCTGTCTGAGTCGGTATGCTGAGGGAGATCAGCGATGCCCTGATCTCGTGTCTCAATCCCTGCTCAAAGGTCCGGGCCCGGAAGAATGGGTCCCGTACCATGTCGGTCGAGTAGAACGAGAGATCGGTAAATCTCACCGAGTACTGAGCGACCGTCATGCTGCCCTACCACAGCTAAAGAAGCTCCTGAATGCACACCTCACGGAGGGTGGCTGGGACGAACTCCGAGCGGATGAGGCTCTCAAAGTCCGTCCAAAGTAGAGATGCCTCATCGTGCACCTGGAGCATCATGCTCCACCATCGGCCCGCTGCTGCGTGCAGTAGGCTCGCAGCGAGGATCACCATGAGGTCTGCTGGTGTCCTCACTAGCCTGAAAACTCGTACGACTGCCTCCAGCCAGTCCTCGGCTGCCTGGGGGTCCGTCTCCCCGCGGAACCTGGGCGGTCGCTGGCATTGGAACTCATGCAGTGCACTGATGCGAGGTGCATCGTCAACGACTGGTGCTGGAAGCATCAGTGGCTCGGCGGTTAGGGCTACCGCTGGTGCCACTGCTGACAAAGGGCCCTGCACCGAGGCCTCGTCGCTCGGTGGGCTGTCGTCACACTTGACTCTCGGAACCCTAGCTGGCTGCCGTCGTGGGCCCATCCTGAAAAGGAAATAGGTGTGCCACGGTCAGAACAGTATACCTGGTGAGCTGATAAAAAGTAATCACAAAGAAAACTTGAAACACACAAGAAATCAATGTTTTCGTGCATTAAGTCAGAAATCAGAAGTTAGGGTCCTGGTGTACGGATACATCGGCCGCTGCACCAACACTGGACTCCCTGGACTGATAACCACACTCAATACACTAAACACTATTGCTTCACATAGAAAAGATCAGAGTTCGCGGTAGAACTGAACTCCTTTGATACCAATTTGTCACGACCCGTTCTCAGGGCCATGCCGTGACTACCCCAAGCCCGCCTTCCATAGGCTAGGGGCTCGCGATTAGCACCAAGGCGTAATTCCCGATAAAAAAGGGAAGGCATTGCCTTTGTAAAGTAAAAAATCACCACAATGTTAGAAAGCGGAAAAGTAAACACTAAGTGAAAATAGAGTACAACTGTAAGTGCGGAAAAGTAAGTGGGCTAGTATACAAACCCAAACTGAAAGTAAAGTACAACTCAAAAGGGAAAACAGAAACTGAAAAGTAAATGCCATTACGCAGAGCTGTCCACTGGAAATCCCACCTAAAGGGTGGGTACAGATAGCTCCTCTGCCCCTCGGGTCCCGCCGTTCGCTCCGAGCACGTCCCGCCCAGTGGTCCACCTCCAGGTACCGTCCTGCTCTGCGAGTCTCAACCACGATCAACGCTGTCCGTCGTCTGCAACCAACACAACGTAGTGCGGGCATAGCCCGTGCAGGGGTTAGTATATGCTACTCAGTAGGGACCCCAATACCCCTGAAGGTCTCCCAAAATCCACAAAGGATAAACCACAAAGGAAAGATACAATCACGAAGTAACAACCGAAACTGCTTAGGTATATGCCCATACATATACCTAAGTCATCAATTCCAATACGCTCCAACCTCTGAGCCCAAGTACAACTCAGTCCACATAGGAAAGTATACGTATTCCACACAGGAAAGAAAAACGTAATCCACACAGGATGGCACAACACAATCCACACAGGAAAGTAAAAAGGATTCAGCTCACACAGGTATACTTATTCGAAGACGATAGAGATGATCACTGATCCATCTAAGTCATCAGACCCACAAAGGATCGATAGGTACTAACCCCTGCAAAGACCCACACAGGATCGGTAGGAAACTAACCCCCGCAAAGACCCACACAGGATCAGACCCACACAGGATCTGTAGGTGCTGGATCACACAGAACCGCTGAGCGCTGACCCACACAGGATCGGAACCACACAGGATCGGTAGCACTGATCCACATAGGATCGCTAAGTGCTATAGTCGTCGCCGTCGAATCCACTGAGGATCTCTGCACAGTCGTCGTCGCAGTCACAGTAGCAGTCGCAGCCAGCACTAGGGTTCCCGCACACAGCAAGCTCATTTGGGAGGGTTCGCTCCACGATCCGAGAGGCTGATACATCAACTGTCACATATTCCAGAGTTGATGTATCCAAAAGTTCTGTATCGCCAACAAGAACTCAACGTCGCAAACGGCGCGTCGATCGGACGCCCGGTCTGAGAGTTATTGGCTTTTTCGTCCCAGGGGCCCGGTTGGGTTTTAAGGAAAAACCAACCCGACTGTACTCCACCTACGTCCAAACCTCAGGCGGAGTATGCAAAAAGATCTGTCTCACTAAGAGGAACTCATCAAAGTCGACGACACGTCAATCAGATGTCCGTAGCTCAAGATATGAGCGTTCCCGCTCTGAGGGCCCGGTTGGTTTCGTGTACGATCCAACCCGGCCGAACTCAAAGTATTCTGAAACCTTGAGTGCGATATACCGAAACGACCATCTCGATCCAAGGATCGCATCTCCACTTATGGCGTGCCCTTTAGAGGTCCGTAGACCGAGTTATGGGCATTTGAACCCAAACAGTTCGGTAACGGGGGTTTCGGGCCCGGTCCGTCCCGGCCCGAGACACCTCGGTTGGCCCGAACCGGGTCTACCCACCCCGGACAGGGTCGGCCCGGCCCGGCCCGGCTGGGCGCGGCCCGGCCTGGCAGACCATCCACGAGCCGGTCCGGGTGGGGACAGCGCGCCCAGCGCGCTGTCTGGCTCGGCTTTGGCTGAGCCGTTCGACAAAGGGGGGGGGGGGGGCGCATTCCCCCCTGTGTAACCGTGGCCCCCCTCATTTATGGGGTCCGTTTGAAGCTGGATGGGGGAATTTAATTCGCCCGGGTTTCCCCTTTCCGGCCGGCCCGACCTGGCCGGACGGTTCCTTCTCAACGGGACCGGCAAAGGCAGGTCCCCTTCCGGCTTCCGACACCAGCGGCCTTGCTGGCCGCCGGTCACCTTGCTCCGCCGCGGCCCGGAACCGGCAGCGACCTTTGTCGTCTGGCGTGGTGTGACGACACCGCATCCCTCCGCCGCAGCCCCGCTCCGGCCGCAGCGTCTTCGGTTTCCTTCGACGCGGCGTGACAACGTCGCGTCCTTGAATTTCTTCCCACGGTGCGGCGTGACGGTGCCACGCATATCTTCTGTATGAAACCGCGTGGTGCGACGACACCACGCTTCCTCGTACCAACCACAAAGGAATCATACATGAAATATGGAGGAGGGTCGACCGTGTTTGTGTGGACCGACCCCCTCGTGTTATTTGATAACAATTAGTCGAAAACAATGAAGATCGACAAACAAGAATCATGAATGGAATTAATTAAAATAAAACCCCTACCTCGGTTCAACAATGGTGTTCTTCAACGACCCGTGGAAGACGAGCGTCGTGGAGGTCGGGCATCGCGGGGAATGAGCGTCGACGTCACGAAGCGAGGATTCGAAGTCGTTGACGGCGATTTCGTCGCGGAAAACCGTTGTGGAAGAGACGACGCGGAAGAAGAACGTCGCATTGCGAATACGGCGTCGCGGAAGAACCGTGTTCTTTGGCGGAGAAGTTCTTCGCGTTCTTCATCGAGGTTGAAAAAGATGAATAACGCTTCCCAATCCTCTCAAGGTTTCAAAAAGGAACTAACCCAAATAAAATAAGTTCAAGCCTTATTTTATTTACAGATCCTAACCTCTTTGAATTTCAAGAGTTTGAAATTAAGTAACTCATCTTAATTAATAACAGAAGTTGTCAAATTAATTAGAGTGGAGTTAATGGGGATTTTAAGGAGAATTGAAGAGTTAGGGCTCGTGTGGGCCCCACCACACTTTATCATATCAAGGGAGGTTATGTGGATGTGGGCCCCACCTCTAACTCCCTTTGGGAGGAAATAACCAACAATGTTAAAAATAAATTTTGTTCCACAATTTATTTAACTTCTTCTAATTCCCCCCAAAACTAACTCTCATCCCGCATAAAATGTAACCTCAGAAAATGTCTCCTTAAGAGAATATCGGCGCTGCGAGTTCATTGGTGTCCTCAGATTTCAATTCCAAGCACCGGTTCAAAAGTTAGAAAATTCTCACTCGTTCGTTCACTGAACGTACACGAGGCAAACTTCGAAAATTGATTCCGGGCACACCGGGCCTCGAAATCAGGTGCCTTCAGAAACCGTGCTCTTGTAAAATTCCACAGAAAATTAAAAAAAAATTCCCTTGAATTTTACAGGTCTTTACAGTCAGGGATCGGTACTTCAGAGCACGGACATTTAAGCGGGGATTTCACAGAGACATCTGAGCTAGCATCATCCATATGAGCATTCCTAGTTATTCTGGGGTGCTTGAGCGGACTTTGGTGGTCGAGAGTTTCTTGGTAGAGTAGAGACAGCCGACAGCTGTTAGTGGTGAGCGAGAGGGAGTAGAGACCTCGGCAGTAGGGAGCCGATGTCAGGGACCCAGACAAGGGAGACGTCTCCATAGGAGATCCCAAGACAGGGGATTTTCCATACAGGGTTCGCATAGCGTATCCATCCATCCTCGAGAGAGGCGATGTTACTCATGCGATGGTAGGGGAAATCTTGTCCGAGATTGTACGACCCACCATACTGCTGACACAGGAGTAGTGGATGGACCACTGAGGTAGAGGCAACATGTGGATCAGTTAGATCCGCATGGAAACTAACAAGGTAGAGGAGCTGGGAGAGCAGCTGGAGGTAGTCAGTGTTTTAAAATTTTACCACCACTACCACCAGGTGGTCCACCCCAGGCATAGGGAGCTAGTGGATAGAGTCATGGACAGCTGCAAGCGGTAGAGGTTTATTACCCAAGTGCTCCTGGAATGATTAGAGTTACAATCTCTATATTTTCTACTTTGGCTTCCGTACTGATAGACACAGGTGCTAGTCATTATTTTCTGACTTCTTATCTTGTTCGAGACCTTGATATTCTTATTGAGGTATTGACTCGACCCTTATGATTAGAAACACCGACTGGAGAATATTATGAGACAACAGACCTTCGTAGGCAGTGTGACCAGATCCTTGTAGGTGAGAGTTTCGATTGGAACCTCTTGGTGGTAGCGTCGAGGCCTTATGATTTCATTATTGGTGTGTATTGGCTATCCAATATTCATGACCATATTGATAGTTCTTGGTGAAGGGTGCAGTGTGTCCATAGTGATGGAACGAGGTTCTCCCTCATCGGTGAAAAGGAGACCTGGGAAACACAGGATGGACTCGTGCGTAAGAGGGCACAACCGATTTCACATCAGTTGGCTAGCCTATCCCTTGGCATAGAAGATGTAACTAGTTTATAGTTTCCAGCAGTGGTGGATGAGTATGAGGATGTCTTCATGAAGGATGTCCTCGGCCTACCTCCCCATTGGGAGATAGATTTCTGTATTGAGTTGCAACCCGAGACGACACCAATATCAGTATCATCATATTGGATGGCCCTTGCAGAGCTTCGTGAGATGAGGGTAAATCTAGAAGACTTGCATAAGAAGGGCTTCGTGAGACCCAGTGTTTCACCCTGGGTGGCCATAGTGTTGTTTTCCAAAAAGGTAGACAGGAGCTTGAGGCTGTGTGTGGATTACCGGTGATTGAATCAGGTGACCGTGAAGAACCGATATCCACTACCGAGAATCAATGACCTCTTCGACCAGTTAAGAGGGGAAAGATGGTTCTCGATGGTTGATCTATGATTAGGCTATCACCAGTTGTGAGTACGGGATGATGATATACCAAATATGACATTCATATGTCTCTATTGTCACTATGAGTACTTGGTGATGCCCTTCGGCATGACGAACGCCCTGTAAGTGTTTATGGGACTCATGAACCGAATCTTCCAGCCCTATCTAGATAGGTTCGTGGTGGTCTTCATCGATGATATCCTTGTGTAATCTGTGTCCTAGGAGGAGCATGTGAGGCACCAAAGGATGGTTCTAGAAACACTACGAGAGCACCCGTTGTACAAGAAACTCTCGATGTGTTAGTTCTGGATACAGGAGTTCCACTTTCTGGGATGCGTTATCTCCGAAGATGGTGTAGCAGTGGACCTAGCCATGGTAGAGGTAGTGCTAGCATGGAAGCCACCCCGGAACATGACAGAGGTGTGGAGTTTCATTGGGTTGGAATACTACTATCATAGATTCATTCTAGATTTCTCAAGAACTTTAGCACCCATGACAACTTTGACCCGAAAGGGGCATCCTTTTGTGTTGCCCGAGAGATGCTAGCAGGATTTTCAGTAGTTGAGGAAGAGTCTGAAGAGCACCCCGATCTTGAGATTACCGGAGGAGGGTGTCGAGTACATAGTGTTCTACGACGCAACGGGAACCAGGCTTGGATGTGTCATGATGAAGTGGCAACCAGTGATTGCCTATGGCTCTCGTCAGTTGAGGCCACACGAGTAGAACTACATGACCCATGATCTTGAGTTTGCAGCGGTAGTCTTTGTATTGAAGATGCGGCAGAACTAACTGAGGGGCGAGCAGTTTATCGTCTACTCTGATCACAAGAGTCTCAGATATATCTTTTCTCAGAAGGATATAAATTTGAAATAGAGGCGATGTGTTGAGTTCCTCTAGGATTATGACATTGTGATCATTTATACTCCTGGGAAGGGGAATGTTATGGAAGATGCTCTCAGCATGAAATCCAGTTCACAGTTGCTGGATGAGGTTCCAAGGATGTTGGCCTCTTAATAGTTATCCTTCATGGATAGAGACGAGGGAACTTATAATCAGTCGATGGTTGTTACCCCAACAATCATACAGAGAGTTAGGGAAGAACAGCTTGGGGATGCTAGCTGTGTGACTCTACGTGCTCAGATATCCAAAGGTGATGCTGCCGATGGATATTTAAAAGGTGGGGAGCACGTTGTTCTTTTCTGAGGGCGCACAGTAGTACCAGTGGAGTTGCGGGAGGAGGTTCTGAGGGAGTTACATACATCTCCGTTGGCAGTGTGTCCAGGCATGGAAAAGATGTACCAGGACCTCCGACGTCAGTTATGGCGGCTAAGAATGAAGAAGTGTGTGGCAGAGTTTGTTTTCGGTACCATACATGTCAGTAAGTAAAGGCTGTGCACCAGGTGCCAGCAGGATTGACTCAGCCCCTTGAGGTGGCATTTTGGAAGTGGGATGGGATATCCATGGACTTCGTTACGGGTTTACCACATACGCACGGGGGACACGATGCCATCTGGGTGATCGTTGATCGAGTCACCATGTCGGCCCACTTCCTAGCCATACGGGAGTAGAGTTTAGTAGAGATCTTGGGACGCCTCTATGTGCAGGAGATATTTTAATTTCATGGAGTGCAATCCATGATCATCTCTGATCGTGATGTTCGTTTCACATCCCGGTTGTGGAAGGGATTGTAGAAAGATTTTGGGACAAAGTTACGCTTGAGAAAAGTGTTTTATACTCAGACTGATGGTCAGACGGAGAGGACTATCCAGGTCATTGAGGATATTCTACGAGCTTTCATACATGACTTCGGTCGTAGCTTTGAGGATCACCTACCACTAGTGGAATTTTCTTATAAAAAAAGTTATCATTCCATTATTGGTATGGCACCATTCAAGGCTCTGTACGGGTGACCTTTCAGGTCACAACTTTGCTGGACTGACCCAGGAGAGTCATCACTCATGGGCCTAGAGATGGTGCGAGCTACATCATAGAAGGTGCAGGTCATCCAGGAGTGGATGGAGACTGAATAGATTTGGCAGAAGTCTTATGTCGACAGGAGACAGAGGCCCTTGGAATTCGAGGAGGGTTACCATGTGTTCCTTTGGGTCTCACCTCAATTGTAATTGAAGAGATTTGGCCGAGGAGGCAAGCTATCTCCGAGGTTCATTGGCCCTTTTCATATTCTGAGTGGAGTTGGAGAGGTGGCATACTGCTTGGCTCTACCTCCTCAGATGGACCGGGTAAACAAAGTCTTCCATGTGTCGTAGCATTGGAAGTACATGCATGATCCATCGCACGTTATCGACTGGGGCAAGCAGGACATCGAGGATGGAGCGACCATTGCTGAGTATCCAATGGAGATCGAGGATTGGCAGGGAAAGATCCTTCGTGGACGAGATATTCCCTTGGTGTGTGTCCGGTGGCAGCACAAGAATCTCTAGGAGAGCACATGGGAGCGGAAGGCTCAGATTCAGGAGCAGTACCCACATCTTTTTGAGTAGCCCTTACTTTGGGTTTTCGAGGACGTAAAAGCCATAAGGTGGGTGTGATGTAATGTCCTAGATTTATTTCATCTATTATTTTTAATATTATATGAGAATAGTTTCGAGACCAGGCTTTCAGATGACATGAACTTCCGAGGCCTGATGATCCCGGAACAAATGTTAGAATTTAATTAAATAACTAAATAGCACTCGCATGTTTATTTTCTGAAAAATTAGAATAACTCCGGAATGGTTTCTCGGATCGGGAATCCGGCTACACAATTGTGTCTAGAGCAGTGGGTTTACCCTAGGGGAGACATAACATCGGTCAGCGCAGGTTGGTGGTGAAATCTATTTTTTGGACGTAACTGTAATAAAATATTTAATTAAAACATTTTATTAAATACTTACTAGAGCGAAATATTTTATCCTTTTTTTAAAATAGAGATTTTACAGGGGATTATGGTTACAATTTACATAACCCTGAATTTCCCTAGAGGCTATGGGAAAGATCTGGAGGAAACCCCCAACACGGCGACGACGTTTTTGACGAATTTCACCGGCGACGACGACGCGGCCACCAGATCTTTACCAATGAACGCTGCAGATCCGGGTAGGACGTTTGATTTAAGTTTATTTTCCCCTTTCTTGATTCCTATGATGAATGCAAACTAATCCATGAACATATTAGCCCACATATCGATCGTATTTATGGGATGGGATTTTTCAGGGATTTTGGGGATTTTTATCCTTGAGTTATATTTGTTTTGTTCAACCTTTTAACAGTGACGAACCAAGATCAACAAGAACATAGATCGAGGTTCGTCCCTCTCAATTTTTTGTGTTTTTTCCCCAAATTCTCACATTCTTCTTGTGTTTTCTACACATTATTCAAGATATTAGAACAATGATTGATTGCTCCTTTGATCTGCGATGTAATGATCCGAGATTGTAGATCCAACCTTGGTATGATGGAACGGAGCTATGATGACGGTTTCGGCAGACAATTCGGAGAGAATTGAGAGATATTCATTTTTGGGAATCTTTTTTCGGAAGTTCATATGTTGTTCGTCAAGCCAATTGAAGGTCTAAAACACCTGGATTCAGTGTTATGATGATGAAACGAACCAACGCCTTGATTTTAACGACAAACAGACAACATAATCGAGATCCGAAAGATCGGTCGAAGCGTGAGGAAGAAGACAATGTTCTAGAATTTCCCTGACTACACGACGTGTAGTATGGGCTACATGGCGTGTGTTCATCGGGGATCAACTAGTTGGTACTGTAGGAGTACACGGGCACGATTTGGGTACACAGCCAAGGATACGGCGTGTGTACCCCTCCCCGGCAAGACCCAACTATATACACAGGATACACCGTGTACTGGTACATGGGTGGGCGACATTGACAGACACCGTGTACGGGCATACAGCCATGGTGCACGGGTGTTTTCTAGTTGATAGGACATGGCATGTGCTGTGACTGACACGAGGTTTATATGATTTCCTACACGACTTCAAATTTTTACACGACCTATTTACACGAGCAGTACACGGAGTCAAGGAACACAACGTGTAAACCTACTACACCCCTTTTAGTGGAGTTTTACAGAGTTTGGAAGGATGACACGGGCCATTACACAGGCAGTACCTAGGGTCAAAAAATATGGCATGTAACCATAATACACGCCGTGTAACCAGTTTTACATGGCTTGAGCCAACTGCCTTCTGTGACATGGACTAGATTCCTTAGGGTTCGTCCCCTTAGTCTTTTTCTTGAAGGTTTCTGGTATCATTTCCAACGTACAAGAGTATGATCCCTTTAGCAGGACTTCCTGAATAGAGTTGTTAAATCCCTTTATGATACTTAGAGATGGATCCTCTATTCATTAATAGAACCCCTACGTATAGTTCGTGGTATCGACGTGACAAAATTTACTCAGGCGCTGATCCTCTGCTTAGCAGATTAGTTCAGACTGAGTTGTTGGAATCACTTCATATCTATTGCTTGTGATCCTCATTTGAAAATCGTATTCTCAAGTAATTGTGGAGTGTGTTCTCCCGGAATGAGTACTTAATATATCTCCCTTCAGACCAAGGAGTGTATTCTCCTTGTTGAGTGCATAGTGGAATCATTGAGCTTGAACTTAGTGGTGGTTTCGCGATAGTCGATCGTGTATGAGTATATCTGGATATTCTTGTTATATGTTCAGTAAACATATACAATGTAGAGATGAATGTATATTTCCATTGTGGTATTCACATTTTTGTATTCCTTTGTGGTTTTCGGGTGTCCTACTGGGTGTTTTTATACTCACCCTTACACAGGCTTTTCCTGCACGTGTCGTGTCTTGTGCAGACGAGTGAGCTTTTGACAGGACTCTAGGAGGACCAGGACTAGACGGTGCTCAGTGAGATCAGACAGTCCGAGGTGTGTTCCTACGACTATGGATTGTAGTCCCAATACCTTTATTCACTGGTTGGACTTTGTTACCAACTCTTTCTTTTGGTGGGATTTTACTTTTGGCTTAGGGTTGTACATTACCGTACTTTACATTCCTGTCATACTCTGTTGGTTGGGTTTTTTGTATGCATGCATATTTCCTTTTTTAGTAGTTTTTACTTTTCATCTTTGTGGGCTTGGAGATTTTTGTGCGTGTGTAAAGGTTTATAAGAAAATTCCTCCCATGTTAATGACATGCTTACTCGGTTCTAGTCACCAAACCCTGGCCTATTGGAGCTGGGCTTGGGGAGTTGCGGCTCAGGCTGCACTGGGAAGGGTCATGATTGTGATACTATATAGAATGAATAAAAATCTATTTGGTTTTATCGGACTCATTAACCTGGTCATTCATCCATTGTATGATCAGTTTGTACTAGTATTCATGAACGATATCCTAATTATTCCAACAATAGAGGTTTGTTATACATAATATCAAAGGATAGTATGGGAAAATTTTAGAGAATCATATATAAAAAAATATTTTGTACTTTCAATCATAGATTTGGGTGGTTAACTTTCTTTGACACGTTATCCTAGATTCTGGAGTATGTATAGTTCGTATGAAGATTGAGGTTGTGTTATCTTGGGTGATAACCCAAAGAATATATGAGGTGTATATTTTTAATCATATTTTAGGAATTTAAAGTGGTTCGTAGTGAAAATTTATATAATTGTTCTCCCCATTAATACTCGAAACAATAAAGGTATCCGTATGTTATATCTGAGAAATTTTAGAGGGCCTTTGAGATGTTGAGGAAGTGATTGATTATAGATCTTATAATGTGAATTCTAAAGGAGGGATTTGAGTACATGGTGTTATATGATGCCGCCAATAATTGGATCAAATGTGTTCATACTCATAGTTTGATAGGGATTTATTTTCGACAGAGACATTTGAGACCCTAGTTGTATAATTATGAGACCCACTACTTTGAACTTGACGCAATATGGTTAACTCTGAGAACATGGATGCATTACATTCGTGGTTAGAAGTCTATAGATTACACGATCCACCACATTCTCAATTATATATTTACTCAGGGAGGTATTAACCACAGAAATAAAAATTTTCCCAAAAACCTATATGAATATAACATTGAAATGGGATATAATCCATTAAAGGGAAGTGATATAGTGAATTCCCTTAACATGAATTCCTATCCATATTTTAGGGAAGGGGGGGAATTGGAGTAACAAACCATATTGTGGTTTTACTTATTAGATAATGGAGAAGTATCCTACATTATATTGATGGTAGTGACCCGGATATGTCATTATATTATGAGGGATGACCAACTTGGAGTAATTGAATATGATGTGTTACACGATTAGATATTATCAATTTTGGAAACATATTTATTATCCAAATGTGAAGAGCATTTCACCCTATTCCAACAATGAATGGTTGTACCAAAAACATTGTGAGATGAGGTGTTATGGGAGATCCAAACATACGACATGGATGTATATTGTAAAGTAATGAATATGTATCTGGAACATTTAGACAATTTTTAGGTAATAAATGATAAGGATTGTTGTTGAATTTACATCGCAATGCCTCGCATGTCAGTAAGTGGAAGAAGATTCCATGTTATTTTTTAGTTTGGATTGACCTCTTAAGGTAATTATTGATTATAAGATAGATTTTATAATGATTTATTGTGAAATGGTTATTTTATTATTAGTAATATGTCATTATTATATCTATGTGATTGTTGACAGATTTACCAAGACAACACACATCTTTTCTATCCATGAGTAGTGCATAGTATAGTGCTTATAGTGGATATAAATAATTGATATAATGGGGTACTCCAAATGATATTATATTAATGAGATTCTCAATTTACATCTGGGGTGAAGAGTGTTCTTCAAGAAGAATTTGGGGTCCAAAAATGGATTAGTGCAATGTTCTATACTCTACAAGATTTCAATACCAAGAAGACCACTCTTGTTAATGAGAACATATTGAGGAATTATATTTGTGTCTTTTTAAATATTTTGGAGAATCATTTATCCTTATTTGAGTTCATTTACAATAATATTTTCCACTCCACTATTAGTATATAACCATTAAGGGCTATGTGTGAGATACATTATAATTCACCCCTATGCTGGAAGGATGAGGTTCCCCAGACTCACACTTTTCGTTCTAGTGCTACAAAAACATTCTTTGAACACTATATTTTAGACATAGTCATATTAACCTCTATATATTTTACCTCATTACCATAATTTAAACATTACATATCAAAAAATCATGAAATCCCATGAACAAAATGTTTAGTGTCTATATGGATCAGCTGTATAAGTGACTTATTTTATGATACGCGTGAATATTTTTCTATAATCAATGCACACTATACTCTCTTATATACTTCTCATTAGTTAGACTCATCTTCAGAGCCTAGTAAATGGAATCATATGAAGTGGATGAACACATGTTCATTGTAAGGGAATACTTATCAACTAACCATCAAAGGTTAGATCATATGATTAAGAGAAAACATGATCTGGGTAAATATATTAAAAAATAACATGTCTTAATAAGATAATTTTATAATCTGTGATATATATAATAGATTAAATGTAATGGGGGTCCACAAAGGGTGGATTTTTTTCTATTTATTATGTGAGAACATGGGTAATTTTGTTAGTATCTAATAGTTTTCAATAATGGAATGATATTATTCAATGTTCAAAGGTTACAAAATAGAAAAATTTAAATTATAGAAATTTATTTGGCCTATCCTCTAATCCACCACTCAGATTTGAGAAAAATAAAATTGATTTAATTTTTTTTCTTTATACATTTTTAACATTTTACAAAATGTACTGTTCTATTTGTAATAAATTATTATGCTTTGTAATTAAATTTAATGACCAATATTAGAAATGAAAATTTTACATAATTTGAACATGCTGATTTCAAATTTCAAAATAATTTTATCAAATAATATTTTAAGAGTGATAATTTGTAATTTTTTAGATAAAGCACATAATGTGTAAAATAATTTTCAGAAAAGAGTTTTTTAATTATTAAAATTTATGTGTTTGTTAAAATTATAAATTATGATCACTTACATGTAATAAATTGGTTTATAGTAAAACAAATAAATTTTATTATGTCTTTCAGCACAAGAAAAAAATGAAATTTAAAACAATTATGATTAATTAAAAGACCAATAATATTACTAAATTATAATAACATGTTACTAATACCCAAATAAATAACTTAAGGTTTTCTAAGTTCAAAATAAAATCTTAATATACAATGATTTATTTCATTAATAAATATTATAACAATTTAATGTTTTTTTAAAGATCTTGGTCATTTTCATATACTAATAAAATCATGAAATCTATTATTTTAGTGAAAACTATATTATTTATTATTTACTTAAAATTAATATATTTTAAAAAAATAAATAAAAAAACATATGAAAATTTTTAAGTGATTAAAAATGAATTTTTTTAATAAAATAAAATTATAAAATTATAAAATTTACTTTTAAATTGGAATACAATATAAAAAAGGAATATTTCTTTTTTGAAAAATTACATTTCACACTTCTTATGTTCTTAATACAGTTTTATATTAATTTATAAATGATTAAAAAATATTTTTTATTATAGATAATTTCATTCTTAAATTTTATTAATAATAATCCACTAATATTTCATAACTTTTTTTAGTTTGATGTTACGTGTGAAACAAGCTATCAAATAGAGTAATAATTTAAAGAGTGAAAAAAATATTTCAAAATATTAGGGTGTTACATTCTCCCCCATTAAATAAATTGTTTCTTTATAATTTAAATTATCATATACTAGTGAATCTAAGGGTATATATAATATATAAATGAATCTCAAATATAATATTTATATTGAAATCCTCAAAATAGGAAATGTATTTTTCTCATAGAATAAATCAATACTAATGATTTTTTTTCCATAATATTTTTTTTTCTTATCATCACTCATGATTAGGTATCATGAATCACATAATAGAATTAATTTTATAATACATCTTATAGTCATAATATCATTGAAGAATTTTCCCAATTTTTTTTAAATTTTATTTCTCTATAATGGTAATTAATATGATGTCTATATCAAGATAGACCATTTATATAAAAGAATAATTATTAGGACATAAATGTAGAGTAATCCAGTAGACTTTAAAGGAGATATATACTCCATGAATATGAAAATTATTCCACTATGTGTATTTTATTTATAATTAAATTAATAACATTTTGTGAGAACATACATTATATAAAGAAATAACAATTCTTTAATAGAGAACCCCTACTGTCGCATAATTGTCACAATTTATTTATATATTTGTATATTCATAGGATTTTCCTTATTCTGTTAGACTAGGAGACTATTGGTGTACATTTTCATCTTAATCTCTAGGATTGGATCCCAATTTTTCAATGTGTCTAAAATTCAGCACATCTAAAATAATGAACTACTAGTGGATTCTTATGTTGAATATTATTTTTATCCATCATGTAAACTGAACACTTCATTTTCCTCAGAATATTTTTCTCAATGAATACCTTTATAATATATAAAATATATTCAATATATAATGATCAATTACCCTTGGTGTCCCTTCCCATTATTTTTACATAATGTAAATTGAATCCTCTTTTCTCTATACTGTTTTTCACCAAATATTCATTGACTCAAAATCCATAACTTATTTTGTGTTTCTGGATTTTTAACAATACTAAAGATAATATTTATAAATCATGGTAATTTCTTGTGTATAACGATAATGTTTTGAACATTAACATTTATCCCAAATAGTCTCTTTATAGTATAATTTTTGTATTTTCTATTAACTATAATATTAAGATAGTTCTTCAAAACTACATTCATTTATAAACCAAATATAGTTAATCATGAGTGATCTATATTAATATCATTAGGTAGTTATTTAAAACTATTCTTTTAAATGTGTTACTCTACAAAAACCTCATATTAGATTTTAGTTATACCTAAATCACCCTTGGTTGAATTAATGTTACTTTAGGTTACGTACTCTCATATCCTTCACACAATAAATCCTTCATAATATGTCATAAAAACAATGTGATTTACCAAATCATATAACCCATGATATTAAATATAGGGTCGTAATCATAGGCATACTCATCACACACTAGAGTGATTATTGATTTGATACCCAACCAGATGTTTTTCATAGTTCTTATGCTATTTTGAAACTATTATATAGTGTCATCCACTTTACATGATTGAGAAATGAATTTGATTGTCGGGAGAACAACAAAATATTTTTTTTTAAAAAAATTAGGATATTATCTAATGTTTAAACGTATCTCTAATAATTATCACTTGAGTTTTAACTAATATTCTCCTATTTTAATCCATAAAATTAACTAAACTAATCAATAAAAATAACTAAACCCAAATAGGATGCCAAAAAAGGTTCTCTATTCCCACAATATATGATATGACTTTAAAAATTAATACCTTAAACACTAAATTTGATACATAGTTTGATGAATTTATATTTATTTTACATACTTTCATTCAGTTATACATTATATGTGTATAATGGAATGAAGACAATTAAATTTTTATTTATTTCATGACATTTCCATTTGAACAAGTTTTAAAGGGAAACATACATGGATAAAAAGGCTAGTGGAACAATTAACAATCATATCTTGTAGGTTTAGTAGAAAATATTCCATGTACAGGACCTATAGGCCCAATCCCCAAGACCACAAAAATGAAACAACAACTTCTTTATCTTATGCATCTTTTAATACAAATTGTACTATTTACTTCACAATTTTGTATTTCCATCATTGCCTCCCATGTTATGGTCTTGAAATAGTGTTTGTTAACCACTCCATGAAGTAACCACCACACCCAACTAATCATAATGTACCACACTAACATGTTCTTCTGTCCACCAATCTGGTACAACCATATATTGTGGTCCCCACCCCTCTCTACCGACTATAGGCCCTATGTCTTAGTTTTCATGTATCATATAAGATGAAATTGGATTCATAGTTCTACCACTACATTAAATAAAAACATCACTCCCTCTTATATTTCTTTCTAGGTTTAATTCATGATTATTGGATGTGTTAACCACTTGAATAACACACCTATTTCTTATAAGTTAAACATTCCATCTTATAAAAATTAAATAATCCTATGATTGATGTTATAGTGTTTATAATGATAGTATACATAGAAATGTTATTTTATGGTACTTATGAACATTTATTTGTAATCGAACTACAAAATAATCACTTCTAGACCTCTCATAAGTTACCCTCATAATCATAACCTAGGGAAGAGAGATATAAAAAAGGGAAGAGATAAAACACCATAAGAATAATTATCAATATTAAATCAAGGGTTAGATCATAATAATATGAAAAATATAGTATGGGAGAAATATCTAATTAAAAAGAACATGGATAAATAATAGTTTTTTATAATATATAATTAAATGTAATGTAATATGAAAAGAAAATCCATATTAAATAGAATAAGAGTGTTGAAATAAGGGATAATAAACATGATCTATAGGGAATAATCATAGAAAAATGACATAAATATGTGGAAATACCTAATAAGAAACTATGGACCAGAAAAAATGAATGTAAATGACTACATAGTGGTTCATGTGTCAATATTTTGTGACCCATTATATAGTGGCACTAGAATTACTTTCAATGACCCATTACTGACTCAAGCATCATAACTCACAACGCATTATTTCATGAGTCTCATAACTCAAGGTCCATTGTTGAATAGAATATAAGAACTCAACACCCATTATTAACTTGAATATCGCAACTCACATTCCACCATTGACTTGAGTATCTTTACTAGTGGTGCATTTTAGAGTCAACTATCATAACTTACGGTCCATTATTTTCTTGAGTATCAAAACTCAAATCCCATTTTTATCCCTTGAGATATAAAACCTGAAATAATGTATTTTTGGAAGATATTTTCCTATACCCACTTATCATCTGTATATATTTGTACCAATATAAAATAATCATTTATTTCTTTATAAAGTACTAATAGAAAGAAAAATATATGTTACAACATTTCTAGATGTTATACCAAAAATTGAACCCATGAATGTAAATGGTTGATACCCAAAATTAAATCACCCAAAAAGAGATTTTAATAGGAAAATTTAGAGTATGATTCATGAAAAATAATTTTCTATGAAATAAATCATTTTACAGTAATGATAAAAATAAATTTGAAATTTTAAAATAGTTTTTTACAAATTATATAATAATTTTTATAAAAGAATAAGTTCTAACAATATGAAATTATATTTTTAAAAATGGGAAGGGAATTTTTTTGATATAATTTTAAAAAAAGAAAATTAATATTGTAACATTGAAAAAAAAATATAGATTTTAAAAAGGTTATATTAAAAAATAAAAATATATTTCCTTTTTAAAAATAATATAAAGGATCCTTGAATGATATGCAATGGTTTAAAAAAGGTAAAGTAAAAAAATTAAAATGTTTTATAGTTTGAAATAATATTCAATTATAGTGATTAAAAAATTCATAAATAATTTATAAATATAATGTATAGTTTTAGAAAAATTATTTATAAGGAACAAATGGAAAATGTTACAATACTTTGAAATACATTTATTGAAAACCCACATCAATAAAGTGGTCATAAAATATATCTTTGAAAATATGTAATTAAAATAATAATTTCATGTAATTAAAAACATATTTTAATTTCTAGATAAGAATGTGAATTATTTTGGGAATAGTGAATCTTGATATAAATTTAAACGCATATTTAATATAGATAACAGTTTTTTTCTCAAAAATGATTGTCTTCTAGGACAATAACGTTCATAGAGAAATAATATTTGAAATAACACATCATTTTAACAATATTTAAAAGAGAAAATATCTTATGAAATATGAAATTGAATAATTTCACCACGCACAGAAGTATAATGCTCATGGAATAATATTTTTACTCAAAGAAATAAATATTAGTTAATAAAATCTCTTTTGGGTGTCAAAATTCATTAATCAAAAAACATTTTGAAAGGTATTTATGTGGTGTAAATGTAACCCAATAGTATTATAAGAGAAAATAAAACATTATAAAATCAAATAAAATATTTTTCCAAAATTATATAAAATAATATAATGAAGATAAATCATAGCTCAATGAATGAGAATTGAGTTGTCCAATAACCCTTATAGTAATGGTTACATAATAATTAGAGGGTTTATATGAAATGGAAATTAAAATGTTTACAAATTAAATATATTAGATATATTTGAAGGTAATTGGGAATTGAATAAACCTTATAAAACAAATTAAGGTGTGTAATATGAATCATATCTCATGGATTTTAGAATGAGACAAATAAACCCTTACTTTAATTACTGAATTCCACTAAAGTGATTGAATCAACTATATGACAAAAAAATATATTAACCACATATTTAAGAACCTTATTAATATATATTTCTTTTCTATACCAAATTTATCATAATATTCAAATTTTTTAAAAGTAAATAATATGTTTGATAGCATATAGGACACACAATATAAAGAATCAATGAAAAACAAAATATTATTATTCAAATTTACAGTAAGTACCTAGCCCTTAATTTAGAATGAATGAATAATAATAAGTACATTATGATATAATAAATGTTTCAACTCATTTATAATTTATTTATTAATTATTTTAAAATACACATTTTATTTTTATTAAATATATTTTATTCTTTAAAAAACCCTTTCTTCAAAAATGGGGTTTCTTTAATTTTATGAGTGAATATTATAACTAATTTCAATATAATTTTAAAAATTGATTATAAAATTTTAAATTAGTTTTTTATGTATTATTTATCTGTTATATTTGGATGAATTTTTTATAATTTTTTAAAAAGATTAATTTTTCATTGAATAGTGTAAACTATCATTTTTTAAAAACCTGTCATTTTCGTTGTATAAAGAAGATAATTTATGAATTAAATTTGATATCAATGTAATTTATTACTATGTAGTTATATATAATATAATTAATTACATTTTAATGATATTTATACCTCATTTTCATATATTACATTTTTGGGAAAAAAGTCATTTTTCATGAAAACTGTTTTTCATCATTTTTTATATTTTAATTTAAATTTTGACTTTTATATATTTTTAAATATGAAAAATGGATTCTATATTTTGGTTAATGTGGTAGGGGTAAATCAATAAATTAGAGTTGAAAATAACAATATTTGGATTATAAAATGAGCCTGAAGCTTGACTTATTTTAAATTTATGAGTCCATTTCATCAATAGTCATCAATGATTCATCATATATGAAATTTTATGGTCATTTAGATGAGATTATCCCATTATAGTAATTTATTTAATGAAAATTAAATAATGTCAAACTATTATTTTAAATAAATATATGATTTATTATATAGTGTTATTGAGGGATTATATATGACTATAAATAGTATTTTTAAATATAAAAGTTTAATATTAATCATATTAATTTATATTTAATTCTTAATGAACCATAAATTTTTACACAAATCCAATGCAATGATTATTCAATTAACATAACAAACCAAATAAATAATATTAAAATATTAATAGTAATAAAGTTTGAGCTAAATAATGCAATCCATAAATTTTTAGATTAAATTCAAATTATAATGGTGCATTAAAATATTTTTTTTCAAGTAATATATGTTATCTAGATATTATTAAAGAAAATGTAATAAAAATTTATAAAATTAACATTTTGGATATTTTAAAATAAATAATATATTATTAAATGATAAAAAATTTTAAAAATATTATATTAGGGAAATTTTTTATTATATGGATTATGATATCGGTCATGTAAATATATGGACCATTTTACATTTATAGAAACTATATTGACCCTAAAAGGATAAAAATCCTTGTTGTCACAGAAATTTTAAAAACAGTTAACAATGGATTAAAACCAAATTATAAAGGTAAAAATGCAACCTAAACATGTCCATATATTATTCTCTAAGAGGTTTAAAAAAATATTTTTACTATATTCTATTAAATTATTTATAAACAAAATTAAGTAGATATTATTTTATATGAATTTAAAATTTATTGAAATAACAAGAGTGCCCCTCTCATTTCTTATAAAATCGAACCTATTAATCTCAATCCTTAACACTTTAGAACCCATTTTTTCAGCCATTAACTACCAAAATATATTCATATAATTCATCAAGTGATTATATAAGAATTTTTTAGCCATTAAAAACATTTGTGGTCTTAAGGATTTAAGAAAATTAGCTTTTTTAAAGAAGTTTTATAGTTTTAAACTACAATTTCTAGTATTATTACTTCTTTAACCTCCTTCAACAGATCTCAAACCATTATAAAATAATAAAAAAATTATCAGATATATATTTAATTTTTTTATATTATTTGAATAATATAAATTCATATCCTCCACTATCATATGGGAAATAAAACCATCACTATTTTGGTATAGAGAACAATAGCCTCATGAACCAATGATATTTATTTTCCATCACCACATCTAATGGAAAGTGAAAATGATGGAATTAATATTTTTTTATTATATTCAAGAAATATTTATCATTATTAAATTATAATGTATCATTTACCTTCTTACCATTCCATGCACAAAAAAATGATAACATCATTCATTTTACGTTAGGACTACTATTGTAATACGTGATATCCTGGTGAGTATGATATTATTTTACTTTATTCAATTAATATGATAGATAAATGGATTGTTTTTTTGGATACTATATTTTATCATATAGGTAATCAATTGTTTGAAAAATTATTTTGTTATATAGTGATTAATATTATTTCGGATTAAGATCACTATAATTTTGGAGAACATTTTGTGATTAAGGTAAAGAAAGAATTATGGGATTTTGGTTGAGGGATAATGACTAAATTATATTTTCAATGAATACTGTCCAATAATTTTTATTTATAGTGATTTATGTTATTTATATAAATTACTTGAAAATTAGGAAGAAAAAATGATTAAGGCATGAATATTTTGGAAAAACACTTCAAGTGTAATTGATGTTATTTGGAGATTAATGTTAATATTAATATTAAAAGACAATATGATAAAATAATTATGATTTTTGGGATTCAATCATAGTTTGGGATATTATTGAGGAATTTTATGGTTTTTTATTTATTGAATTATATTCATTGAAATTTGTGTATTACTATTGAATTTTTTTTGTTAAAGATATTTTTCTCATATGAATGTCTATTCTTTTTGGGAAATATCTTACGTTTTTCTAACCATTTTGATTTTAGTTCATTATTAAATAATGGTGAAATATATTTTTATCCTTGTATATATTTTTTGATCCATATAAGATGATTATAGAGCTTAAAAAATGAAAAACACATCTTGAATGCCAATAATTTGGGGGAAAATGTGATATTATGGTAGAAATTGATTTAAGGATGAAATTATTATTAAAAATTAAGTATATTTCCTTATGTTTTTATTATAGAATATAAATTAATTCTATATCGTTATGAAAATTATCTTCAATTAAAATTGTTATCTGTTTACCTTTCTTACCGATAAATCAATGGCCTTTTAAGCTATCACAAATTTATTGTATTTGGATAGATAACATTATAATGAACCTGATATCTATCACACAATATCAATCCTTAGATGATATTTTATTCATTCATATCTATCTTTTTTACATTCAACATATTTCTTCAAAAAATTTAACCATGTTTGTGTTATTCCAGATCACCATTGTACTTCCCTTTCTATATTTTAAAGTGGATGTTTTATAGACCATTTTTAGGATTTTGGTTTTCCAAAAAGGTATTTTGAAAATCCAACCCTATTTAAAAAGAAAAAAATTAAAATCTGAAGGAATAATTTTTTTAAATGGGGGATAATTCAATAACTATATATTTTAAAATGAAATAATATATTTTATTGCGTACAAGAAAAGAAACACTAAGCTTAAATAAGAATTTAAATAATATTATTTAGGTGTTCTCAATATAACCGAGATGTTAAATTGTCAAGAATGAATAATATAAAAATTATTATTAACTATATAATGGTCATAATATTTTCTATTTTATTAATTAATTGTTTTCAAAAAAACTACTAAATTTGTTGTAAAGACATTTTATTCTTTAAAATTATATTTTCTTCAAAAAAAGTTATTTTCCTTGTTCTGAGTGAGTAATATATTTAATGGATTAATAAATTAGAAATTATATTTTGAATAATGAATTCCATTTTTGGATTAATCAGTTAAAAATTATCATATGATTAATTTTTTAGAAATTTCTAAGAAGATTAATTTTTTAGTGAAGAGTGAAAATGGGTTTTTTATAAGACTCTCATTTTATTTAAATTAATAAATTATAAAAATTATATAAATTTTATCTCGAATTAAAATAAGTAATATATAGTTATATATAATTTAGTTAATTACATTTTAATCATATTTTTTCCTTTATTTCTGTATAAGTGCATTCTTAGGATTAAAAACACATTTTACAGAAAAAAAAATTCCATTTCATTTTATCAGTTTGATATTAAATAAAATTATTGAACTTATTTGTTTCTATTATTGAATATTTTATTTCATTTTATGATTCATTGGTTCAATTTTTAGTAAATATGTTACTTTATTTTTGGTTTAATATTAACAGTAAATTTAGTAATTCTGGTTTCCATGGTAAAGTGTAAAAAAAGCTAATTAGAGATAAATATAAAACATTAAGGATAATAAAATGACCCTAAACATGATTTAAAATTTTTATGTTATAATTTCATCTATATTCATCATATATATGTTTATATTTTATTTTATGTCTATTTGGTGATATTTTGACATGTACAGAATTTTATTTCATGAAAAGTCAAAATTATCACACACTTTTTGTATATAATATAATATTTTTAATATGAGGTTATCCATAGGATATGTTTAACTATAAATAGTATTATCAAATAAATAGTACTTATCTGTATCATAATAATTTACTTTTAATTGTAAATGAATAAATAATTACTATAAATGTTTACACAACACTGATACAGGGATTAGTCAATTAGCGGAATAAAATAAAATAATTGATATAAAAAATATTAATAGTGATATAATTTTAGATAATTTTTGTAATATAAAAATTTAGATTAAATTTTATTGTTATATATGTTTGAAAATAATTTTCTTGAATTTTATGTGTTATATTGATATTATTAATGTCCATGTAATGAATAGTTTTAAAATTAACTATAGAGATATTATTAAAAAAATAATATTTAATTAAAAAATATAAAATACCTAATAATATTATATTAATTCAATTTATTTTTATATTGTTTATAATATCAATAAAATCTATTTATGAGCCATTTTTTCCATTTAGAGTAAATATATTGAATCTCAATGTATAAAAAATGTTATTATCACAGTCTTTTTAAAAAAATTTAATGAGGGGTTAAAACAAAATCATAATAATTAAAATGTTACATAAAATAATACAAAAATATTATATTTTATTATCTTCACCCATAATCATTCTATATTCTAAATTAATCCCTTTTTTAATTTTTAATTAATCAGTAACTTGTATTAATTAACTATTTTGAAAAAATTATAAGAGTGCACCTCCAAACTATTGTAAAAGGAATCTTATTTTTCTTAAAAATTAATACATAAAAACCAATTTTTTACAATACCTACAAAAATACTTTCCAATAATTCCTCAAATAATTTTATATTTATGGTTTTAGGCATAACACCAACCTTAGTGGTCTTATGGAGTTAAGAAAATAAAGTACTCTAAAGAAGATGTATGAATTTCAACTACATGTTTTAGTTTTATTTTTTCTTCCACCTCTTTAAAATACTCTTAAACCATTATAAAATAACAGTAAAATTATATTAAATATAAAAATATTTTTATTATATTAATTTAATACCCAATATCTATATTCTATACCATCAAAGTTGAAATGAAACCATTGTTTGTGTGTTTGGAGGACAACTGCCTCGTGAACTGATATAATTGGTTTCCCATCACTACCTATCACGACTGGTTATAATAACACAATTAATGTTTATATATTATATTAATTAAATTTTTATCATTATTAAAAAATTATATATCATTTACCTTCTTACCTTTTCATGGAGTCAAAAATGATTACGTTGTTCGTTCGTACGCAAGGACAACCACATCCACCAAGTAATGTGATTTCTTTTTCATCACCACATAACATGGATGACATATATATTATATTTATATAACTAGTGTCATATATATGATATAATTTTAATTATTTATATATGAAATAATACTTAAATTCATTCTATAATGATCTTTGGAAAATGGAAATATTATTCATGTGTACGTACGACACACCCTTTCCCTAATAGCAATGTAGTTCATTTTTCATTATCCTGGTTCATGGTTGGATTTTAATGTATAATTGATTTATAAAATTAATAATTATTTCATTATAATTATTATGTTTATGGTTTTATAATTACTACTTTTACCTTAGTAAAATTACTAATTCCATTTTGGACTTATGAATCGAATATCATCAAAACATCTAATGTGAACTTAAATAATTAGTTACTTTTCATAACATTGTAATAATTAGGATATAAGGGATAATAAAAAATAAAAATGATCTCAATAAATAAATAAATTAAAATAATTTTATTCTTTGAGAAGATAACGGACATATGTCACATGTCCGACTTAAGGTAAGGGACCCTATATTAAAAAAATATATTATTACAGTTCACCTTTAAACTATATTTTACTTCCATATACATATTTTATAAAAAAAAAAATTGAAAATGGTTTTTAATATTTTCATTTTAATTTTCAATGTCATCTCTACCCAGGATTTACCTTTTAGAAAACATTTTTAAAATAATATTTTTTTTATTTTAAAAAGGGGTACTTCGTGACTTTTTGATGAAAAGTATGGAAGGAATGTTTTTTAACACATATGAAATGAGTGAATTTTCCCACTATCATGAAGAATATTTAGTTTTAATATTCAATTAAAATTATAAAAAAACTATTTTCAAAATAAACTATTTACATCTTATTTGTAGTTTTTTAATAAGTTATTTAAAAATGGAAAAGGTTATTTTCAACAGAAAATGTTTCAAGTCATTCTTTCAAAATTATTTTCCAGTAGAGATAATATCTTTTTATATTAATTTATGTTTTCTTAATTAAAAATATTACATGTTTTATCGAAACATAAACCTCATTTCCTACTTTATGTGTTTTTTGTAATTGATTGTAAATTTTTAAAAGAAAAGAGTATCTTGATATCCATAAGTGTTCTTTATATGAGTTTAAAAGAGATTATAGAATAATTTATATTGAAACGATGTACGAATAAAATGTTTTATATGGTAATTGAGTATTATATGTGAAATAGGAGAAACAAAAACAACTTATATGAAGGGTTGAGCCCCATTATAGCACTCGATTGATCCTGATAAAACCTATACATTATATGATACCAATTATAGATCTCTAATGTATTATGTATTGATTGGAATTTAACTGTGATGTTTACCCCAATGTTAACTATGATAGTTAATCTCGGATTAGGAGTGATGGTTAGTCTAAAGTAGTGTTCTGAAGATAACTATGATGATCTCCCATAATTATCTATGATGGTTACCCTAACTTTAGGATCAGAAGTTAACCATGATAGTCTTACATGAGAAGTAGTGATGGTTACTTAAACTTTAACAATGATGGTTAATACATATTTAATTATTATGGTTACTCATTTATTACAACGGTGTTTCTTCCATATGTAAGAGCGAAATGTATGACTTAGTGAAAAAATGTTTAGGTGATTTTAAAATTTGAAAAAAGGGAATGATTATGAGAATATATTGAATATGTTATTTGTAGAGAAATGTTTTATGAAATATTTTAGGAAGAGAATATGATTTATTATGTAATAAAAATGTTTATTTTGAACCCAAAGATTATTTATAAAAAGGGAAAAATAATAATTATTTATGTACTAGTGTTTTCATAAATTATTTTATGACGTTAATTAATATTATTGAGATCAATGAACATTTTAAAATGTTATTAGTAGGGTTTAAGGATTTTTAAGAGAAAATAAGAAGTCAAATTGAATGTTGTGAATATTTTTCATGAAAAGAAATCATGACTTATTATAAATATTTTATATAGTTTAAAAAAATTTATACTAATTAAGAAGTGATCAATTGTAATGCAAGAATTCACTATGTTATATATTTTTGATAATTCTATAAAAATATAATCCTAAAAGGTCCTTATGATGGTATATGATCCACAATTTATTTTTGATGTGATAATATTTTTGATGGATTGAATTGGTTTGTATTTATTGACATCATAGAGAAAATATTAAGGTTTTTAATTTTAGAAATGGCTCTAAGAGTGTGATTCCAAGTATGTTAAAATTTTAGTCATTTATTATGATTATGTAGGTTAGCTATATCTTATTTTTACAATAGGATGTTAGTTGCGTTAATTGTTTCATGCATGCTTGGTGATGTAGATTTAAGTACATGTTATTTGATACTAGATCCATATATAATAAATTATTTAAAGTAATATAATATAAAATATATATTTATTTTTAAATCAATTATCCCATTACATAAGTTTTTTAGTAATGATGAATAGAAGTGGAATCGTTTCTCACATATTTTGGTAATTTTAAAGCTCGAAGATTCTATTTTAATTTTAATTAAAATAATTAATAGCGAATTTATAGGAACATAAACCTATATTAATTTTTTATTAACATATAATATTATTAGTATTTATGTTCCTATGGTCATCCATGATATATTTTTATAGCAATATTCATGTTGTTGTTTAGACCAGCCCAAGCATGAGGATGTCATAATTAATAGTTGAGTATAGTTAGAAAAGTTGTTTCTTTAATAATAATGTCATTATTATTCAGAAATATTTATATTATATATATATGTTTAAGGTGTTGAACCATATTTTAGGATATTTTAGTAAATAATAACGAAAGTATATGAAACATGAGGTGTGTTACTTCATAGAGGCGGTAGTCTACACATAAGAAAGATTAATGTTTTCTTTCCTCAACGAATAAGATGGAATTAATGTATATAACGAATTTTTATTTAAGAATAATTTTTATTACTTAGAAAACATATTTATTCTTAATATCTTAACTTTTTATCAGTAATGAGAGTTGGTGGTTAACAAAATAAAACACATCCCGTCATAGAGGTTGTGGTCCACACATACGTAGGATCAATGTTTTTTTCATAGTGGATTAAAAGGGATAAATAATGACTTTTCAATTGATAAAATAAAATTTCAAAAATTTAATAAAAATTAATTAATCAAATCATAATGTAACTTGGAGTGGAAATAAATTAAAATACATCATAAAATAAAGATAAAATAGAAAACTATATTTAAGAAATTAATATTCACTGGGAATTTTTTTTATTTTGAATGGGATTGGAAAATATTATTAACCAAAAGAAAAAATCAAATCTATTATAGCTATAAAAGAGTTAAATTGTAATATTTAATGGGATTTTTAAAGAATAAAGGTATTAGGAAGAGTTTGAAGTGCACCCCATTTATAAGTGAATAGAATTACAATTTTGGGAGTACCAATTATTATTCAATAATGGAATGTTAATATTCAATGTTCAATGATTCAAAAGATGGATTATGAAGTGTTTATTTTTATTGGTACTATAATATTATCAGATGCTTATTTTTTGGAAAATATGTTTTGATATAAGGAATTTTATTTTTATCTTTTTAACTTTTAATCTAATCTACTTTTACATTGGTAATAAATATTTAACCTCAGTAATTAATAGTAATGATCAAAATTAAAAATAAAATTATGCTATATTCATAATATTTTAACATACAATTTGAAAATATTTTTTTCAAATTAAATATATATGTATGAGAAGTTTTAATAATACAATAAACACTGATAACACATTTTTTTGGAAAAAGTATGTTTTTATGAATAAAATTTATGAGAAGGTTAAAATTGTAAATGAGAAAATACATTCAGGATTAATCTTGTAAGGGAAGTTTGAGTCATGTTCTAGTATGATTTAGGGGACATACTGGCTTGGGATGTAGAGAATGGTGGTATTAATCTTAGGAATGTCGGGGAAACTATGCACTTTATGAAGGGTAAACGTTCTTGGGACTTTAGGGAAAATAAATCACTGTGGGTAGTTTACCTACATTTAAAATATAGAATAGATGCTGATTGAGTGTGTGTGTGTGTGGGGGGGGGGGGGGGGTTATAGAAAACATGGGATCTGATCAGGAAAAACAATCCTTCAATTTAGAATCACTCCAGATGGATAGTAGGGGAAGGAACTATTTTATTTTGGAATGTAAACTGGGTTGGTTGCATCCTCAACTTTCTATAATTCCCAACTCTTGATATTTACCTTTTTCTAGATAGCAAATTCCTCGAGTTCATAATCATGGTTATTAACGCATGTAAACAAGAGATCATTCAGTGCGTAGATTTTTACTCCGACCTGGATGGAATTATATTTTTCAAGTTATTATACTGGTATGTTCACAATGAATTCATATTTAAAGGGTTTCAATTATTCCCCCATCCTTTATATATGGGGTGTGTCTCGTTAGTGAAAATTAATTTCGTCGAAACCAAATTTCCTTCTCTGGTATTTTTTGCAACCATTCTCTTCTAAGTTACAATGGGGTGCAGTGTAAGGGAATGCCCATTGATTCTAAATTCACATGCTGCCACATCCAACAGTAAGAACTTTCTTCTCAGTTTTTTTCAAAGGAGAGTGTCCCTTTATGATCAGGAGTTACTTCTATGTTTTTAATGGTGGAAAAAAACATTATAATTTAATATACGATTTATTTCTCACATTGTTTCACAAAAAAATGGACTACCCACATGGATAGAAATCTAATGCCTTACTTTTTTGTTCACAGTTGGAATATTTGGAATGCTTTTAATAAGAAAACACATGAGGATACAATGAGATTATGTGGGGCTATGGTGATCTAGGTGAGGTCCAGAGCATCTAGGCTTGGACTTCTGTCCAAAAAATGGTAACATTCCCCTTTTATATGTTCCCTCTTCCGGAATAGAATATTTATCTGAGATCCACAACTACATATAAAATAGGTTATATGGAACCCCCTAACAGGGGTATGAATCTTAACTATGATTTCCCATATAGGAATGACATTATGCCTAAGGGGGGGGGGGAGGGTGATCCAAAATCATTCATTATTTGTCATTCTATCATTTAGTGCTTTCTTTTGTCAAGTAAAATCCATCATCTTAGAAACAATATCTATGTTCATGAACCTTGAGATCTTCCATGCTCACGGTATACCTTTGGCTGGGGTAGATATGGTCCCTATTACATTGTATAAGGTCATCGTAAATGAGATTATCACCCAATGTGAAATCACCTATCTCATTCGTAAAACCAACAACCGGCTCTGCCGTCACATTGATTTATCACATACATGGAGGGAGGGCCATAAGGTGGCTAATTTTGTGGCCTCCTAGATAATCCTGAGTAACTCATGCTTCAATTTAACATCCTATACATCCCTTCCCCCTTAGTGTATTATCCTTGTCAAGTGTGAAGTGATTTATCTTTAATACTTTTTTCCACCATGAAGACTTCGTGCACTAACTTCTATTAATAAAAATGTATCAATTCTTGATGGTTGGTAAATACTATATTTTCATTATTAAAATAAAATATAAATATTTTGGAAAAATATGAAAAAATAATCCTAAGATAATTTATAAATGTTTAATTAAAAAATTAATTTAGTATTACAAAATTAATATTCTCAAATTTATAATTTTAGCTTTTAAATTATAATACAATATATAAAGATATTTTTTTTTGAAAAATTCTATTTTAAGAAATTAATTGTCATTAATATAATAATTAATTAATTTCATATAGATTATAATATTTATATTTTCATGTTGTTTTATGATTCTTATATTTTATATATAATATTAGAATAACATATTTTAGCTCATTTTAGTTTTTTTGGTTTTTGAAACAAGATATGAAACATAGCATGAATTTAGAGAAAAAAATATATTCCAAAATCTAAGGGTCCAACAACAAAGTTGCAGGAGTAATCAATATTTTGTCAAAGTAGGTACCCGTGATAGATTTTTAACACTTAGGGTAACAATAGAGAATTATATAACACCCAATATTTCATAGTATGTTATGTCTTCAAAGTAATTCAACAACTTGTGCTACACACAACAACGAGTTTGAGTGCACTATGATTTACCAAACTAGCTATTCAAAAAGTGGTTATGATTAGTATTAATTACATTTTTAATTTCATATATATTCAATATAATTTTAATACCAATATTATGTTTTTTTATACATAATATAAGAACAAATTCAATTTTTCAG
Organism: Viscum album; assembly: GCA_963277665.1. Lineage (NCBI taxonomy): Eukaryota > Viridiplantae > Streptophyta > Magnoliopsida > Santalales > Viscaceae > Viscum > Viscum album. The sequence goes on along the minus strand of OY728131.1, from coordinate 1,642,035,080 downwards.
ATAAAAGAATTATTTTTCAAAAAATGCAATTTTACCATATTTTAATGGAGAACCCTTTTTAAAAGCAATATTTGACACTTTTAAATATTCTGTTTAATTAAATTAATTTTTTTTAGAAGTGGGGCCTAAAAATTTAGTTGGGATAAATTTTGGGTACTTTTCTAATATCTTTCATATTTTGACGAATAGTGAAAAATACTTTGTTTTAATTGAAAACAAATTTTTTAATCAAAATCATTTATAGTGTAAAATTATGCATTTGAATGGTTTTGAGGTATAATTAGATTATATTTTTATCATATAATACAATTTAGATCATTATTAAAAATTTCACATTTATATTTGACATAAACACATGTAAATCTTTTGATAGATTTTACTTTTTTTAAAACCCGCTTTTTGGTTTTAACAAAGGGAATTAATTTAAATTAATAAATGAAAAATAAATGTATTGAAATAGTTAAAATGGACCTCATTTTTGAAATCATAATTTCGTAATAAGATTAGGGTAAATGTTTGGTATTTTTCTGAAAACATTCAATTTTTGATGAATAATGAAAAACCACGACAAATTATTTAAAACAAAATTTTTATTTAAATAACTATTTATTTTATTCAAATGTATTTTAAGTAAAAATAGATATATAATACCTATATATGTTCAATGTAATTCACTAGAGTCATTTTATAATAAAATATTATGTATAAAATTTTATTGAACTTTTTAACGTTCCCCCCCCCTTCTAGGAGCATTTGAAAATTTTCATAAAACATATTTTTACCACTTATGTGAGTAGTATTTTAAATATCTGAGAGACACAGTTGAAATTAGTATGTAAAATGTTGTATAATAAGATGAAAATAATTTTGGTGAATGATAACTTTTGACTTTAATTTATCGCGGTTAAAAGTAAATAAGGTAATTAATGGTAAAAAATGATATTATAATTACCCTAACACATGTCCTAATTCAATTGGATAAGTGGAATTCGACAAAAAACAAATTTGGGAATAAAATATGATCCTATTTAGTCCATGATAAAAAACTATTTTTTTGAATATTTTATTGATAATAAATTATATAATTTCCTCCAATTGTGCTAAATATATTCATTTATGAAATATTTGGGATTAGATCATTCATTTGAAAATTTGATGAAAATTCCAGTTTTACCCTTTTAAAATGTACTGTAGTATTTTGAAGATAAATATTTTAATATTTATTATTTGAACTTAATATTTTGGAAAAGTGTTTCTAACGTAATTTTCTACAACTTTAATTCAGGACACTAGAGATAAATAGTGAATTTGGATGAAATAAATGGGCCATTGAGCCAATGGTGGGCTGGACTTGGCAGAATGGACATGGGTTCGGTATTTGCGCCATATCGTTTTTATACGGGCTTTTATTGAGCCCATAGTTTTAGGAAAGCTTGGTGACATGATTTTCAACAAATCATCCTTCTGGAAGGTCGGCCAATTCACGCTTTTGGGAGGTCAACGAGGCAGTGAAACTTGGAATAAAATATTTGGCAGAGTTTTTCATTTCACACTTAAAAAGTTATGAAACCCTAGCCCTCACAAAATATATTTAAAATGGGTTTTAACTTTGTGTGAGGGCTGGTCGAGGCTTTGGGAATGTGTGGACGAATTTTTGTCTCTTGGGAGCCCCTCACAACTCTTGGAAGAAGTAAGGCTTTGTGCAAACCTCTCTTCCAAAAAGGCTCTCCTCTCCCACCTCCTCTTTGTATTTCTTGTATTTCATCTTTGTTTCTTGAATTTTTCATCAAATAATATTCTGTGTTCTTCACTTTTTCTTCTTCTCTTAATATTATTAATTGGGTTGGATTCATGAGTGGAGATGATATTGTGTTCTACCCTTTCAATCCTTTTCTCATGAAAAACATCTCCACGATGACTACACTGCCCATGGAAGAGTAGTTCTTTTTAGTAATCGATCGACCTCTATCCTTCTTAATTTAATTATTTTTGAATCATTGGGCCACTTTAATTCACTTAATATGATCCATGAATTGTGTTTTTAAAATGTATGAAACTAACTAAGAAATTTAATAATTAACACAAAAACACACAATGTCGAGATTTTGTGTAAATTGTTAGAGTGCGATCGTAATCGGTAATACCAGACCACATGAGATAAATTTGTAGAGTTCAAATATAATCCCTGAACACAATTAATCCTCATTTCCAGAATGGATATGTTCTATAATTATCCACTGACCATAAGCTAACCTTATAACAACAATCAAAGAATGGTACTACGATTGCGTGTCCTGAAGCTAGCCTAGGGTTAAAGTAATTCCATCTTTGTGGTTAAGTTAAGTCTTGTAGGGTTCAAGGGTTAACAAATTAGAGCATCATAATTAAGTGGATATTTATTTAAATGATAATGATTAATAAGTAAATGAAGAGTTAGAGATAGATCGATTATTCCTTTTAAAAAATTTTCTAAAAAAAACATCTTTCATTGTGTCTTTTTAATCAAACTTCATTTCAAAATTTAACACAAAAAAATTCAATCTTCATCCAGAAAACATCTTCAAGTTTTATTAACTATAAAGAACCACCCCTCATAATTTAAAGTAGTTTTTTATTCTCTTTTATTTTATTTATAGAATACCTCTGAAAAGTTGTTTTAATTCACTTCCTCCTTTCAGAGACGACCTTGGTCAGCCAGTCTGTTGCACCTAAGTACCCCAAAATCACACTAATCATTTGAGGGCGCCCACGACAGCGCTATTTCAAATTGGAACCATTTCATGGGAGTCAAGTAATTATTTCAACCAATTAGAGGTACTTATTTTATTTTACATTTTATTCTCTTCCTTTCTTCTTTCTTCCTTATTTACCCAGTATGATTTCTTTTTTCTTCTTCTTCTTTTATTTTCTTCAACTTGTTCTTGGACCATCAACTCAAACTTATTATTTTTATTTTACTATGGTACAATTTCTTTATTTTCATCTTTCATTGATCTATTACATGAAATAATCCCAAATATCTCTTAGATCTTGACCCATTATATTGAACACAACCTTAGGGCACGAATCAGACATTCTCAGTCTACGAGAAGTTTGAATATTCGATCATTTGGTGAATTCCTCTCTTCAGGAAACATTGACATTGGAAGAAATTCAAATTAAAATATAAAAAAGAACCAATGGATGGAAATAATAACAATGATCTAAATAGAACCATTTGATAATTTGCTACACCTGATATTAACTATCAACCAAATTTTATTGCATACCCAAATATCGAATCAGACTTTGAACAAAAATATGGGTTAATTCACTTACTTCCAAAGTTTCATGGTCTCTCTGGTGAGGATCCAAATAAACATTTGAATGAATTTAATGGGGTTTACTCAACCCTAAAAACTATAAATGTCTCTAAAGATTAAATCAAACTAAGAAAATTCCCATTCTCACATGATGGAGCTGCGAAAGACTGGATGCATTATTTACAACCCGAATATGTAACTTGTTGGAACGATTTGAAAAATATTTTATTGTAGAGATTTTTCCATCATCAAGGACCACATCCATTCGTAAAGAGATATCTGGGATCAAGCAATCACAAGGGGAGTCAATGCATGAGTAATGGGAGCGATTCCAGAAGATGCGTGCAAGTTTCCCACATCACCAAATCAGTGAGCAACTACTCATCCAGTACTTCTATGAAGGACTCACACCAATGGAGATATGTACGGTGGATGCTACGGCTGGATGAGCATTGATGGACAAGACACCAGTAGCTGCACATGCATTGATCGACAAGATGGCCCAAAACTCCCAACAATATGGCGATAGAGGTACACCACATGTTAGGGGAGTACATCAGGTAAGTCCTTCTTCTCTTGAAAGTCATTTTATTGATACAAAGTTGGAAGAATTGTCCACCATGGTGAGGAAGATTTCTTTGGCTCAAAAGACATCTCAACCCCCTCCTTCCAGGCCTTGTGGTATTTGCACTGAGACAAGCCACCCAACTGACTATTGCCCACAACTCCAAGAAACAAAAGATTGTGCAGCAGTGTTCCCTGGGAGACCATATCAGCAACAAAAACAACAACCATATCCCCAAAAGAATTTTGATTCAACATTCAACCAAGGGTGGAAGGATCAATCGAACATGAGGTATGGCTCTGGGCAACAACAAAGGCCACCATTTCAACAAAACTTCTAGTAGCCTCCACCTTACCAACAGGGTTCCCAATAACCCCAAAGGAGATTTGAAGCTCAAACATCAACAAGTCATCAACAAGGGAATATCCAACACAAGGTAGACTCTAACACTGATGATCTTTTGAAAAAAATTGTTCTTAATCAATAGAATGAGCTGAAGAGTAAAGGGTCAGAGTTGAGGGAGTTGAAGAATCAAATGAGCCAAATTTCCACCGCCCTCCATGAACTTGTGAGTAAGAATTCCTGAAATATAGCTTCCCAACCCACTCCAAATCCAAAGGGGGATGTTAGTTCCATCGCATTGAGAAGTGGGAAGCAAATGAATGATACATCAGTACCTACCATTCCACCAGGATTCACCTCAACTCCAGAGAAGCCGCGTTCCATACCAACTGACGAGAAACCTAATGAGAAAGATAAAGGTAAGAAAAAGATAGATGATGTTCCTTCTAAACCCCCTCCTTTTCCAAATATGGTTGTTAAAACCAAGAAGATGGATGAAGAAGAAATGATAAAGGAGGTTTTGCACACATTCAAGAATGTGGAGATAAACATTCCTCTACTTGAAGCCATTAATAAAATTCCAAGGAATGCGAAATTCTTAAAAGAACTTTGTAACAATCGAAGAGTGATCAAGGGAAATGAGAGGATCAACCTTGGAAGGAATGTCTCAGCACTCATTACACCAACTCTATCAATGCCAACAAAGTGCAAGGATCCCGGGACATTCACCATCCCATTAACCATAGTGGAGTTGCACTTTTCTGATGCCCTTTATTATTTGGGAGCTTCCATAAATGTGATTCGACACTCTGTATTCTCTTCTTTATTGGTTAGTGAGTTGAAGCTGACGAGAGTAGTGGTGTAGTTGGCGAATAGAGCTATGGCATATCCAGCGGGAGTTCTTCAGGATGTACTTGTCTGAGTAAGAGACATGATCTTTCCAGAAGATTTCTATGTGCTTAACATGGAGGATGATCAGGTAAGTTCTCATGCCCCCATTATCTTAGGTAGACCCTTCCTCAAAATAGCAAAAACTATCATAAATGTCAATGAGGGTACAATTTCTAAGGAATTTTGGGATGAATTTGTGATATTTAATGTTATGGATTCCATGAAGTACCCCTCAGAGGATCATTCTGCATTTTTTATCTCCCATTTTGAACCACCAAGTAAAAACACCATGGAATTGGATTGTCCTATTCTTATAGAGATTATGAGTATTGGTTCTCATTTGATGTCTAAGAGTACTTCCACACCTGTTTCTAAGGAACAAGACTCTCTAAGATTTGATTTTTATGTGTATTCAAATTCAGAACATATAAACACTGATTATGACATGGTTGTTGAGTATGTTGATGGATTTGATGCATTATTTTATAATTTTTATGATTTTAATTCTTATACTAATGTTTATTGTGAATATATGTATGTTGCATCAATTTATCCATCCATACATCACCCCTACATTGGAACTCAAGCCATTTCCCCCAAATCTTAAATATGCATACCTACTGAGTGGTAATAGATTACTTGTTAACATTGCTAACAATCTATCTTTTGAACATGAAGAAATTTTTTTGAATATTTTGAGAGATAACATTAGGGAAATTGGTTGGACATTGGCATACATATCAGGTATTAGCCCATCCATTTGTATTCATAGGATTATCTTGGAGGATGGGGATAAACCGATTAGAGAGACAGAAAGGAGACTTAATCCAACACTTTTGGAATTTATTAAGAAAGAAGTTGAAAAATTACTTGAGGCGGGTATCATTTACCCTATTTTTGACTCACAATGGGTTAACCATGTCCAGGTTGTACCAAAGAAAACTAGTTTCACTGTTATAAAAAATGAAAATGATGAGTTAGTTCCTGTGAGTGTACAAAACAGTTGGCAAGTGTGTATTGATTATAGGAAACTAAATCAATCCACTCGTAAGAACCATTTTCCACTTTCATTCATTGACCAGATTCTTAAGATACTTGCAGGTAGGACACATTATTGCTTCATGGATGGTTTCTCTGGCTATTTTTAGGTTTCCATTGCAGTAGAGGACCAAGAGAAGATGACATTCACCTGCCCATTCGATACCTTTTCTTACCGAAGAATACCATTTGGACTTTCCAATGCCCGAGGTACCTTCTAGAGATGCATGGTGAGAATTTTCTCAGATTTCATTGAGACCATCATGGAGGTATTTATGGATTATTTTTACATTTTTGTATCCTCATTTGATGAATGTCTTTCTAGTTTGGTTGATGTGTTGCATCGTTGTATTGAGAAGAATCCGGTCTTAAATTTTGAAAAATGTCATTTCATGGTCGAAAAGGGAACTGTCTTTGGTCATATAGTCTCACAACATGGCATTGAAGTTGATAAATCTATGGTAGAAATTATTTTATCCCTCCCATATCCTTCATGTGTGCGTGATGTTCGATTATTCCTTGGAAATTCTAGATTTTATCGACGCTTCATCAGAGATTTTAGTAAGATCTCTCTACCATTATCTCGATTGCTTCAAATAGATATTGACTTCAATTTTGATGATTCATGTAGGGTATCATTTGATGAGCTAAAGAAGTGTCTGACCACTCCACCAATCATATAGGACCCACGGTGGGACCTTTCTTTTGAGCTTATGTGTGACGCCTCCAACTTCGCGATTGGAGCTGTCTTATCTCAGAGGGTGGAGGGACGTTCACATGTGATCGCCTATGCATCAAGGAAACTGGATTCAGCCCAATAAAACTACAAAACCATGGAAAAGAAGTTTATTACTGTCATATTTTCGTTAGATAAATTCCGTTCGTATTTATTGGGATATAAAGTAGTTTTTTTGACCATGCAGCTCTGAGGTACCTCCTAAGGAAGCCAAGTGCAAAGCCACGACTTATCTATTGGATGATCCTTCTTCAAGAATTTGATATCAAGATAAAGGAAAAGAAGGGGTCAGAGAATTTTTTGGCAGACCACATGAGTGGGCTTACTCACACACCAGAGGGTGACACCTTAGACCAGGTACCTCTTCGGGACACTTTCCCCGATGACCATCTTTATTCCATCTCTGGTACGCATCCTTAGTATGCAGATTTTGTTAACTTCCTTGTTTCCTTGCAAATACCTACAAATTTAATGAAACATCAAGTCCAAAAATTAAAAAGTGAGTCTAGGATTTAGGTGTGCGATGATCCTTACCTCTAGTGCATGTGTAATGACCAAGTCATTAGGAGGTGTGTTCCCGATCATGAGTTTGAGTCTATTTTTCATTTCTGTCATACACATGCTTATGGTGGACACTTTGGACCCCAACATACTATAGAAAAGTCTTAGACTCTAGATTATATTGTCCTAGATTATTCCATGATTATCACGTGTTTTGTAAGTAATGATCTCATTTCCAACACACTGGGAACATTTCTGGGAGACATGAGATGCCCCAAAAACCCATACTATTCTTTGAGATTTTTGATGTATGGGGAATTGATTTTATGGTTCCTTTTCCTATTTCATTTTTATTTTTGTATATTTTGGTTTCTATTGATTATGTGAGTAAATGGGTGGTGGACAAGGCCACCAGGACTGAAGATTCTCATGTTGTAAAGGATTTTTTCGAGGCTCAAATTTTCTGCAGGTTTGGAGTACCAAAGGCCATCATCAGTGACCAAGGGACACACTTTTGAAATAGGAATTTTTATTCACTCCTTCGAAAGTATCAGGTGACACACAAAACATCAGCACCATACCACCCCCAAACAAATGTCCAGGATGAGGTTTCAAATCGTGAGTTGAAACAAATCTTGGAGAAAACCGTGGAGCCAAATAAAAAGGATTGGAGCAAGCACTTGGATGATTTGCTGTGGGATTATAGGACAACATACAAGACCCCCATGGGAATGTCCCTTTTTTGGATTGTTTGTGGGAAAACATGTCATCTCCCAGTGTAAGTCGAGCATCAGGCATATTGGGATATAAAGAAATGCAACATGGATTTTTCCCAAGCTGGAATCCAAAGGAAGATGCAAATTCAATAGCTTGAGGAGATTCGATTGTCTTCAAATGATAACTTAAGGCTATACAAGGAAAGATCAAAACCAGTTCATGATAAAATGATCCAAAAAAGGGTGTTTCATATTGGATAGAAAGTCCTTTTCTACAGTTCATGACTGAAGATGATTCCTGGTAAGTCGCATTCCAGATGGTTAGGTCCTTATATTGTATCTAATGTTTTTCCTTATGGTGCAGTGGAGATCACACAAGAGGACACTGGAATGAGATTTACAGTCAATGGGCAACGTTTTAAGTGATACATTGAGGGACTTCCTACTGATGTAGTGGATTTTATCACACTGCATTACCCCATCATCACTTGAACACATCAGGCAATTCCTAACCCTTTCACTTTTATATTATTTGTCCTATTTAAAAATTCTGCATTTTATGTGCATATATCATCTCATGGGTTCACATTGAGGACAATGAAATATTTTAAGTGTGGGGGTGAGAACCTTTTAGTTTAGTAATTTCAATTTTTTTATTGATTTAAAAAAACAAAAAACAAAAAAATATGTGCGTTTTTCAAATTTTGTGTGTTTATTTTACAATTTTCTGTGTGTTTTGAAACTTTTGAGCTGAAATGATTCTCATCACCATTTTTTAATCCATATCAATAAGTGAAACAATTTATCCCTTGAAACAAATCTTAAATTAATGCTGATATGAATTTGTTTCAAGTTCAAACATTTAGTAATTTCATGAAAAGTACACTAAATTTTGAATCCCATGCCACATCTCACTGTCTTTATATTTGAATCCACCTTCCTATGAGGATTCTAAACCATTATTTTCATATTCTTTACATTCACCTCAAATCTTGAGATAACCAAACCATGCTTTATTTAACAAGAATTTGATATATTCTCGTTAAAACATGAGGGTTTGAGGTACTTATGTTTGAATGATTGAGGTATTTGTTTAGTATTAAAGCCCATATTTCAAAGAATACTTTTTTTATAATGTCTTACCTCGAACATTTAATCCTTTTAGCCCTTATAAGCCATGAAAAAACTATTAGGTTAGCCACATTACAAGCCAATTTTATCAATCCAACTAACTCATGAAGTGAAATTGCATGATCTAGTTGAACTTAAATGTGGGGGAATCTATCTTATGTTGTGCTACCACATTCTGTGATACATTGGGTGGAAAATTAAATTTGTAAGGGATATGATTGTGGTGGATGAAAATAATTATATTTAAAGCTGTGCCTTTTCTGGAGTTGTCATGACAAGTGAAGCTGTGCCTTTTTTGGAGCTTCTAATTGAGGTGGAAAGCTGTGCCCATCTAGAGCTTTCAAGAAAATCATGTTTGAGAAGATTGACATTTTTGATGCTGAAATGATGAATGGTGTAAACTTTTCATGACTTTTCATGATGATAGAGCTAAATTGATACTATGTGGATTGAGGAGAAGACCATATTTATGTGAAAATTAGATTAATGCAATTTTGCTGCAAAAAGAGTCAAGCCCTCCTCATTTAGCCTCAGAGTTTTTAACATCCTAATCCTACCAACCAAATGCCACAGAACAACCCTGAAAAGTCCTCATGATAAACATATTTTCTTGACTCATATCAGGTAGAGATATAGGAATTTATCAAGCCTATGGTGACCCTTGTATGAGTTTGGATGAGAAAGACATTGCAAAAAAATTAACATTTGTGTGATAAGAGAAAATTCAAGCGAGGTAAGTGTTTTGTGCAAAGGAGGATAAATAAAGTGGAAATTTATTGAATGATATAAATGAAGAACTTGAAATAATGGGTTTTTATGAGGCATGATATGTTTTATTTCTTGGTGTGTAATTGTTTGATCTCAATGATATGTGTTTTAAAATTGGTTTTGATTTGATATTGATGTTTACTTGACATGAGATTTTACCCAGGAGTGAAAAAGGGTATGTGTGGGGGAGTTGATAAAGCAATTTTTTTTAATATTTTACTGATAATAAATGATATAATTTCCTCAAATTGTGCTAAATATATTCATTTATGAAATATTTGGGATTATATCATTCATTTGAAAATTTGATGAAAATTCCAGTTTCACCCTTTTAAAATGTACTATAGTATTTTTAAGATAAATATTTTAATATTTATTATTTGAAGGTAGTGTTTTGTAAAAGTGTTCCTAGATTAATTTTATACAACTTTAATTCAGGACACTAGAGCTAAATAGTGCATTTGGATTGAGTAAATAGCCATTAAGCCAATGGTGGGCCGGACTCGGCAGAATGTACATGGGTTCTATATTTGGGCCATATCATCTTTATCCTAGATTTTATTGAGGCCAAATTTTGAGGAAAACTCTGGAACATGATTTGGCACAAATAAGCCTTATGGAAATTTGTCCAATTCACGCGTTTTGGAGGTCAACTAGGCGGTGCAACTTGGAATAAAATATTTGGCTGAGTTTTTCATTTCACACTTAAAATGTGATGTAACCCTAGCCCTCAGAAAATCTATTTAAAGGGGGTTTTAACTCTTTTTGAGGGATGGTCGAGGCTTTGGTAAGGTGTGGCCGAAAGGGTGTCTCTTTGGAGCCCCTCTCAACTCTTGGAAGAAGTAATGATTTGTGAAAAACTCTCTTCCAAAAAGGCTCTCCTCTCCCACCTCCTCTTTGTATTTCTTTTCGTTCATGTCTGTTTCTTGAATTTTTATTCAAAAAATATTCTTTGTTCTTACCTTTTATTTTTATCTTAATCCTCTTAATTGGACTGGAATCAAGAGAGGAGACGAGATTGAGTTCTACCCTTTCAATCCTTTTCTCATGAAAAACGTCTCCACGATGACTACATCACCCATGGAAGAGTAGTTCTTTTTATTAACCAATAGACCTCTATCCTTATTCATTTAATTATTTTGAATCATTGAGATACTGTACTTCACTTAATATGATCCATGAATTGTGTTTTTAAATTGTATGAAACTAAGTATGCAATTGAATAATTAACACAAAAACACGTGAGGTCGAGATTTTGTGTAAATTGTGAGAGCGTGATCTTAATCGGTAATGCAAGACCACACGGGATAAATTTGTAGAGTTAAAATGTAATCCCTAAACAAAATTTATCCTCATTTCCAGAATGGATATGTGATTTAATTAACCACTGAACATAAGATAACCTTAGAAAATCAATCAAAGCAGGGTTCTGCGATTTCCTCTTCTGAAGCTTGCCTAGGGTTTAAGTAATTCCATTTTTATAGTTAAGTTAACTCTTGTAGGGTTCAAGGGTTAAAAAATTAGGGGATCATAATTATGTGGATATTTATTTAAATGATAATGATTAACAAGTAAATGAATAGGTACTGTTAGATCAATTACACCTTTTAAAATATTTTATAAAAAAAACATCTTATTGTTGCGTCTTTTTAATCAAACTTCATTTCAAAATAAAAAATTGCAATCTTCTTCCAGAAAAATTATTCAAGTTTTATAAACTATAAAAAACCACCCCCATCCCTTCAATTAGTGTTTTTATTCTCTTAATTTTTTTCTAGAATACCTCTGAAAAGTTGTTTTAATTAACTATCTCCTTTGAGAGATGACCCTGGTCAGCCACTCTAATACACCTAAGTACCCCAAAATCTCACTAATCATTTGAGGGTGCCCATGACAGCGCTCTTTCAGTCCACTTGGATTATATTAGAAAATTTATTATTATTTTATTTAAAGAATATTTAATAGTGTTAAATTCAATGTTTAATAACTAAACAATTTTTTATATAAGGATAAACAAAATATAAATTCAACTATAAATATTTATAAGAAATATAATATGATTTTATACAAAATTGTATTTTATTAATAATTTTTAAACATTAAATAATTTATTTTTTTGTGACATAATGATGATGTAGATATTACATTATTAATGAAATATTAAAATAATTGAAATTATAAATATCAAAATAAATTTAAATTGAGACTTCTGATGAATTCCACTAATTTTCTAGGTTAATATGACATTTTTGGGTTTATTAGATAATTTTTTTTTTCAATGTGATAAGGGTTTTATAGCTTTCACAAAAACAAAATTCAAAATAGTTTTCAAATTGACAGAAATTAATTTTTAAAACAAATATGATATTATTGGTTGATATAATATTCCTCAAAAGATAATATTCATCCAATGGACTTAAATAATATTATATATGTCATTACTTAACTACTTGAGGTTTTATTGGTAGTTTATAATAATATTATTAACCGTATAGTGTAAGAATTCAAAAAGAAACGGTAAAAGTTAAACTATTTAACTAAGAGTTAAATCTAAATTATAAGGTTAAAATGGAAACCTAAACTTGTCTAAAACATATTTATTGAGATGGTTTCTACCCATCATCACCTTATCCTCTAAATAAATAATTTTGGAGCCATTATAAACCGGAAATTATTTTATTATAAAATAATATTTCAAGCTTTTCCTAAAGTGACCCTCACCTCTCTTATAAAAGGGCACTTCCCCTTGTCTAAATATCACACCTCAAAATCCATTTTACTCATCCAAAACCTACCAAAAATATCCTTAATACATTATTAAATTCATTAAAGATGCCTTAATTTGTATAAAAAGCCATCCTAAGGATCCCTTTGGATCAAATCTAAAGGAAAAACCCAAAGAAGATGTAAATATTCCATCACATCTTTCAAGATCTTTTATTCTTCCACTTCCACTTTCATTGTTGTTTCAATTCTAAAATAATGACTCCAATATCATCTTTATAATTTGGTGTTACTATAAAAATTGTAAAACCATATTCATTATTCTATTTGTCACATGAATGAAAAATTTTCCATATGTGCGTACGTACAACTTACCGTCTCCACGTCGTGGTGTAGTTTGTTATTCAAACACTTCCTTATTTGGATGGATATAATAATGAACATAAATAATGTAAATAATAAATATAAAATGTTAATATTTATTTATAATTGATATAACATGCAAATAAAAATGATTTCATCATCAATATAATGATATTGTCGCTCGTGCGTATGTACGGATTGCCGTCTCTATGACACGATAAGATTCATTCACACGTTTACCATTAAACGATGATTATAAAAATATATATTACTAATAAGTATGTAATATATGAAATAATAATGCTACTGGATATATATATGTATGTATGTATGTATGTACTTACATATATCTTATTCACTTCCGTTCAATACGATGTGAAAATGGAAACAGTGTTTATGCGTATGTACGACCTACCATCTCCATAAACGGTACCTTCCATTTCATATATATATCCATTATAAAATATTTATATTCTAAGTATATATGATATATAAATAAAGGTTTATATTCTGTAAGTATTTAAATCTGGATATAAATGTTATGATAAAAAAACAAGTTAAAACATGTACGATAAAGAAAGCGATTATTACATAAAATGTTAATTTAACATTAAAATAATTATTAAATGAGTAGTATAATGTCTTAAATGATTCATGTATGATATAATAAATATGAATATGGTTCTAGTATAATTTAATAACATGCTATGGTCATTATACAAGAGGTTAAATGTAGCCTTTACCAAAGAAAAGTGCAAGGTAAGGGTTAATTTCCCATTCTCTTTTTTATCTGAGGCTGTTTTCATGTAAGTATATACTGGGAAATATTTATTATCCATTTAAATGCTTCATAAAAGAGTTTTCCATGGATTATTCTTAATTTTACTTTTACTAAAACATCAATTAAATTTATTAATGATTTATTCTTATAAACCTTTCTCATTAATGTCCAAGTTTTAAAAATGGATTTAAGGATTTATTTATATAGACATAAATGTTTTGAAATGATAATTCCTTTCAAAAGTTTCAAAGTGGTATGGGAATATTTGATTCAAAATTATATTTTAAATGACTTTCAAATGATTTCATGAAAAAGGATATTTCACTCAACGTTTTTTACTGCTCATTTTCAGCTTTGTCAACATTCTTTATGGGATATTATTCTTTATCGAGGTTGATTTATTACGATACAAATATTCCATATTGTATTGAAAGTTATGTGATATGTTTCAATGTGGATGTTTTATTTTTATACCATTCATGGTTTTTGAATAATGTGGTGACATTTCATATGATAGTTTTAATACGAATGTTTATGTTATGTTTAAACCTTTTCATATAATGAATGCATTAGACTTAGTTAGTGATAGGTGGAGGCCGCTATAGCTCCTCAATGCATTGGTTGGTCTCAAGAGAAAAACTATTGTCCTGGAACAAGGCCTGGACAAAATCTTATTTGTATTTATGGCCTGAGGCCTTGACTATGTGGTTATGAATTCTAGCATTATGCATTCTATCATTATGAAATTGTATATTGAAATTTCATATGATTTTTTGACAAGTAGAATATCCATGTGAATATGTAAATGGAATTATTTGATTTATATTGGCAAAATTATGTAGAGTTTTATATTTAAAAGGCTTATGTTTTAGTCTTATACATTTTGTTGAATGTTTATGTTTATTTATAAAATTTTACACTATATTGTTATCCTTACTGAGCATCTGAGCTCACCAATTTGTATGTTTTATTTGTCCCATGATGCAAAGATATATATTATGAATTACATGCAGGGATAATCTAAGCGATATGAATGTGTTCAATAGATACAATATTTTTGTAGTTTTTTTAATAATTTAATGTAGAATTCATGTATGTAATCTATTTTCCAATACTGCAAACCTAATCGGTCCTTTGTGACTTGATTTTTTGTAATCATGCCAACGTCTTAAAATAATGCACCAACTATAGGTAACTGGGGTTGGGGCGTTATAGTTGGTATCAGAGGAAGTTTAGTAGCAACCATGGAAATAGATTTAGATAAGCTCTGATTATAGAACATTACCCTAAGATAGACTACGAGGATTAGTATAGAAAACCTTCCATGAATTTTGTAATGTTGAGATTTTGTGTATTTTTTAAACAATACATCCCTGTCTGGATATGAGCAGGTAGAGGTGGCTCTGGCACAAATGTACGTAGGTGTGAAAAAACTTACATGGAGTTTCAAGCTTGACCTGTGGTATCTTGGTACATGAAAACAGGCCTTACTGCACTCTGGGTTATGAAACTCCCTCGGGATATTCTTAGGATATTTCACATTTACATTACAAGCCGTTATGAAGGATTTAGGAGTAAATACTTCTTAAAAAACATTTTCTGATTATAGATTATATGCATAATATTTTAAGTTTATGTTAGGTATTTTAAAAGTTTTAAATTATGAATTGTGATTCATAAACTAACCTAGTGCATGCCATTGTTTAGAAATGGTATCTAGTAGAAGGAATGAAAATTCCATCAATACGCATGATCGAAATATTATGAAGGATAATATCTTTCATGGTATTAATATAGAATTTTAAAGTGAAATAGTCTCCCATGTATTGTCATTATATGAAAAAATAGTATTATGTGTTAATAAGATATGTAAGGAATTCTTTGAGTCATATGGCTTTGAAGGGAAGCAAGAGAAGAAAAGTATGGAAGAGAGAAATATGTATAATGGGACGAGGGGGAAGAAGGATTTTCCCATATGTGATAATTGTGGAAATAATCACCTTGGTAAATTCTTAATGGGAATGGGAGTGTGTTATAAGTGGGGAGAAAAAGAACACCAAGTACATGATTTCAAGGGTAACAAAAAGGTTTCAAATGTACAATACTTTATCTTCAAAGAGTTGGGACACTACGCGAAGCAATGTCCAAATCATCAAAGTATACCCCACATGGTGCTATTGGATAATAATCATGTTATAATAATACCAAAGATGAAGGGTAATGATTATATTTCTTATGTTTTTATTAAATTATAGTTTTATTTGAGTATTTGTATTAATGATATAAATGTTATAATAATTATAGAGTATAAAAGGATTGTACAACAGTAATATTTCATTAAGGACTTCAGATTGTATGGAACCAAGAAAAGTGACTCAATAGATGGTAATTGTTTTTGAAAAATATATGGTTGATAGAAATAAAAACCTTAATATGGTTCTGATTCTGTGGTAGTGATTTTGGAATAATATATGATTGATTTGGATAAATTATATTGGATATTCTTGACTACCTTGAAATTGATTAATGATTTGTATATTCCATCATTGTTGGAGTTGACAAAATTTTTGGATTTAAGGAGTATATCTAGTATTCAATAAGGATTAAGGGAGAATTATTATAATAAATAAGGTTTTATTAGAATTCAGGGTGTTACGGTGTTAAAAAAAATTACATAATTATGGTATTCACATGTTATTATGTGGAAATAAAGATCTTCATTGTGTTTAATTTCATTATAAATATTGGATTGTGAGTTTGGACAGAAGTAATTTGGATAAGTCTAAATGTTGGAATCAGTTATTTTTGACATTGGATACTATTGTTAAGGTCAAATCATTTCTTGATATTTTTTTGGACTATCGTGAAAAGGACAACCCGGAGGTCAGGCGACAACCCGTTGCGTCTGGAAAGGCAGCAGGACTTGAACCCACAATCTATGGGCGACACAGGTGTATCACCAACCACTGGCCTACAAGATGTCCTGGATTGTATAATTTTATTTTTTTAAAAGGTCTGATAGAAATATTATAAATTTATTTTTTTAGAACCCTATACGATTTGGATAAATAGAATATTTTTGAATTATATTGTATTTTGGAGTGAATGATGAGTTTGCGGTAGGAATTAGTTGTAGGATGAAACTGTACTAGTCAAGTATACATATATATCCTCTTATTCTATTAATAAATTAATTCCTAAACATTAGGTAATGGATCTTAAAACAAAAAATGTGTTATCTTAATACCTTATGATTTGTTGAATCCATGATATTTTACGTCATCTTAGATTGATGGCCTTGAGGCCCTCAATTTTACACTTGTTTGTGATTTATGACCTCAATAACTCCCTATAAATATTTAACATTTTCCTCTAATTATGTGTCTCTAATTTGCAAAAATTTTCTCTTAATCGAGATCATAATTTGGTGGTGACTTTTTCATTTCCCATTCCCTCTTATTAAGTCTAATTTGTATTGACCCAATTTCCGATGTGGATTTTCCACAAAGGTATTTTTCAATGTATAACCTTTTATTTTCAAAGAACAATTTCCAATTGTGAGGACACAATTTATTGAAAGAGATGAGAATGTAACATCACAAGATTTCATAGTATGTTATCTCTTCAAAGTAATAAAATAACTTGTGCTACAGGCAACAACGATTTAAAGCGCACCACGACTTTCCAAAATATCCATTCAAAAAGTGTTTATGAATATAATTAAATAGATTTTCAAATTTATATATATTCTATATAATTTTAACATCCATATTATGTGATTCTTATACATAATATAATAAAAAAAATTCATTTTTAGAGAAAATAAGTATTTTTCAAAATATGCTATTTTAACGCCTTTCAATGGAGAACCATTTTTAAAACCAATATTTGACACTTTTATATATTCAATTTAATGAAATTAAATTTCTATTTTTAAGTGGAACATAAATATTTAGTCTGGATAAATTTTTGGTACATTTCTGATAACTTTCATATTATGACGAATAGTGAACAATACCAGGTTTTAATTAAAAACATATTTTTTAATTGAAATAATTTATAGTGTTAAATTATGAATTTAAAAGGTTTTTAAAGTATAATTAGATAATATTTTTTTTATTTAATAAAATGTAGGTCATTATAAGTAATTTCACATTCAAATTTTACATAAACATATGTCAATCTTTTGATATATTTTACTTTTTTTAAACCCACTTTTTGGTTTTGACGATTGGAATTAATTTAATATTAATAAATTAAACTTATATGTATTTAATTTGATAAAATGGGCATCATTTTTAAATTCTGATTATTATTATTAGTTTAAGGTAAATTTATTTTATTTCTCTAAAAGCATTCAATTTTTGATGAATAGTGAAAAACAATGAGTTATTATTAAAAACCAACTTTTTATATAAATAATTATTTATTTTATTTAAATATATTTTATGTCAAAATTGATATATTAAACCTATATATTTTCAATTTAATTCATTTGAGTCGTTTTATAATAAAATTAGATCTATAAAATTTTATCAAACTTTTTAATGTTTTTTACCCATATTCTAGGAGCATTTGCAAATTTGCATGAAACATAATTTTACCACTTCTGTGAGATGAATTTAAAAAAATAAAAGAGACAATGTTGACATCAGTAAGTAAAATTTGTTTATATAATATGAATATAATTTTTGGTGAATACTAACTTTTGACTTTTATTTACCGCGGTTAAAAGTAAATAGGGTCATTATGGGTCAAAATGATTTTATAATTACCCTAAAAATGACCTAATTCTATTTTATAATTGAAATTAGACCCAAAAAAGAATTATTAATTACATATGATCCTCTTTGGTCTACTTGGATTAGAATACAACATTTTTTATTATTTTTTTCAAAGTAGAATTAAAAGTGTCAAATTCAATGTTTAATAACTAATTTTTTTTATATAGGGATAGACATAATATAAATTTGACTATAAATATTCATTAGAAATAAAAAAACATTTCATACATAATTGTATGTTATTTTTAATTTGTATAAATTAAATAGTTCAATTTATTTATGTCACAATGATGATGCAATAATTACTTTATTAATGAAATATTAAATTAATTGATATTATAAATATCCAAATAAATTTAAATTGAGACTTATGAGGAATTAAACTGATTTTAAAGGTTATAATGACATGTTAGGGTTTATTAGATAAAAAATTTCCAAGTGATAAGGTTCTTATGAATTTCACAAAAACAAAATACCAAATTGTGTCAAAATTGACATAGATTAAATTTTAAAACAAATACTATATTATTGGTTGAAATAATATTCCTAAAAACCTATGATTAATAAAAATGGCTTAATTAATATTATATATGTCATTAATGAACCTCTATAAGTTCTTTTGGAATTTTATTGTACGTGTATTAACCATATAGTGTATGAATACAAGAAGATATGGTAAAAGTTAAACTATTTAACTAAGAGTTAAATCTACTAGATAAGGAACAAATGGTAAAATAAACTTTTATAAAACATTTTGTTTGAGAGTTTTTAGACCCCTCCCCACCTTATCTTCTAAATAAATCATTTTGGGGCCATTATAAATAGAAATTTATTTTATTTTAAAATTATATTTCAAGATTTTCCTAAAGTGACCCTCGCCTCCCTTATAAAAGGTTACTTCCCCTTCTCTTAATTTCACACCTACAATGACATTTTTTATCAGCCAAAACATACCCAAATATCCTCCCAACGTTCTTAAATTGATCCTAGAGGCCTTACATTGGTCAAAAATCCAACCTATGGTGCCCTTTTTATCAAATCAAAAGGAATAACCCGAAGAAGAGATACATATTTCATCACCTCTTTCAAGTTCTTTTATTCTTCCAATTCCTCTGCCTTTATTGTTTCCATTCTAAAATAATAACTCATGTATATTATATATACTTTTATGTTATTATAAAAAAGTTACATCCATATTCATTATTCTATCCATCACATGAATGGAAAGGTCACTATACGTGCGTACGTATAGTTTACCTTCTCCACATCGGGGTGTAGTTTGTTATTCAAACACTTCATTATTTGGAAGGGTATAATAATGAATATAGGTAATGTATATAATAAATATAAAATGTTAAAGATTCTTTATATGCTATATACCATCCAATTATATTCAATTTATCCATCAATATAAATATATTTTCGCTCGTGCGTACACATTGATTACCGTCTCCACGACGTGATGAGATTCACTCCAACATTCAAAATTCAATGATGATTATAAAAATATATATTACTAATAAGTATGTAATATATGAAATAATAATACTACTATATATATATATATATATGTATTTATGTATGTACTTACATATATCTTATTCACTTACTTCCGTTCAATACGATATCAAAACGGCAACATCATTTATGCGTATGTACAACCTACTGTCTCCATAAATGGTGCCTTCCATTTCATATATCTATATATTATAAAATATTTATATTATAAAAATATAATATATATAAATTATGGTTTATAATATTGAAGTATTTAAATCACGATCTCAATTAAATGATCAAGAATAACAAGTAAAAACACAAACGATAAAGAAAGTGATTATTACCTGAAATATTAATTTAAATTAGAAATCATTATTAAATGTGTAGTATAAAGTCATAAATGAATCATGTATGTTATAAAAAATATAAATTTGGTTCTATTATAATTTAATAACATACTATGGTCATTATATAGGAGGTTAAACATACCCTCGACCAGAGAAAAATTCAAGGTAAGGGTTAATTTGACAGTCTCTTTATTATATGAGGTTGTTTTTAAATAAGTATCAGCTGGGGCATATTACTTATCCCTGTCCATGGTTCATAAAAGAGTTTTCAAAGGGATTAATTTTAATGTTATTTTTACTAAAACATCATTTTAAATATTTTAAAGAGTTATTCTTCTAAACCGTTCTCATTAATGTCCACATTTTAAAAATGGGTTTATGGATGTATTTATATGGACATGAATGTTTTAAAATGTAAATTCTATTCAAAAGTTTGAAAGTGGTATTAGACACTATGATTTAAAAATATCTTATAAATTAATTCCTTTATATGACTTTTAAATTAACTCATGAAATGTTATATTTCTCTCAAATATTTTTACTGAACATTTTCAACTACGTCAACATCCTTTACTGGATATTCTTCTTGAACGAGGTTTATTTTTTATGATACAAATATTACATATTTTATTGGAGGTTTTGTGATATGTTTTAATTTGGATGTGTTATTTTAATACCATTCATGTTTAATGGATAATGTGTTGACATTTCGTATTGTAGTTTTAATATGAATGTTTATGTTATGTTTAAACCTTTTCATATGAGGAATGCATTGGACTTTGTAAGTGATGGGTGGAGCCTGCTATAGCTCCTCAATGCATCGATAGGTCTCATGAGACTAACTAGTGTCTTGGAACAATCCCTTGAAAAAAAAATTATTTGTAGTCTGGGCAGAAGTACTTGACTATGTGGTTATGATGTCGGGCATTGTGCATTCCATCATTATAAAATTGTATATTGGTATTGCATTTGATTATTTGACTAGTAGAATATCAATTTGAATAATTAAATGGATTATTTAATTTATATTGGATATATTATGGATAAGTTTTTATTAAAAAGGATTATGTTTTAGTCATATACAATGCCTTAAATGTTTATGTTTATTTATAAAAGTTTCTACTATATTATTATTCATACTAAGCATCTGAGCTCACCCATTTCTATGTTTTATTTGTCCCAGGATGACAAGATGTATATTATGAATTACCTGTATGGATAGTTTAAGGGATATGAACTTGGTCAATGGAGACAATGTTGTTGTTGTTTTTTATAATGTAATATAACTTTCATGTATGTAATATATTTTCTAGGACTGCTAAACTGATTGGTCCTTCGGTAATTGATTTTTTGTAATCATGGAAATGTATTAAAATAATGCACAGACACTAGGTAACGAGGGTTGGGGCATTACACATGATGTCCATTCAAGGGTTTCTTATGTCCTACACATACCATCGATTACATCATTTGATTTTTAATGATATAGATCTTGTGTTCTTGAATGTATCAACAAGGTGTGGATTATATAGATTTGGTTATGGTGGTAGGTTATCCTCATGATTAATTAGTTGATTTTATTTATTTTTATGGATGGTGAGGTTTCATAAAACATGTGATTTCCCATGAAATTAGACCACGTGATTGAAATATTCTATAAACTTCAATTAAGGAGATACGTGCATGACCCATCACACATCATTGATTAGAGAGAGATGGACATCTATGACCGATATACATTTTTAGAGTACTTGGAACTGGTTTATGATCATATAAAGTGGACCAACCATTGGTGTTATAATCTACTCTTTCACATAATTTGTCCATATAAAACCTCCAAGAGAGATCATGTGAGCATGGGATGGAGATATAATCTATGTTAATGTACCATATTTAGTTGATTGTACTTTAGAGGTTCAAAAAAATTGAAGGCGGGAAGGGTGTAATGATTCATGTTTTTGAAGTTAAACACTTAGAATTTATATATTGATATATATATATATATATATATACGAGTTTATTTGTGCATCCAACCTGAAATTTCATGAATCACTAATCCCTAATATAATAATATTGAAAATAATATTCTTTTTTATGACGTGTATGTGTATATATAAGAATAATTAAACTTTTACTTATTGGAGTACAATATTAGAAAACTGATTACGTCGTTGCTTCCAAAATGAATGTTTTCCCATTGGGAGGTTATATTATTTTATCCACTTCAAGGACCCGGATGCTTTTTCATCATTGGTGGAATATTTTTTTCAAAATTTATTTCTTTTTAATATGTAGTTTCTAATTGAATATTAATCCGTAAAACTGTAATTAAAACCACATTAAAATAATCATTCACTAATATGGATAGTTATCTGAAAAACATCTGAATTTGTAGAGTTTTTTTCATGGGAGATACCTTGGCATATGATCATGGGGATATCACAATATCGACGAGTGAACATTTCATGAATCCCCATGAACTCCGAATATGATTACTTCCTCTACAAAAAATAAAATAATTGGTGAGTTTGGGATTTTTTTGTGGGATTCTACTCCATATATTCTAATTTCAAAGTAGGTACTTATAATATTCACCAAATTCTTTATCTTTTCAAGGCTAAGTAAATTAATAATTATATTTTTCTCGGATTTATTTTTTAGAAATTTTCAAGATTTTTATTTTATTTTACAATCTTATGATCAAGGGCCAGGTGGGAAATGACCACCATGGATATTCAATTTTTTTATTTGATTTTATATCAACATTATTTTTTAATTATTTATTTACAAATGGTTAGGTTGGTGATTTGAATTTCATAATATGATTCATGACACGATCGAATACATAGACCATTCCTATTTGTGGGATTCAATATAGAAATATGAGGATAGAGGAACAAATTATAGGTAATTAGAGACTGACATGGCATGGAGACATAATGTCATTCCTTAAAAACAGTTTCCATGTGTGATGAAAATTCCCCCATGTGTCAAACAGTATTTGCTTCAAATTATTTATGGTTTTAGATTGACATTTTTTATTGATGAAACCAAGATCAAGGCATTAGATACTGATTTGGGTGTGATTATTTGTGAAATAAGATAAGACGGTGTGATTTTAAGGTGAGAGGTTGAATCTGAATCAAAATACCTGATTTTACAACATATATTTTAGAATAAAACACACTATATATCTTTATTGGAGTGGTGAATAGGGTTTAAAATAGAGTTAAATATCACATTCCATGTTGCATAAACCATGGTCCATGTACCCCTAGCTAACTATCATGGTTCATATGAAGAGTACACAGTTAGCTCTTCAACTTGTTGTGTCACATAGAACAACACATGATGTATCTATCAAACAAAAATAATAAAAGTGGTGGTACATTCCATGTAACATGTATGGATTGAAACATATGTATAAAATTATATATGAAATGTATAGATTCATTTAACAACATATAGTTTTCTATTACATAAAATAGATACTTTACTAGGTATGCACATTGGGTACTCTTAGAAAGAATAATGTACTAATTTTAGATCAAATTAATTATTAAATTTTCTTACTCATCACATGGATTATAGAAAGTGAAAATCCAATTGTTGATGATTTTTAATTAAGAATGTGATAGTGTCCTTATCATAAATATTAGAGATGATACATAAAGAGGTAATAATAGGTTACTCATTCTTCTATATTAAATTACTAGTGATGCTATTCCTGTGAAAATATTCATACTTATTGTGGGGTTTGTATCGGATTGACTAAGGTTTCATCCAAAAATAATTATGTCACACACTTCATTTTCATAGATAGGGTCTGTATCCCTCCACAAACACCTTGGACATGGTCATACTATTCGAAGATTTATTTTCTCCTATAATATAATATCAAGTGGGATTTTAGTTCCCCATAGGGGTTAGTATCCTCTCAATCATTATGTATTCATCAATGAGACTTGGTTCCCCCATTACTATTCTAGAGAGTTTATGCTGATTTTTATATTATTATGTTTATATTCATGGAGTTTCATATGGATTTCATTTATGAGTAAATGTGAAGATCATGGCCTATTCAATTATCTCAGGTTATTCTCTTTTCTACATATTTTTGTTCATTATTATTTTATATCCCTAATTTATATTTATTTATTTGCTAATATTATTTTATTTATATTAGGTTTTAGTGTATCCTACTATGTATTTATATATTCATGCATATGGAAATATTTTCTCTATGTATCATGTCTTATGAGGATGGTAGGGTGTTTGACGGGGATCTGGATGGACTAGGTATTGGTGGATATTAACTGATATTAGTGGTGGTGTATGATGTTGATGTTCGATTATGGGGTTGTGAGAAGGAACCAATCTTATTTTGTTTGTTATAATGGGTATCCCTTTATTTTGGGCATGTATTTAAATCAACCACATTTTGATTTATTTTATTCACTGATGGATCCTTGAGGTTGTAGCATGTATTTATCACCTTTGTTGGTCACTTCAGTTATTTCATTCACTTATTATGATATGCATGGATGTGTTAATTTTGTACAATTATATTAGTATAAGTACACTTATTTCAGTTTTATGCCTACTTAGTGATATTCCACATCCCTTGGAATATTAAAGGTGGTATTGAGGTGGTACAATTTACATACCACCACCGAAGAGGGGTCCTAGTTTGTTGGTACTGTTAATAAATATATGTGGTATAGAAACATGAAAATATTCCAAGATCTATGATATCTTAATTATCCCATGGGAATGAACTGGGATTTTAAAAATCCACCATTAGATAATTTAATATTTTATTTTTTGAAATAAGGTTTATAATATCATTAGATCATTGATAGTCTAATTTTCTTGATTTTTTAGAATTTTATAATTAATAAATCTCATTTATTCATAATTTTTTCATGAATATTTTAATTTTTGTTATTAATTTTTGGGTAGTTTTTATCTATAATTTAATATTAATAAAAAATTTAAAAGAATTAAAATCTATGTTTTACTATGTATAATGTTAACTATGTTATTTTATGCCTAGGTGTTAAAAAATGGTCCAACATGGGATAGCCCCAACCAATGAGAGAAAACCACATTAAAAACCTATGATGGGTTTATAGAAAATTAGTCTATATGGAGATTCATCCACATGAATAGAGAAGTTCATATGTTTCATATTTCTTCAATAGGTTTTCACTAACACACATAAGGAGAGTCTGTTCGGTAGTGGGAGGTGAACATTACCACTATGGGAGGGCATGGATCCTCTGATCGACATCAAGAATTTTCAATGCATAGGATAAAAAATTATTTATTGAGAATAAATCACCCATCTAAATGTTTTAGTTTGGATGTGGGTTTCTTTGGAAAATACATATACATCAAATAATGGGGACATGATTGGTTAAAAATTCATAGTACCACTAGATTACGACATATGTGTCATCTCCAAAACTATTACACTAGGAAACCACCATGGATTCCACCACTATCAAGGAATAATATCTCAAATATAATTATTTCAATCCACATATTTCCATGAAATGACTATTACTCTTATAAGGGTCAATCTTGAAGGAGGAAGGGAAATATTAGTCTGGTGTCACAACTAATAATTTTCCATGGTGGTCCCCTATATGCCAAGAATGGATAATATAATATTTTGACATGATGGAATAATTTATTCACTCTATGAAATTGAGGGAAAATTCATGTCAATTTATACACCATGGAAAAATTTATGACATGTAGTGAATTACAATACGGTAGTGGGGAGAAAGATTATTCAAGGATGCCTTTTTTCACCATCAATGAAATATGCTATAACAAGGGGAATTAATATAAGGAAATGAAATTAGTTACATATTATATCCTGGAATTCATATCTATAAAAATTTTTAAATGTGAGTATATCAACTACATTTATGTGATCACATATATTTTTTGAGAGATATTGAATAAGGAGGTTATGTGGGTTTTCATGATTTATTACTAAGAATGATATAGAATTTATGTGAAACATATTTATATTGATATATCCAAATAGAAAAAAATATTAAAAATAATAATATGTATATAGATATAATAATCTATTCCACCTCCCTATATATAGGATATTCATGGTATATCTTAATGGAGTTAAAGGGATCTTGATAAATTGATTTTTTAACATATATAAAGGGGGATATGAGTGATAAATAAGGGAGAAGATATAGCAGAGATAATAAAATTCTTTGAATGTGGGTTTACGATGTAGATGAAAAAATAATATAGAGATATAGAAATACATACTCATCTACCCCTCTCATAGGTAAATTATATATCATTTAATGGGGATTTAAGTGGAAGATCAATATGTATAATACAATATATTTACGTGAGTTCAAAGTGGAGGAAGTATAGTAATATAAATGGGATATACGGATTGTATCTTGGTGATACTATGTCTATAAATAAATGGAGAGGTTTTTTTACAAGAATTCCTTCTCATATAGAGGGGAGGTACCCTATCCCTGTAGGATATCAACATTCAACACCCGAAGTGAGAGTTGAATAATGAGGGTTTTAATCAACTAACATGTCACCATAGTTATTTTATTCTTTTATATTTCTTTTGACAATAATTTTATAAAAAAAAGCAGATTTAAATTGTTTTCAACGATTTTATTTTCTATTCTACCTTCCTTGACTTATAATTATTTCTTTTTCTCGGGAGAGATTATTAGTGGATATGAGTTTTGGGAGAGGGTTATTTTGAATAAGGAGATGTTTTCATATTGTCGAAATATATTTTTCTTTTGATATTTCATATTCATATAGAATTAATTTTGGATTTTTTTCTTATCACATTCTCTATGATTCTTGTTATTGTGAAGCGTAATGGGTAAGATAGACATTGTGATTGAGGGGAGTGGGGGATCGAGAGCCAAATTAACTCTTCCTCATATTTTTATATTAAACCTAATGAACCCAATATTATTTTAGTTTTAATTGAGATATGTATTGTAAAAACGTGGTATTTCTTGTTTAGGTTGAGTGTTCAATCTAGTTTCCATAATAATTTTCATGGTTAAATGATTTAATTTATTTTACGAGTGAAAATTAAATGTTTTTAATTTATAAAGAAACATCCATTGATATCAATTCTACTCTCTTCATACTTATTTAGATATTTTCTTAGTCTATTTCATTCTTATATCTTATTTTATTTATTCCAGTATAAAAATCATAAAACTTTTAAACTATGAAATTCTATAATCATTTCTTTTGTTGGTTCGACCTCAAGACTTTCATACCCTATTCTATTCCTTTATATTTCCAATTATTTATAGTTCTGTGGTATGAAATTTTAAAAAAATTATTTCATACCATTGGAGGTAATTATATCAATGTAAAAATGAGTAATTTATCCTTTTTATCATAATAAAAATTATATTATATTTATGTAGATTAAAAAAAATTATAAATTAATTATAATTCTACATTAAAAATATCAATCAGTATTTTATAAAATGTATATAAAAGTTAATATATTTTCTAAAATATGAGGAATAATAATTAAATTGAAAAAACATTAAAAATTTAAATAAAGTATTCAATAATAGGAACAAATATACCATCTAAGAAATGTGATCATGTGAAAAGAGTTAAAAAATTTTTTTCACACATTTATAAAGAAAAAATGACCCATGATGAAAATGTTTAAAAATATTTCATTTAACATTTTTATAATAAATTAATATAAAATATAAAATTATATTAAAAATAATTTAATTATTATTAATAACATTTATAATACAATATAAAGAATATGGTCATATAAAATAAATATTGTTGACTGAAAAGGGGAGAGAAGTTTGGTTCCACTATAGGAATCATATTGATTAATTTATGTACCAAATTGAAGTGAAATGTTTAAAAGAAATGTAAAACCCATAAATAAATGTAGTAAAAAATATATATGGGTTAATATATAATAATAACAAAAAATTACATAAAATTTGTATTCTGACAAAAAAATACCGTATCCAAAATGACATTAGAAAAGAAACCCATACAAAATTTGTGATATTTGAATCAATACCACTTGAAAAAGAGAACATTAGAAGCGTTTTTAAATCCATTAAATTACTTAAAAATTATTGTATAATATTTAATTTTAAATCCATGTAATATAAAAAATTAAAAAAGCATGGAGTATCAATTATATCTCAATGAATGGTAATTTTAGATGAGAATCTCTTACCTCAAACAATTTATTGTTTTGAAATGATCTAACTACCTAAAAAATAAATTTTGATTTATTATTCATATACCAAAGTATATTATTTATATTTAATTTACATGGTACCATTAATTTATCATTCCATGTTACCCACATTTTACATTTTTATTGTTAAATATAATATGAGATTCTCAATTTTTCTGTTTTCCCATGCATGATTTATTTTGTATATTTCGGTCTCAATATCATTTTCATGGATTCATTACCTCCAAAAAATTCTTGTATATTTATTATATGATTTTGATATACTTTTTGAGACATATTTTCTTTTTATGTATCCCATGGTATTACATTTCATGAAATTATTACTAGTCACTCTTTTTATTATTTTTGGTTTAAAAAATGAAATTATTTTATTGGTGAAATTAAAA
Organism: Viscum album; assembly: GCA_963277665.1. Taxonomy (NCBI): domain Eukaryota; kingdom Viridiplantae; phylum Streptophyta; class Magnoliopsida; order Santalales; family Viscaceae; genus Viscum; species Viscum album. The sequence goes on along the minus strand of OY728131.1, from coordinate 1,642,005,921 downwards.
ATATATATTACCAATAGGTAATTATAAAAAAAATTATATTAATCATTATTTAATAATATCCACAATATTTATGATTTATTATTCATTCATTATGTAATAATTATAATATAGTTTGGGTCTTTGGTATAACTGACCCATAGAATAACTTTTTATAAGGACTGAATGAGTAATAACTTGTTATTGTATAGAAGTAATATAACATTTATAGAACATTAATGATTCCAAAAACATGATATTAATGGGATAAATAAAATTATACAAATTTTTATGAATAAAATAGAATAATGATTAAATAAAATATAACAATTATAATATTGAATAGAATTGCCTATTAGATTGCATCTTGGAAATTTGGGGTTTCTCAAACATACATGAAACTAGAAGATCCCAAATGCCAGAGAGTATTATTTAGGACATATGTTTTTAAATAATTCAAGATAATATACATAGAATATTTTATGTGGGTTGATGAGAGGTTCTTTTATAGGTAAACATGAGTGAACATTAACAAATACACTATAATTAATATAAAAGGTATTAATTTATAAAAAAAAGGAAAAAAGTGAAATAATAATACATAAGTAATGATGGTAGGTCGATCATAATTGTATCCATACATTTAAGGATTTTTTTCAAATATTTTTCAACCTTATCTCTTAATTTAACCTTTTTAAATTATTTTAAATATATGAGGATGAATAAACTTTACATTAGTAAATTATTTTTATTCCTAAAAATAAAAAATGAACTTATTGCCTAATTTGGATATTATAATTAATAATATGAAATTCATTATATTTAATTCAATTTATATGGGTAATAAATATTATTTTTCATATAAGTACACAAAAAATAATAAAAATATTCAGTGAAATTATTTTTCAGCATAAAAATGAATATTTATACATTTCATACAATATAATATTAATTAAATATTTTTAACATTTATGTAGTATAATGAAAAAATCATTTCATTATAATCCATAATTCAAATACGAAAAATAAAAAAATATTTTTATGAAAATCATTTTTTAGCCTTGTATAGTTAAAGTATTACTTCGTATATTTACATAATTATTTCATAATTGTTAAATAATTTATTTTACTAATAATTCTGTGATTTAAATTTTATAAATTTTATTCATCCAAAAAATAATAAATTTAACAAAAATGTGGAATTCATAAAAACATTTTCCTAAAAATTAATTGTATTTTATTAAGTAAATTAGAAATTGTTTTATTTTATTAAAATGTTATTAATTTAGCTAATAATATGTTATTTAACTACCTTTTAATAAATTAATATTTTTATTATAATGAAGAAGTATTCACATTAGGTTTTTTGGGGTGTGTATCACAATTTATTTGATACATAAGATTTATTTGAATAGAAATATATACTAAAATCATAATGGGTTAATAAATATGACTATTGAACAATGACCATATATATTTTTTGTTATTGAGGTATATTAAGGTGTCATTCTAGATTATAGGTTTGTTAATCCTTGGTAGTATGATTCATATAGAAAGGATTTGTATTATTTTCTAGGAATTATTTTTCCAAAGTAATAGGGAACTATTTCTGATAGTGAAGAGGTGGAAAGCGGAGATTCAGATTACCTTTAGGTTAATACATGTAACGAAGGAACATTGGATTTTTTTAGATGTTTTCTTTTTGTATCAAAAAATTCATTATTATTGAATCCTTTACATTTTCAATTGTCATCTGTCTAAGGTGACATGTAAGATGTCCATTAGTTATTTGTATATTAATTTATCATACTCAATGAAAAAGGTGGCATGATAAAAGACTTTTCATAACCCATTTTATGATACTTCTACTATTAGAGAGTTAACAGTATTGTTTGTGAACATTTTTACCATTATCTTGATAATATTAGATATAATGAGGCAATGACATGTTGTTTCGAGGTTGATTTTGTTTCAAAATATTATGCATTCACTATAATATTTAAGGTTAGTGATGTGTATAAAGGTTTTGATGAATGATGAAGTGATTGGGAAGAAATTTGTGAAGAAATATTTACTTTAATAGGTATATAATTGGAAAATTCAACGGGGAGGGAAATATGTATTAGTTTATACTTTAAAACGAAAATTTTGTTTAAAAAACTGAAGACCTACTATAAACCCCTTTCTATTGTATCTTTTGGATTGATATTTCATATAATTAAATTAGAAAATCTAAACTAACCGATTATTTTTTTGGTAGGTATATAAATCCATAATATTAGTGTCCAACCTTACATATTAGTCCCTATTGAGAATGTTAATTATTTTAAATATAAAATGATCATTATTTTACCTCCCATGTTTTGTAGTAGTAATTGAGTCCTCATTATTTTTTACTACTGATGTGAGATAGATAATGTAGAGGAAACCCTAAAGATTTTACCTAAATATATGGACATAGGGGCGATCATGGATGAGGTTATGTAAATCAACATGAGAAATTAATTATAGATGATGAATGATGTAAATCTCATTAAATGGATGAACTAGAACCAAATATATTAGATTGCATTCATGGTAACATTTTTCTATATTATACCATGGTATATTCATTGATTGATTTATTATATTTAAATTCCTTAATTAAACATAACTTATTTGGATAATTGTTACATAAATTTGATGGATTTCCATATAGCCTTGGTTTTAACAATGCTAGTTAAACAACCATTGAGTTTGGTAGATGTGGACAATTATGTGAATAGATGATGATAGAACAATAGTTTATTGAATATTATTTCTTATTTCAAATATAACGATAAAATTTCATCATTTTCATGGATTAGTTATATTTGGTGTTATTTTCCAATGATTACTATTGAGGGTGAGTGAAATAAAATAAGATGAATGATGTAGATACATTTATTATGTGAAGGATAGATAATCACATTGATTAAAAATATTTAAATAAAATTAATTCTCAGTTGGTTGGATTGATTATTTGATTTTATTGAAGGACATATTGATGATTTTTTAAGAGTATTTAAAAAATTGTATTGATGTTTTCCCTAAAATGTCCCTGGAACTAACTATCAAATGCCATATTAGGCTTGGGGTACAGTTGTAACTTGGTGAATCTCTAATTTATAATCCCACATTAAATTTAATACTATTAAAAATAAAAGGGTTCTAGATTCAGTTTGATAATATATTATAGAAGGTTTTAACTAAACCAATGTGCCTCCTTCAATTTTTCAAGTGTCATTTTTAAAAAATTATGATTGTATTCTATGGATTTCTATATACTACTAAAGGTACATCAAAGTAGTGATGAAGAAATATTATACTATTATAAGGACTGAATAGTTGATCTATTAATTTAATGATTCTATCTAGACTTTAGAGGTAAATCCATGCTCTTTGCATCATCAGAGGTCTTTGAAGGAGGAGGATATCCTAAATAATACCTCTAGTTGTCACTTTGGACACTTTATGTTCATGTGGATTCGTTTGGCGGTCATGAATATGTTGACTCAATAAGGTTTCCTTTTGGCTGTTTCATTGCTTCATGATTGAAGAGATTGTTGAGTCAATAAGGTTTCTTTATGACATTATCATTCCTTCATGTTTTGAAAATCACAAACACCTTATCTTAAGGGAAATTTCATTTGACCAATGTTTTAGTTTCATAATGAAATTTATCCTTACCATGTTTTTCATTTTTCATTTTATTTTTATGTAAAATCCGGTTACATATCTAAAACATCAGATTATTCTAATACTAAGATATATAGATTTTTTTTCAGGATCCGGATACAGGTTCCTAATTCTGTTAATTCATACTCCGAGCTCTTCTGTTTTCAGACTGCGAGTTCTCTGAATTCGGACTCTGAATTCTAATGAATTCAGACTACGAACATTCTATGTTCAGACTATGAATTCTTATGAATTCAGACAATGAATTCTTATGAATTCATACTCCATTTTATTTTGAAATTTATACTTCAGAATTATTTATAAATCAGGTTCCAAACTTCTTTGAAGACTTAATCTGAATATATATGTTTTTTATACACCGAATTTATTTTGGGATAGACTCCAAAAGTTCATTTTTCCTTACATTTTGAAAAACGATTTTGGCTAAGCAACCATGTTTTTGCTTACTCTTTTTTTTTGTTATAAAATGATGTCATGTATTAAGTTACTAACTAACCGTTGTTTGAGTGACACATGTACATGTCCCTCCAAAATTCGAGGAAAAATATGATCGTTGGAGGAGGGATCCAACCGTTAAAACTATGCCTATAAATAAAATCTCATTTGAAGGATCTCATAACATAGATGACGAATTTGATCATTCGAGAGATTACATGTTGCTGATGTGATTTCTAGAGAGAGATAATTTCATTCATTGTGCGTACTGAACATCTTATTCAGAATTGCTTCGTGTGACTTCGAATGTTGCTGAGTTCATTTGAGGGATTCCGGCGACAGGAAGATAGAGGCACTGACTACATTGAAGTTCGAGGGCTTGTGGGGATAGAAAGACAGATTCTGATCTTCGTATCGAGGGATTACCCGAGTGTTGGTAAGATTTACTTCATGAAAGTATAAATCAAGGGACCTTTATACAAGGTTGTTGGATACCCTTCTCTTTGGGTAAAAATATTTACTAGTTGTTACTTTTATTCTTTCATGTTTTCTACTGAATTTTGGTTTTTGACGAAAGTATAACTATCTTATATTTTCTTATTACTTGTATACTCTGATTTAGTGAGATTCTATATGCTTTAAGGTAGAATTGTAATCTTTGTAAACATTTGTTATGTTTGATTTTCAAAATCACTTTTCCGTAATAACATTCGTAGAATCACATTTCCAGAATCCAACATGTTTTTAGAACATAGAGGTTTTGTGAATTTACCTTGTTTAACATTGTTAAACAATAGAATGATTTCTAACCAACATTAAATGTTCCAATGTACTTTTTTAAAATTGTACAATTCACCCACCATCATGTATATTGAGCATATACATCATAATTTCGATTCTCAAGTTAATATCTTAGGAGAATATCATAATCCATACCAACCAAACAATTGGTATCAGAGGAGGTCTCTGAATTACATATATCCACATATAAATTTTCTTGTGCAATTTATTCATTGTTCTATATCTTCCTTGCTTAGGATATTTTTATCCTTGTTTACAAACTTTTACTACTGACATGTTTCTGTGGAGATATATTCTTAAATATGGAAGGAATGAATGTCAGTTCCATAGACAACATAAATCCTACCAGACCACCTATTTTTTATGGGAATGATTATTATTATTAGATATATTGAATGAAGAAATTTATTATCAATACTGGAGTAGAAAATTTTGTTATACTTACTAGAGGATATAAAATCCCTGACAAGGAAGTTAGTACATTCACCAAGAAAAAAATCATGAATATCAATTGAACTATATGGTACACAATACTTTTCTTCTATGACCAGAAATATAGTAAGCCAGATTTCTTCTTGTGAAGCCGCAAATTTTATTTGTAAGAAGATTTAAGTTACTCACTTTGGAACTTCCAATGTTATTGAAACTAGAAGAGCCATGATCAGAGCTGAATGTCATGGTGTTTTTTCATTACGGAGAACCCATTTGTAAGGTACACCAAATATTCCTGAATATTTTCAATAGTTTACAATCCATGGGTGAAAAAGGTTTGGATGATGAGGCACTTGTAGACAGGTTTATAGAAATCATGCCTAATGAGTGAGAATCCCAGAGAACAGCTATAGATGAGAATAGGAAAGTCTCACAGATCAGTCTTGATGAACTTTTTGGAACTCTTCTTCAACATGATACTAGAATGAAGAAAGATGCTTATAATGTCAGAAAAAATAATGCTAATGTCAGTGTTGCTTTTACAACAACTTCAAATCATATAAAATCAAAGACTCCTAAGAGAATTACAAGATCTAAATCTATGAAAATTGTTATACAATCCGAATCTAGTTAAAGTGAACAATCTGAGAATGAACTAGCTAGTCTTGCTCGAAGGAAGAAGAAGAAAGTTGAGAAGAATGACTTTTAGTATAGATACAAGAAGAAAGAATGAAAGGATAAGAATGACTCTGATGTCCCTTGTTATGAATGCAAAATAAATGGACATATAATGCATGACTGTCCTATGCATGAAATAAAATAAAGAAAGGAAAAGCATTCTGAGAGGAATAGAAATAAGTACTACAAAGATAAATCTAAGAAAGTTTTGAAAGCTAATGACTTATGGAGTTTAAGTGGTGGAGACTCTTTTGTTGAACCCTAAGTTTACGAAACTTCTGGACATAAGAATTTTTGTGTAATAACCAAAATAGCCATTAAAAATTATTGCTTAATATATAAGGTACACAATACTGAATATTTTACCAATATATCATTGAATGATATTTATAGTGATTGTAAATACTATGAATACTCAGATGAAGAATCTTTTTCTGATGAAGATAATACTCTACCGACCTATGAAGAAGTATCTAGGTTTTCCAAGATTCTGGAGAAAGGAAATTCTAAAGTCATGAAAAATCTTGATAAGGAAAATTCTAGGATTTCTATTCTTACTGAGGAAATATCATATCTTTTTAAAGATATTGATAAGAAAACCCTTTATTTTTAATGTATTTCATTAAACCTTGAGGATGTTAATCATAAGAAGGATAAACTTTCTAAGGACCTAGAAAAATTAATTTCTAAGAAAAATATTTTTGAGCCTATCTCTAGTGCTAAAACAATTGTTTTGGAAGATAAAAACATATTTATTAGACTAAAGTAATTAATATTTTCCTTGAGGAAGTGTTTTTTAAACATTACCTTAGGTACAATTTTTTTGATAAGATGTATTCTCAAATTCGACCTCTAAAGAATAATTCTGGTTTTTGTTAAACTAGTTCAAAACCGATTTTAGTAACAAGTATTTTTTTCCTCAATGTGCTTCATTCTGCCCTAAGTGTCAGTGTGGTGGTCATTGGGAAAAAAATTTCCTTAAAAAACTGAGTATTTATGTTTTCATAAAGCTTATTTCTCTTAGAAAATGTTGATACCAAAAAATTTTCTTTCTGAAGTTTCCAGATCCAAGTAAGTTTGGATTCCGAAGATCTATCATTCTTATTTTCAAGGAAACAAAGAAACTACCAACAGTAATACTTGGTACATGGATGTTCCCAGAATATGACCAGTAACAAAAACTTCTTTAAAAAGATTATCAAGTCGAAAGGATGAAATGTAACATTCAGAGATAATGCTAAGGGAGAAGTTATTGGTATAGGTAACATTGTTTTTCTTGGAAAAACGTTTATTTCAAATGTTTTATTTGTTAAGGGTATTAAGCACAACCTCATTAGCATAAGTCAATTATGTGATGAAGGTTACCTTGTGAATTTTAGTAATGATAAGTTCTTGGTACACAATTCCAAGGAAGAATTTATTCTTTTTGCCAATAGGCAAGAGAATGTATACACATAAAACATAGAAGACCTTAGGAGTGAAGACCTACATTTCCTTAGTGCAATGGACGATTTGGTTGTGGCATAGAAGGATAAGACAGTGTAACCAAAGTAAACTATGCAAACTCTTTATGAAACGAATTTTCAAGGATCTACACAAGATTAGATTTGATTATTAAAAATTTTGTGATCCTTATCAATATGGAAAGAAACATAAATCAAGTTTTAAATCAGTTGTTGAAGTCTCAACCACTGATGCATTACAGTTAGTACATATGTGTTTTTTTTTCTATCACAAACTGGAAGCATTGGATGAAATGATTACGTATTTGTCTTAGTTGATGATTACACTAGATTTATGTGGTTCTATTTGCTATCAATGAATTATGTAGGTTTTTATTATTACAAATATTTTAGAGCCAAAGTTAAAAATGGGAAAAACCATCCATTTATAACTATTCATAGTGATCATGGAGGAGAATTTCAAAATTCTGGTTTTGAAACTTTTTGTAGTAGAAAAGGCATTACTCATAACTTCTCATCACCCAGAACACCTCAACAAAATGGTGTTGTTGAAAGAAGAAATGGAATTATTCAAGAGATAATGAGAACCATGTCGAGTGAATATTCTATAGCCAAGCATTTTTGGGCTCAAGATGTAAGTATTGCTTGTTATACTATAAATCGTGTTTTGATTAGACCTTTTCTTAATACAACTCTTTATGAGTTATGGAATGGTAGAAAACTGAGACATTCCTATTTAAATGTTTTTGGTTACAACTTATTCATTCTTAATACTAAAGATAATTTATACAAATTCTCACCAAAATCTAATGAAGCAATTTTCTTAGGCTACTCCACAACTTCAAAGGATTAGAGAGTTTTCAAAAAAATCCTTGTACAGTTGAAGAAACTATACATGTCAAATTTGATTAAAATAATCCTTTTATTTTAAAACATACTTAAACTACATATTTGGATGTGTTTTCAAAAACTTATTATCAACCTTTTCTAGAATATCCTTGTAATAAGGAAAATTTTTCAAGAAAATGTTTCTGAAAAATTTACCCGAGAAGACTTCCTATCCTATGTTGATGAACAGATTTTACAAAACCAAAATCAGTTGTTTCTAAAGAATCATCCTAGTGATAGTATCAAAGGTGATGTAAAACAACATTTAAGGACTACAAGTTCCTTAAGAAATGAAGTAGGACATCTATAATTCTATTCCAAATTAGAAAAAAAGCACTGATGAAGCTTTATGTGATGATGATTGGATAAAAGCTGTGCAAGATATGCTAACTGAATTCAAAAGGAATAATTTCTGGACCTTGGTTGAAAGACCTAAGGAAACTTCTGTTATTGGAGTAAAATGGGTCTTTAGAAATAAATGTAATGAAAATGGAATCATAGTAAGAAATAAAGAAAGATTGGTTGCTAAAGGCTATAATCAAAAACAAGAAATAGACTAGGAAGAAACCTATGCTCTAGTAGCTAGACTTGAATCTATTCGTATTCTATTTGCCTTTGTAGCATTCTTTAATTTCAAACTTTTTCAAATGGATGTTAAATGTGCATTACTTAATGGTTTTGTACAAGAGAACGTTTTTATTTAACAACCTCCTGTTTTTGATGATTTAAAACATCTCGAACATGTTTACAAACTTATCAAAGCTTTTTATGGACTTTAGCAAGACCCTTGAGCTTGGTATGATATACATATGGGATTTTTGCTTCAAAATAATTATGTTAAGGGAAATTATAATCCAAACCTTTTTATAAAGAAAGATAAGAATATAAAATTTGATTTTTGAAATTTATGTTAATGACATTATATTTGGTTCAACTTAGCAATCATTAACTGATTCCTTTTCGGATCTAATGAAATATGAGTTTTAAATGAGTATGATGGTGAGTTAATATTTTTCCTTGGATTTTAAATTTCTCAACAACAAGAAGGAATCTATATATCCCAAAATAAGTATATTAATTATATTATTAAAATGTATGGATATGACAACACTAAGAGTTTAAGTACTCCCATTGGTTCCTCAAATTCAAATGATCTTGATGAAGCTGGGAAACCAGTAGATCAAACATCTTTTAGAGGTATCAAAGGATGTCTAATTTACTTGATAGATATTCATACATACTTAATGTTTTCATGTATGATTATGTGCAATATATCAATCCAATACTAAGTAATCTCATTTAAAGTCAACGAAAAGGATTTTTCACTACATAAAGGGAACTATGGATCTAGGACTCTTTTACACTTCTGGAAATGATTTTGTTTTAAAATGTTTTTTCGGATGCTGACTTTGGTGAATGAAGAATGGATAGAAAATGTACATCCAGAACTTGTCATTTCTTAGGAGATTCATTTGTTTTTTAGTCATGAAAAAAGAAACACTTAGTATCACTTTCCACTGCTGAAGCTGAATATGTAGCAGCTAGAATTAGTTGGGCTCAAGTGTTGTGGATGCAACAAACACACACAGACTATGATATGAGTTTTCCCAAAACACAAATTTTTTGTGATAATACTACTGCCATTGCCTTAAGTAAAAACCTTGAACATAACTCTCGTGAAAAACACGTAGATATTAGGAATCATTTTCTTAGTGATCACACACAAAAAGGAGATATAATTTTTTCAAATATATCGCAACCCAAGATCAATTTGATGATATATTCCTAAAATATTTATGCTCTGATAGATTTGAATACATTAAATAGATGATAAAAATAATAACTGTAAGTTAATCTTCCTTGTTAACTTCTTGTTGAATCCTATCTCTTTATAGTAACAAACTCTTTTTCATATGAGGTGTTCATTTGTTTGTTAGATTTCTAAATTATTTCGTAGTCTAAATGTTTTCATAGTCTAAAATTTCTTCGTATTCACAATTTTCATAATGAATATTTTAATACTTAAATTTGTTTCAATGAATATTTTTGATCTCAAATTTTCAGAATGAAGATTTATGTACTCAAATTTTCATAGTGAATAATTTAGTAATTAAAATCTTCACAATGAAGATTTTTGTACTTAAAATTTTCATAATTAAGACTTTAGTACTTAAAATTTTCATATTGATTATTTTTGTACATAAAATTTTCATAATGGAGATTTTTCAAAATTTCTGTAATAATGTTTTTCATTAAATTTTCCTAATGAATTTTTTTTTCAAAATTTCTGTAATGATATTTTTTCAAATTTTCTGTAATGAATTTTTTTTTCAAAAATTTTTTAATTAATTTTTTTTCATAGTTATATTTTTCATAATGAAATATTTTTTTCAATGTTAGTTGTTTTTATGAAATTTTTTATAATAAAAATTTTCGGAATCTAATTTCTTCTAGATGAATTTTCCTCAATACGAATAATCTTCCTAGCAATCCAAAAGGTAGGATTTTTTATTAAATTTTCATAATCATGTTTTACATGATGGTATTTTCATCTATTTTTATATTTTCACATTTACACTTTCTTAAATATGAATGTTTTTATTAAAAAAACCTCAAAAGATCGGATTTGGTCAAAATATCCTTCCGGCTATCGTCTCAATCGTTAGATCTGAACACAAGGTTTCTCAACCATTGGATTAGATATGGAAGCTGAACAGTCACTTCAAACACATATATAAAGGAACCCCAAATGGTTGTCCCACATCGAAACTCAAGTTCATGCATACTGAAGCATTTCCCTTCTACTTAAGCCCGCTCTGAAATTATCAGATCTTTCTGATCTCTGAATATCTGTCAAAGTATCTTCCCAGAAAAACATGTCAATTGTCAAGCCGATTTTTGATTGTTAGATTTACAGAGAAAGGTTGGATCATCCAAATTTCATTTCTATGTATGATTATATCATCTCAAAGAACATCCAGCTGAATGGATGGGAGAGTGTTTGCGTATCAAAAGCATGAGCTTAGGATCAGGTATATCCGGACTTATTAGTTGAACTCCATCAGTCAACATGTTTTTTCAAGGAAGAATGAAAAGATAAATTCTCTGTTAAGAGCTATGGGAAGACTTATTCTCATTATTTCTCTAAGGAATCCAGTTTGATTGGTGTTCCTTATTAGGGTGAGGCAGAGTTCTGCTCACATAAGATGCCAGATGTTCAAGGGAGATTTTTTGAGGTGAAGGTTATGTCTTTACATGGTCATTCAGATGTTAAGACTCCAAAAATTGATCACTTATCTACAAATTTTTGGATTCTCAAATTTTGGGTTCAAGGATTCCACATTTCGAAAAAAGGGGAAAAGGATTCTTTGATGAAGAGTGACATGTATATCCTGGATTTCTTGGTGAATCTAAGAAATATTAACTTGGTTATGCCTATTATGATTACAATTGAGAATATAAATAATGGAAATCTGAAGGCTCATATTATTATGTATCCATCCATTCTCTCAAAGACGATTGTTCAGTGTTTAGAGTCTTTCAAAATACCTCGTAGTTCTATGCCATGAAATTGCAATGTCATGCTGGTAAGTGATGACACTCTGGGAAGGATAAATGTTGGATTTTCAAAAGAATCTGAAGAATTATATGATTTTCCTGAGGAGGTGGTGGAAGCCTTAATTACAAAACATGCGGCTACTGAGACCTCTAAGAAGGGAGGAATAAAGAGGAAGCTAAAGGAAGTAGAAGAGAATGAAAAATCCCTATAGGTTAAGGAAAACATTTCTGCACCACCAAAGCCTAAGAAGAAAAAAGAATATATAGATGAGGTAGTAGAAAAATGGAGAGAAGACAAGTAGAAAAAGAAATCAGGGGAGCCTAGCATTGGTTTGGATCATGCTGAAGAAAAATACTTAAAATAAAAGACTACAGATGATCTTGAAAAGAAAGAAAAATAAAATAATCAAAAGAAGAAGATGATTGAAGCCGAGATTGTGCAATCTCTTCTGATGGATGATGAGAGAGCCTATGAAAATATTCTGGTACCACAATCCTTCTTAGTAGAAGCTTTAACAGAGACACAGGGAAAGAATTTGTGACTCTGGAAAGAGTTATAGAAATGTAGTATAAGAAGAATAATTGGAAGAACAAGGAATTGGTGATACCAAATATCTCATTAATCAAGTAGATGATTTTCAAGAGAAGGAAAGTCCATCAAAGAAACATTCAATCTAAACATATGACACTGAGTCTTCAAAGCATGCTACCCCTGAGAATGATGAGAATGGTAAAGATGAAAAGGTTGAAGAATAAGTGAATATGTTGTCTGAAGAAGAAATTTTTAATCATGATTTCATTCATCCAAAGGATGCTATGGTAAGAGGTGATAAGGAAGAGACTGATGGAGACAAAATTCATCAGCTATATGATAGTGAACACGAATCTCCTGACCAAGTGGAATCCATTCCAAATACTGATAATGGAAAACAGGTGGTTTTTGATACACCTTCCAAGGTTGTGGTAAAAAAGAAATGTGCTTGTGGTTCTTTAAAGAGGAAAGCTGCTGAGTTCGAAAAAGAAACCTCACCAAGAAAAATATCAGATTCAGAATCATCTTCTCTGGGACATGATTTCATTGTTCTGTCTTTGAATAAGATTGTTGAAACAATCCCTATAATTCCAAACATATATTAGAGATTCCAAATGCTTCAACCCTCCCTAAATCATAAATCAGATCCAGTATACGTTGTGATGGATTTGTGTGTCAAGCTTGAAGATGATTTGAAATTGTTTTTCATAAACTACGAAGCCCAAAAAGGATCTTGCAAGAAAATGACCAGTTTTCAAGGAAAACTATAGAATACATAAGAATTATTTATGAGTTCCAAGATAGTTTTATGGATGCATTTGACACTGATGATGTGAAGATCAAGGATCTCACAAATAGTTTTGAGGAGAAGCGAACTCTGGAAAAAAATTCCCTGATTCAACAAGTAAAAGATCTAAATGGAGAGTTGTATTTAGTTGCTCAGAGTTAGAAAAGAGAAAAGGATGTCAAGATTGAGATAGAATAAAACATGGTCAAGTAGGAAGAAGCCTTGAAGTCTCAGGAAGAGGTTCTCAAGGCCCAGGAATAAAGAATCAAAGCCATAGAAAAGAAAACAGAAGATCAGGATCAACTTCTCAAGTGAGCAGAGGAAGATCACAAGGAGCACGAGAAGCTCAAAACCAATGTGAAAAAATGATTCAGAAGGAAAATAAAGGATAAAATTATTAAATTTTGATATTTTTTTGAATTTATTCCTTATATAAATTTTTTCCAATCCTAATGACATTTTTGGGTTCCTCTTCATATATTTTTTATTTAGTAATAATATTTCGGGTACCCTTTTTTCTTTTCTATTCCCTTTAATCCTTTTTGAAAATCACAATGGGGGAGAAAGTAAAAAATAATACCAAGTAAATAAAAAATTTCCCTAAGGGGGAGTACATCTATCGGGGAGTTCTTATCTACGAAGATTTCCATATGCAATAAAATGCTATATCTCATTATGGAAATCAAGAATAAGCTCATTAGTGTGTCCAAATCCTAAGGGTGAGTTCGTCATATTCATCTTTTCCAATGTGTTAAGGGAGATAAGTTTTAATTTCAAAGTCCAGAAACATATTGTCTATGCCTTTATATTTTTCATCATAGGGATGTTTGTGATTTCAAAAATGGGGTATATTGTTGAGTCAATAAGGTTTCCTTATGACTTTTCCATTAATTAATGATTGAGGAGATTGTTGATTCAATAAGGTTTCTTTATGACTTTACCATTCCTTCATGTTTGAAAAATAAAAAACACCTTATCTTAAGGAAAATTTCATTTACCACAAGTTTTACTTTCATAACGAAATTTATCCTTACCATGTTTTTCATTGTTCATTTTATTTCTGTGTAAAATCTGATTTCATATCTAAAACCTCGGATTCTTATAATACATAGATATAAATCATTCTATTTTTAGGATCCAGATACAGGTTCAAAATTCATTGAATTCAGACTCCAAACTATTATGAGTTTAGACTCCATGTTCTCTGAATTCAAACATCGAATTCTAATTAATTCAGACTTTGATCTTTATAAGTTCAGAATTTCAATTCTTATGAATTCAGACTCTGAATTTCCATGAAATTCAGACTCCCAAATTCTATAGAATTCAGGTTCCGAACTCCTTTGAGGATATAACCCTAATATCTATGTGTTTTAGACCCCGTATGTGTTTTTGGTTGGACTCTGAACATTCATTTTTCCTTACACTTTGAAAAATGATTTTGGATATGAAACCATAATTTTTCTTACTCTTTTTTTGGTTATAAAAGTATGTCATTTATTCAGTTACTAACAAACCGTTGTTTGAGTGACACGTGTATAGGTCCCTCCGAAATTTGAGGAAAAATATGAATGTTGGAGGAGAGATCTGACTGTTAAAACTGTGCCAATAAATACGATCCTATTTGAAAGATATCATAACTTTGATGAACAATTTGACCATTCTAGTGATTACATGCTGCTGAAGTGATTTCTAGAGAGACACTTTCATGTTTGTGCGTACTGAACATCTTGTTCAGAATTTCTTTGTACGACTACCAATGTTGCTGAGTACATTCATGTGATTCCAGGGATAAGAAGACAGATGTGCCGACTACCTTTAAGTTCGTGGGCTTGTGGGGATTTCAAGATAGATTCTGATCTTCATATCGATGGAACACCCTGGTGTGGGTAAGATAGACATTCTTGAAAGTATAAATCAAGGGATCTTTATCCAACGTTGTTGGATAATCTTCCTTTTGGGTTAAAATATTTCGTACTTGTTACTTGTTTTTTGTCATGTTTTCCACTGCATTTTGGTTCTTGAGGAAAGTATAACAATCTTATACATTATTATACTTGTATACTATGATTTAGTGAGACTCTATACACTTTAAGGTAGAACCATTATATTTGTAAACTTTTGTTAAGTTTCATTTCTGAAATCACTTTTCTTGAATTTCATTCTCGGAATCACATTTCTAGAATCAAGCAAGTTTGTAGAACTTAATGGTTTTGTGAATTAACATTGTATAACGTTGTTCAATAATAGAAAGGTTTCTAACCAACTTTAAATGTTCCAATGGACTTTTTTAAAGCGTAAATTTCACCCCTCTTGTATGTTGAGCATCTATAACATCATTTTGATCCTCAAGTTGGTATCTTAGGAGAATATCATACTCCAAACCAACTTAACTTAACACACATTTATTTTTAAAGGGATTGATAAATTCTATGTTATTTGATATTTTAGACTAGTTTATAATGGGGTTCATTGATGATTTCTAGTGTATTCAAGGATGAATAAGGATAACACTTGTATTAATATGGGTTTTAACATGCATTATCTTTCTTGAATAATAATCATGGAAAAATAAATTCTATAAATTATAATATGAATGAAATTATAACACAAAATAAATTATATTATTACATTAATATAACAATACACATTAAGTATGAATACACTCTATAATATCAATATATGTAAAAAAGTTGTAATAAAAATAATGATAGAAAAAACAAAATATGTTCAAAATATATAACATTATGATCTCCCCTATAAATTATTCCATTGAATATAATTATTTAAATAGGGAAAAAGAGTCAATATATAAGTAATTTTGAGGATGTATGAGAGAATATAATTTGGTTCTTAGAAGAATTTGTATTTATAGGGAAATTATAATCATTGTGAAAAGAGGATATAAAAATATCCACTGAAATATATATTGGGGGTAGCTGTTATATGTTCCCTAAAAATATTAGGTAACATATGACTCTGTAAATTCTATATGACCAATTAGGAGAGTATAATCAAATGGACTCTCATCGAATACTTACAATGGAAACTATATTTATTTTAATTTAATTTGTTATTTTTATTAATGGATATTTTTTTTATTCTATGGGATTTATATTTAATAGTATGATAAATATAGTGTTGATTTTACCAATTAACGATACAAGAGTATTATTTCCATTTGAAAATAAATATATATTATATATTTAAAAATGGGAGACTAGTAGGTAAATATCTACTATAGATATAAAAACTATGATGTATCATTTATCTCAACAAACATTTTCAAATCATTAAAGAACAAATTTACACATTACAATGTTGCAAGTATTTCTAATGTTTCCTTTATCTCCTTCGTTAATCCTACCACAACATGTGTTTCCAAATATTACATCACAACACATCTCCATCATCACTTTTATGGAATAACCCTAATGAGATATGCAGACACAGTGTAGATGTAATATGAAATCAACATAATTTTGATCTGACATGGGATATATCTATACACAGTTAAACTGACATGAGCATTGATTTAATCTAACAGAGCATAATTAGAATATTTGTATTCCAAAAAAGGCTTGTTTCATGTTTATTTAATTTAATATGATCAATTTTAATCATCCATGATATATTTTTTGTGGATTAGTTTTAATTCCACATGATATATCACATCTCGTAGTTATTTATACACAATCCTGTCTTGCACTATCTTATTTTTATAGAATTCCATTTCAAACATTATTTTCCTTATGCAGGTTTAAAAAAAGGATTAATTTAATATAGGTAAAACAAAAATATGTTATTTTTATGAATTCATATTTCTTGTAGTTTTATTCCTACACAAATTTTAAGAAAACCCAATTTATTCAAAAATATATGCAAACTACATTGAGTTAATCTCACACATCCTAGACTCTTACCACATTATTCATATAAAATCACTATTCTACCTAGATAACCTATAATTTATTTATTATTTTGAATGATTTTTACATTTTAAATTTATTTTTATTTATTTGTATAGTTATTAAAATTCATCTATATTAATAATAATGTGATTACGGTTATTTAATAATAAAAAATAATTTAAAATAATAAAAATCAAATAATTACAAATAAATTTAGAAATTAATAATAATAAATAAAGGGATTAAATATATTTACTATAAATATATAGTTTTCAAACATGTTTATAAATAGTAAATAATCATATAAATTAGGTATTACATAATAAGATTTCATATAAAAATTATGTAATAAATATAAATTTTTATAGAAATATTACATCTTATTTTGATAACTAAGAAGATTCCAATATGTTTTACCATAACTGTTATTGTAGTGTAGAATAAAATAAATATATATAGGGACCTATTTGAAAAAATTTCATGAATGAGTTTATTTTTCATAGGAAAATTCTTCCAAATAGATTATAAAATATTTAATAAGACATGGTTTATATGAAATCGATTGAAATGTGAGATAATAACAATAGATAAGGAATAATTTATTATAGAATGATCATAGGAATAACACTAAATGTTATTTTGATTAGAAATCAAATGATGGGAGGAGATAAGGTCTTTGAACATATTATTTCATATTTATTTATGATAAACATGACATTTTAAAATTACATTCTCAACCCTTAATGATTATATATGTGTCCGAAAATGTAATAAATTTTTATCAATAAAATAACAGTTACTCCAAATTTTATAAACATCATTAATTTTGTTTATTATACATATTATTCCAATAATACTTCTCCTATAATCATTAATATCATCTTTTATCCTTCAATTATGTGTAGTTATTAAATATTCATAAAAATGGAGATCCTTTAAGGAGGATTCAACTATTAAATTTTTGTATCAACTTGTTCCTAGTTTATTTTCATGAATTTATTCCTCTCCCACTTATTAAAACATATTAGTAAATTTTATTATAAGAAATTGACAACAATATAATTATTTAATAAGATTATAATGATTAAATTTATATGATTTTATAAATAATACTTCTTTTTTACTATGTTCATGCTTGGATCATTTTAACCACATACTTGAATAATGCTAATCTATATTTCATAATAATTTATACTAAGGTATAAAAAATCATTAGTATTGAATATTTATTCTATATTAATATTATAATGATATTTACTGTGTGAATTTAATGTTGTTTTTTTCGTGTTTTAAATAATCACAACAATAAATATTTTCTAAATTATAAATTTATAAAAATAAATTGAAATTTTTTATTTATGGAAGGAAATCCCGTAAACTATGTCAGTTTTAGAGAGTATTGAACAATTGAAAAAATATATATAATTTTTTATAGTTATAAAACAAATCAGTTTTAGAATGATGGACCAGATGACTTGAAAACAACTTACATAAGAAAAATATATCTGATAAATATATCATACATTATAATAAATTAATATAAATTAATAATAAAAAATAAAGTGTTATTAATAATTAATTAATATATTCTGTTTTATAAATATGGAGGTAGAGAACATATAATGTGAGTCGAGACACAATTTAAGCATTCTTTCAGAAAAAAGTAACTTTTATATTATGAATTATTTATTATAACTCTCTTAAAATTGTTTTTTTAAGAATTTTCCTCTTAATATTTTTGAATATCCTATCCATCATGTTACTTTAAAAAATTCAAAATTTACCCATTCTCCAAAATAAATTTTAAATTATTTGGATAACTTAAATTCATGTTCATATGGGTCGAAATGTATGTTTTCATGTGTGTTAATCACGATATAATGATGTCTAATCGATTATGTTATTTATCCATGTTATGGTACATAATAATTATAGATAACAATATATGATATTTATAGATAAAAATTTATGGGCCTTGGATATATCCCCCCAAAGAATTTGGTGATTGTTTTTTCTCCCATGAATATATATTGAATGTAATTGAATAGGTTATTCTATTGTCAGGGTGATTGTAAGGGTGATAAAAATATGATATACCAAGAATCAATCATAGATCCTATATACTAGAAATTAAATTTTAATTGTAAATCATTGAATTCAATGAGGTAAGAAGTTTATTTTTCTTATTAAATATGTCTTGTGATATTTTGAAAGTTAGAAGTTTTGTTTTTTAAGGAAAATATTTATCAAAAATTTCACAAGAAAAATAACAACAATGTTACTCATCTTATATGGTTTCTTATGATTTTGCATATCGAACTCTTTCATAAAATGATATTATTTCATCTTAAAATATAATATAATGTTCCTTTACCAGAAAGAATTTTATTATTAAAAAATATATATTTCCATTGGTTTTCAATTATTACATTAGAATAATATTTTTTCCATTTCTTTTTCACCCTTTAATAACAATTACACACTCTCCTTAATCTTCAATTTTTTTTATTGTTTAAGGATTATTATAAATAATTATTAATTCAATGTTCTAGTTGTGAGATTTTATCCATAAAGTAGGAATGTATATCATTTAAAGAGTTTTTAGTAGTAAATATTTCCATTTTATAGAAAATGAATGGTTTTATTTATGGAATGAATTTTTATAATTATATAAGAATGTAACCCTAACATTTCATTGCTATGTTGGTGTTTTATTAGTTTTGAAAAACATGTAATTATTGTGTGATTTTGTTAAATATATAAAATATAGTGATTATCATTGAGATTATTTGACAACACTAACTGTACGATAGTACATTTATGTATTAGTCCTATATGTGATTGAATTATTTCATTGTGAGTGTAATGTGTTAAAAAGTTGTGGAATAGGTTCCTCTAAATATTTAGGTAGGTGATTCTTCGGAATCATCCAAAAAATTGTATTATTTTATAGTTCCCCTAGTCTTTTAGGATATCATCTGAGGTTAATGTCCAATTTATCTTAGATCAGATCATATTTGAGAAATTTGTCCAAGAAAGATCAAAACAATTTCTGGACATATTAGTTTCATATAGTGATAGAGTATCTTAAATAAAATTCTCTCTACTCTTATAATTTCTTTTTTATAGGATGTATTTGTGTTTGTGGTGTATTAAGATGCTTATAATCATTGATTGGGCTTCGTGTTAGAGTAGGGGAGAGTTGAGATCTTATATTGGTCATGGAATTTATGTACCTATGAACATAATTATGCCACCCATGCTCTTAAATTTGAGGTGGTGGTGTTTTATATAATGTTGTGGAAGAATTTTATCATCAAAGAGTTCCTGGTGGTCTTCACTAATATTTCAGATAATATAATCTCATAGTAGTATTTTATCTTTAATTAGTAGAGATGGATGAATTAGTTTTTGAAATATGAATTTGATATCTCTTATGATATTGGAAAAATAAAGGTGATTTCAACATCACTGAGCAGAATGTTATTTGGGTAAATTTTTGATGAGGTTGGGGATAAGTTGAAGATAATTGTTAATCTTATAATAGTTAATAATGTTATGAAAGACTTAAGTGGTTAAGATTCCTTGTAATAGATGATGGTCCACTCACTATTGTAATAATTGGTGATTGAGGGAAAACTAAGTGATCCTAAAGTGGATATATTGAGGGATTGTATCATTCATGGTGATTCCATTCTTAAATGGTTAGAGGATAATTAATTGGGTATTGATTTATTGTAGGTTGTTTGTTCCATCATGAATGTGAGAGTCAATGTTGTGTATATTTTTAGTTAATACCTGGTAGTTAATATTGATTATTCCATGAAGTATCATTCCTTATAGTTGAATTATAATGTTATTAGTGAAAGAGTTCTTATTTAGGCTCCTATTTTATCAATAGGTGGAATTTTAAAATCATGTTATAGATGGTTTTTTTACAAAAATTAGATATTTTTCAAAGTAAATGGGGGGAAATATTGATAGATTTTTTATCTTTTTTTCCTCGATTTCAGCGAGGATATGATGAATTTTTGGGTTTTCAGGATAATTGATGAATTTTATTTATTTCAATGAGATCATCAAGTATATTGTGATGAATGGTCTTGTAATCCTTCATCTAGAGGTTTTTGTGAAACATCATGGATACTAGAATATGATCATCGATAATTGAGACCTTAAATTTAACTATTCTATATGGAATAGTTTTCATTTCCTTTTGTATATCAGATATTAATTGGAACTGTATTCTATATTAATATGTACAAGTATATGGAGTAGATTATATTGACACTATATGAAATCCTTTAATCATGTGTGCCTTATTTTAGAGTTGGTGAGAAAATAATTTACGTTGGACTGCAATTTCTTAAAATAAACGTAATCACTCATTCATTGGAATGACTCTATATAATCCAATGTATATATTGAATTATATATCACAACTGTGTTAGAATGTGTTTGGAGTTTATATGGTCATTAGATATTATTTGGTTCATATCATGGTAGATAAAGGCCATATGATTCGTGAGAGGCGGAAAGCTACTAAAGTGCATAAAAAATCATACGAGGATAAAAAAATAAGACATACGAAGATTTAAATTGTGAAATTTGTGTTTATTAAGGTTCCACCATGTCGTTGGTATAATATGATTAGTGAACGATATATCCTTTCTCCTTTTTTAGATCATTCAAGGTGTTAGAGCAAGTTGGAGAGTTGTCATATCAGTTAGAAATTCCCCATTAGATCGATCTAATTCATGATTTCTATCAAGAATTATAGATATATTTATATCCTTATAATGACTCCAATGTTATTTATTATGCTGAGTAAGATATAGTGGAGGAATAAATGTTCATTGGGTAGCTTATGAAGATTCTGGAATATCATGAAAAGGTACTTCAATGTTGCATCGATTTTTGTTTCATTGCTAGGGCTTGCATAGTGTTTTACAAAAATAAATATGGGAGTAAGAGTCACATTTATGAGCTTAGTATTTGTAGTTTAATTTAGTTTTTATTCCATTAGTGATGTAAATAATTGTTTTTATACAAAAATATTGAATTTTACCTTTACCTTATATACATTATTGAGATTTTAGAAAGTTTAAATTCATATTTAATTGGTATTAAGTTGGGTGTTTAATTTATTATTTTGTTTTATTTTTTATAATTTTTTCAATGATTCTAAAGATGAGAATAATTTACTCTGTATATAATATGGTTTCATGGATTTTAAAATCCATATATATTAGTCTATCAGATTTTGGATATGATATAAGTGAGTTTTAGAAATAAATAATAGGTGTTGACATGGATATTTATCCTTTGAATGTAAACTAAAGAAACCAAAGGTAAACAAAAATAAATAATAAATTGATTACACTATTTAGTTAATAGATATCCCAAAACTTTTATCATTATATTTACCTAATTGTTTAGTGACTTGCAGGCTCAAATCATTAGAAC
Organism: Viscum album; assembly: GCA_963277665.1. NCBI lineage: Eukaryota > Viridiplantae > Streptophyta > Magnoliopsida > Santalales > Viscaceae > Viscum > Viscum album. The sequence goes on along the minus strand of OY728131.1, from coordinate 1,641,983,277 downwards.
ACATATTTTACATGATGTTAAAATTAATCCATAGTCTAAACCCCCTAAGAAATTCATTTATACATAATCATCTTTAATTCCTGGTGAAGGGAAACAAAATAATGGGTGAGTTTAAATTCTCAGTAATTTATGACATAAAACATTCCATAGTGGTTATATTATAAATATATAGGGAAGAATGAATAATTGAAAATATATAATATATAATTACATAAGTCAATAAGTGTTAACCATAATCATGAATGATTGACAAATCATCTCAAACGATAACACATAACATGCTGTGAGAAAATATAACATGATGCTTATAAAATAATAAATGTAACATAGGAATTAATGTGACATAATCATAATAATAGGATTGTTTATCATTGTTAACTTGGGATCCCACTAACATGTTCCCTAATAAAATTGTGAGTAGATTCAACCACCATCACACTCACCCATTATGAACCTAGTTACCCACAAACTTATTCATGTAATATTTCTATCTCATGTGATACAATTCTATAACCAATTCATTTGTGTTAAAAATCAGTCCAATCCATATCATAATCCATAAATTTCATTCCACTTAGAAAACAATAATCCCATTATAAAATAACCTATATAAAGAAAAATGTATTTAAAAACATTATCAAATAGAGATTAATAAAATAGCTTCAAAAATAAAATAAAATAATATCAAAACACAGTCAACCACATTAAATACAATATAAGATTACATAGAAGGTGAATAATTAAACATAACACAAAAGAATGAGAGTCTATTGGTTGTAAAGAATAATTTAAGAAAAATATTTATAAAGTATTTCTTCAAAACCCTTATAAATTTTTTATAAAAAGTAGTTTAAAATTATTTCCAAAATATATTTCAAAAACTATAACATTTAACTTGAAAATTTTATTTATTGAAATAAAAATCATCGATGAATTATTTTCCATTAATGGAAAATGTGGTTTAGAATAAAATATAGGTTTTTTAAATTATAATCCTTTTATATGCAATTTTTTTTCTTATTGAAGGCCACACAATTTTAAGAATTAATATAAAATAAATTGAATTTTTTTAAGATTAATATTTTAGATACAATAGATAAAACATAATGTATTTCGAAATAATAAGGAAAACTTTGACTGGAATGGGTAATAAGGACCTGGAGAAATGGTTCATTAAATAATTTGGAAATTATTTTTTTTCAATCTCACACTCTATAAATTAAATCTTCATTAAAGTAAACGTGGAAATAAAAGATAAATCCCCAAAAATTATTTAGGTATTATAATATACTGTCATTATACGTATTATTATAATCATATTGTAATTATATGCTTCAATAAATAGAAGTATAAATCAACTAAGTAATTAATTCATAAAATTATTCAAATTTATAAACCATTATATAATTTATATAAAATCATTCATTTAAAATATATTACATAGTTATAGTTATTTTCACTAACAGTAATCAGAACATTCATTTGTTTTCCACATTCAAATATTGTGGTATCAGAGTCTAGTCTTTCTAAGTATTTTATTACATGATTTTACTATTATTAAATACCATAATCATTTATTACATAAATATTCAAACATCACACAAGGGGGTGGTTAAACGAACCCAAATAGTAACATTTTATAATGTTCTAATGAGTAATGAAATGTATTTAGATAATTATAATATAAAATATTTAGAAACGTAAAGATGTCATAATGAAAATATATTTTTATTAAATCCATTATTATAACCATCCATGAGAGGTGGCCATGAAAAATTATATTCATTGATCATTGGGGCAATAATCATCATGTATTAATGAATAAGGATTGAATTTATCATTGAATGAATGGAAAAGTCATATATGATGAATTATCATTAAAGATATATATATTTTAATTAAAAAAACATTATAATTCATCAAATACCACTTTTTCACTATCCATGTTATGTATTAATAAAAAACACCACTTTATAGAGGCGGTAGTCTGCACGTATGCACAATAAATGTAATTTTTGTTTTTCTTAATGGATAGAAATTAATGAATAATTATTTTAAATTTAATTAAATTATATTTAATCATACTATTGATAATTATTTTATAATATTAATAATTTCATATACGTATAAGATATTAAAATTTTATAATTAAGCTCAATGAAGAAGTGAAAACTTAATTCCAGAACTAGAATTATCAATTGGAATTCTCCATTTAAAAGAAGGACTTATGTTAACTGATAGTGAACATATGATTTTTAAATTGAAATAGTTTTCTAGGAGGATAAATTTAAAATAATATAAAGTAGAATTTCATAAATTATTTATTTATTTATTAAGGGTAATTGTTTTATTTTTTATGTGATGATAAGTGTAGTTTTGGAAATACCCATTGAATTCCAATAATATTATTTCACTATAAAGGGCCAAGGAATTAAATTAGGAAAAATAAGAAAATAGGATGATTTTTTTTCAATACACACCACAACAATCCATTTGGAAACACATTTTTAAGAATTAATAAAATTTTACCGTTAGTATAAGACTTGTTATCTTTTTTTTTCTATCGTGGTAACTACTTTTTAACCATAGTAGTTAAATTCAAGGAGAAAAATTAAAAATTTCCTTATTAAAAAATTTGAAAACTATAATGAAAAATTTTAATTCACTTTTATCATAATAAAAATTTTATGGATACAAATTTTAATTTTAAAATAAACGCATGTAATCGTGTAAAAATAAACATTAGAAAAATCATTCATTTATGATTTAAAATTATATGTAAAATAAAAAATTCATGGATATTTATTAAAATGAAATAAATTGATTTTTTATAAAATAAATAAAATTTATGAGGCTTTAAATTAAATTAAAAACTTTTTTCACCTTAGAAATACATAATTAAAAGAGAATATCGAAAATAGTTTTTATTTTAGTGATGTCTCTATTTTGTTTTAAAAATATTAGACATATATTTTACAAGATGACAAATATTTTAAATAGAATAATTTGATTCCTTAAATACATATTGTATTACCTAATGGTTTTATAGTCTTATATGTCATAAGTATATAATAATAATATCAAAAAAATATATATAATTTTCATAAATAATGTATTTGTTGACTTCAAATTAACTGTTTTAGAAAAAGAAAAAAATTTCATATTATGTAAATTTTGTGTATTTTAATTTAAAAAAAGTAATTTATTTTATAAAATTAAAATTATAAAATTTATTAAATAATTTTCTAAAAGAAAAATATAAAATATTTAGAAACCCATTTATAATGATAAACTATTCAATAAAAAATTAATTATATATATTTTAGTGGTAACAGTTTTTATGTACATACCATATTATAGTTTATTATAACGTTATTAATATTTTTATTCTAATATTTTTTTGTTAATTTACATTTGGTGAAGTGTGTCAATCATGTTATCGAATATAACATCAGTTTTTGAAGTATTATAATTTTGTTTCATTACATTATAACCCCTTCTCTGAATTTCATGTATGAAATTATATTTCATAGAGAAAAACTAGTGAGGGTAGTGTTTTCTCATTAAATTATAATGTTCCCACATAGATTCCTTAAGATTTTTGTTCTACCTATCATGAACCATCCTCTGGGGCTCGTTTCGTGACTACCCCGTGCTCGCCTTCCATAGGCCAGGGGCTGGAAACTAACACCAAAGTTGCAAATCACTAAACTGGGAAGGCATTGCCCTTATAACTTGAAAACACACAAAACAGGGTACGATCTAGAAACAAAACACTAAATAAAATTTTATACAAAAGGAGTGTTGAAAATTACAAAGGGGCCGAAAATACAATTCCAACTATAAAGTAAAAGGAAACTAAAATTACATGTTATAGAAAAAGGGAAAATGGATCCTAGATCATCCACCAGAAAATCCTACCTGAAGGGTAGGTATAGATATCGTCCAAATCACTCCACGTCTGTCTGTCTCCTCCGTGTACCGTCACACTATGTGGTCCACCTCTGGGTATTGTCCAGTCCTAGTACACTAATCCTCGGTCAACGTTGTCTGTCATCTGCATCCAACACAACGAGGTGCGAGCATAGCCCGTGTATGGGTGAGTATAACGATACTTAGTAGGTACCCCGAGACCCTCACGGTCTCACAAATCCAACAAGGATAAACCAAAATGTATGAAATCAACAGATAACCCTACTTAGGTATATGCCTATACACACACCTATGTTATTAAGTAATCCATCTAAATAATGAGGTAAACAAAAAATTTACTGACTCAGCTCAACTAAGATTTTGATTTATATTATCGAAACCATGGTTGATGGAGAAATCCTCCTCTCTCGAGTACAGTGGGCCTGCCGGAACACCAAGGCGTTTCCAACTAACCTTGGACTATTGAGGTACTCTTTCGGTTGAGTACTGTGGGTCTGCTGCGTCACCAAGGCACTCCCCACCATGGGTCTTCTGCGTCACCATGGTTTCCCCCCTCATAGCCTACTAAGTAACTCATCCTGTCGAGTATCGTGGGTCTACCGCGGCACCAAGACTCTCCCCACTGTGGGTATACCACGATACCAAGGCTCTCCCCACTGGGCTAGTCGAATAACTCCAAGTCGAATCGGTCAGCAGTCGTCAGGTCTCAGCCAGCTACAGGTCTCCGCACTCTGCTCGCTCGTCACCAGAAGGATCCACTCCACAAGCTACTGGTCAAAACACCAACTGTCACAAAGTCCCATGAATAAATGTCTCAATGGTATAGCACATCACAGGGGTCTCGAAGAAACAGATTATGCATTAATCGAACGCCTTGTCTGCGAGTTATTAAAATTTTATTCCCAGGGCCCCGGTTGTATTCGTGCATGATCCAACCTGACCATATCTCAACTTTACCCCACACTCTTGTGGGGTATAATCAAAGGAACCTCCATTGTCCATGATTACCAAGGCCATTGAAAATTGTTCAAATGGTTGCCCAGTGCCGAAGATATGACCAAAACAAGGTAAAGGGTTGGGAGTGGACCCAGGTCCGGCCCAACCCGGTCGGACCGACCCGATTTGGGTCGACCCGTCTTGACCCGTAGGGTTCGATCTAGCCCGTCGGGCGAGCCTACCTGTTAGTTTTGTCCTGGTCTCACGGGCCCAGCCCAGCTGCCTGCGTGGTCGGTTCGGCCCGGGCTCGGGGCTGTTTTGGCCCGGAGCGCCGCAAGGGTGCGACTCGGGCGACACGGGCCACACAAGCAGTTACGGTTTGGTCGGGAACTCGGGAGGTAGTCGGGCGGGCCAGCGGGATGCATGGAAGGGCAAGGCCAGGCCGACCGGCAGCCCGACAGGTCGGCGGGTGGGCCGGTGGGCGGCCTGTCAGGGCACCCGGTGGGCCGACGGGTGGCCGAGGAGGGCACCAGGTGGGCCGGCGGGTGGCCAGGCAGGCCGGGGAGGCACCCAGGAGGTGGTCGGTCAGAAAGACAAGGGCTCATCTGGGTCCAGTTCGTCCATTGGTGGTGTGGGATGCCACAACGGGAGGTTCGGATCATGGAGGCCATAGGTAGCGCGAGACTCTTCTTCTTCATCTTGGTCTCCTCGGAGCTTCATCGCAAGACCGTTGTTCGTTGATCATCGATGATGTTGCGAGAAGAAGACGAAGGTGATCGTATTTCGTCGCGTCCGCTACAAACTTCCAATCATGAGCTCTTGCATTGGCTCGTTGACAAAGATGCGGAGGGAAGGTCGGTTTAAGACATCCCACGTTGGTATATGCTCCGAGGAAGAAGTCGATGAAGGTCGACATTCTTCATAGTCGAAGGAATTCTTCATTGGGAGATTTCTCCCAATAATCCTCCACTCCCAGCTTCCACAAAAATGCACAATGCTAACCAAAATAATAATAGATTGTGTTAATCTATTATTCAATTTGTTTGAACAACATTCAAAATGGTGAAATAATTATCTTCTCTCCCCCTTAATTAATGTGGTGGATTTGTCACCATTAAATTACGGGTGTTGGCACCAATAAAAGAGGGGTGTGTGGAAAGACACTCCATCATTAATGTGGGGAGTTGAGAGGTTTCCCCTCCCACCATTAATAGGGGGTTTTGTCCCATCTGGTCCCCACGTTGTAACCTCTCTAAGGAGGTTAGGTTCAGGTGGGCCGCACCACCATAACCTCTCATTTGAGGATAAGGTGTGTTGGTCCCACCTCCATCATCCATGAGGATGTTTTAACCAAAAAATAGAAATTTATCCACACACTTTTTTTTATTTAAATCATTCTCTAAAAACCCAAAACTATCTTTTAACCTCAACCCACTACTATAGAGGTGATAGACTTCTTAAGGGAATACCGGCAATACGAGTTTAATGGTGTCCTCAGATTTGAATTCCGAGAACCAGTTCAAAAGTTATAAAAACTTGCTCGTACGTTTAGTGAACGTACCCAAACAAAACATCAGAAATTGATTCCAGGAACACTGGGCCTTGGGACCATGTGCCATCAATTTTCGCAAACTCATAAATGTCCCATGTATTTAATAAAAAAAATTAGTTGAATTTATGGGTCTTTACATTCTCCCCACCTCAAGTATTTATTTCCCCATAAGCTACAACTCGAACTAAGGGAAGAAGTGGGGGTACTGAGCATGCATCTGAGCCTCCCTCTCCCATGTGCTCTCTTAGCGGTTCCCATGTTTCCATCGAACGTGCAGTAGAGGTATTTACCGTTCACATAGGACTCACTCTAGTCGATCCTCAATCTCCACAGAAACCATCGTGAAAGTCGCCCCATCGTCGACGTCCAGCTCTCCATGGTCGATGATGTGAGAAGGGTCATGCAGGTATCTCTTCTGTTGAGATACGTGGAAGATGTCGTGCACCCAGTGCAACTGAGGTGGTAGAGATAAGAGGTAAGAAACCTCGCCAACACTATAGAGGACATTAAATGGTCCGATGAATCTTGGAGATAACTTGCTGTCTTAGCCAAATCTATATAGTCCTTGTCAAGGTGAGACTCATAAAAATATGTGGTCACCATCCTTGAATTCTAGAGGTCTCTATCTCATATCAGCTTATGACTTCAGTCTGCACTGTGCAGTCTTTATCCGCTCCTAGATGATATGCACCTTCTTCATGGTAGGCCGTACCATCTATGATCCCACAAGTGCCGAATCCCCAGGGTGAGTCCAACACTAAGGTGATATGCATGGTCGTCCATATAACGCCTCAAAAGGTGACATCCCTATGGTGAAGTGATAGCCGTTGTTATATGAAAAATCCACTAAAGGTAAGATATCCTCCAAGATGTGACCGAAGTCGAGGACACAAGCACGCAGCATTTCCTCAAGGGTCTGAATTGTCCACTCAGTCTGGACATCCATCTAAGGATGGAAGGCGGTGCTCAGACGAAGCTGTGTCCCGAAATCCTCCGACAACCCCATCCATAGCCGGGTAGTAAACTGTGCATCCCAATCGAAGAGAATAGATGACGGTACTCTATGTAGCCGCACATTCTTCTGCACATAGAGGCATCCCAAGCTCTCTACTGAACCATGCTGTCTGATTAGTAGGAAGTGGACTGACTTGGTGAGTTGATCAACGATCACCCAAATCGAGTCGTGACCCCTGGATGTACGTGGAAGTCGTGTCACGAATTACATGGATATCCCATCCCACATCCACTCTGGGACCTCTAAAGGCTAAACCAAGCCTGCTGGTACCTTGTGATCTGCCATTAATTTCTGAAAAGTGAGGCCTCAAGAGTCAAGCTCTGCTACTACCTTCTTCATACCTGGCCACTAGTGGTGTCATCGAACGTCCTGGTATGTCTTCATAACATCTTGATGTACTGCTAAAGGAGATGTGTGTAAATCCATAAAAAATTCTTCCTAAAGTGACTCTAGCACTATATTACATCCTCTAAAGAGGATGACATGCTCCCCACCTTCAGAAAATCCAGCAGGTGCCTTCCCGGTGGATATCGGAGCACATCATGCCTCGTAGTTAGTGTCACCACGTTGTGCCTCCCTAACTCGCTGAAGGAGAGGGGGTGTGACTGTGAGAGTCTGTAGGAAAGATGTTTCATCTATATCCACAAAGGCTATCAGGAAAGAGACAGGGTACTCTATCACTTTTCCTAACAGCTGTATACTAGAGCTCCTTGTTAGTGCTTCTGCTACAAAGTTCCCCTTTCCAGGATTTTAGACTATCTCGAAGTCATAGTCTTGGAAGAACTCAAGACATCACCGCTACCTCAGGTTCAGGTCCTTCTGAGAGAATATATACCTGAGACTCTTGAGATCAGAGTACATGGTAAAACATTCTCCTATCAGATAGCGTCAGCACATATTCAAGGCGATGACCGCTCCTGCTAACTCTTGGTCATGTGTAGAATAGTTATACTCATGTTGTCTAAGCTTCCTATAACCATACTTGATCACTACTCTCTCTTGCAACATGACACACCAAATTCTGGTCCCTGATGCGTCGCAGTAGACTACGTACCCTACGCCTTCCTCTAGAAGCCTCAAGATGAGGGCACTAGTCAACCTCAGACTCAGCTTCTGAAATCTCTGCTGGAATCTCTCCGACTAGACGAAGGGTTGCCCCTTATTCGTTAAGGATGATAGTAGTGATGAAACTCTAGATAAGTCTGGAACAAACCTCCGGTAGTAACCAGCCTAACCCAAGAAACTTCTTACCTCAGTCACACTCATGGGTGGCTGCCAAGAAAGTACCGCCTCAATCTTCACTAGATCCACCGCAACTCCAGCCTCCGATATTACGTGTCCCAAGAAGTGAACCTCTCTGATCAAAAACTGGCACATTGAGAGATTAACATAAAGCTATTTCTCTTGGAGTGTGTCCAATAATACCTGTAAATGGTAGGCATGCTCCTCCTCATTAGTCGAGTAGATCAGAATGTCATTGATGAAGACTATGACAAAGCAATTGAGGTAAGGCTGGAAAATCCTATTCATGAGTCTTATAAACACTTCTGGAGCATTGGTTATTCCAAAAGACCTAACCAAGAACTCATAGTGGTTGTAATGTCATTTGAAATCCATCTTCTACACATCCTTGTCTCGAACTCTGAGCTAGTGATATCATGATCTGAGGTGTATCTTCGAGACACATCATGCTCCCTTTAATAGATTAAAGAGGTCATCAATCCTCGGGATTTGGTAATTGCTCTTCACGGTAACCTGGTTTAGGTGACGGTAGTTGACACAAAGCCTCATGCTCCCATTCTCCTTCTTGGAGGCCAGAATCGGGGCTGCCCAGGGAGAAACACAGGGCTGGATGAATCCATTCTCTTGCAAGTCCTCTAGTTTTACCCGCATCTCACGAAGCTCCGTGGTAGCCATATGATACACTGGTGTAGATATCAGTGTCATCCAGGGGTACTGGTCAATGTTAAAGTCCACCTCTCTATAAAGAGGTAGTCCTGGAACATTTTCAAGGAAAATAGCCGCGTACTGGTCAACTAATACAGGATAGCTCAGACTCTCCACATCAACTACTCTGAGTGTAAGGCAGGCCAACCGATGAGTGATCGGTTGCTCCCTCCTCCGAGTAAGTCTGTCCTGTGCAGAAAATGCTCCTTTCTCACTGGTGAAGGTAAACCCGGTCCCATTTATGTGGACCCACTGCTCTTTGTGCCTAATACAATCGATCTATTCATGGACTGTAGACAACCAGTCCATACACAAGATGACGTCGTAAGGCCTCGACACTGATACTAAGAGATTTTAGCTTAAGGTCTCTCCTACTAGGGTAAGATCACACTGCCTGCACAAATGTTTAATCATCGATCCTTCTCCCGTAGGAGTCTCATGTCGTAAGGAGTGATCCAATAGCTCCATCGAAATCTCTGAGATCCGAAAAAAGGTAGTGTCAATGAAAGAGTGAGTAGCACCTGTGTCTCTAAGAGCTGTAACTAAGGTGGAGTAGACACAGACCGTACATTAAATCATCTCTAGAGCACCATGATCGTAAGCCTCTGCTTCCTGGAGCTAAGCTCTCGCCTGTCCACCTACTCTTTGTGGTCAGGGTAGACCTCATGGTGGTGGTGGTGGTAACACCTTTAAAAATCATCCACCACCAGCTGCATGGCCAGATCCTCTGCCATTTCCTCTTGATCCCTGTGGACTTCCTCGATCGAATCTATGTCTCTAACGGGGTGGTCCTTCAACCGTCTTCTGATCATCCGAACAACAGGTTGGACTGTCACGAGCCATGTGACCCTACCTGCCGCATGAGTAATACTGTCCGCTCCTAGAATGTATATCTCTGCCCCAGGCACCCCGCACAACCGATCCTGATTCATGTAGTCATCCACCCGTGGGTCTGGTCTTCTTGGACCTCTGCGACATATGTCTACTACCAACTGCTGAATATTCCGCTGCATGTCTACTAGTGGTGGGTCTCGATGCTAGAGACTGCTCAGGAAAGAAAATCTCCGCTAATAGGGATCATTCTAACACCCCTTCCTGTGTCAGGATGCTTAGGGAGATCATCGAAGCCTTGATCTATCACCTATGCCCCTGATCGAAGGTCGAAGACCTGAAGAATGGGTCTTGTAGCATATCTTTGGAGTAGCGTGATAGTTCGGTGAACCTCGCTGAGTATCGAGCTACAGTCATGCTACCCTACTGAAGATTAAGTAGTTTCTGAATGCGCACTGTGCAGAGAGTCGCTGGGACAAACTCTGCCCGAAATTGGATCTTGATGTCTGCCCAAAGAAGCATCATCTCATCATGAGCCTGGAGCATCAATCTCAAATATCAGATCACTGCAGCCTGTAAGAGGCTGGAAGCAAAAATCACCATGAGGTCAGCTGGTGTCTTTATCAGTCAGAAAACTATCACCACAGCCTCCAGTCAATCCTCATCCCTCTATGGGTCCATCTCTCCCCTGAACCTGGGTGGCATCTGGTGATAGAACTCATGGAACGTGATAATGTGGAATTCATCATTTGATGCAGGGGCTGGTGGCATCGGTGGACCAACTGGGAGTGGTACCATTGGTGCCTCCACTGGAAAAGGGCCCTCCACCATGGCCTCATCGCTCGGTGGGGTTCCATATCGTACAACTCTCGAAACTCTTGTTGGTCATCCATAGGGAGGCATCTAGAAAGAAACAGATAGGACACATTCAAATTTTTTACCTGGTGAGATGACTTGGTTGTGCTGACATAAATTTTTTTTTAAAACAAACACACAATCAGTTTTTTCTTATAATGAGTCGGAAATCAGTAGTCAGGGTCCTGGTGTACGGATATGTGGTCGCCGCACCAACACTGGGATCCCTGAACTAAAAATCACACTCAGTTCCCTTAACACTATTGCTTCACAGAAATGATCATATTTCTAAGTCCTACAGTTGAACCAACTCCATTGATAACAAATTATCACGTCCCTTCCCCCGGGGCACGTGCCATGATTACCCCAAGCCCACCTTCCAAAGGCCAGGGGCTAGCGACTAGCACCAAAGGCGTAAATCAATAAACATGGATGGGATTTTCTTTATAAAAAATAAACACACACAATAAGGTATGAGATGGAAACAAAACACTAAATAAAACATTATACAAAAGGAGTGATAAAAAGTAAGAAGGGGGAGGAAATACAATCCCAATTGTAAATTACAAGAAAACATAAAGTAAAATTTCTAGAAAAATGAAAACCGACTTCAGGATCGTCCACTGGAAAATCATACCTAAAGGGTTAGTACAGATATCCTCCACAGTAGTCCATGTCTGTATGTCTCTTTCGTGTACCGTCACACCATGTGGTCCACCTTCGGGAACTGTCCAGTCCTGGTACACTCATCATCGATCATCACTGTCTGTCGTCTTCATACAACGCAATGGGGTGCAGGCATAACCCGTTCAGGGGTGAGTATAACGATACTCATTAGGGACCCCGAGACCCTCAAGGTCTCACAAATCCAACAAGGATAAACCAAAATTATGAAATCAACAGATAACCCTACATAGGAATATTCTCATACATATACCAAAGATAATAAGTAATCCATATCAATCATGAGGTAAACACCAAAGTTTCTGACTCAGCTCAACCCGGATTTTTATTCACATTATTGAAACCATGGTTACTGGAGAACTCCTCCTCTGTCAAGTACAGTGGGCCTGCCGTGACACCAAGGTTCTTCCCACTAAACTTGGACTACTGAGGTACACCTTCTGTCAAGTATCGTGGGTTTGCTGCGTCCCCAAGGCGCTCCCCACCGTGGGTCTGCCGCATCACCAAGGCAATCCCCCTCATAGCCTATCGAGGTACTCCTCTTGTCGAGTACCGTGGGTCTGCCATGAAACCAAGGCGCTCCCACTATGGGTCTTCCACAAAACCAAGGAACTCTCTAGTGTGTTATTCATATCACTCCGAGTTGAATCGATCAACAGTCATCATGTCTCAGCCAGTTACTAGGTCTACGCACTCTGCTCTCTTGTTACCAGAAGGATCTGCTCCATGAGCTACTAGTCAAAACTCCAACTGTCATGAATTCCCTCGAGAAGGTATCTCACTGGTCTGCCACGTCATAGGGGTCTCAATGCAATAGAAATTGCGTCAATTGGACGCCCTATCTGTGAGTTATTAGCATTTTAGTCTCAGGGCCTGGTTGGATTAGTGAACAATCCAACCTAACTGTATCTCAACTTTACCCCGAACTGTTGTGGGGTATACTCAAAGGGTCCATCATGCTTAAATATTATCAGGGCCAGTGACGGTTTGTCAAAAGAACGCTCTGTGCCAAAGATAGGGCCAAAAGAAGGTAAACGGTCGGTAGTGGGCCCGTGTCCAGTCCGACCCGGACGGACCGACTTGGCCCGACATAGTCTGGGCCGACCTGACCCGTCAGGAGGGCCAACCTGTTAGGCCCAGCCTGGCATGCAGGGCCCAGCCTAGTAGTCCTCATGGAAGGTTCGGCTCGGGCTCGGGGCAGGTTCAGCCTGGAGCACCGTGAGGGTGTGGCTCGGGCAGCCCGGGGCGCGAGGGGGGTGTGGCTCGGGCAGCCCGGGGCGCGAGGGGGGTGTGGGCCGGGGCAGTTCAGTCGGGCACAGGGGAGTCGGTCGGGCGAGCCATGAGGTCGCCGGGTAGTCGGGTGAGGCACGGAAAGTAGTCGGCCGAGCAGGGCGCCAGGTGGGCTGGCGGGCGGCTAGGCAGGGCGTGGCCAGGCAGGCCAGGGGGCAACCGGGTAGCCGTCGGGCAGGCCAGCGGGGGCTCGGTCGGGGCCAGTTCATCTAGTGTTTGTATGGGACGCCACTTGGGAGACATAGATCATAGAGGCCACAAGCATCACAACCTTTTTATTCGTCGTCTTCGTCGCCTCATTTCTTCATCACCATATCAAAATATAACACAAAAGAGATCGACGGAGGGATTCAGGCCATGTTAGTTTGGACTACACACTCTGCGATTAGGGTGATAACAATCGGTTCATCAAGGTAGGAGAATGATGAAAAAAATCACCCGTCAATGGAAACATATCCTCATTCTTTGTTTTGAAAGAAAAGGGGAACATTACACATAAAAGAATACAACCCCTAACTTTGTTCATTGATCACCCATGAATTCATGGGAAGAAGATGATTGTGATTGTCATTCATCGCGTCCGCCAGACACTTCCAATCCCGAGCTCATGCGTCATCTCGTTGAAGACGATGCGAATGGAAGGATCGTTGAAGACATCCCACGTCAGTAGAAGCTCTGAGGAAGAAGTTGAATAAGGTTGGTGTTCTTCATATTCAAAGTCGTCCTTTATTGGGAGCTTTCTCACAATAATCCTCTTCTCAAAGACGTCACGAAAATGAACAATTCCAACCAAAATATTAAAATATTGAGTTAATATATTATTTAATTTGTGGGGAAAGAATTTAAAATGGTGAAATAATTAACTTGGCTCCCCCTTAATCAATGTGAAGGATTTGGCACCATTAAATCATGGTAGTTGACACCAATAAAGGAGGGGGTGTGGAGAGACTCTCCCTCATTAATAAGGGGAGTTGAGAGGTTTTCCTCTCCCACTATTAATAGGGGGTTTAGTTCTATGTGGTCCCCACGTCATAACCTCTCATGGGAGGTTAGGTTCTGGTGGGCCCCACCACCATAAACTCTCATGGGAGGTTAAGGTGTGGTGGTCCCACCTCTAACATCCATGATGAGGTTTTAACCAATATATAAAAATTAAGCCACACACTTTATTTTTATATAATTCATTTTCTAAGACCCCTAAAACTATCTTTTAACCTTGACCCACTGTCGTCATGGTGATAGTCTTCTTAAGAGAATACCGGTGCTGTGAGTTCAAAGGTGTCATTGGATTTCAATTCCATGCACTGGATCAAAAGCTATAAAAACCATCTCATACGTTTACTGAAAGTACCCAAACAAAAATTCCGAAATTGATTCTGGGCACACCAGGCCTCAGAATCATGCGCCATCAATTTTTGGAGACTCTTAAAATTCCCATGTATTTAAGAAATATAATTCCATGGAATTTCTGGGTCTTTACACAACCATCAAACCTTGGCTAGATAAATGTTTTTTTCTCATAACATTGTCTCTTCAATCCATTAGTTTTTGGGGTCTTTCTTATGATGAAAGTTCTTTTCCATGTTATGTTATTTTAGACTCAGTACATGTAATGTATATCCAAATGTACTTCTTCAAATATAGATACATGGAACAAATTTTTCAATTGGGAATGGTGTGTAGGGACAAATAAGTGATATATTATGACCCTGATAAGATCCAATATCATGATGGGACTGATGTATCTTGGGATCAACATCCGTTTCATTGAAAATAAGATAAATCGCTTCCATCAATATATTCTAAGGAAAAAATTGTCACTAACATCGATCCTAGATATCATCTATGACTATATATATATCCCTTCTACCATTTTTCAACATTCATATTCTTCTAGATTTTAGGAACATTCACATTGCTTTATTAAATGTGGTCAAGGACTATCACATTCCTCTCTCCATATTCATCCAATCTTGAGGGTGTCATTCATCTCTCCGTGTAATAAACACTGGGTGGTTTTATATAAATGATAGAATAGAAACTGTTGTTATATGGGAAGTCTAACAGGGGTGGGTTGGATCCTAATATCCTTATTTTTCACCGAATAAGATGTAAAAATATAATCTATAGTTTAATTTTCATCTAAAAATGTCCATCTATAAAATGATGGTATACAATGACAATTCAACGATCTATGTCAAATTATTTTTTAATAATTTTCTTGATCCTTAATGTAAACATTCATTATGGATTAGATATAATGGATCATGTTACTCCATAAAACCATAATACATCCCTAAAAAATGTATTGGAGAGTTATTCAAGGGATAAATATTCATTAATATAAATAAAATGTGCTCACATTATAAGGAAATAAACTACTTCCCAAATATCATTATGAACATTATATTTTTTGAGGAGTTCTACAAAAAAATGCATGGTGGTGGTTTTCAATTTGAACACTATTATAGAAAATAGTTTCAATATAGACAAAGAATATTTTCCCTATTAGCCGTTTGTAATACCATTAATTGAGATATACATTCCACTATTTTCTTCATTATGTTATTTCATTCGGAATTTTTATTCATCTATCAAAACATATTTGTGCTTCCAGGATTTATGGGGGAGGATGAACTATATTCATCATACACAATTCCCTTAAAAAAAATTCATTTTTAGGGGACTCATATGTTTGTTTCAAACCTTATAAATCTATATTTATCAAATATGGACTCTATAATAATATCTATATATTTTTTATCTACATAATATTTCAATGATTATTTGATCATTGCCCAAATTAATGGTAGGTCAGTTAGTGGTGAATGACATAATTTATCTTCTTTCATTATATTTTATATATTTATCCTTTACAAGTGAAAAATCATTGGGTCTTTTTCATTCCTCTTCACAGATGGAGTATCATAATCATTCTGACATAGAACCCCAACCACTTTATTTTCCATAAATTAGTTGTAATATATTATGAATTTATAATATTTTATCAATTCGAAATATATCATTTGGAACATATTGAAATCGTTATATGTAAATATATATTTCAATATTTTGTTATAAAATTAGATATCACATTTATTTAGAAAGATAATTTTTTTAGATATTTAATGAAAGGATAATCCCTACAATCACTAAATCATTAATAAGATTATCTTTCTCATGAGTATTTAATTATTGTGAGTCATAAGTAATTAGATTTTAATTCTTCGTGATTATGAAAACCAAACACTTTTTGGATGTATCATTATATATTAGAAACCATTAACCATTGTACGATAATGTATATGAATTAGAAGTGACCAACCTATTTTATAGTTCCATAAAACATTCATCGTATTCCTATGACGAATGAAATTTTACGGTGTTTTATGTTAATTTTTTAGTGTATTTTATAATAGTGATAAACTTCCCACAATGTGTCAGTAAAATCCCACAATCCCAAGAAAACTACTGATCGTGGTTCTGGGTGTCTCCTTAAGAAAATATTGATAACTTCTATATTTTATGGAAATTTTGATATGTCATTTTTTTATTACATGACCCAATAATGATGCATTATTTTTATATAATTAAAAATCTCTATATTTAGAATAAATTCACTCATTTTTCTGTTTTTTAACACAATACAAAAATTATATCCATGATCTTCTATTCTCTTTAAATATATAAGAATAATGTCTATAAATAAAAAAAATTGATTAAGGTAGCATCTAATCACATTATTCTTAAAATCCATGAGTATTGTGTGGTAATTAGTAAGTCTAAGAAAAATCACTATAAAATCATATTGTTCATACAATTTCAAGAATGTTTTAATTGGTATATCCTCCACTTTAGACCTTAGTTGATGATATCTAAATCAAATATAATTATTAATGAATAATTGTTCACCAATGATTTTATTGAATAGATAATAGATACAGGGTCGGGAATACTTTTTCCTTATTATGATCTTGTTAAGATCATGATAGTTAATGAAAAGGAACATTGATCCATCATTATTTTTTAGAAAAAATGGTTTTTTACCCCATGGTGATGCACTAGGCCAAATAAAATATGTTTCTATATTTTCATGAAACATCATCATCAATTCCTCCAATTAAATGGGATGCAGTCTATACAGACTCCTTGAGATATACAAGGATCAATGCACCAGTTCTGTTAAAAACTCCAACTCATGATCTAGGGGAAGCCCAGGTATTTTATCTTAGAACATATTAATATATTCTTATAAAATAGGAATGTGATAAATACTAATTTACTCTATGATCATTTAAGTTATAAATCCCCTAATGTAATAAGCAAATAAATGATTTATATAGACCCATAATATGAATATGATCAACAAAATCATATCACATCGGAGTTTCTTTCTTTGGGTATAGTACAAATTCATTATTTTGCACTAGGTTATGGATGAGTTAATACACAAAATTCTCTATTCAAGGTAATTACCCCTAGGTACAACTATGAATGACATTACATCAACATGTTAGTGTGAAGAAACGTTTCTATCTTTTAGGAAGACCAATGACTCAAAAAAAATTCAATATTTTAGGACATCATCCTACACTATGATTCATCTATTTGGATTCATAATAAGTTCCCCTAACCATAATTCTCAAAATAGATTCTCTAATATTAAAAAATAACTAATCCTTTCTCTTATATAAACTATAATGACAAAAAATAAACAAGTATAAATAATACATTGTTACCATGGTGTAAGTAAACAATATCAAAAATAGTATCACAATCCCTTGGAACTAATGCTTTAGTGTATTTGATACTAGAAACATAAAAACACTGACTTTAATTTTTTTAACATTTCTATATAATATAAAAAATTTATTAGGCATTCCATGAGATATAATCAACATTATATCAGGGGGAATGGAACATATAATAAGAGGTGAACTCAAATACTTAGTTTGGTATATCATAACAAAGTCTATAATGGAAGGATCATAAAAATTTGGGAAATAATTAATAATATAAAATATCTAATTCAAAAGAACATAAATCAATAATTGTTTTTTATAAGCTTGTAATATATAAATATCATCTCAAATGATAAAACTTATACATTTTAAATGGAAAATAAATCAGGTTTTATGGGTCACAATTAATGGAACAAATCAAAAAATGAGTAACAATAATAAACACTGGACTTTTAATCTTTGCAAACATGGCTACCCACAAACTAGTTTATACTTAAAATGGTGAGTAGATATAGCATCCATCAAACTCTCACTTTGTGAACATAACTACATGATTACCTATTGACATAAAATATCTATACCATTAAATAAAATCCATTATCCAATTTATTGTAGATAGATATAGGACTTACTCATATCATAGTCGATACATTTTTATGAAACTTGAAAAACAATAATCTCAAAATGAAATGAGTCATAGAAAAAATGTGTTTCATGAAACTAGATAATGGTATATTAGAAAAAATAACCATAAATAAAATAAAATGATTCCATAAATTTTTCAACAAAATTATACATATTATAATAGAATATATATGTTGAATCATGAAATGAATCTACATTGGATTTAAATCTACTAAAGGAATAGAATAGTTTGGAATGAAAACATAAAAATATTATTTCCATATACCCCATGTAAATAATTTGTAAAATTAAATTCAAATTAATTTCCAAAATATTATTAATAATTTTTCAAATATAAATTTATAAAATAATTTTTGGATAAAATAATCTTGGAAGAATAATTTTATTTTATATTAAAATCTAGGTTATAAAATAATATAAGTTCATTAAATTATAATCCCCTTATATCCAAAAATATTATATTTTTGAATCCCACGTAATTTTAAAAAATAATAACACTCCATTTTAAAAATTGGTAAGTAGAAATAAGGGGTTTACAGTATATAAAACATAATATATTTTCCAATAATAAGGAAAATATTTGTGGGAAACGAAAAATATTGGCATGGGAATGAAATCTTCATTATAAAATATGTGAATTGTTCTTTGCATTCTCAAACTTTATTAGTGAAATAATAATGGAAGAATAAATAGAGAAAAAAATAACTCCCCAGAATATAAATAGATATTATAAAATCATATCATAACAATGATTACTATAACCATTCTTCAACAATGAGGTTAAATGAATAGGATTATAACTGAATGAAAGGTATTTGAGTTATGAAAACACTTACCTTGAGTATTCGATAACCCACCCTTACTATACACACCTATAAAATAAAAATAATTAATATAAATACCAATTTATGTACCATATTCAAATATATTACCAATTATAAACCACATATATAATCATTCTTTACGAATATATTACTTATTTATAGTTTTTTCCACTAATGGGAGAAGAAATGATTTTTTGTGTCGTTCAAATATCAATGTAAAAGGGTATATTCTTACAAAGTGATTTAGTTTTAATTCTAACCTAATTATTTAATATATAATTATCATTCTATTCCATTGATTACATAATTTATATTTTAATTACGTGGAATACATGAATACGGTTTGTGAACATGGGAATCCTGATTAACGACATTGGATGTTCTTAATGATCAAAAGGTGGTATATTGATAAATATTTAAAAATATTGATAAAACATTTATATAATAATTATTTGATATTAGATTCATTATTATTACATTAAATTTCTACTATATTACATTAAAAAATCATTTGTAGCGTAAACATTATATCATCATTCATGTAGGGGGTAACACTAACCCAAATAGTAACATTTTATAATGTTTTCATGAGTAAGATAGTGTATTTAGATAATTATAATATTAAATATTCATAATATTAAAAATATCATAGTTTTAATACATTATTAGTAAATCCATTCATAGAACAATCCATGATGGTATGTGATGATAGATTAAAATTGTTGTTTATGGTGGCGGTAGTCTGCATGTATGCATGATTAATGATATCATTTCATATAAAATGGATAAAAAGATGTTATATAATAAAATATAATTCCATATATATAAATTGGAAATATATAAACATATATTTCATCAAATATATCCTTTTTTCAGACAATATATGTGTCAATAAAAAACAACAAACATGGCTTCGTGGAGGCGATAATCCACACATACACACGATCATGATTATTTTTATTTTTCTTAGTTCATTGAAAGTATTGAATATTTCTTTTAAAAATAAAATAATTTCATTTTATTATAATAAATTTAATTATTTCATTATAATATGATTGTTATGGAATGTTAGGAAATAAAAAATTATGAAGGGAACATTACGAAAAACTGGATACTTGGGTCGGGAAGATGAGTTTTCCCTATGAATTATTCTTTTAAATGAATGACATTTGATAAATAATATTGACCAGGTCATTTTATAAGTGGTAGGTGGTTACAATAGTATAATTTTGAACGAGATAAAAATAGGAAATTAAATGATTGGTTATTCATTATGTGGGGGAACAATTAGTTTTTTATTAGTGAATATAATTGTAGTTTTGGAAATACATATTGAATTACAATAAAGTTATTTCACTGTTAAAGTTTAATATGATAAAAAATCAAAAATTGATGAAATTGGGTGAGTTTTGTTCAATACACACCTCAAAAATTCATTTTAAATACTTTTTTAACATGAATGATCCTTTCCCCTTAGAGAAATTGTTTTTACTATTTTTACTTTTTATCATAGTTACTAATTTTTAAACTTAGTTCTTAATTTTAATAACCAAAATTAAAACTTTCCAAATTGAATAATGTTTTATTTTTTATTTAAAATTTCAAAATAATTTTATGACAAAAATTCATCCAATGTCTAAAAAATTAATTTTATAACATACGCATGAAATCACATAAAAATAGTTTTTAGAAAACACATGTTTGTAAGTTTAAAAATAATGAATAAAGTAAATTTATCATGGTTACTAATTTAAATAGAATAAATAAATTTATTATGAAACAAATAAAATTTATCTCTATTAAATATCATTCAAAAAACATATTTATGTTTAAAATTTCTTCATTTAATGAAAATACTACAAACTTTTTTAATTAAATAATAATGGTATTTTAGTTCTAAAAAATTTTGATACAAATTTTCAATGTTCAATGAAATTTTAAATATTCATAATATTATTCCATAAATAAATTTTTTATTATATAATTTTTTTTAACTTTTCTTTTTTCTTGATTATATAAATAATAAAATCACAAAAAATCATAACATTCGTGAAAATTGTATTTTTATTCTAAAAACAATCTTTTCAAAAAAAGATCAAGATTTCATGCTAATTTATTATTTAAATGTTGAATTGAAATAATATTTTTATATTATCATACTAAAATTCTAGTATTTTAATATTCATCATTTAAAATATTATATAAAATATAATAAACCCCACTTTTAAAGATAACCATTTTCAGAAAGAAAACATTTTAATTAATTATAATTTATAGGTTATAGTTTTTATTTTATTTTATGTATTTCTATTTTATTATAGATTTATTAATTAATTTATTGTTATATTTTTTTTGGTTTTTTATTTTTTTTGTGTGTAAATAACTTTATCAAAAATATCATTAATTTGATAAGGTCTTGAATTTTAATTCTTTATAAAAACACATTGTTGTATTTCCTTTACCACATTATGGTTTATCTAATTTAAACATGGTTATCACTCATATGATTGGAAATTATCCATTTTTTAGGAATGGTGGTCTACCCATCTTGAAGAACATAGACATCTCAATTGATTTTTTACAATAATCCTCTATTTTAATTAGTTTAGGTGGATCCTTTACATGAACAGAAAATTTAGAGCCACAAGGCTTGGTATATGAACTGGAGGCTGAATGAACTTACCACACTTGGAACTACCCCTCCATAGTAAATTATTCATTGATGGTTCATATATACAAATTCTTATGGATAATCCGTTATCATTTCCCCATTCAGCGGTGCACGATACAAGATATAGATGGCAGAAAACTATGACATGTTATGTTTTGATGTTCAGTTTTAGTGAAATCCCGGTTTTCTATTAGGAGATGGAAAAAAAATTTATGGTTTATTTTGGTATAAAAATAGATTTTTTCTATATTCAATGAGTGTTTTTTGATTCAATGCGAGTTCTAGGAAAACAAAATTGTGTTTTAGTTAGGACCATAATTTATAAATTCAAATTCTGAAATAGATTTTTGGTGTTAAGAGTTTTGAAACCACAATGATTTTTGGAACAACATGGAACAAACTAAACCATTCCCTGATTTATATTAATATACCATCATTTAGTCCCCTAGAGTTTTAATATAAAATTTATGTTTCCGTCACCCTTCATTCAGTTTTTCTGCCCTCCATGAAACCCTTGGTGGTCATTAGGATCTCTATTGAAAATTTTGGGCACCATTGGTGGACCATTGAGTCCATAGAATTATGAGGTCACATATTCATGATATATGGTGACGTTATCATATATTTTATATTTTTTCATTTTTATTTTATATTTAGATGCCTTGATAGTGGTGGATTTATTAATATAATTAAAATTTTATGTATATTTGATGAATTATAGGTGTTTAAGAATTCATATGATATTAAGGATATTTGATCATCAATTATCGTCTCATTATAGTGTTGTGACAAATGAAGATTTTATTCGAGGTGTTTGATGCAAAATAAATCTTATTATTAATATTATTTATGTGTTGTAAACATTTTTTAAAATTGATTTGGCCAAAAAGTCAAAATTGACATTAATAAATATAAAATAATTGAATTATGGATGATATGGTTCATAATTGGCTTACATGTTTTACACATAGTATTGTTTATTATATTGAAGGATTATTATGGTAATCGTAATAATATGATTGAAAGTGGTTGTTAAATTTGAGGAACCATATATTAAATTAATTGGATAATTTGAAATATTGCAATGTAGTTAAATCGTAGATAACCAAAATATGGTTTTTTGATCTTCATTATAGAATATGGAATGAGTTTTAGAGTTTGATCATGAGAGCCAACTGAATTTTAACTTTTTATTGCATGAATATTCAATAAAACAAATATTCCAAATTATCTTATCAAATGATGATTGTTCGTCAGTGTAACATAAATTTCATAATGTTTTTGTAATATTTATCACATAAAAAGGATAAGGTGATTCCCTACAATAATGAAACCCAATATATTTTACAACTATATTCTAAAATATATATCATATAGCCTATATAACTTATTCTAGAAAATACATTGATTATGTTTTTCTGTTAGGTTCTTGTGGATCATAAGGCATTGTGACTTTTTATCATGCAGTATTCACATGTTAAACTCTACGATAGGAGGTTATAGAGACATACCCATAAATAAAAATTCCACATGATATACGTTTCACTGTATATTACTATCTAAGGTTATGTATACATTCCCTTAAAATTTATATTATTATTAATGTATATCATGAATCAAATATTTGGTTGTATTGAAAAAATTGTTGTGATATATACTCACAATGAGGGACTAAACATTCAGAAAATTATAACTGATTGAAAATTATGGGAATAAGATAAGAGATGACTTTTCCGTTTTGAGTTGACTGAAGAAGATACCTCTTTCCCTTTGATTAAAATTTATCTATGTAATTACATTCATGCTAATGGAATTTCCTCAATACTATCATTTCAGAAACTAATTGAATTATAAATCAAGCATGTAGAATGATGAAAAATTTATGCATTCTGATTGTCGATATGTCACAACAATGGGATTATATTAAATTTTATCATTCATATGATGGGTTTTCAACACTAACCCATTTATTTATTAGTTCCTTAATATGTTCATAGATATTGATGTTTTATGATAGGTGAGTTTATAAAATATCATTAACAAAGAGTCCTGGAGGGTTACATATTATGTGTATCTCTAATCTCATTAAATTCTATTAGATCTAATATTAACGATAAATATTATTTCAAAATGATTTTTAATAATTATTCAATAATTATTGATCATATGAATTCTATCCCCAGATATTCCTGTTTAGAATATGTGATTTTATTATTAAATAAATAATTTTTTGTGGGTTTAGTGAGTAATATATTTATTTCTCTGTTGATCATTATTTAGATGGGAATTTTTTTTAATTAGGTGTTTAATGAATAGATTAATATAAATATATAAATATTTATGTAAATATTAAATAAATTTTTATTTGTGAGTTTAGTGAATATATTCTTTACTTATTTGTTCAATAATATTTTTAGTTTGATTAATTTTGAGGAGTATTTTTAGGTTGAGTTAATGGCTCAAAATAGATTATATATATATTCATGAGTTTAAAACAAGTCATGGGATATAATAATAATAATAATATTATTATTATTATTATCATAATGGGGATTACATATAATAATAAATTAGATTATGGGAACAATTATAATTATTAATTTTATAACCCTCAGTTTAATATACCATTTAAATTAGTTCAACTGTATACATCATTATACACAACAAAGAGACTTGAAATTATCTCATTCCCTAGATGTAAAATCATCTTCTCTATCCCACATAAGAATATTAATTGGAATATATAGTTACTTATTGCAATTCAAACTATATGTAATTAATAACTTCACACAAATACAGTTTAATGTAAATATTATTTAAATTTGTTCAATGATTATTGGATCACATGGGGATATAACTAGAGTAATCCTCACTTTAATTCTCAACTGCATTTAAAATGTGACAATAGAGAAAAAAATAATAAAAATAATTTTCATGTAGAGGTAATTATTGATTTAAGATAAATATAAATAAAAAATGACAAATCATTGGTAAAATATTTTAGGGTTTCCACCACCATGTTATTGAGAAATTATATATTAAAACATGTGAATTTATTTTTTGGAACAATTGTTACATTTTTAAATCATACTAGAACCTTTATGTTATATAAATGTAGAAAATGTTTAACTTATAACTATATATTATTTCTTTCATCAATTTTTGGATTTTTTTGGTAATATTCATTTCCACTTTTTTATTCTTTAATCCAAAATATGAGTTAATGCATTCATAATGAATCCTATGACCAAAAATAGATCACGAACACATGGAGGATGCTCCAAGATCTCATATTGATGTTATGAGATAGTTGAATACATGACATAGATATATAGTGTGAAATAATTAGTGACACATATTTTATTAAGGGTCAACCACACATGGTGTGTGTTGCTTCAATCATGTAACACTGTGTGGATTTGTGTAAGATATAATTACACATCATGTATTGAATACCAGTGTAGCATGTGGATTTATAGGAAATATATAAAGTGTAGTTGGAATACAATTCAAATAACCCCACATTGTTTGAACCTATGTAAATCAAGTTTATCCGCATGGTAAAAGTATTTAGAAAAACAACAAACTGTGTACTGGCTATTGGACAAACAATGTGACCATAGATGAATTAAATAGTTTTTATTTTTCTATAAACATAGTGTAACACGTATAATATAATTAAAAATAAAAATAGAGTATTATGGAATGTGGTGTGAATGGAAGATAGTGGATTACACAGATCATTGATGGTTATATATGTCATGTAACATACACCAATACACACAAGGTACACATTGAGACTATTATGCCGTGTGAGTTAATTGGGGGAAAATAATATTAGACTCAAACTAGATGGAATATAGCTAGTTATAAACACTAAGTGGAGTATTTTAATTCACACTAGGTACACAGTATGTGATTTCATGTGGGTTGTGTGGTTATAAATTCTTGATTATTATTACAAGAATAATTCTGAAACTGCATAATGTGTAATAGTAGGTGTGTATGATGTATATTTCATGCGCATTTTCAATGGTACACATTATGTATACTCATGAAATTTCTTATGTTCATTCACATCATGTATACTAAATGTATTGACACATGAAAAATACTTAATGTATATAGTGACACCCGATGTGGGCATACATGTTGTGTAAGAATGCATTACACAACAAAGACAATAGATGACATAATTTATAGACTATATCTAGTGAAAGAACCTACTGTGTAATAACTAAAATCAATATATGGATTTAATTATAAGAATGATGTACATATTATGTCACCAATAGAGTAATATTTTGTATGTATTAACTTTTAGAATTGTGTTGAAATTAACTCTCTGAGTACACATCCTGTAGAACCAATAGTATACTCACTATCCATAATTAATTTTAACATTAAAATAATATTTATTTAATTTATTTAAAATTATATTTTATTTTTATCCTAATAAATATAATGAAATATTATTAAAATCAGGATATATTAAATTATTTTGGATTATTAATTTATAAATTCATGTTAAATTTTATTAATAATATTGAATGGAAGTGAAAATCAGTAAGTCTAAATTCATAGATGATGCATGTTTTGAATGAAAATGAAATTGAATTGTCTATCTATGTTTTGGATTTATTTAATATAGTTATTTATTTGATATTTTTTTGGGACAAATTTATTATTAAAAAATTATTATGATCATCACATCATCCCTTGCTCTTTATTGTGTATGATAGTTATTGTTCATGGTTTTTTATGTGACCCTAAAATCTTGGAACCCAACACTTTTGAGTTAGTATTATTCTATGAATGATGGGGAACCTTGTGAGAAAATATGGTTTGTAACCTAAGTTAATGTAAAAGCAACCAAGGAGATACATGGTTTAAAGGCGGATTACTAAAAATCGATCTAGGAATGAGCTCAATGATTTTCCACAAGAACCATGGTTGGTTTATCTTTTAATTGATAAAAAACAATTATTACCTAGCTCTTGATCTTATCACATTGTTATTTTGTTTTCTAGTACATGGTTATTTTTTCATTAATATGATTCATGGGTTGTTTAGTTTATTAAAAATGATTAAAAAAGGTAATAAATTAAAAACAATAATATAATAAAAAAATATTTTATATAAAATATTTTTTTTTCATATTGAGATTATTTATTATATAAAATCCATATATTTTAATGGACATGTTAAAATTTTAAAAAAACATAACTTAGTTAAATAATATCCCTTATAAAATATATAATGTGTTATATCACCTTCGATCTCTTCAGTTATAATAAAACGATGGATCATAGTATTAGTTGACCCACATCGGGATACATTCATTTATCTAGGGGTCCAATGGAGACTGTTAGGTTAACATAACCATGAAAACATTAACAGTATCTTACCTCATTATACATGGAATAACATTTAGTTAAGAATAAATGAATTATGAGTTCATTATTTTATGATTGAGAGTCCACTCATGTGATCAGAGAACTATTAGTTTACAAAGTTAACATGAAATATAGTGATAAATACCTAAGAATAATTTGATCGAGACCTCATTATGGTTATTTGAAGGGGGATATGTATCCATTATACTATAATATCAAATAGATATAATATTTTAAATCATTTTGTTTAACATCTGAAACCCAGATTCCAATCAAATGTTCCTCAAGCTCTGTTGGCCACGTTGGCTCAAGTGCCTCTCACTGAATGACAGATGCTTTTGACTTGCAGCGAGGGCCTAGGGTATGTTTTTGTGGATACTATTCCCTCAATACAAGAGTTTATCCTAGAGGAAAAATATAATAATAGTTGAATAAAAGGAGGAGTATAATAAATTGATGGAACATCGAAAAAAAGGAATAATAACTAATTGAACAACTGTTAATAATACTCAAGATGATTATAATAGATGATATTTATCAATAAATAATGTAAAAAATGATACAATGATGAAAGAATTAAATTATATATTAATGTTGAAAAAATAATCCAAAACATATCAGGTATCCCGGGCCCCATATCAGTCACATATTACCAATCTCAATCGTAATTAATCATGAAATATTAGGTGTCTAAGGAAGGACAGTTCCCTTTTTCAGCACTTAAATACATGTAATATGACTAGGTTAAAATGGAAACCTAGAAAGGGTGTAAGATAATTATTATTAGGGCACCCATAATGGAATCTATAACATCCAGTCCATGTAATATAAATTAAATAGTTTTTAGTCTTACATATACAAAATTAAAGTAGTGTAGTAATGTAAACATCAAGTACCTACTTTGGCCATAGTTGGTGTCTGACCATGTTATTTGTTTATTAATTAAATTTTTTTCATTTTATATATCATGTCACATGATTAATAACCAGCACAGAAATAATGATTTTTATATGATAATTAAGGATCCAAGATATAAAAAGGCATCCAAAAATGGTTTTAATAGTGAAGAGGATCCAATGTATTAACCAACAAATCGTTGACCTCTGGGGTTGATCCAACTCAGTATAATATATGACCTAGATATATGAGTAAGAGTTCAATCCAAGGGGTAATTTTCCAAGGCCTTATACAATAATATATTTCTATTTGAGTCTAAGGATCAAATCCAATGTAAAATGGGATAAGAAATGACTGGGCCTGATGACTGTAACCATGGAACCACATGTCCGTAGATCTCATGATGTATCCACGGAGTGTATAAAAATCATTCTATAATGATAATAGAGGAATCATATAGTTTCATACGTTTAATTCACAAGTATAGGAATATCAGTGTCTAGGGTGGGTATCATCCTTGGAAATCGGAATCCATTAATCACAATGGCTTCTACAAGTACTCAAGGAATTCCTATTTCAATCCAATGTTATCTCGAGTAAGAACATTGCATTAATAATTTAAAGGACTATATAAAATATGAACCTTATACTTGATTCATTCATTAATTAAGGCTAGGTAATAATAATTCCATTTAATAACTCAAAGGGTTTATTCCATGCCTTCCATTAATGTGTCAAGGCTAATATGACATTAAACTATTTATTAGTTCATTTAAGTCATAATAAATAAATTACGTTAACTTTTATACTTTCAATTATGCATGTAAAGGGGTGTTATGGATGGTCAATAAATCCAGTTAATTCATTAATTTCTTAATAAAATTTTTGGTTTACCCTTTTTCCTTCCATTGACATGGCATGGTGTTATATTAGTGTAAAACCATGTCACTCTATTTGTTAATTTCATGGTCTAGTGATATCCATGTTTATACTTACCAATTACAATTGATATACAATAATAATACTGAAACAGTTACCTTATAAGGATCAAGTTGAAACTACAAGGTTCTAGCCATTACAAAATAAAAATTTATTTATATATGACACCTACCTTTATGAATTTCATGTGGATGCACACCCAAATAGTGGTTTTTATAGGATTAACAATACACTAAAAGCATGATTAAAGAAAAATCCTATTTGGGGTGGTTTTCATTGATGATGTGAACTCCAACTATGGATAACATATATAAAAAGTGTGAAAAAATATTATTATAATGACTATAATCAATAAAATTGAATTTAGTAGACAATTCCCAATCAAATTTGTGTGTGCACAATGATGATAGTTTATAAATTGATGAAACCGGAGGGATGGATTATATACCACCTACCTCGTACTCATATGACTCTCCTTGTCCTGTATAATTCTTTACTTCTGTCTGTATTTGATGAAATCTGAATGATGGATCAACTCCCTAAAAATAAGTCATATGTTCATGAATATAAATTTAATCATGTAGGTAAAGAATAATGACAAAATTGTTAAAAATAAATCGAGTAATTACCAATTTGACTCCAATGTGATGAATGTGGATTGAATCAGATATCAGATAAAATCATAGGATCAAAAACTATTATTGATAAACATTGGGATTTCCAATGGATGAATATGTGAGTTCTTATCCACTTGAATGAGAAACCAGATAAGGGTAGGGTTTAAAAATTTCATAAAGGGTAAATGGTAATATTGAAAAAAAATTCATTGTTTCACATTTTCATAACATATTTGGCCACACCATGAACCAAACGTGTTCCTCAAGCATCTTATAGAAGGAACCCACATGGTTAGGCCACATTGTTAGGGAAAATGTTCACCATGTGTGTCCATAAGCACTCTTAAAAACTACAGACATTTCACACAGACCTGTGGACCATGGAGCATCGTTATGGAAAATTGTGTGTGGTGGTTTCTTCTATGCCCATCCTCACACGATTAGGAGATACCATGTTGGTTTGGTTGAATGGTATGTACAAACCGTATGACCTAGTTTTTTCTCCAATGGATGGGGTTTTAGATTATGAACAATCCCCAAACACCCCTAAAACCTTCATAAACTCATTTGGAATAGGGTTTAGACACATAAATATTTATACCAAATTTAAAAGGAGTCATACCTAAGATAAAAATTCTGTTCCTTCTATATGTCCCTCATAATAGAAACTCTTCCCCAAGAAAACCTTGTTGGGGAATCGAAACACTGTCTGATAACAAATCTAGCCACTGAAAATGTACGTCAGTGTCCCTATACAAATTCTCATATAGTACATTGTCGTTCTTCCATAAAAACCATAATAAAGTCACAAAACGACCATAGAGATCCTTCATGCTTCATTCAATATTGTTTATAGGTTACTCCTCATTATAACCATTAGCATCTTGATCAACATCATTGGGATCAAACATAAGAGATGGTTCAGCATGATACAGAATACACTGTGAATCATGGAATATGTTATGCATGGAATGGTTCTTCTATGAAAATAGAATCTAATAGGGTACCATATCTAATTTATGCAGAATCTCAAATGGCATTACATAATGAGTATAAATATTCCCTTTCCTCTTTATCTACATATACACATAAATGGGTTTTAATCACTCTAAAATATGATCCCTAACCTCAACCACTAGAGGTCATCGATGTCGATCAGTATAAAACATCAATGTATATAGAGTAGTAGAAATATTATTCCAGATCAGTTGAACCTACTACAAAGTCTCCTACATGGTACATGGACCAAGTAGCATTTTCTATCCATCCCCTAACCACCACAATAGTAAATAGAATGTCCTACCATACAATTCATTAAAATTATCCATTTAAATTTTTGTATGAAATTAATTATTATAATTTTATCATATTTAGGAATATCCATCGTTTGGAGGGTGGAAGGCTTGGCTCAAAAGAACTTGTGTAACCATAATTCTCTATTACCCCTACTATAACTGTGATGATACATGAGAATACCTATCTTAAATGATAGTAATAGAGACCTTGTGTATTCGTATTATATCATGAACATAAATTATTTATATTTCACAAATTGAGAAGAACTATAAGATATGAATAAAGCTATCTACAGAAATGTGTAAAAACTATTAATAATACCTTCAATCTTACATTTATTTTCATTCCACTAATACTAGAATCACATTACTTGGTACATCATATAGATTTCTAGATTAACTACCCACAGAGATGCATGTGAATTGAACATAAATTATTCTATCATATATGTTGTAACCAATAAATTCCTGTGAATATGTAAAACTTTGTAGTCATCCATTGATCATCCTAGAGGGGGGACATCATAGAAATACACTCCAAGAGAACCAACCCCCTGATGGTAAAAAATTTACCACTATTCACCCTATCATGGAGGGAAGCTTTAGCCATCCAAACTGGTAGATAATAGTTCTCAAGAATATCATGATGATACATAACATTATCATAAAATAGGGCCATCAATTTCCTTTCGTCATCATATTCCCCTATGACAAGAACCTTATTTTTCTTGCTCAACGCATCAGAAACTACATTTACCTTTATAGGAATATATGAAAACATGATATCAATGGGATAAAGATATATTACCCATATACGATGTTATTCATTCAGGTCATACATCGAAAAAATATTTTTGAGGATCTTGTGGTCTGTATACACAATAATTCACTCAACCATCATATGTTGTATCCAATAACATATGTAATGGAAAGATTCTTCTAGATTTGAGGTTATACATCAGGTAATTTAACTTGTGATGCCTCAACAAACAAGATCTATATTTTGGTAATATATCCTCCAACATCAGCGCTACTCATAATCTAATGCTTAATGCATTATATAACACTATATAACATCTTCCATGATCTAGAACAATTGGAAATGGTGCTGAGATAAACTTCTCTTTCAGCTCCTAAAGGATTTATCACACTCCTCTAATAAGAAGATATTAACTCCCTTCTTCATAACACTAGTAATTGGTGATTCAAGGTGTGATACATCCTGTATGAATTACTTTTACTTTTAGATGGCCCCAAGAAACTCCATATGCGAACACATTCTTGGGTGTTCCTAGGAAACCACATCAC
Organism: Viscum album; assembly: GCA_963277665.1. Taxonomy (NCBI): domain Eukaryota; kingdom Viridiplantae; phylum Streptophyta; class Magnoliopsida; order Santalales; family Viscaceae; genus Viscum; species Viscum album. The sequence continues at coordinate 1,641,950,900 of OY728131.1, read as the reverse complement.
ACCCCCTCTCTATGTACAAATATACTCCTAATTTTGATATAATATGACCCATAAAGTTAATATTTTTGATCCAGATGTGGTACATAGTATGGTTATCATTAATATTGTGATCTCTTGGTGAATTAAAAGTTATATAAAGGTGATTATCTTGGTCTCTATGAGTGTCAAAATACACCAAGATGTCATCCACAAATACCATGACAAAAAAATTCAGATTTGGGTTGAAAATCCAAATCATAAAATCCATGAAAATGTCAGGCGCATATGTAATAATGAATGATAAGAAAATATAATCATACAGTCTATACCTTCTATGTAAATCTATATGAGATATGTCAAATGGTATGACTCACATATGGTGTTAGTCGAATCTAATGTTGATATTTGAAAACACCCAAGAACATGGGATCTAAACTAAGAGATCATCTATTAGAGGTAGAGGATACTAGTTCCTAACAATAATATGATCGAACAATTACTAATCCACACAAAAAAAGGTTCACATAAACCGTATAGGTGAAAATCATAAGAAAACCCAAAGAGGAAGTGATGTTCCATATAATAGACATGGCCTCTAGATCATCCAACTATCACTTGAGATATTGGATTTTAGTGGGAGCTACCATATACAGTGTAATGGACACTGTAGCTATTCACTGAATGAGATCAATCATAAACTTTTCTTATATATCAGAATATAATCCATAAAAATCATCGAGGAAGATGTCCAAGAAATAATCTACTACTAGATATAATTCATCCTTATATAAACACTTATCCTCCAAAAAGAGATTATAAATTTGGGCAGTCAATTGACTTATCCCAAGATGCCCTGGTCCCACTCTACTATCTTGGACAATCCAATCACCCTTGTGTAGAAAACTGATACCCTATGGTGATGTAAATGATACAATACCGTGATAAGAGACTACAAAAACGTTATATAGATCAACAAAATTGTCTCAAGAATCAAAACTATGCCTATCATCTCAACAAAAATGAAGTCCCATAAGAAAGGACAAATTCTTACCTTTAGGTGATATACCCTATATTAGCATATTCCCTCTGAAAAATTCCCAACTATGTATCATGGTTTGTTACACCATAGTAATAATTCATTTCCAACCCAAGACCTTATGTGGTGGATAAATAGATTGTGGAGTGTGAAGAACATGTATCAATTATAAATGATACTATAATTGATTCTACTAGAATAGTACCTTGTACTATCGATTATCCTACACTTTGATCCCAGGGTATTGGGTGTAAGTCATGAAACTAGCCTTACAAGAAACCCTATGATATAGTCTGACTACCCTGATCATGGACACTATGCTAGAGATAATGATAATATGAGGTATGGATACAAAAGATACAACCTCTTACTCATTGAGTCCTTATGATCCTACTCTAACTCCCTGCCTGATGTGATGTAAAAGATCATACTATTTAAGGGAGAGTTTGTGTGGAACCTCTTCCACTAGAATTTGTTAGAAAGGCCTAATAGAATCCTTGAATATGACCTATACGGCCACATGCCCGACACTCTAGGGAGACTCTATCACATTGAGGCTTTATATTCCCATGTATTTCAAATTTATGGCACACCATAGAGCTACCAGTATGTGTACTCTAGTTTCCACTAATCTATAGAGAAACCTTGTGGGATGATTTCCTTATACCAGAAGAACTACTAACCTTGTCATTGATCATCTATTCCTAGTACTATTTTCTTCCCTCTAATTTTTCTCAATGTTAATATCTCAATTTAATATCTCAGAAAATGTATGAGGTCAAAAACATTCCCCTAAGTATGGATGAAATACTAAAGCCCATCCTCACAACATCTAGCACAAGAAAGATCATCAGAAGCTAAAAGAGGTATAATGCATTATAACTCAGCAAAATGCGTTGAATAATCCATAATTGAAAAAGTACCATTCTATAGATGCATGAAATATCAAACTCTATCGTATCTCAACATTTGAGGATGAAATTATTAATATAATTTTAGTAAATTATTGCATACCACACCCTTATGGTGTCCAGCCTAGGTAATCACATCCCACCAGCACTTAGATGAATCACATAGCATACATGTATAATGCTTCATCCCTATACTCTATATATTTATCGAGATGATCAAAGATGGATATAGTTTCCTCCATCCAAGAATCTACAACCTATATAACACCATCCATCAACATTATTAGAGGATTTTTCTACTGGAAGTCATTGGTTAGATCATCTATTATAGGTGAAGGTAGTGCAACACATTTCATAGACTACATCAAATATAGGAAACTATCTTAAAAGAAATATTCAGATCCTAGATCTAGTATAAAGGGTGGTTCATCATGTGGCACTACTAGTGATACGATTAGTGTATTAGGCCCCACCACCTCTAGAGCATGGTCCTTGTCACCTTCCTAGAACACGACATGAGAAAATCATGGTGGAATATATAAAAAAATTCCAACGACAAATCTAAAAGGTAAATTTTAAGAAGAAAGATATTAATAGTATATGATGAATGAAGGTAAAGGTCTCAGTACACCTGGTATACAACCCCAAATACCATGTTAGAAGTCTTGGTGTTGGAATTTTATTCATGTTTAAATTACAGGGTTCATTTATTTTAAATGTCATTAGTACTTTTCCTCTAAATTTATTGGCCACCATTTCATTTTATATGTTAATTTTTTTAAAAAATTTTCATTTTCATATTTTCATATAACAAGGTTTATTTGAAATTGATATTAATTCCCCACGAACCAAGGCCCATACAACATGTCACTAAAAGTAAAACCCATTTAATATCAATTTAACACCATTCCCATTATTTATCAAAATGTAATGTGTTATAAATAAGGGGGAAAATAGGTAATCATCACATTCAAAGCCATTATGAGGCCCCACAGATGTCATGAATTGATACTCAAAATCAATCATTCGTATGAAAAAACAATCATATGCATAACATAACTACCATATAATTATTAAACAATCATTGAAAAATAATAAACACAAGAACTAAAATGCACCTATATGCCATTGAGTATGCATGGAATGTGAATTATAGGTTCCTACAATGATATATATAACAATGTTCCAGGTCTTCATATCATTGATCCCAGGATTAAATGAAATACTCAATCAGAATAATAATAATAACCATAACATAACTTTGGCATCACCCAATGGGGAAATGATAACAACTCTAAAAGGAAAATTTAGTGAAACCATTATTATACCAGGAAACATGGAATTTACACTAAACATGGGTTAGATATTCCCAATAATATCATATTACCATATCCCAATTAATTCTTATTTTCCATTCCATTTTCTCAAAATAGTATAGAACAAAAATGAATCCTTTGATACCACTGTGTAACATCCCGAAACCTCGTTCCACTAAATTTTTTCCAAAGCCTAATTTCACACATGGCCTCAAGAGAAACTCTATGAATGCCAGAGGCTGACAACTAGAAGCGAGGGCCTATGGTGTGTCTATGGGATGTCTATGACCTATTTACCAGAATAGAGCATAGATAATTAATATAATAATATGTAAATAACATAAGTTATATATTAAACTGATGGCATAATATAATAGATATGAATAAAAAATAATTGAATAACAAACAATAATACTCAAGTTGATGATAATGTATTTTATGTATCAATAATGTTGGAAAACATGGATTCAAAGTAAATAAAATAAATACATGATATAAAAAAGTTTATAAAAGAAACTAAAAATAATTCTTGTTTTCTGTGCCCCAGCTCAGCCATCTTCTACCTAGATACATACTAATAATGTAGAAAATATCATGTGTCCAAGGAATGATGCTTCCCTTTGTCAACACCTACATACATTTAATACATGCAGGAACCAATGGAGGCTAAAATAGGGTGTGAGATAAATCCCATTATGCCCAACCAACATCATCTATAACATCATGTGTGTAATATAAAAATAAATAGTGCACATGCATGCATATATATAGGTGAAGTAGTATAGTGATTTAAATACACAAGTACCTTCTTTATCCTCATATAGTCTCTAAACATGTAATCATATCATTAATTAATTATGTTCTCATTTATATAGTATGTAATTAGAGTTAAAACAAGAACTGACAACATATCATGATAATGATTATTAAGGATCCATAATATAACAAGGCACCCATTAATGATTTTAATGATGAAGAGTATCGAAGGTAATATCCAAGGCATCCAAAACCATAGGGTTGATCATAATCAAGAACAATATATAGCTAGGATATCAGGGTAAGAGTGTAATAAAAGGGTTTATTGGCCATGTAATTCTACAATAATGTATTTTTATCTGATTCCAAGGATCTCATAAAAGGTTCAAAGGGATATGTAGTAATTGGGATCGATGAGTGTGGCTAGGCAATCACATGTTCAAATATGTATGGATCCATCGAGATTATCCATGGCATACTATAATTATAATGGATTTTTTCTACGGTGTTATACCATGCATTTACTATCATAAAAATATCTTGTTCTAGGGTGGGTATCAACCACGAAAAACATCATCCTTGAACACGAATGGTGTGAATGGGTGCTCAAGGAATTTCCTTAGGAAACCCGAGCTACCTCGAGACTGATCACTCTTATAAATAACTTAGATGACCATATAAAAAAGGAACCTTATACATGATTCATCAATTAATTAATTCCATGTAATAATCATTCCATTTTATACATCAAAGGCTTCATTTCAGGCCATAAATTAGTTTTTCATGGATAGTATGCCATGAAAGAACTTCTTAGTTCATTTATGTCATAATCAATTTATTAGGATAATTTCAGTACCATCTATTATGAAAGGAAATGGGTTCTACAAATGTGAAACCAATCCATTTATTTTATTAGTTAGTAAATTTTTTGTTTCACTACGTTTCCTTCCATTAATATGGGATGTTTTCCTATGTGTGTGAAACTAGGACATTCAATTATAAATGTATAGGTAATGTGATATCCATATGTATACATGTAAATTATGATTGAGATTCATTCATTATATTGAAACACATATCATAAAAGGGTCAAGTGGAAACTAAAAAGTGTTATACATTATCAACACTTAATTGATTTATTTATAACACTTACATTTATAAAGGTAATGTCGAAGCACATCCAAATAATTGTGCTGATAGGCTTAACAAGCTACAAAAATAATACTTGAGGGAAAAAAATACATGGGGTGGTCGACATTGAGGATGTAACCTCCAATGATGGATAAAATATATAATAAGAGTTTTAAAATATTACTCAAACTACTATAAGTAATGAACATGAATTTAGAAGGCCATGCCTGCTGAAATCAACACACGCACAATGAAAACAATTTTTAAAATGATGAAACACAATGTATGAGTTACAAAGAACCTACCTTATAGTGGTAAGACTATCATAGTCTAGTATGAATATTTATTTTTTCATGGATTTGAATAAATCAGAATAATGAATCAACACATTGAAAATATGGATAATTTGCATGCATCTAAATACTGTTTTTGAGAGAAAGAAGAATAAAGAATGACTAAAATGAAATTATATACTTATCGATGTGCAACCAATGTTACAAATAGAGATGGAATAAAAATATATATTAGAGATTAGGATAAAAAATTATTCAAGAGGAACCTTGGGATCTCTAATAGATGATGATCAATGATTCTATCTTCTTGAATGAGAAACCAATTAGGGTTTGGGTTTAAACAATTAATTAAGGGAAAATAGTAATTTTACATAATTTACCTAGGTCACAAGGTTTGGTAGCACAGTTCGCCAACCCCTGCACCACTCTCTACTTACGGAGGTAAATTGCCATGTTAGGTCACATGATTAGTGAAACGTTTCACCCACTGTGATAATAAACTATACTAACAACTGTTGACATTTTGTACATGCATGTGGCCCTTGGAAAAAGGTTATGGAAAACTGTGGACCCTAATTTATTCTTTGTCCAGCCTGAATGGTTAGGTGGGACCATAAGGGCTAGGTCACAGGGTTTATACTAATTGTATGACGAATTTGTTTTTTCCATAGGTCTGTGTTCTAGGCTCCAAACAAGCCCCGGACACCACTAAAACAATCGTGGACACATGTGGAATCCGTTTTAGGTAAAAAATAATGATTTAAATCAAATTATAAAGGATCCATACCATAGATAAAAACTGCTTCCTTACAAGTGGTGTGGATTGTGGTAATTTTTCAAAATAGTGGGATACTAATAATGTTAATTTATGATTACTTAATAGGTCATCAAGATAATGGATAGAAATTAGAATTAATTTTTTCTAGAAAATATCAATTAAGTCCATGATGACCACAAATTTCTTACTAAAAAAAGTGAATTTTAACACCATTAGAAATTCTAAAGATCGGTACAGTTATTTTTACTTTTCACTACTATATAATAATTTTTATAATGTTCTTGATTCACCTATTATTAATCAATCATATGATCATGTTAGAATATGTATAATTGATGCATATATGATATACATAAAAGATTAATCACAGGTCAAATACATGATGTCATCATCTATTTCATGATATATTATTATGAAATATAGATACATGGATTCCTACACCATGATTATTCATCTCTTAAGTCTAGAAAACTAGAAAGGGAGGCTGAATATAAATGAGATTGTCACTATATGGATCAATTGTAAACTATTATAAAATTACCTATTTAGAGACCTTGATTAATTTATGTTAAATTATGTTGATCAATTATTGATTCTATTCTTCCATATAATTAAATATTTACTCATTTATATCATATTTTCATTCATACCACCTAGATTATCCATATTAATTAAGAATTTCATAATGAATAATATCGATAAGTTGATCAATAATTTTTCAACTATGCTTTTCCATATATATTGGGATTAGTTGGAATATTGTTCCCCACCAATTATGATGAATGTTGTAAAAGAAAATATTGAAAATCCAATAATCATTTTCATGAGAATGTGGACTTTATAATTTCATTTAATGATATAAATGATTCAGTTGGAGTGAAATGAACAGAAGGCTATCTGCTTCACATAACGTAAGAAAGGTCAGAAAAAGAGGAACTACACAATGATTAATAAAGAAGATAGCATATGTTTTTACTTTATTCAAATTCATCATTGTACATAATTTTTCTAATTCAATTGTTGGGTATTATATTCAATATATAAATAACATGTTAGTTTTCAAATATATCAACCAAATATGTTTACATAGGCTACAAAAATTAATTTGAACATTCACGTAACTAATAGAGGGTGATTTCCAAGATACCTAAGAGGGGGAAAATATCTCATTTCCTTGACGATTGGCTCTTGTTAAACTATTTTTCTATATTAATTGTTACCAAAATATTTATCTCTATGTATAGTTATAGAATCATTGAGATGTTATTTCATCTTTGAAATTAATATTTATAATTTTCAAAATACTTATTTTATAGTTTACATTACATTAATAATACAAGTCCAATGTTGATAGTTAATGATGAATATAAAATATAAGACTCAAATAATTTCCTTTTTTTGGAAAAATAATTCATAGTCATATAAAAAAATAGATGTTAAATGTGATGGATATACCCAAAATGGTGTTTAGTCTCCCTATATATCAAAATATAAGTTATTTTTACATAATTTGTTATGAATTTTTAAGACAAGCATAAATTAAAAATTAATGGTAATATGGCCAAAAAATATTTTATAGTTAGTTCAAAAAAATTTGTGTAAACTGTTTTAATGAGAATATAGAAGAATATTCATTTACTACATGAGATTATTTCATGAAATATTATGAATGAAGAGTACAATAATGAATATTAATGGTAAAAGTCATAAGATCCTATGTGTTGGGTAGTGAGATAATATCTTAACCCTGTAATAATTTGAAAATTTTAATATAGACTAGAGTTATTCATATAATTTTATTACCTTATACACATTTGAGAGATTATGGATTTAAAAAGAGGAATAATGATGATTCTAATAAGCATTAAATATCTTCCAGAATTAATTTTAAGATAAGGTTCTCAAATAAAAACTTTAACACATAACCATATTCCAAAAACATTTAATATATTTTTAATTAAGTTTTAATATGAAATAAATATATTATGTCATAGATTCATGTGTTTATATGTCAGTATTTTTTCAAAGATAATTTCAGAAACAATATTTCATCAAATAACCACAACATTTATCTTAGTTAATTATACATAATGTCCAAATGATATTACTATTTTTGAGATAGAAATGTATTTGTCATATTATTAACTATATTTTACAAATAAGTAAGTAATTTTATATTATGATAGTGGGAGCAGGAAAGGATTTAAATAATTCAAGGATCTGGATGAACATGCATCTTCATAGGGACACTAAACTCCACAAGGCATAGTGTAATGGGTTATTCTAAATACCGATTCTAAATAAGAATGTTTTAAAAAAATAGATAAATTTATATTCAACATTCTAACTGATATATTATTTTTTAAGGACATTAAAACCTATATATAAGTGGTATATGGGAATACTGTATGATTAAATGGCACATAAAAATTCATAAAATGGATTCCATGTGATAAAATTGTTTTATGTATTTTAGTGGTTTCTCTAGTTTATATAAATACATTGATGGGTATTTCAGAAGAAACTAAAATTATATGGTAAATATTGTATCTATAATGTATTATGAGTAAATAAATGATACAATCACAGTCTATAAATATTCTATGATGAAATCATTTAACAAATTCATCATGATGAATTCCATTGGAATTGTGATTATCATAGTAAACTTCTATGATCATGAAATTTTTAAATTGATGTCAAGACTAGCTTCCTCAATGGAATCCCTATAGAAGATGAATATATGATACAACCATATGGTTTTATAGTACTAAGTAAGATCTATAAAGTATTAATTTACCATACTATATTTAATGACTAAATTAAGAATCATGATCAATGAGTGGTCATATAATGAATCAATTTGAGATTTTGATTTTATTAAAAAGAAAAGTGATCCATGTTCCTCTAAGTGTTTAGCTGAAGCACCATAGTTTTAATTAAAAATAAGTAAATAAAATATATATAATATATGTGTAGTATTAAATTTATTTATGAATCAGATAAATTTATTTCCTTATGAATATCTTAAAGTAGAACCCCATATTCTATGGAAAATGATCAATTATGATATATCATTGAGGTTTATTATATTAATAAATAGTGCAATTTTAACAAAACTATTTTGATGTATTTTCCTATTTAATTAATTATTTTAATGATTGGATTATATCCAATGATCATTTGGGTGGTTTTGGGATGATTTTGGGGTGTTATAAGTCATATATTTTGTGCACAATTATGGGAATCTATATAGTGCACTATAGGTAACCATGTGGAAGTTGAAGGGGTCTCCTAGGCAAGAGCATGGTTGGTGAATGTTTTTGATAAACCACAATTAAACCATCGAAATTGGTAACTTTTAGTATTGACATTATTTTTCTGGTTGAATCATAGTTTCCAAAATTGTGCATCTAAACCATGTGACTGAATTATTTGATTATGAAATTTTTATTATTAACACATAACCACCTAGAAACCCCTCATTTATCTTCTCTATTTCTTGGATCTCAATCATAGGACCTCACATTTGTGTTTTTATTTATTTTATTTGAAATTTTTATTAATTTAAATGGATTATATAGTTTCAGATCATGGCGATCAAATGTATGTTTCTAGTTTATACCCCCATCTCTCTCTCTCTCCTATATTGTCTCATTTTCTAATAAGAGGAACCATAGATTGGGTTTTACATACCATGATATATCATTTAGAGAATGTATTTGGTAAATAATGTTTGTAATCTATTAATGTAATAAAATGAGGGCTTGGATCAATGAGAACATTGTTTGATTATTTATGCTGAATAAATCGGAGGTAGGTTTTCTCTACTTTATTTCCTATTTCTCATAGAACATAATGGTTCATTTTTTTAAATATGGTTATTAAAATTTTGGTTGGAAGATAATATTAAATAACAATTTTAAATCTATATTACATTGTTTTCCATGAAATATAGAATTAATTATTTTTTCCAAAATGTGTTTCATTAAAAGGATAAATGAATTTGGTTTTCAAAATAATGGTTTTGAATTTTTGAATATAGCATGAACGTGTTGTGTGTGTTTTGTCTATTTTTATTTGTGTGTTTATATGGATATAAAAAGAGTATTGTGGGTAATAAATTTATATGGTTCATAATATTGTTTCACATTGGATTATACCACCATATGAGAAATTGATAATGTATGTATAGATACCAATCATAAGATGGAATATTCTGGGTGTTCTTTGGGTATTTTTTGCATTGATTATGGTTATTCATGTGTGTGTGGGTTAATGTTAGTGGATGTTTTTTTTGTATGAATTATTTCATTACCATATGTAACATACAGAATGATCGATGGTTTTAAATATTATGTCTATATTTTATATAAATAAAATGTGAGATAATTTGATTCATAAATCAGTAAATTAGGAGGAATAATAATGGTTTACCTATTGGGTTGTATACTAAACCCATTAATATTCCATTTTGTGTGTATGAAGACATTTTTACGATGATGAAAATTTGGGGAATGTTTCTTATTTTTCTATTGAAGATTCATGATGTTGTAGTCAGAGAGTTGGAGCATGGGGAAGCTGTCAATATTAGAGTCGGTGGTGGTGTCACCTTGGTAACTTGCCTCTTTTTGTATTAAGTCTTATGTCCCATATGTTTTATTTTCCTTGGTATTTTATAATTATATATTTTTTTTATTGTTACTTTATTTATTATTTGGCAATTTTTTTTATTTCATTCTAGTTTTATACCATGCATTATATTGTGTCTCTTTATCATGGTCCATTTAGGATGTTTGTTGAAAGAAAAATAATCCCAACTGATTTGGTAAATAAAATGACATTTATTTTCAATATTTTCTACATTGGGGATGTACCATAATTTTAGATTCTTTTTGGTTATTCAAAATACAATGGGTTGAGTCAGGGTGTTACAAATAGAATTAGTTCGTTATGGAACTTCTATTAGAATGGGACAATGTAATATATATATATATATATATATATATTTATATTAACAGGAAATTTATATCATAAAAAGATATATCTATCTACTTTATTTAGAACCTCATGTTACCATGATTTTTAGGGTACAAAAAGTGTTGAAAAATCCATCCATACATATCATTAACTCATCTTCGTGGGTTTAACAAATTAGTATATCGTATCATGCATTTTTTAATAGACTTCCCGCTATGATTGAATGATTTATATTCTATTTTAGATTTTTTATTTTGATACTATGTTACTATGTCATTACCTATTTTTATGTATTATACATTATAAATGATGGTTTAAAAAATTTGGGATAACTGTATGGAAATAGTTATAGTGGTTCTAGAACAATGGAACTGGATAGAAAACCTAGAAACTACCATGAGGGATCCTTGGAGAACATGGTTTCACCTGAAACACAATTGAACCAAGATTTTGTCTAATAAATTTTGAAATAATTCCTTGTTGTGGAGAAGGGAATTCAAACTAGTTAACAAAGACATACCGACATAAATTTAATTTTCAATAAAATAATCAATCAACTTATTTGTGGGATTCATGACATAAACATTTGAAGCCTTGATTAATAGGATCAATTGAATTTTTTATTTCCATGGAACCTTGAGGATGTAAATTTAAAGATAGTGGTAAATATGTTTTAGGATGTTACACAAAAAATTTTGGTTATTATTTTCACACGATAAACTCAACAAAGGAATTACATAGGTGGGATTCAAATAAATTTTCCAGAAAAAAAAATTAACCACGTACCATGAAAGTAGCAGAATTTGAAGATTTAATTTGCCTTAGAAAAGGAAATCTAACTATAATATAATATGTAGTTAATTTTATGAACTTAGTTAAATTTTATATTGATTTGAAAGCTATAACACACCTAGAAGTGTTTATATTTGAGGTAGGATTGTGATCAAATATTATTTATAAGATGTTAATGTTTTTGATCAATGTTTATACACACATGGTCAACCCTGATATATAGTCCAAAAAGGATATAGATGGGAATAGTATTGGACTGAAAACTTTTATTTTTATAATCATGGGTAGATACTCTAATTTTTGAAACAAGAGAATAAGGGAATCCAACTCCCAAGAAAGAAGAGCACTAGAGGACCAGAAACCTTGATAAGACGCTTTTAAACCATGTCATATTAAGGACACAATTTGTTTTAAATGTGAAACATTTGCGCATAAGATACGAGAGTTTACAAAACCATGTTGATAATATCACAACTACATTAAAAAATGACCACATAAGCCTTCGTGTTTGAGACATGTGAAGAAAATTTGTGAAAAATAGTGTGAATAAATCTCATATCTCCATCTAAAACCAAAAATTATTTTAAAAATAGTTCTCACCCTTTGATTTGAGTGTCTTTGGCTAATTTAAGGGACACCTAAACCATTCTACCAATACCACTATAGTATGTAATCAATAAATACATAGTGGGAGTAAACCAAAAACCATATGGAATGGAGATGTAAATCATTTATAATCAATTGGGTCCCATTAATGGTTTCAGGAACCATTATTTTCAACTCCTCATTAATGAAAATGTTTTTTATATTTGGGCATACAACTCATTTCTAACATCTCATGTGGTAAATCAATTTTGATTTCACAAGAAAATGATATGTCATGTATTGTGTTTAAAAAAATCTTGGGAAGTGGGAATGAAGTGGATTCAAAATGTTCATCATATCCCATTACCATATATGAGGTTAAATTTTTGCGTGAGATTGTTGTCTTGGAAATTGGCATCTTAAATTTGATCAATGGAAAGGAGTTGTTATTGGAATTCATATCTTATATCAATTTTTATTCTAGAAATTTATCTTTCACATCCGTAGAGAGTTTTTTTAATTTATTCAAAGGGGATTCAAATATGAATGTTGATAGATTAAGGAATTTGGTGATAATATATGGTACCATATCATCTCATCTAGCAATGATGACCATGGATGTTTTTGATGGAAATATAATTAAAAATCATCATCTTATAATAAATTGATACCTTGACGTCTTTCCACATAACTTCACTAAGATACTTCCCTAAATAAGAAATCATATTTTATATCAATTTTAATATAGGAATGATTCATATTTCCATTTATTAATATATAATGGATCTAAATGAATTTTTGAAATTAAAGGTTCAGGTAGAAGAACTGGAAATAGGGTTTTATTAGAATAAGAACATCGCCTTGGGCTGATACATTAATCCTCATTCCAAATAAAGATCATTATCTTCAATTATGTGTTAAATATTAGAAACTAGATCAAGTATTAATTAATATTTGGAACCTTATTCATATAATTGATAACATTTTGATGAATTGAATTGATCTGAATGGTATGGGTTCACATGGGACTATCTAGGTTGGGTTTTGGAAAATTATCACCCTACCCAATCCAAATTGGTTGTATTGGGTTGAGATATTTCATTTCCATTTTTTTGTAGAGAAACATAACAATCCAACCTAATGGGGAGCAAATTTTTTTGGGATGGTTTTTTGGGATACGTAATTAAAAATTCCATGAATTTATAAAAAAAACATCTATAAAACTATTGATTATATTGAAAATAAGAAACATGGGAACTTTTAATATCTTTTAAATTAAAATAAACTAAAAATCCCCATTAACATAAATTGAAAATTATAAAATATGTTTCTTAAAAAAACTAACAGATACATCATAACATGGAGAACAAAATAAAAAGAAAATAAATTCTGGATTGGTTTGGTTGGTTGGGTCAGGTTGGGTCATTATAATTGCAACCCATGACTTGACATGACCCAATATAATCCCAAACTAAATTAACCCATCCCATCAATATACCATGTTTATATCAACCCAAACTAACCCAACCAAGTCAAGTTGGATTGGGTTGGGTTTGGAAACCCCATAGAAATGTTTTTCTAAAAAAATTCTATGATATAGGTATTATTAAATACAAATAATGAAATAAGATAGTTGAATACATCTCTTTTAAATATATTATGGTGAATATGGAAAAATATTCATGCCCTTTGGACTACCAAATACACATTATATTTTTATGAACATAATGAATTTTGTGAGAAAAAAATATTTATTTTACATTCACTATGTGTGACTTCTGGATAAAGTCGGTTCATTTCCTTTGTCATACAATTTCAGAAATAGGCATATCTTACCATCTGGAAATGGTCAATGTAGTGATTTCTTGGCAACCACCTAAGATCATATTTTAGATATTGAAATTTGTAGGACTATCGTGCTATTATAATTACATTCTATAGGATATCTAAAGTTCAGATTTCCATATTAATTCATTGAAAAGTTTTTTTACATTTGAATTTAATGTAGATTTCCAAAAATACTTTCAAGAGAACATGGATCATACCACTTTTGCACAAATCTACACCAATAGAGAGCTCGAACATAGTTATGTGATATATTGTTTTGTTTCTAGATCTAGGCTTAGTCATTCTATCAAGAAGGGTGACCATTTAATAGCTTTTATGACAAGATAATTGAAATCTCATGAGAAAAATTATTCAATTCTTGAACTGGAATTAGTTATGGTAGACCACACGTTATAAACATAGTGCCTCTACCTCTTTAAGTTCACTAAGTCTGCTTATAATAATAATTGAAACATATCTTTTAACAAATTTATCTGTACCTAAGGTAATTTCAATGGAAAAAATATATGTATTATTTAATTATGAATTGGTTTATAGAATAAGAAAATGAAAATAAATGGTGGATTCTTTATGTATAAAGTAATATAATGAGGAGATTAGAGAATCTAATGACCATTGTAATTTTATGTCGTTAATTTATTACATGAATATGGATTTCAGGTAATGGAATCCAGCTATATTACTCTTTTAAATAACATATATTATAAATTTAGTTAGTTTGATCATGGAGTGTGGGAAATTAGACCAAATCTACTTTTCCATGAGGTTAAAATGAAATTGTGGGGAGACAACTAAGGTATAGATAGTGGATGAAAACAAAATGTTTCACTTTTTGAATCAAACCATGGTTACTTAATCATTAAAACATTATATTTTTTATTTATATCACTATTTGAAATGGGATATTTACATAGATATTTAAATGATATATAGATAAATGAAGCTCCATTTTTATTTTCCAAATACGAAATGTAAATTAGATGATTGTGTTATCAAATGTATTACCACCCATTGGGTAAAGGAAGGACACAAATGACCCTTAGGCATGATTTATATGATGAAAATACCATTATGGGAATTGGAACATATTTCTATGGACTTTAGCACCAGTTTACCCTAGAAACTTTGAATCTATGATGATATTTGGGTGATTGTGGACCAACTCACCATGTTATAACATTTGATTCCAATATAAGAGTCCAATATTGAGGATGAATTATAAAATATATGCATTAGGGATGTAGTTAAATTCAACGGAGTACCAATATTGATTGTATCAAATTAGGATCATATAATCACTTCATAGTTTTGGTGATACTTGTAACAATACTTTGGCACAAATTTTTTAATAATTAGGGATTATCATCCACAAATGGATAGCTAATAAGAATGTATAATCCAGATAGTAAAAGATATACTCGATGATTTTTTACATATTTCAGTGGATCATGGGAAGAAAATTTTCCTTTGAAAGAGTTTTCATAAAAAAATACAACAATCCATTATGAAAATTCCTATGATTGAGGAATTTTATTTCTCATTTGTTAATCCTTTATTTATTTGGGTAGATACAGAATAAAATTACTTGAGTATACCATGTTTTTTTAAATGATACTACTTCAATAATTCATATAATTATAAATTTGACATAAATGACCCATAGTCATCAGATTTCATAAATATATCATTAATAAAGACCCATATCTTTTGACATCATTGATCATGTTTTTATGGTAGTATCTCCAAAACCATTTCACCATCAGTTTGGATGGAAATGAAAATTCCCTCCGTGGCATATTAGGAAATATGAAATTTTAGAACGTATTGAAGACATTACATATTTTTTAGCATTATCATTAATATAAAATACTGTCTATAACATCATCTGTGTATCCTAGATGATGAAGTTTCATCTTTACCATATCCATGTTATATGTTTAGACCATGTCACCCTTAAACCAGATGCTGCATTTATTCTTGCTCCGATTCATCTTCTAGATATCCCAGAAAATAAATTTCAAGGAAAATAGAATCTATTTTTCATGAATATTATTGTACCATGGTCTAATATATGGGGAATCCTGAGAGTGGGAGAATTTCACGACATATTAATGGCCTGAACTCTTCTATGAAAATGTTGACCTCCAGCTTCCTAAGGATTGAAATCCACATTTTGGGGAGAATATAAAATAATAAATTTGAGTTATTTTTATATTATATTTTGTTTAGTTATATAATTTTTTTATTATGTTCTGGTTTCTTTAAGGTGGTTTTTAGATACTTATGGAGGGTTTAGATGGTTTATATTTCGTGAATGGTTAGGTAAAACCATGTGATGTTCTTCAATTAATCTTGATAGTGCTATATTGGTCTCTAGTTTAGGTGTGTGGTCGGTCAAATTTTCTGCCAAGCTATTTTAAAATCATGAAACTTTTTTATTTTTGATATATAGATGATCCATATTGTTGGTGAATGGATTTACAAACCATGATTTGAAACCATGTAATGGGATTAATTAATTATTAAAATTTGATTTGTAACCTATTTACTCCCTTCAAAACCTTATTTGACATTTATTCTCATAGACTCTTAACCCTTGGTTCTTCCTTGGGAGTTTTGATGATATTTTTTCTCTCGGATGCTTGATTTAAATGGTTCATAGAGTGTTGGAACATGGAAATTGAATATAAGAATGTTGTTAATCCTTTATATCCTTGATTATATCCATATTTTAGAATAAGAACCCTATATCATGGTTTATATTCCCAAATCTATACATTATAAAATTTTATGATAAATATTATTTAGAATATATTAAAATAATGAAAAGAATAACCTTGGTCTATATGATTATGGTGTTATTATTCATTATGGACACATGTATGGGATTTTTATTCTATTTTTTCCAATTTCTCCTAGAATACAATGGATAATCATTTTTTAAATAAAAATATTCTGATTTTTTTTGGAAAACTCATTTTAAATCTTTATTGTAAATTTAGATTGATTTTTTACTATTCATATATGAATAGTGGGTGAAACATAGAAGGTGTTAGACTAAATGATTAAATGAATTTGGTTTTCACAATAAATGTTTTGAGTGTTAGAAAATGGAATGAGAATTGGATGGTTGTGTTTATATACATCTAGAATGGGCCATGTTGGTTAAATAAGGTCATGGATCTAGGTATTTTGTAATGTTATGTTCATATACTGAGTTACAACTAGGAACTTGAGGGATAGATAATACTCATGAGTTGTGCTATTCAGTGGGTTTTATTAGGTAGTGGTTTCATTGATTAGTGTTGAGTCAAAAATTTTATTTCTCATTTTTTCATTCCATTAGTTTTGGAAATCAAAAACACCTTATTAAAATCAATATAATATCTTTTCATGTCCAAAGTAATTTAGAATGTTTTTTCGAAAACATATTCTTTTTTTTATAATATGTATAAGTTCTTATAAATTACCAAATTAATCTTATAATTTTTCATTATGGTTATCCTAATGATTATATGACTGAAAAACATCAACATCACCATTATTAGAAAAGATGTTTGTATTGTGGCCATGATTAACATAATGATATTTTCTTATCAATTAGATTGAAACCAATACATATAAACATCAGACCAATCCTTGTGAATATTATCATTATGAAAATATCATGGAAGGGATTTGGACTGAATTAATATTATAATCATATTCTAAAGAATTATTTATAATTTATGGAATACCTTTTACACTATAATGTGGTAAACCAATAAAATTTCGGGAAATTAGTTATATAAGATTCGTTGAAGTGCTAGGTTTCTAATTGGTTCTAACTAACTCAGAGAAAATATGACCATTGTATGATCCAAATGACCATTGGTATGTCACATATAAATACAAAGTCATCCAAGGAGTTTAGAGACAATTTTTGAGAATATTATAATTAATTTTCATCATCTCATTTTTTAGTGAGATATTGATATTGAATTGTGTTAACAACTTTTTCTTAATATGCCAATTTTTTAGAGTTTTTTAGTTCCAGGGAATCATTGACAAGTTCTCTCCTTAGGAAATTTTATAGTGTATTCTGTATCTAATCATCATAATGATCAAGGGATTTCGAGGATATAAAGTTAGATAATATAATCCATCAGATCAAGGGATTCAAGGGCTATGTAGATACAGAATTTGATAATTGTATTGATGGATTATGTGGAAAGTAAGATATATAGATACTGATAATCATATCCAGGTATTCCCTGGTAAAGGAAGATATAGTTTTTTATAAGCATAATAAAAGATTTACCATTAGTCTATGTTATAGTGTACATTTATCTTATAGTTTAAATATGTATGAAATTGTAAATATCTTATTAGTCAAACATATATTTGTTAGCTATCATATTACTTATTTGTTATATGTTTTATATTCCTCTAAACATTTTAATAGAATGTGAAATTTTTTATTCATATATAAATTCTATTTTTAATTTGTTTTAATCTGATAATGATAAAAATGGTATATTTTATTTAACTGTATCCATCGTGATTATGGTCCTCTAATAATTGTATCCAAAGGAATATTTAATTTTTACCTTGCTTTAATCAAATCCTTGGTATACTATGATTATGTGATTATGCTTGTTGGACTAAGTGCCAAGTATAATAACATACTTAAAGAGGCTTATTGTGTTGTTCTGTTTAATTATTTTAATCTATTTTGTTAACTAATGGTCATGAAATCTTATAAGTAATCCATATGAGCATATTTTTACTATCCCAATCAATATTAGTTATAAAATACTAATTAAATATATTGTTATTAGATTTGTATACCACTATTGATATACTAGTGTAGTTTTTTACATTATTCACTATTGAGTGTTTTGATATGTTTTCCTGTAGAATTTTGTTACACTAACATGATTTGTGGCAATGAAACTATTGTATTTTTCATAAAGATGACATGAAAAAATGTCACATCCATAGATAGTCTAAACCCAAATAGACCTCCCATATTTTATAGTGTTGATTATGAGTACAATAGAGATATGATTATGAATTTTTTTATCAATACATGAGTTGTTAAATTTATTATATCAACTATAGATTACAATATTCTTGATAAGGATGTTTCAACCTTTATTTATCAAAAAAATATAAATATCAGTTTAGTTGTAGAGTTATAAATACTTTTTTTCTATTTCAAAAAGAATAATTTACCATTAAATACCATCTTTTGAAGCTACTAATAGTATTTAGAAAAATAATTAACACATTTTATAACATCAAATTTTGTAGAAACTAGAATATCTATGTCAACAGATTACTATCAAGAATTCTATTTTCAACCTGGTGAATTCGTTTATAAGTTTCACCAAAGGTTCATGATGATTATTAATTGTCTACAAAAAATTTTAGAAAATGTTCTTGAGGATAAAAACATGTTTTTATAAGATAATGTATATAATGTTTAACATGTGGGAATCTATGAGAACTATTTTGGATGATTCATGGAATATAAATAATCATAATCTTGATGACCTTATTGGAACCCTTATGTACTATTAGGAATGATTAACAAGTGATACTAAGAAACATATAATGAAAAATGGGGGATTTTATTTTACTACTACTACATTACCTTCTAATGTTCAATCTGCTGAGAAAATCATTAAATACTAAAAAATAATAATGTTGTCATTCGATCTGTTTCAAGTGTTTCTGAAAATTTAGAAAATTAATTAGTTAGATTTCTAGAAGGATTAATAAGATATCCAGTATGAATGATTTTCAATCTCGAAACTAGAATTGTAATAAATATAGAAGTGACAAGAAATAAGGTGTTATAATTTATGAACATTAGAAAGATGGACACATCAGGCCTTTTGTCCAAATTTGAAAAGAAAATATATGAATTATATAAATTATGATAGAAATGACATGAGATGTTACAAATAAACAAGTCAGAATGTTTTGATGTCTACAGAAACATGCAGTTCATGTGGAGATTATTCTAGTGAAAATTCATCTGATAATGATATTTATAAATAGAGAAACTTAGGTCTTTTTTAAAAATTACAATATGTAAACCAACAAAAATCATGAAAAAATAAAAAGAACTGAGAATATTACTAATATATCTTTGAGTGAAAAATATCATGATGATAAGGATTTATACTCTTCCGATGAGGAATATTCCATATCCAGTGAAGATAATTCGTTACCTTAATTGGAAGAAGTATCCAAATTTTCTAAACTCTTAGAAAATAAAAATTGTAATTTTCTTAAAAAAATGATAATGTTATGGAAAAACATTATAAGGATTATTCAAAGATAAATGTTATGGAAAATTAAAGACCACATCTTTAATAGGATCTTTATGAGAATATTATAAAAAATAAACAATTTAAATTGATTTAGAAAAATAATTTCTGAGAAAAATGTTATAAAAACAAAACATAATTTTAAAACAACGATAAAATTTTAGTCATAAAAAAAAAATCAGATATATCAAGCTTATGAAAAATTATGTCAAACATTACCACTAGAATTTATTGTTTTGATAATATTTACATAAAATTCAACACTCAAGGTAACAATTCTGGAATGGGTTATAATTATAAAAATGATCTTCTAGTAATAATTTCATTATTCCTACAAATCCTCCTTTTTTACTAAAAGTAAAAGTGGTGTCTATTAGAAATGTAATTATTCCTTAAATAAAATCCAATCCTTAGGTTTTATTAAATCTTATTTTTCATCAGAAATGAAATCTCCCCAAAATAAAATCAGACATTTGTTGTTAACAAATGTTATTTATTTCTATCTTTTCAAGATATAAGAAGGTTTGAGATCCATAAGTCTAATGTTTTTATTTTTAGAAAAAAAATAAAAAAAAAGAATGCATGGTATATGGTTAGTGGATGTTCTATGAATATGAATTATTTAAAAATAATTCATCAAGAGTATTATAATATTGAATTTTAGAATAGTCACATTAAGATATAATACTCATGGAAAATTATCAGTATAAGTAATATTGTTCTTCTTGTTAAATATTTATTTTGAAATGTTTTGTTAGTTAAAGGTCTTAATAACAACATTATAAAAATTAATAAATTATTTGATGATGTTCTCCATATGATATTTAGGAATGATATGTTATTATTTTACAATTCCAAGGATAAATTAATTTTCTGTGTTAATCAATATAATTAATTTCACACACATAACTTATAAGTGCTTAAAAGCATGGACTTATGTTGCTTGATTTAAATGGAAGATAAATCATTGTTATGACATAGACGGTTATGAGACTATATCCTAGGAAAATTATATAAGTTCAGTATCAGAATACATTATAAGGATATAATACTGATTATTTTTGATTTTTCATAAGAGTGTGACCCTTGTTAATAAGGTAAGAAACATATGTCATGTTTTAAATATATTAGTGAATTATCAACTACTTATGATTTAAAATTAGTGCACATAAACTAATTTGTTTCTAAAATATTTTGGATTATTATTGGAAAATCATATTTATATTTCATGGTTGGTAATTACACTAGATAAAAATGGGTCTATTTCATCACAAATAAATATGATGCCTTTTTAATAAATATTATACAAATTTGAAAATGTGAAAAAACTTCCGTAGATATTGTTTCCTAGTGATCATTTTTGGAAAATTTTTAAATTATAATTTTAAAAAAATTAATAGTATGAAAGGTATAGAATATAACTTTTCAGCTCCTATAACACTCGTAGAAATGGAACCATTGAACATAACTTATTGATTACTACCTTTATTAATAAAAATCCATCTGAAATTTAGAAAAGATAAAAACCAAAAGTTTATTACTTCATATTTTTTTGGTATCAAAGAATTCATATTGAATATGAAAAATGTATTAAAAAAATCACTTAAATATGATAAAGATATTTTTAGGTTATTCCACTATAGCTAAGGTATATAATGTTTTAAAAAACATGTTCTTTTTTTTGAAATAGTGCTTGTAATTTTTAAAAAAAAATACCGTTTTTTTTCAAACATCACCAACCAACATCCATAGATGTGATTTTAAAAAAATTATTTTAAAACATTGTTATAAACCTCTTCTCATAAGGATGTAACTCAAGAAATTATAACTGAATTTATTCATCAATAATATTTTCTCCCTTATGATTAAGATCAAAATTTATCAAAATACAATATGTTTGTTATTTATAAGTAATCCTAAGAGTGATATAATCCATGGTGATATAGATAAACCAAATATTACTAGAAGAAATCTGTAGAAGAAAATTGAACATCTAGAATTCTAATACTAATTTTAACCTAGGAATCTTGATGGGGACTAAGGTGATGAGGATTAGATTAAAGCAATGCAATATGAAATTTATAAAAATAAGAGTAAAAAAGTATATATTTTAGTTTAATGACCCAAAAAACTTTTATAATTACAGTAAAATGGGTTTTTAGGAAAATATGTGATGAAATTTGAATAATTGTTATAAATAAAGCTTGATTTATTACTAATAGTTATAATATGAAAAAATGAATACACAATGAAGAAACCTATGCACCAACAACTAAACTCCATGTTATTCACATTCTATAATCCTTGGCAGTATTCATTAACTTTAAAAAATTTCAAATCGATGTGAAGTGAATTTTCCATAACGTATATTTTTAGGTGGAATTTTATGTCAAAACCCCATAATATTGAAAATAAAAAAACATCAAGAATACATTTTAAAAATTACCAATGATTTATAAGGATATAAAATGTCCCCAAAAGTCTATTATGATAGGTTTAAATGATTTTTTTACAAAATAACATTAATATGGGAGTGGCGGATTATAAAAATTATAAAAAATAAGTAAATAAAAACAATATGATTGTAAAAATATATGTTGATGAAATGATATTCAGATAAAATCCAAAATATTTGATGAATTACTTTTTTTTGATCTTATGAAATATGTTATTGAGATTGGAATGATGTTTATGTAAACATATTTTCTTAGTTTTCAAATTAAAAAAAAGGAACATTTATATCTCATGATAAGAATATAAAACAGTTTTTTATTAAATTTGGAAACGAAAATACTAATAGTATTAGTACTCCCATTGGCACCTCAAATAATTTAGATCTTATTGAACCAAAGAAACTAGTTGATCAGAATATTTGTATAGTTAAGATATTAAATTTACATTACATAACTATTTTCATCAAGATTTAATGTTTTCTAAAAGCATATGTGTAATATATGATGAAAATCATAAGGAATCCCATTTAAAAGGAGAAAAATAATTTATTCTTTATAATAGTGGAACTAAGGATTTAGGACCTTTCTATTCTTATGGGAATATTTTTGAATTAAATTTTTTATTGTATGATGAATTTGGTGGTAGTTGAATGGATTGTAAACAAGGTATTTTTATGGAGAGTCATTAGTTTCATGTCCATGTTCGAAACAATACTAATTATCATTTACCACAATAGTATCCAAATATAGGGAAGCACAAAATTTATATTATCTTGTGTTGTGGATGCTTCAAGAACTCTCCAACTATAGCATGTGTTTTTCCAAAACATAAATACCCGGTGATAACAAAAGTTCCATTTATTTAAGTAAAAACCCATAACATCAATCAGATTATATGAAAATTTATATAAAAAATGAATTACCAAGGGATCATACATTTAAATGAGATATCATTTTTTAATTCGTCGGAATGAAATATCAACATGATGATAGTTTTATAAAACTGTTACCATTTGATAAATTTGAATATATTAAATAGCATTTTAGAATGACCAATATAAATAAATCATTCATATATACATCCTATTAACCAATATCTTTACATTATGTAATTTTTTTTCATTTAGGGAGTACATATGTTTTATTTTTTTCAAAAACATATTTTTTTATAAATTTTTTTTTCATATAATTTTCTTCGTAATTAATTTTTTGAAATAATATTTCCTTCAAAAAATATAATTAGAAAAATATCATAATATAATTTTCTTATAAAACAATTATAATTTGTTTTGACTTCTGACAATTAATATTTTTAAAGATTGTGAAAAGGGAACCCTATAAAAATCCCAATAAAAAAGATCAAGGTGGTCTATAGTAATGTAAACCCACATCATCATGGACATAAAATTTCAAACCCTCTTTAAAAAAAGAACCGATGCAAAAGAAAGAAAAAATTATTTTATTTGATGATTCCATAGATTCCAAAAGGTCTACAACCATGTTCCCCTCTATCCATGTATGAGATACCTCTATATGGTTACCCATGTAGGAATTTCATTTTATAATAGTATAAGAGATGTTACAATGGATACTTACCATACCCAATAGAACTTTTCACAGAACCATGGAGTCTGTATCCGCTATCTTAGGATAGATATTCTTTTGTTTTCATACCTCCAACCCATTTTTCATGGTCATATCATCCACCGGCAATACATCTCCTCTTCCATAAGAGGATGTGAATGATGGAATGACTAAACCTAGTCGATCACTCATGACCCCTCCCCCCTCACATCTCCACCACGAGAAGATACTCATCAGTATTAATCATGAAACCTTGAAATGGAAGATTCCATCGAACCCACCTTCCCTGCTCTAGAATATAAGCTTGGTTGTCGTTTGAGAGATTTGGAACAGATGATTTCACCGAAGGTGCTGATTGGAAATTTTGGCACAATGAAAAAAAAGATTTTTTTCATTATAGAAATTACACATAGTTGAGATCTCAAGTCGTGTTTCTCAAGTCGTGCTTCAGTGTTTTCATCCCTAGTTAATGACATCCTTTTGTTTCCTACTTTGAGAGAAAATCTTTTCATCTGATTCACAAATCTATGTCTCAGTCTGATGGAAAATGGTAAATATTACATGAAATGGTTCGTATTTAGGGAAGTATTATTTGAAGGAGATTTCTATGAAATATATTACTCAAATTTAAATATGGTAAATTTTTTTCAAGGATGGGAGTTATTCTGTGTTAAACAATTAGATGAGGAGATTGATTTGTTTTACCTAGAAATTTTTCGTGATTTTTATGCTTGATTCATGTTTTTCAAGGAATATGAAAATATGAAATCATTGTTTCATGATATACACAACAAGTGATATAAGATGTAATATAAGAAATCTGTAATATTAGTAGGAATTTTATTGTTAGGGGAAGTTTATTAGCTACCACATAAGCTCCTAGATGATGTTATATCTTTTAATTGGTTAAATGAATAATATTATTTGTTTTATCATTACAAAAAAGTTAGTAAGGGTTCAAACATTACCATAGATAATCAGGTTATAGCCATATTAACGCATGGATGTATAATACTGTGGAAATGAGACCAGGATACCCTTAATGTTTCTAATTTATTCATATTTTCGTTTATAGTAAAAATGAGAATTATAGATGTTGATGAATTAATAATTATTACCATTAAACATATCAAGAACAATTCTATAAAATCTCTAATAATCACATTTTCATATTTCATTCATAAATTAATTGAAAAATTTATGTAATTTTTCAAGATAACAAACAAGTACACTCTAATGAAAAAAATGATATATTCTATTAGGGGTGATATGATAAAACAGATGAAAACTTTCTTTTATAGAAAATAAAATATTTTTTTACAAACATAGTAGTGATGAATTTAAATTAGAACATTCAATTGAATTAGATAAATATTGTAAGAAGAAGTAAATGATATTTCAGACCTCTCTACCAAATAATTGGAGGAAACAAAATAATTTCCCTGATGAAGTATATGACGAGTATATGAAGAATAAAAAAGATATGAAATAAATAGATCCTATAATTGGAATTGATTATAATGAGATCAGGCATGAAATTATTCAAGAAACTAATAATTTTGTAAAATAATAAAATTAATGTAATAAAAAGAGGAGGTTGTTATATGCCCAACTATGTGAAAATATTTTGAATGCTGCTGAAAATGATTCGAGGAATATAGTTCCACCTACTTCCCAAATAGATCAAGTTAATCAGTATATAGGGTTAGTTCTTCTAGAATTTATCATTGTAATGTTCAAATTACCTCTATCACATAGAATGTATAAGTAAAAGTTCTGGATAAAGAATTGGTCTTGATCATTCCAAAAATAAGTCAAAATCAAAACTAGATGGAAAGAAAGAATTTTAGAATAGTTAGACCGCCCAATGATGAGACAGATAAATTAGTTGATGAAGAAATTGAAGGTACATATAGATATTCAAAAGAATAAAAAGAAATATAATAGGAGTAAGGGAGTGAATAATCAATATGATGTAGTTAGTGAAAAATATTTTGAAGAATGTATGGAAGTTGAAGAAGAATAAGGGAAATAGGATGATGATGGAGAAGATGAGAATGAAGAAAAAGATGAAAATGAGAAAACATAGTCAGAAAAATATTTGAAGGCTTCATTATCATATTTTCCATCTAAAACTAGTAAAGGACATAAAATAGAATATTCATAACAAGAATTATCATTATCAAAGTTGTCTTTTTTCCTCATAAATGTATGATGATGATGATAAATCAAAAACCAATATTGATGAAAATGTTAAAGATAATATGGATTTTTAGATCCCTGAATAATCTAATTCTAAATAATTAAATGATATTATGGTTTTAAAATTGGATTCAATAAACAAATTAAATAGATGAAAGTATGATGAAACTGGAATAAGTAAAATCAAACCTCCTGAAATTCAAACAAAATATTCTAATTCACCTAGAGAAATACCTTTGGATGAAGTTGATTAAATATTTGATGCATTGAATAGGCTTGATGGGAAAATTCCATATTTTCCAAATCAAGAATCTCTATTTGAACTCATTCAATAATGTCTTAATGAAAAACTCGAATCAATCAGGTTGTTAACTAACAATGTTATTCATCATGAATATCAATTGAAATTTTATCGGGAATGTTCTCATATTCATGGTAATCCATAATATAAAATGGAGAAGTGGTCTCCCCATGTTAATACTGATCATATTCTCTATGATGACAATTTTTATGATGTGAAGAATATCTTGAATGAATCTACAAAATATTTTAACCATCTTACTTAAGACATGGTATAAAGGGTAATGTTTTTAGAATTTTTTAGATATTGAACTTGAAATCATACCGAGGAAGTAAATTACTTGAAAGAAAGATTTGATATTCGAAATTGGAGATATTTTTAATCAAATCTCATGATGATGAAATTATAGTTCTCTCGAATGAGAGAAGATAATATTCTGATAAATTCTACTCATAAAGAATGATGATTAAATATGGAACAGGACTGAAATGAGTTTAATATGATGAAGTCTTTTGTAAAGAACCTCATGAGAAATATTGAAATTTTTTCTTTGGAACTCTTATTGTACTTATATTAAAAAAAATTCAGGTATGTTTGTGAATGAATGAATTTTTCATCAAATTATTATTTTTATAAATATTTTTATAATTCCAATTAGATGAATGAACTTTTTGTGGACAATTAGTTAGTTCATTATATTATTCTAATTTTTTTTTGTTTATCTAAATTTTCATGAAACTTTGGATTTCTTCCCCAATCATTTTTTAAAATTATAAATGGAGAGAAATTTATAGTAAGGGAGAGAAATATTTATGCAATAGATATTTAATAAAATGGATGAATTTTTTTAGGAATATTTTTTATCAAATGGATAGAATATTTTATTAAGGGGGAGAATACAATCATTAGTGGATGATGTTATCCTATGTAGGAGTAAATTGTATTAAACAACATTAAATATGTTATATTCATAAGACTTATAAACTCAAGGGAAGTTAATTTTTAATGACTAACCCTAAATATGAAGTCCCTAAAAGGAAAATGAATGTCAGTTTTTAAATGTTTGGTTTCATTTATGTTTGGGGTTTGTGTGTTCCAAAAAGGTGGATATTGTTGGGTTAGAAATTCTATTTCTCACTAGTCCATTCCTTTCTTTTTGGAAATGACTAACACCTTATTAAAATAAATTTAATTAATTTTCATTTCCAATGTTTTTTATAATGGTTTTTTAGAAAACATATTAATTTAGAATACATATAATAAGTCATAACCAATTATAAAAATAAACATATAATTCATTATTATGATTACATAATGATACTATGAATGATAAACGCCTACTAATCCTTATTAGATCAGATGATAGAAATTTTTTCCTGACTATCACAATGAAAATTTCTTAATAGTCAGAGTGATACTGATACCTATAATCATCAGACTATCAATTGTGAATATTATCATAATGACAATCACATGGAAGTCCTTTAGATTGACTTATGTTTCTAACCATATTCTTAATACATATTTATAAATTAAGGAATAATTTCTAAAATATATTGGTTTAAAAAATATGAAATTTAGAAATCAGTTACCATAGATATATTGTAGTCCCAGGTGTCTAATTCATTCTAAAAACCCAAGCTAAAACATGACTGTTAGTAGATCAAGATGATTTTTGGGTTGTTTCCTATAAATACCAAGTCATTTGAAAAGTTTTGAGCTGATTTTTGAAACATTATAATTAATTTGTCATTATCTCATTTTTGTGATCTATAGATATTTCATATCTTGTGCATATTGTTCTTATTATATGTTGTTTTTTTATAAATTTATAGTAATATTGAATCCTTGTAATGTTTTCTCTGTATAACAATTTTCATTGTAATCTAAATATGATCATCACAATGACAGAGGGATGCTAGGGATAGAAATAATGGAAATATGATCTATTGTATGGATGAATACTACGGCTAGGTATATAGATAATCTTATCATCGTATAAATGGATTCTGTGGATAATAAAATATAGCCACACTGATTATCGTATCGAGCACATCCATGGTAAAGACAAAAAAGCATTATGGAAAGTATAAAACAAGGGATACACTTATTATGGGTTATATACTACCTTCCTCTAAAGGATAAAATAGTTTTATTTTCTTAAAATCATATAAGTCATTCTTTTATTTTTTATCTATTATATTACTTGTTTCTCGAATGATTTACCTTCCACTACATATTTTAATAGAAATTAAAACATTGTATTAATATTTCTATTTTTGTTTGTTTGTTTTATTCTAATAATTGTAAAAATGAATATTTGATTTAATTATATCTATCGAGATTATGATACTCTGATAATATGATCTATAGTGATATTTACTTTTTTACACTGATTTGATTGGATCATTATTAGAATACAATTCTGTGACTACAATCATAAAACTAAGGGCCAAGTATGATAATATACATAAAATTGTTATTGTATTGTATAGTATAATTAATGTAAACTATGTTTTCCAAACTACATTTACACCCCCACCCACTCTTGTATGTTAGACATATGAGTGTATTTTTAATATCCTAATCAGTATTATTTCTATAATACTGATCCAAACATTTCTATTACACAAGGGTGCATGGATTCCTTTCATGTGATTGTTTTTATTATGTTTTATTTCACTTAATTATGTCATATATATATATTGATAATAGGGTTTCAAGATTATTTCTATAATTTATTTTATCTAAAATGTGACTTAACATGTTTTAATTTTTTTCATTTCGGGGAATTCTTAGGGTTTTCCACTGGGTTGTATACTCACCCTATGTATATGTATGTTGGTACATTTGCATACAATATTTATTATGGTATAACTATGGATAAGATTTATTATTTTTCTAAAAATATATTTATGATGTTGTGTTCATGGATTTCTGGATTGGGTAGCAATTGGAATCTATATGACTTGTTGTCTGGAGGGGGGTTATCTTGGTTCCCTGAGTCTTATCTATAGAGTATTTTTGGTCTTGGTATTGTAGCCATTTATTTTATTACTAATTTTAGATTATTTTTGATTATTTTTTGTTTATAATTTTGGAGTTTATTATATATTTTTTACCATGAATCGTAGTATGCATCTTTATCATGGTCTACATGTGTTTTATTTGTTAAATGGAAAATCCCCCACCATGATTTCATAAAGCCCATTACATTTATTTTTAGCATTTGGTTCCTTGAAAATCACCCACCATGAATCAATGTACAAAGTATACTCCCTACCTATCATGGGAATGATAAGGATCACTGTCGAGGATAGCCAACTCTTTAACTCCTAGAATTCCCTCTCATAATCATCCGACTAAAAAATTAACCCATTTTTTGGCCACTCCCTACTTTAGCACATCTAGATAGTAGTAGTCCAATATGAAAGACGAAATTAGCCTACTAAACCTAGAAATATATGAATCTAAAAAATATTGTTTGAACCCTCCTAATATTGAACAACTTTAGCATTCTCTAAGTCTACTAAAAATACGTCATTTGAGATAACATGTCCAACTATGTTCTATTTTTCCATCCTCAAAAAACATTTAGATATCTTTGTGTAAATGCAATTCTCTATAGTTCATTAATGATTATTTCAAGATGATATGAATGATTTATAATAGACTAGGAGTATAAAATTATGTCATAGATAAAAACCACACCAAACTTATCTAGAAACATATGCAAGATCTAATTCATCAATAACATAAATATAGAAAGAGAATTTATTAGACTGAACGACATTACCACAAACTCAAACATGTAACACATTCTCCTAAAAGTATTCAAGGATGCGTTTTATGGTCGTACAATCAATAAATATAACACTATTCAAGTGTAAATCTTATAGAATATCATATAACCTCACATATGACTGAAGAGATAATTTTTGTGTGGAAGGGGATACCTATCATTATCTGGAATCTTGTTTCGCCATTGATAATCTACACATAATCACAAAATTTATTCAATATTCTTAGTAAAAATCATTGGATAATTACATAGATAAGTAATAGGAAGTATGAAACCCTTTTCTTCAATATCATCCAACTAATCTTTTACCTATATATTCTCTATTGGTTCCATTTTATAATGAGGGATAGTAACTGGATAGCTCCCAACACCAAATTGATCCTCAAATCAATCTCTCACATAGGTGGTAACCTATGAAACTCCTTAATAAATAAATACTAAAGGTTTATTCTATAACAAACAAATTTTTAATTAGGTATTTGATTTATATTTTAAATTTAAAAAATTTAATTATAATTTAAATATTTTAAATTATATAAATAAATTTACTATAAATAAATGTATACAAAAATGAATGCATATCGAAAATTCCGTTATGAAATGAGATTAGTTTCCAAATCATATCATTGATAAATTACTAGTTTCATGAAATAAGATTTGATTTTATAAATTATAAAAAATGATTCTTTATGGTGGTTTGGATTAAATGAATGTTTTAATATAAATAATTTTATTTAATTATTCTAAAAATATATTACTTAAACAACTAAACTGATGATTTTTTTGTAAAAGTTTATTTGAAAATTAAAACCAATTATTGAATTTTGTTAAATAATAATATTCAAGGGAGATAATACTAATTAAAATTAAAATTTTACCATAAATAATTATTTCATATTTTATCATAAATATGTGATTAATAATTGTTAAAATAAATAATAATATCAATAAAAATAAAGGGTAAACAATATTTATAAAGAAATTTTTATTTCTACGATAATATGTTATTTTTGGATTCAAGTTTTATAAAATCATAAATTTACATGATTATATTATTTGAAAAAATCAGTTATGAGAAAAATGATATTAAAAAGTGAAATAAATTTTAAAAAAGAAAAATTAAGTAACGAAGTGAGATTAGTAGGTGACAACATGATGTCTATCTGTCTTTTTGGGGGAAAGGTTTCAACCAAGGGTTTCATATGGAGAATTGAGCCGAGCCACCACATGGAACTTCCTTGGGTGAAACTGAGGTCGAATGAGGGGTATACAGAATTCTTAGATGGATTTTGTCCTCTGAGAATCGAGTAAAGGCATGGAAACTCTTGGTCAAAGGGGGATTGGTTGTGAGTTAGGGTTTCTTTTTTTACGAGACCGATCCCTGTTTATAGATTGGGTTTTGAAAACCCACAATCTTAAAACACCAGACTCGATTGAGGTAGGTTTTTTCTTTGTAGATGGCTAAATATTCTATTCTCAACATATTCCCCATGTTACTTCCACTTCCATTGTCATCCAATTTTTTAATTTTTACGTATTTTCTCTATGGTCTATTGTAAGATTTTGTTTTTGTTTTGGACTAGGAATAAATGGTATTTTAATTTTCATCCATATATGCTGATTTATACGACCCTATTTTTGATCTTTTAAATTTTTTTATCAATGTTTTTTGCTATTATTATTTGTTTTTTTCTTTTACAATGAGTGTATACATATTAATTACATATTTTTGTCAGCATCTATAAACTGACCTTTCACTACAAGCTTGCACGAGTCACTATTTTGAATTCTTTAAAGATATCCTCTTGTACATTTTTTATCCAATAGTTAATATATATTTATCATTGCACGATAGAGGTTATAGTTATAAAAGCATTATTTTAGTTTGATAATGATAATGGTAAACCAAATCTCAGTGCAGTGGGAGTGTTCTTGTGTGTAAAGCCTTAAAAGAAGAGTTTTCTTTATTTTATAAAATTCATTTAAGTGTCTATATTTTTTTTTATCAAAATAATATTTTAAAAATGAATTTAATCTTTAATAAGATGGATTTTTATTTATATTATATATTAATGAAAATAAAATTATTTTTGATTTCATGTCTATATATATTTCTCAAAGTATTTATATATTTCATTATTATTTCCAAACTCAAATTATATTTATTTCATGGTGTTCTAATTGTTTAAGAACTATCAAATTTTCAATTATATAAGGGTGTATTTTATATAAGTGTATATATATTTTGACATTTCATGTTACATAAAACATTATTTTTTGTACCCAATTTCTAAGTCCATATTTTCATTAGACATTTAATTTCAGGTTTATATATATTTTATTCCATCATTACATGATTTGAAATGAATAGAAAAATCATTTCAAATAACGATTATACCCAATTAGACATTTTTAAACTATATATTATGGAATGGTTTATTTTCAAAATGTTGGTCAAAATATTATATGTGTGTTTTATAATTTTGATTTCAATACATATAATTTCTGGATATATTTTATTTTTATTATATTTCTTATTCAATGATAAAAATTTATAATAATATATCTCTAAGGGAATAATTGTATGCAAAGAGTATTTTTTACAATGACCATTATTTTATGTTTGAAGTATTCATACCATACCATAATTATTTTACATTCATACCTTTTGTGTGACAAAGAGGGTACTGTCAATATTTCTAGAGTTTTATACATTATTTGTGTTTATAGATATTATATATATATATATATATATATATGATTTAATGATCATTCCTGGATTTAAAATATTTAAAAAATATAAAAACTCTACTTAAATCCAGGTGATGATCTTTCTCACCTCTATATTTTATTTAATTACATAGGGATGAAATAATTTATTTAATTTTTTTTATAATTGTAGGTAGTGTATATAACTGTTAAATCTTATTATTATTTTTGTATTATTTTATATGAATAGAAAATTAATATTTCAATTATTATATATGAAGAGATTATAAATGTTGTCATTATTTTTTGTATAAACCCAATTAATAAATAACATTTTATTTATTCAAGGATGAGTTTTAAAAAATTAAAAATTTAACACTTTTTATAAAATTTATTTCATGAGTTTTAAAATGAATGTATGAATTAAGGGATATAATTATAATTAATAGTCCTTGAAAAAGATAAATGACATGATTTTTGGTTGTACTAATTTTAATAGGTGATTTCTAATGAATTTTCATATTTAGATATATATATATATATATATATATTAAAAAATTTGTATGTGTATTAAATTCATGATGGGGTTTTAAAGTAAATAAACCCCAATGAAAAATAGACACACACACACACACACATATATATATATATATATTAGGAAAGATTAATATATTTTCATAAAATTTGGTGCTTGAACATTATAATAATGATACTGAGTTGGGAGTGAACATGTTCCTTGAAAAGTAGATAGGACCAACAATAAATCAATGTTTCAAATGGCCTCATGGTTTTGTTATCAAAGTAATTATTAATGTCATCCAAATTATATGGATTATTTTCAAATCATCTCAAAATATATTTATTTTCAAAATAATATATTCCTTTTTAAATTTTTTAAACAAGTTACTTTTCAGTATACTTTTTTAAAACAACTTTAGGGAAAAAAAGTTTCTAACCCTATGTTTAAAAAAAACTTCCACGGGTTTGGAATAATTTCTTTATGATATGTATTTTTTGAGGAGGAAACACGCGTGATGAATTTTTGGTTATTTTATTTAATTCTAATATGTATAGTTTTGTTAAAGTGTATTTTATATATCTAATTCATCAAAATTTATTCTTGAAAATTTTCTAGAATGTATATGGTCCATGTATTTATTTTTGATTAAAAAAAATACACATACTTTTTTATGCACTGAATTTAAAAGAACCGGATCAGGATTCTTTATTGGTACTAGAGAGAATGTCTAGACAACATTGGAGAGTACATTTTTTCATTTGAGATATGATTAAGTTGTATAGTATATGAGTTTCACGTTTTTTGATTTTACTATTTTTGAATATGGAAATTCATAAATTTTTTAAGCCCGATGGATGAATTTTGAGGACCCAATTCATTCAAGGGGAAAGAATGTTTCAAACCAGATATTAATAAGTAATTTTTTTATTATTTAAGTAAGTAATATTTTATTATGAGTTAAATATTTAAAATATTGTAAATACATATACTATAAATTAAGGAATGCAAAAATCTATTCAAATCAAATATTATTTTGTGACTTTTTTTAAAAAATATCTTATATAAACTATTAATTTCAATAAATAATATTTTGTTTGTAAATTATAAATATATTTTTTAATAGTTTTATTCTTTAAAACAAATATTTTAATATAAATATTTTTATTCATTTATTTTTTTAAAAAATTAATAACTAATCATATGATTTTTTTTGTAAAATTTTGAGTGAAAATTAAATATAATTATTTCAACATTACATTTTTTTAACATAATACACATTTGAAATGATACGAATCGTATTTAAAATTTTACCATAAATATATCTAACATACTTTCTTATAAATATGAAAATTTTAATTATTAAAATTTATTATAATAATAAAATAATAATCTCTAAACTATATTTTTAATGAAATAATTATTTTTAAGATAACATCTAATATTGGGATTCTAGTTTTATAAAATCTTAATTATATATAATTATATTATTTAAAAAAAAATCTAATTTTATTGATATGAAATATGAAATAAAAATTAATAAAGAAAAAAACATATCGTAGAAACGAGATTAGTAGGGGTGTGCAAGAGGTTGTGTAGTCTTTTAGGGAGATAGGGTTTCACTTAGGGTTTTAGAGGAAGAGTCTAGTTGAGTCCCAACATAGATCATCCTTTAGGAGGAAAAAATCTCCTCTGAGATATATAGGGCGTGCTGGGATGGGTTTCACCATCGAAGTATCAAGAAAAGGTTGGCTTGAACTATGTTGAAGTGGGATCAATTGTGAGTTATGGATTCTTTCCCAATCAAACTGACCACTAGTTATAGATATGGTTTAAAACACCTTTAATCATAGAAGTCCAGACCTAATCGAGGTAGGTGTTTTCATTGTAGATTTCCAAATATTCATGTTCCATGGTATTATCTATTTTCCTTTTTCTTTCGTTGTCAGCCGACTGTGTAAGATTGGCCTTTTTCTTTTTATATGGTTCCTTATTTGATGTTGTTTTGGTTTTGGATTATGAAAATAATTCCTTTTTTGGTTTATATATGTCGAAGTTGATGTCCCAATTGTAGTTATTTTAAATTGTTATGTGTACATTTTGTGTCTGTTTTTCTTAGGATGTTTCTTTTACGACGAGTGTATGAATATTTATTCCATTAGCTAACTGGATCTATATTTTTAGATATCTATGCATGCTTTAATGTGTCATTATTTTAAAATTTCTAAAGATATTCCCTAGTCTATTTTATCCATTTATTTATATATATTTATCTCATCACAATAGATTTTATGGTTATAGAGAATTATTTTAGTTTGAAAATTAGAATACTAGAACTAATTCTCTGTTAGGATGGAGTGTGATGTTGTCTGATGCTGAATCTATTTTTTTTCTAATTTTATACAATTAATGACAGGTTTTATATTTATTCCTTCTCAAAAAGTTTATTTAATATGAATTTATTCTTGTATTAGGGGGTTTTTTCTATAATATATTTATGAAAATAACATTATATTGAATTTCAAGTGTATATATATCTTTCAAATAATATATATGTGTTGGTGTTATTTCAAAACTCAATGGATTTTTATTTCATGGTATTATAATTGTTTAAGAACATTCAAATTTATGTTTATATAACTGTTTATTTTATATAAGTGTATATATATTTTTAAATTATAAGTAACATATAAATATTATATTGTACTCAAATTTCATGTCCATCCTCTCTTTAAAGATATAGTTTCATGTATATATATATATATGTTTTTCTATAATTACATGGTTTTAAGTGGATAGGAAATTCATCTGATATCATTATTTTACCAAATTTGACATCTTTAAACTATGAAAGATGGAATTGTGTATTTTAAAAATCTTACTCATATAATTTTTATGTGTTTTTTATAATTTATATTTAAATATTTTTATCCGTGGATATATTTTCTTTTTTTTGTCATTTCTTCATCAATGTAAAAATTTGCATATATATATATTTCTAATAGAATTGTATTATAAGAATAGAATTGTTTTCGATGACTATTATTTTCTGAGTAAAGGAATGATACCCTCACATAGTTATTTAATGTTATTACATTTTTTTGAAAAAGAGTTTATTCTCAATGCTTCAATATTCTTATACATGATGTGTGTATTTAGATATATATTTGTATATATATACATATATAATTTAATGGTCAGTGTAAGATTTAACATATTTCATATTCATTGAAATTTATCTTAAATAAAGGTGATGATCTTGATCAATTAAATATTGTATTTAATTAAACACAAATGAAATGATTTTATTTAAAATTTGACTTTCTATAATTGTATAGGTTGTATATAATTGTTTATTATTGTTATTATTATCAAATTATTTTTTCTGTATAAAAAATTTATTTTCATTTTATTATATGTGAATAGATTATAAATTATTTCCTTATTTCATCCATAATTTAA
This sequence comes from Viscum album, assembly GCA_963277665.1. Lineage (NCBI taxonomy): Eukaryota > Viridiplantae > Streptophyta > Magnoliopsida > Santalales > Viscaceae > Viscum > Viscum album. The sequence continues at coordinate 1,641,913,145 of OY728131.1, read as the reverse complement.
ATTTAGAATACATGTTGTAATATTTTTATTCAACGATGAGTTTTAGATAACAGAAGATATCAATTTCTATAAATTGTATTTCGTGATTTGAAAAATGAAATAATGAATACATGGATATTCATTATTATTAACAGTCCATTCAAAAGATAATTGACATGAGTTTTGGGTGTACCAAATAATGCAAGTTATTTTCAACGAATTTTTGTATTTTTATATTTATATATAGATAAAAGATTATGTGTATGAAATGCATTATTATGTTTTAATTAAAAAAAATCCAATGAAAAATACAAACATATATAAAGAAATAAGAAAATGTATTCATAAAATTATGTGCTTTAACATTGAGAATAAGATAGGGATTGGGGATTAAAACAATCCCTAAAGAGACTATGTAGGCTAAGATAGCCTTGAATATTTTAGGTGGCCTCATCAATTTGTTTTTTCAAAATCATTCATAACTTTTTCCAAAATTCACTGGATTATTTTTAAAGCGTTCTCAATGTATAGTTATATACAAAGTATTATATTGTTTATAATGGTATTTTTGAAAATTATTTTTCATAAAACTTTTTTAAAACTAATTACTAGATAAAATAATTTCACACCCTATGTTTTAAATTTCATTATCAAAGGTTTAGTATAATTTCTTTGTGATGTGTATTACCTTGAATAGGCTACACAGAAGAAATTTTTTTGGTTAATTTATTTGATTTTTATAGTTTTGGTAACATGTATTGTATGTGTATATTTTTTCAAAACATAGACAATAAAATGTCATGGAATGTAAAAATTATGTTTATTTTATTTTTTTATAAAAAATACTCAAAATTTTTATGAACTAAATCTACAATTGTGGGTTTAGAGATTCACATCTAACACTGCTAGAAATTAATCATATTCAATTTTATCATAATCCAAAATAACTATTGCTTCTTATTCTATGGGACAATCTGACCTATCCTGAATTAGTCTTACTCGACCAACCTAATTATCACACTCAATCTATTAGAAATAGATTCCTCTTTTGGGAGACAAAAAGTTAAGTCTTCTATGATAATATTTGATATGAGACTCATAAAAAACTAGCCATTTTATATCAAAATTCAAATGGAAGCCTTTCATTTCTAGCAGAAATGGAACTCAACGAAAATTGTACTCTCAATTTCAATATGACATTCATAGTAGTGTTTAATACCCTATAAAAAAGTATAACAAACATGTATATAGTCATTATACAAAAAAAATATCTGCACAAGAAATCCCAACTCGGTAAAAAAATTAGAAGGTAAAAAGGAATGTAGTTATTTTATATCAAGAAAAATGTTGGTTAGACAAGATAATATAATAAGTGTACCTATGGTTATATTTTTTTTCATCTATATAATTTAAAGTAGAGATCATAACATATGGTTACATACCTCACTACCCTAGGCTCCAGTCAAATTTTCTTGTGTTATTCCCTCTACCTGATATTACTCCTCATGTAACATCACAATATTTTAAAAGGAAACATTATGTTCTAAAATGAACAAACAATTTCTTCATGAAAATTATAACCTAGCTGTTAAACATAATTTTTCCACTTCTATGTTTTGAATTTCGAAAATCTAACACACAGTTGCGAACAGTAAGTTTTTTAGGACTAATAGAACAAACATTATGGTTGGTGAATAGTAAACAACCCTTATGAATAGAACCCACCCATTATGGGTAGTAATATAAATCACCCATTAATGATTAAATATAATTTACGCATCTTATAAGTTACTAAGATACACATGAATCAGGAATACATGAAGAAAAATAATAGAGGGGAAAGATACATTCCTAATATCCAAAATGGAAAGATGAGAAAAATAGATGAGATGGAGAGGTCATTGCAGCAAGCTATCACTAGAAAACATTACCCATTACCAACTGAACGTATTACAAACAGGCTCCACAAACACTACATCCCCTAAGTCACCCAATGCGAGCTTGAAAAAAGTTTTTCAAATCCACATATATTTTACATTCTCTATCCTATGTGTCATTGGTAAAGACACATCATGTTTAGAACCATGGATTGTGTAGGGGTGAGTGTAAAAACATTGTGTAAGACACCGCAAAAACTAAAATTAATCAAAAACATCACACCATCGAAGTACTTGAAAATAAAGGACATGAGGATAAAGACTGCGTGGAGAAACCAAAACACAATGTCTGTATATGTTTCCATCATTAAAGGAATACCTAGATATTATCATATAAATAATAATCCAGAAATGAGATGCCAAATGTACATATAATGAAGAATGGAAATAAATATATAATCTTGGATTCTCATCCATGTCAAAAAAACCAACACAACATATTCAATATAAATAGAGTGTATTTCACACCTCACTTGAAAACACCTTAGTTGTCAAGTGTACCCTCATTTACAGTATCTCCGCTTAGAAAATGAAGGGGATTCCTAACCTTAATGGAATTCATGATAGAGGATATCATGCCTCAATAAGTGAGATATATTGTGTAACTCTATTAGTAGAACACCTTATAGATAGGGATAATTCCCCCTGGGTTATAAGAGAGTGGATGTCATCCCCTACATAAAGGTCAAGATAGAGGATCTCATGTTGTAGAATGAAAAAGTGATACTGAAACCTTTTATGTATTTTTTTAAATCACCTTGTTTACTACCCCCTATTGTTATTCTTGAACAACATTTTCACAACACCTATCATTGAACCTCAAACCTAAACACAAATAAAGTATCATTCCTCTAGCTTCATGGAATATCAGACCCTAATTGGGGGATGATTAAGCTATGATAAAAAAATGTAAACCTCATTGTTAAACCTACATAGAGAAAAATGAAAACTATCTGTCACACCTCCCATGTGCTCTTGGATGGATGAACGTCTTGTGTTATTACAATATACATTGATAAATACTCAAGATAAGTAATTTTTTTATTGAAAAAGATCAATTAATGATTGTGTTCATTTCACAGAATCAAATATGTTTGTCTTTTTATGATTAGACACAAGGCTCATTTCATGAGTCGAATTTAAGAAACCAGTATTTTTTTTGAATTTTTCACCATAATTTATGGGTAGTGATTTTTCTAATGAATTATCCATCCAATTTTATATGAATAATTTACAACTTAATCAATTTTTAAATAATAATATTATAATTTTTAGAATTATAATTTTATATATTAATAAAATAAAATAAAGAGAGGAGGTGATAATCTCCCATGACACCCCTGATCGCACCACCTCCCTCACACAATTCACACAACATCTAGATTTTATTTACTTTCCTTATTAATTTCTTTTAAAAAAAGATCATATTTTAGAGGGGGATACCTTGCACGATCCTCCATCATGCCTCCCTAGATTAATGATTGATTTGGGATTTTTATTAAAATTAATATAAGAGTTAGTGTAAAATATATTTCTTTTCACTGATTATATATTTAGATTAACAATAAAAGTTAAATTTGATTGGTACAGACACCACACCCTACACCCCATAAATAAAATTTAAGGTATTTATACTGTATTATTATTATTATTATTTTGTATATATTTATATTAGTTCGATGGGGGAGTCAAATACAAAGAGAATATATAAAATACTATAAATTACTCAAGGATACTAAACATTGATATATCCCTGAGAACCCAAAATGGTTTAACCCCCATGATGTGCCTATATGGGATATATTTTAGTTATTATATTTGAATATGTTTATGATTTTTGTTCATAAATCATAGTAATTCAATAACTATTATGTACAATGTCTAATTGATGATCTGTCTATGTAATAGTGATTCCAGTATGAAAGGAAATTTTTTTTAGAAGAACATGTAATATGTAATATTCATTTGTTGTAAGGGTACATGAGACACCTTCAGGTCAAACGTTTGATAAACAATCATTTTTCACTAGCGTATCCCATTTTAATAAATAAATAGTAGAAATCACAATATTTTTTCCATAGATTATAATGACACGAAATTTGATATAAATAGTGTTTGTTTACAGATTTATTTTTTATTTTAAAATATTATATGGAATAACTGATGGTATTGCAAACTGAAAATAGGGAATTCAATGTATAAATTTATAATGGGTTGACTATAGAGTATGTCAACCCTTGTAGAGGGGGCATGGCTTGTCTATGTTGGATCAAGGGAGCGTGTGTTATTTCTTGTATTTATAACCTATAAAACTTTAACAAGTAATTAGTAATTAATATTAAAATTAATAATAATATAAATAGTAATTATTTATACTATTAACATAATTTGTAATAAAATAATAAATACTAATCATTAATAAAATTATAAATACTAAAATTTAATGTATATAAATGTTATTAATAATATTAACATAATTAGTCATTAATATTGAAATTATTTATAATAATAAATTACTATCTAATAATATAATTAATAAATAATTACATAATTAATTTAATTAATAATTAATAATATAATTATAAATTATATAACAATTATAATTAATAATCATAAAAGGGTATAATCATGAGTTTAGAGAACTATTAATAAATAATAATACTATCTACATAGTTAGTAAATTATAATTAAAATATTAACAATTAAAAAATTAATTATCATTATCAATAAGTAGTAAATATAAATAATATTTAATAATATAATTTTTAATTAATAATTTTGTTATATATAAATAAATTTTAAAAATTAATAATAGAAACAACGAATAATAATATGAATAATATAATTAAGAACTATAAATATAATTAAAATATTATATAATTAACAGTATAATTAAAAATAAATAATATTCAATAAATAAAAATATAATCATTTAATGATTTTCTAAAATAATAAATATAGATAATTTGTAATTACTAAATATAAAATAATTATTTATTTAAATGGATTATTTCTTCTGGGGTCCTAGACAAGTCGTACAATATCCCATGTAATACTCCACCAACCTAGGATGAGACCCTAATGACCCCAACTGAGATTAATTTCCAGATTATTTCACATCGCAAGGGATGTAGGCATGGTGTAGGGAAATATCCATGATGTAGATCAAATAACCAATGTGTTGGGAAAAGGATAGCAAAGGGCATGGAAGACCAGTGCCACAACCTAACACAGAGTGTGATGATGCCATGAGGAATACTAGGTCATGTGTCGTATGGAGAGGGATCCACGATGTAGGATATCTATCTACAATGCAAGATAGTGTAGTGGTTGTGATAATTTGGGAATTATTGTATACATTAGGATATTCGTACGACATGATGTGTTATTCTCTCTTGGCCCCATGTATGTTTAAATTTGTGATTGGTTTGTTTTTTTGAGTTTCTAGAGTATTTCGGGTGTCAGTGATCCAAAATTTAATGTTTTGTAGAAAAAATATCAGATGCATGGTTTAGATGCATGGTTAGTGGAAACTCTATAGTAACCATGGGATATGCAGTTCCTATAATGTTCCTATACTGATTTTCTCTCATGTGATTAATTAGGGTTTCCTACGTGACCTCAAAACATAATTCCCATATGAAAAAGGATTCCAACTAGCAACAAGGGTGTAAGGAATATATTGAGGATAATATACTCCTGGAAAATAATTTCAATAACAATAAAAAAGAAGGAAAATAGAGGAAACAATAATAAATGATCCTTAAATGACTCAAAATGAAAATGAAAAACCTAAATAGTTAGAAATAGTAATATAATCATGTAATTATAAACTAAATGTAACTATATGGCATGAAAAAATTCATACAAATAAAAGAAAAAAAATGAAAAGATAAAAGACTCAAAATCATCTGTCCTAAGCCCCTTGTCAATCTCATGCTGGAGTGACTTACGTATTCTCATGTGTGTGTCATGAGGGGTGAAAATAATCTCATATCTGTTGATGGATTATACTAGATTGGGAATAATCAGAGGTTCCATGTCTCACAGCAAAATAATCAATCCCATGGGCACCATGTCTACAATATTAATGACATGCTTCCCAAACATTCAATTTATCAAAATTCACATATTATTTTTATACTCCAAATTATATATTTATTTAATAAGATATTATTAATTATCTATTGGTAAATCCACTTATGTCATGATGGATCATCACAATTATAAAAATTCAGTTTTCCATTTACGATGAATTATATGCTATGTCAAAATAAATTTTTTAATACTACATGTTCATTACAGGTTTAAGGGTAGTCTCTCCTAATGGGGGGCCTCATTCTCAGTCATAATTCTAGAGGATCCTATGAAAAATAATGGGGGTTTAAACATGTGAAAATCATAAAAACATTATTCATCAATTTATCTAGGTATTACGCAAGGAGTACTAGTAAGATCACACTTAATTCACATATAATAGAAAAAAACATACAATTTGGGAGTTGTTAAAGACCACCCATATAAAAACTATACTGAAATCCGAAAAATATCCACGCCTAGGGTGAGGTATGGTTCATCATTTTCTGCATTCAAATTTTACAAGGAACAATTGTCAAATATTGATCTGCAACACAATGATCCAATGGATTGTGATTATAGTTTGGAGACGAATTCATGTACATCATTCCTATAAGGTCTGGAATAAGATAAGGCATTGCGTCTTTAGAATAGTAACCATAGGCCACATGAGGGTTTAATACTAGATGGGATTAGCTATGTCATGGTGTAAATAAGGTATTTATATTGTTAATCCCTTTATTTCTATAAATGTTTAAAACCCATTCACACAGAATTAATAAAACAAACAAAATTTTTGAATTGAAATTACATTATAAATTCATTATTTACTGATTTCCCAAAAAACTCAAAAAATATATTTATTGTGTGGGGTCAGTCTGATGAATTTAAATCGTGAATAGGGAAGTTTTGGAAAAAAATCATTCTACATCCACAAATTTCTTCTATCCATATTTTTCCAAATAAATCCATAATCTCTCTATAACAAGGACAAACAAATAATATTTTTCCAAAAAAGGTATACAAAAACATATGGAGATACATATCTTAAATGATAATATTATACAACCATCCCAAAATATAACAGCTCATCCTCAAGCTATGCTACAAGGAATATTGGCTGGTATTTGTGAAAATATTTGGATTCTTTGTCTGTATATGTGATTCCCTCTCTTATGCATCCTTCTAATCACAACCATACTATCAGTACACGTATATAGGATGCATGGCCTCCCAATAACGATTTTCTCACTATAGACCATTATAAAAATCAGATTCTTCTCAAAGGGTGCATCAACATCCTAAACAATTTCATCAATATATATATCATGATAAATTTAGAGAGGATATATCTAATGATTTGACGCATGAAAGAAATCTATAATGGTGTTGCATCATTGTGAAACATCCAAAAATTACACCATCAGACCAACCCCATCAAATGGCCTACCAATCCTGGTCCATAACATCCTCGGTTTTCAGATATAGGATTCCCCTATCCAGGGAGACCCCTGATGGTAAATATGATGACCATCCTCAAAATCTAGTGGTTTTATATAATTATTAGAAAATTATTTCTACTTACTATGTGTATTCACCATCCCTATTCAGAATAATTAAACCTACTCAAATATCTCCTACATGAGACATAGTCCAATTAGTGCTAACTCACCGACCTCTAAGCCGAAAAAGAGTTGAATGGTATAAAAATAAATACAAGGATCCAAATTGATTTATTTGGATTGATTCCTAGAATATATTACTATATTTAACTCCTTGAGATATATATTATTCTCCGAAGAACCATGGAAGTCCAAAACATTGGCTCACAACATATCCTATAAAATATTAATTGTTTGTTCATATTTTCTATCACTATAAGGATTATTACATGTAAAGAGTTAAACCATAGATCAAAAATCCATCTAAATAACCTTAAGAATGATATTTGAAAGAATGATATCAATCTTACATGATAATACTCAGAATACTATGTAGTTTTATTATCTCTCACATGTAGGTCCTACCCAGATCATCAATAGTAAAGGTCTCTATAATAGTAAAACATGGGATCCCGTATTATTTTGATCCATGGTCATCCATAAATCATAATTGTTATGGGGTTTTATTGGTAATCAATTTACAAATCCATATTGAGATTAACCCACATTCATTCTAGATTAGGTAGAGGATATAATAACAATGTAGGCCTTTGGTGGTTGGCCTTCACATGAAGATTGGTAAAAAAATCATCACATGAAGACTTTTTTATCCTTTTTCATTCACGACCACTATTATTGCCTACATATTTCATGATTTGTAATTTTTATAATGAGATGTACCTATAATTTAGTTGCATGAAAAACCCTCATCACTTCTTCGTACAAACCTTTTCGGACATATACACGGCTAAGAAAAATAATAACATTGTTGCTACTAAGGGACCATTTTTATATTGTCACCAACAACATAAGATGTCCCTAAAAAAATATCCCTCTGGATCAAATATCTTACCTTTCATTATTAATTCATGAATCATGGGAATGACAGATGTAGAAGTAAGGGATACTCATCCTTGAGAATCCTGAATATCTTGATACATGTCTGTAGAGAGTTCCATTATCAACCACTCATCAAAAGAATCATGTACTACCTCTGTTAGTGAAAAACAACTCAAATAACTAAAAATTATGTTCCTTTTTTGAATGTGTATGTGATATCAAATTTTAAATACTATTGATATTTAACCCACTTTTTCTATAGATGGTTTTAATATTGCTCAAAAAATATGTTTTTTAGGATCTAATTGTTTGTGTACACAAAAAGCCTCTCCCCAAACCGATAGTGTCTCTAGTATCTCTAGACATATACCAGTAATGATAACTCTTGAAAGTGAGAAGGGTAATTCCTCTGATGCAGTATTTGTTTTATAGACCAATAAGAAACCACACAATCCTTTTGAATCATAATTACGTTGAGTCATACTATATATGAATCATAGTACAATTTATTCTCCATACCTTTCATGGGAATGACAAAGATCATTGTTGAGGTTAGCCAACTCTTCAACTCATAGAATTCCCTCTCTAATCATAAAACTAAAAAATAACCCATATTTTGGTCAGTCTATACATTATCACTTTATGATTGTAGAATCCCTTGATGGAAAGTAATTGTTCAAAGCACTTGGAATTCAGTGAATTAAAGTAATGATTCGTTTTCTTGTCTCACCAATCTCAAAAACCATAAAAGGAATCTAAGACTTTGGAGAAAGAGTTACATCAGCTCGCTCGATACTAATATTGTTCATCTAGAAGCTTCTCTTCATAATGTTCAGGATTTCAACACTAATAATGAATCCTATGAGGGGTTATAGGAAGAATCTGTGTTGACCCCCAAGATCAAAAAACTCCTTGACTTAAAAGATACCTTACAAAGGGACTCCATCAAGGTAAAATGGCTAAAGGATGGAGAAGTGAACACAAATATCTTAAATTCCTTACAAAAAATCAGGAAAGTATCTCATACTCATTCCTTGATGAAAAAATGGGGATAGAATTATTGATAACAAAAGGGATCTCTCTGAGCATGTCATATCTTACTTCAAAGATACTTTCAGTGGATCATCTATCACCACTAATCCTGTGGACGATGTTATTCTGAAGATTGTGAATCAGTAGGATAATGAAATCATTACTACTATTCATCTTGAAACAGAGATTAAAGAGACTATTTTTAATCTCAAACCGGATAGTTCCCCTAGACCAGACGGCTTTGGTAACTTCTTCATTCAATTTTTTTTGGGATGTTATTCATGTAGATGTTTTAAGGATGGTCGAACACTTTTTTAGAGGCGAGATTCTTCCCAATGGCCTGAATTCCCAATTTCGTTCCATGATCTCGAAGATGGAGAATGCCAATGAAATATATTTATTCAGTCCTATCGCTCTGGTTAATATTATTTACAAAATCATCTGCAAAATTTTGGCTAATAAGATTTCTCTTATTGCTTGAAAGATTTTATCTGCTAATCAGTTTGGCTTCATTAAAGGTAGATCGATTCAATATTGCCTAATGAATGCTTCAGAATGTGTCAATCTTCTCAAAAATCACATTAGAGTTAGAAATATTTCCCTCAAGTTGTATGTTAGGAAATCTTTTTATACAATGGACTGGGGATTTATACGCAAAATTCTCATCATATATGGGTTTGATGGTGTTTTTATCAAATCGGTTAAATCAATATTGTGTTATGCTCATATCTCAGTTCTCATTAATGGTTCCCCAGAAGGCCACTTCGATTGTTTGAGAGGGGTTAGTTAGGGGATCCTCTATTAGTGATAATTTTTTCAATTGTTGAGGATTATCTTAGCAGGTTTCTTTCCATCATGACAAATAAGGGAAACTTGAAGGAAATTCATACTAGGATAGGTCTTGTTTCCCCTATACACCTTTTATATGTTGATGAAATTATCCTTTTTCACTCAAGGAGAAGAAGGTCAACATCAAAACCATCAAGAGAGATATTTTTCATTATGAGAGGGTTTCTGGTCAAGATATTAACTAGAGCAAGTATTCTGTCTTATTTTGAAGGAATTTTTCTCCTTATAGGAAAATTAACATCACTAGAGAGTTGGGAATTCGGGAAGAGGCCCTACCTTTATCTTATCTGGGAGTACCCATGTTCTAGGGAATACTAAAGATATGATATTTTTCTGGATTTGTTAGCATGATTAAAAGGAAACTCTCATCATGGAAAGGAAAATCATTATCCATGGCCGACATGGTCTATTTTGTAATGTCAATAATTATTTCTAAATTTTTGTACTCTTTAATAGTGTATAAATGGCCAATTTCTTTACTTAAGAGTATCAATATCCCCATCCAGAATTTCATCTGGAGTGGTAGCATTATGGACAAGCGGCATGCATGGATTCCATGGAATTCTGTTTTCAAGCCTTATAAGGAAGGGAGATTTGGCATAAAAAACCTCATATTCTTTAATGATTCATTGTAGGTAGAGCTTATTTGGAGGATCATCGATATTCAGTCTAATGATTTGGGATTCCTTAGTGATAGATTCATGCATAGATTCAAATCTTCAAATTTAAATGTCCTTAACTCCTTAGTGTGGAATGCTTTGAGGAATATGTTCTCCAAAATTGATGGTGATTCACGGTGGCTAGTCTCTAGGGAGTCTTCCCAAAAATTCTTGAAATGTAATTAGATTGGACATCACTGGGAAGACCTTGTTCTATAGGATGAGGAAAATTTTGATATGGATTTATCAATCAAGGATCATCTTGAATGCCAGAAAAATCATCCAATTCATATTATCACCATTTTTGAGAAGTATTTCCTCTCCTCTAAAGGAGATTTCTGGGCTTCAGAGCCGATTATCAATGGATTACTTTCATCGAATGAGTTCTATAAGAAGTCTATTAGCAGTAATATTTACTACAAGTGGATGGGTAGTTTGCATAAATGCTTCTTGAAACCATCTTGGTCCACCTTAGTATGGAGAGTGGAATATAAGAAAATCCAAACTAATAATTATCTTCAATCATGTGGAATATATCTCTATTCCTGGTGTCTGTTATTCCATAATCATAGGGAGGATATCTATCATCTCTCTATAAGTTGTTCAGTGACTTCAGCAACATGGAAAGTAGTTTATGACATGTTTGAGGTTCATTTTCCAAGAGCTAGCTCAATTTGAGATTTCATTAGGAGCTGGACAGAGCTGAACCTATCACCACAACTCCTGACCCTCTTTCAAGTTGTTTCAGATGAACTAGTTCACTTCTTCTAGACTACAAGAAACATGGATGTGCGTAAGTCTTAGACCGTTCATGATGGACCTACTATATCTTGTGTTCTCACAGTTGTACGTGAGGTGAGAGTCCCATGAGGTAAGTTTTCTTTTAATTCCCTTCATAATATTTCAGGACTCAATAGGGTTGGGTTCAAGGGTATATTTTCCCCTCCATCTAGGTTGATCAAGGTCTTTGGGCATGCCCCATTTCATTTATTGATTAAAATCAATTCATATGGTTCTTCAAGAGGGAATCTAGGTCCTTAGGGTTTTGGTGTGGTTTTCAGGGACCATCATGGTGATGTTCTTGTGTGCCTTTATGGTTTATTTGGCAATGTATATACTCTCGTTACTAAAATACATGGGGTGATTATTGAAATTGATAACGCCGAGAAGAGGGGAGGGAATAAGATCTAGCTTGAATGTGACTCTACATCTATTTTCCATGCCATTCGGACAAGTTTTTTGAACTTTTTATAGAAGTTCACAAATCATTGGATTAAATGTTCAGTCCTTCTTTTTTCAAAGGAGCATATTGTTACTCATACTTATAGGGAGGAAAATTCGCCAGTGGATGGCCTTGTTAACAAAGGTCTGAATGAGTCTTCTTATCATTGGGTTGATCAAGGGCTGGGTGATCCTCTTCATATTTTTAGGAGGGATCAATATAAACTTTCTACCTTCAGACTTGTGTAAGGTTTTTATCATTAATAAAGTGGTCATGCTGTTCTGGGAGAGATCTCAGCCTACTAATAAAAATAGGTAGAACCCAATCCTCGTTTAAATCATATATAATATCTTAGAACCTCTCAATTGATTGAATAAATCATTTTTCTGTGTAAGGGGACAATAGTTATTATCTAAAATATAGTCCAGTCATTGATATTCTACTCATAAGCATAATATTTAGTGAATATTCATGGTTAAAATCACTGGAGAACCACATAGAGACTTAATAGGTTGTATGAAACCCTTTTGTTCCATATCATCCAACTAATTGTTTACCTACAAGAACTCTATTGGTGTTATTTTATAATATGGGATAGTAACTGGATAGCTCCAAACACCAACTTGATCATGAAGTCAATCTATCACTCAGGTGGTAAGCCATGAAACTCTTTAAGAACGTCATTCTAAAAATTTTAACTATTACAAATAAAATATTAGTATGAAATTTGTTTTATAATGTAAGTAAACAAAATTTAATTATAAGTTAAATATTTAAAAATATTTAAATTCATTTAATATAAATAAATTTTTACAAAAATGCATACATATCCAATATTACTTTATGAATAAAAATTAGTTTTCAAATCATATCACTAATAAATTACTATTTTCATGAAATAATATTTAATTTTCTAAATTAAAAAAAATGGTGTTTTATTGCATTGTTTGTTTAAATGAATTTCTTAATATAAATAATTTTATTCAATTATTTTTAAAAAATATTATTGGAACAATGAATCTTATGAAATTTGTTATAAATGTTTTTTTGAAAATTAACAATAATTATTGAATAATTTCTTATTAAATAAAAACATTCATGGGAAATGATACTAATCATAAATAAATTTTTACTATAAATAAATCAATCATATTTTCTTATAAACATTAGAGTAATAATTTTTAATAATAATAATAATAATAATAATTTAGGGTAAACCATATATTTGATAAATTTATTATTTTTAAAATAATATATTATGTAATGATTCTTGTTTTGTAAAATCATAAATATATGGGATTATATTATTTGAAAAAATCTTCTATAAGAAAAATGAAACAAAAACAATGAAATAAATTTAAAAAATGAAAAAAAGTGAAGAAATAGGATTAGTAGGGGACTATGTGAGGCCGATCGGTATTTTTGGTGGAAAGGTTATGATCGATGGTTTTATAGGGAGAATCAAGCTGAGCCCCCACATAGTTCTTCCTTGGGAGAAATTATTATAGATTAAGGGTTATAGGGCATGCTTGGTTGGGTTTTTTCCTCTGAAAATTGAGTAAATGAATGGAAAAACTATGTTCAGGGGGTCGGTTGTGAGTTAGGGTTTCATTTCTGACGAGACCAACCACCATTTATAGATTAGGTATTGAAAACCAACAATCTTAAAAGACTAGACTTGAGTGAGGTAGGTGTTTTATATATAGATGTAGAAATATTCTATTTTCAGGGTATTCCCCAATTTTCTTCTACTTTTGTTGTAATCCAATTTTGAAATGTTTACCAATTTATTTTTCTATGGCCCATTGTGGGATGATGATTTGGTTTAGGATTATGAATAGATTGTATTTTTTCTTCCATAGATATTGATTTATAATACCATTTTTTGTTCTATAAAATTGTTCTATAAATGTTTTTTTTTCTATTTTTCTTTGTTTTTTCTATTACAATTAGTGTATGAATATTTATTCCATTTCAATCTAATTATATAAATTGAGATTTTTCCGCATGTTTGTATGAGTAACTGTTTTGAAATCACTAAAGATATGTTCTTAAACATAGTTTATCCAAGAGTTTATATATATTTAACAGTGTACGGTTGAGGTTATAATTATAAACGCCTTATTTCAGTGTGAAAATGCGAATGGTAGAACCAATTCTCAGTTTGGTGGGAGTGAGCTTGGGTCAAAATCCCTAATTGAATCATTTTCAGATTTTTATACAATTCATGTTAGGGAAAAAAATTATTTTTTTGATTAAAATAAAATATTAAATCTAGATTTATTATCTTATAAGAGGGGTTTTTATATAAATTATATATTTATGAAAATAAACTTATTTGGAATTTCATGTCTAAATATATTCCTAAAAGTATTTATATATCTGGGTATTATTTCCCAACTCAATGTATATTTATTTCATGGTATTATAATTGTTTAGGAACTTTAAAATTTTGATTTATATAAGGGTTTATTTTATATAACTGTATATATATTTTAATATTTCATGTTACATAAACCTATAATTTATGTACTCCATGTTCTAGTCCACATATTCTTTAGACTTCTAATTTTAGGATTATATATATTTTATTCCATCATTACATGATATGAAATTAATAGGACATTCATTTAAAATCACTATTTTACCCAATTAGTTATTTTTTTAAAAAGAAATATGGAATTGGATAATTTAAAATTGTTGCTAAAAAATTTATGTGTCTGTTTAATAATTTTGATTTCAAAACATATAATTTATGGAGATATTTTATTTTTGTTATATTTTTTTGGTAAATGTTAAAAATTTATATAAATATATCTCTAAGGGAATTATTGAATGATAATATTAATTTCTCAACAAAAATTATTTTTTGAATGAAGGACTCGTACCCCCCATCAATTATTTCACATTCATACATTTTGTGTGAGAAAGAGGGTATTCTCCAAATTTAAAGAGTTTTATACATTATTTTTGTATATAGAAATATAATTATATATATATATATTTTATTTAACTGTCAATGTAGGATTTTAAATATATCAATAGAATGAAAAATCTCCTTAAATATATTTGATGATCTTGCTCACTTCTATATATTATTTAATTTCACGGGGAAGAAATAATTTATTTAAAAATGTTCATTTTTATAATTGTATGTGGTGTATATAATTGTTTATGATTATAATTATTTTACTTATATTATATATTAATATAAAATTACTATTGATATTATTATATAATAGGATATTATAAATTAAGTCATTTTTTCATGTATAATGTCAATTAAGAAAGCACGTTTTATCATATTTATTCAAGGATGAGTTTTAGAAAATAAAAAATTTGACACATTATATAAAATGTATTACATGAGTTTAAAATTGTAAGTATGAATATATAGATATTAATTATATTTAACAATCCATGAAAAAGTTAAATTACATGATTTTTGGGTGTACCAATTCTCATAAGTGATTTCCAATGAATGTTTATATTCATATATATATATATTAATAAATGTGTATGTGTATTAAATGTATGATGACATTTTAATGGAAATAGACTCCAATGAAAAATATAAACACACACACACTCCAAACAAGCACACATACACACACACACACACGTATATATATAAGGAAATATTAATATATTTTCATGAAATTTGGTTCTTGAACATTAAAAAAATGATAAGAGTGGGGAGTAAATATCTCCCTCGAAAAGTGGATAGGGCCTGCCAGTATACAATGTTTCAAATGGCCTCCTGGTTTTGTTATCAAAATCTTGCTTAATGTTTTCCAAATTCACTAAATTATTTTCAAATTAGCATAAAATATAATTAATTTGCAAATAATATATTATTTGATAAAGGTGTTTTACAAATTTATTTTCCACTAGCTGTTTTTAAAGCAACATATTGGGAAAAATATTTTCTAACCCTATGTCATAAATTTATTTTTCACTGGTTTAGTATAAATTTTTTTATGAGTATTTCATTTGAGAATGCAGCACATGTGAATAATTTTTAATAATTTTATTTTATTTTATTCTATATTGTTTGGATAAAATGTATATTATATATCTAATTCTCTAAAATTAAGATCAAAAAAATTTTTGGAATGTAAGTGGTATATGTATTTATTTTTTTTATAAAAAAATACACATCATTTTTTATGCAAACAATTTATAAGCATTGGTTCAAGGCTTCATAGATGGTACTAGAGTGATAGTCTAGAAAACATAGGAGAGAAAATTTTGTCAATTGAGATATGTTTATGTGGTATAAAATATAAGTGTATTATTTAAATTTTCTTATTTTTGAAGAAGAAATAAATAAATTTTTAAGGTTTTTCGATGAATTACGAGGAACTAATTCTTTCAAGGGGCAATAATGTATCAACCCAGATATTAATAAGCAAACTGATTTATAATGAATATAAATAAAATTTTATTCTGAGTTAAATATTTAAAATTGTGTAAATATATATACTAAAAATAATGTTTTGAAAAAATCTATACATATTGAATATGCCTTTGTGAAAGAATTAGTTTTTAAATACTATCATTGATAAATTATTAATTTGGATAAATAACATTTAGTTTTATAAATTAAAAAAGATGTTGTTTTAAAATATTATTTTCTAAATTAATATTTTAATATAAATATTTTTATTCATTTATTTAGAAAAAAAATATTTTAATAACTAAAAATTTGATAAATTTTGTAATTATTTTTTAAAATTATCAATAAATTATTTAATAATTAATTTTTTTAAAAATTATAATATATAATTGAAATGAAGTAATTATAATTATAATTTTACAATAAATAAATCTAACATATTTTCTTATAAATATGAAATTTATAATTATTAAAAGTAATAGTTATAATAAAATAATAAAGTGTAATCCATATATTTAATGAAATTATTATTTATATAATAACATATTATAATGGGATTCTAGTTTTATAAAATCATATATATATATATATATTTATTTTTTTAAAAAATATTCTGTTTTTATTTTTATGAAAAATGAAATAAAAATGATGATGAAAAATGTAAAAATAGAGTAGAAATGAGATTTGTAGGGGACTACATGAGGTCAAGCAGTATTTTATGGATAAATGGTTTGATTGAGGGATTCAGAGGGAGAGTCAAGCTGAGGCTCAACACAGATCTTCCTCTAGTGGGGACAAAGCTCCTCTGATGGGGATATGGCGTGCTTGGATGGATTTCACCATTGGAGAATCGAGAAATGGTAGGTTAGAACTATGTTGAAGTGGGATCAGCTGTGAATTATGGTTTTTCATAATCAGAATGACCACTGGTTATATATATGGTTTCAAAAACCTGTGATATTACAAGACCAGACCGGATCGAGGTAGGTGTTTTCTTTCTAGATTTCAAATTATCCTGTTTTTTTTGTATTATCTATTTTACTTTTGATTTTGTTGTCAGATGACTTTTTAATATTTACCTATTTATTTTTTATAGTCCAATATTTTATGTTTTTTTAGTTTTAAACTATGAATAGAATTCCTTTTTTAGTTTGTAGATGTGGATTTTGATGTCCCAATTGTAGTTATTATAAATTGTTCTGTGAATTTTTTGTGTCTGTTTTCTTAGGATGTTTCTTTTACAACGACTGTATGTATATTTATTCCATTTTCTGTCTGAATATATATAATAATCTTTATATGCAAGAATCAATGTGTCAATATTATGACATATCTAAATATATTCTCTGGTCTATAGTTTAGGCATTTATTTTTAAATATTTATCACGTAACGATATATTTTTTGGTCGTAATGATTTCTTTTTCATTGAAAGTTTGATTGGAAAAACTAATTCTATATTAGGTGGGAGTGTGCTTGTGTCGGAATATGAAATAAAATCATTTTAAAAATCTATGCAATTCTTATTATTTTTTATATTTATTATTTATCAAAATTTTGATTAAATATGAATTTACTCTATTATTAGGGAGATTTTTTTTTCTATATTATATTTGTGAGAAACAAAATATTTTGAATTTCAAGTGGATATATATTTTTGGAAGTATATATATGTGTGGGTTTTATTTCCAAACTCAATGGATATTTATTTCATGGTTTTATAATTGTTTAAGAACATTCAAATTTATATTTATATAACGATGTATTTTATATAAGTGTATATATATTTCGAAATATTATGTTACATATAAATATATATTTTTTACTCAATTCCCGTGTCCATACCCTCTTTAGAAATATAATTTTATGTATATATATTTGTATGTGTGTGTGTTTTTTTTCAATATTAAATGATTTTAAATGAACAATAAATTCATCTGATTTCATTATTTTACCAAATTTGACAATTTTAAATTAAGAAATAAGGAGTTTTCTATTTTAAAAAATTACTCAATTACTTTTTATGTGTTTTTTATAATTTATCATTCAATATTATCATCCATGGATATATTATATTTTTCTTATAGTTGTTAATCAAAGTAAAAATTTATATACATATATTACTAAGATAATTATATTATAAAAATAGTTTATTTTAAAATGACTACTACTTTTTATGTAAAGGACTGATACCCTAACACAATTATTTAATGTTCATAGTTTTTTTGGAAAAAGAGAGTATTCTCAATGCTTTAAGAGTTTAATACTTGATTTTAGTATATAGATATATACGTATATATACATGATTTAATGTTAACTTCAAGATTTTAAATATTTCATATTCATGAAAAATCATCTTAAATAAAGGTGATGATCTAGAACAATTCAATATTTTATTTAATTACTCAAGAATTAAATTATTTATTTATAAATGTTACTTTCTATAATTGTATATCTAGTATATAATTGTTTATTATTATTATTATATTCATATTATTTAATGTGAATTTAAAATTCTTTTTCATTTTATTATATGTGAATAGATTATAAATTATGTCATTATTTCTTTCATAATCTCAATTAAGAAAACATGTTTTAATATTTTTATTCAACGATGAGCCTTAGATAATTGAAGCTAAAGATTTCTATAAATTCTATTTCATTAGTTGAAAAATTAAAGTATGAATATATGGTAATTCATTATTTTTAAAAGTCCATTTAAAAGATAAATGCCATGAGTTTGGTTTAACCAAATCTTGAATGTTATTTTCATATTAGTTTTATATTAATATATTTATAGATAAATAAAAGAGTATGTGTATTAAATTAATGAGTCTTTTTTAATGAAAAAACTCCAATGAAAAATAGGAAAATATATAAGGAAGGAATAAAATTATATCATAAAATTATCTGATTGATTTTTGTATAATGATAGATAATGGGGGTTGAAACAATCCCTTAAGAGAGTAGGTATACTGAGACAACTTTCAATTTTTCACGTGGACTCATGATTTTTTTCAAAGAATGCATAATGATTTTTAAATTTCAGTGGGTTATACATAAATCATTATCAAAATATAACTATATTCAATTTGTTATATTTTATATAATGGTATTTTTCAAATTTAATTTTCTGTAAACAT
This sequence comes from Viscum album, assembly GCA_963277665.1. Classification (NCBI taxonomy): domain Eukaryota; kingdom Viridiplantae; phylum Streptophyta; class Magnoliopsida; order Santalales; family Viscaceae; genus Viscum; species Viscum album. The sequence goes on along the minus strand of OY728131.1, from coordinate 1,641,893,349 downwards.
TTTTAAAACCCCTTACTGGGAAAAATAATTTCACAACCTATATTTTAATATTATTTTTCACAGGATTAGTATAATTTCATTAAGATGGTTATTTTATTGAGGAGGCTATGCCCACATATAATTTTTGGTTATTTTATTTCAATTTTACAATTTGGTTACAATGTATTGTATGTGTCTATTTTTCCAAAACCAAGACCAGAAAAGGTCCTAGAATGAAAATATTATGTGTATTTTTTTTAAAAAAAATACATATCTTTTTTACATACTCAATCTAGAAGCGTGGATTCATGGATTCACATCTACCACTATAGGAAAATTATTATAGTAAATTCTACCATAATCCAAAATAACACATTATTCTTAATCTATGGGACAATCTGATATACCCAGAATTTTTCTTACTCGACCAAAATAAAAATCCCACTCCCCCAGGTAAGAATGGATTCCTCATTTGGGAAAAAATATGGTATGTCTCCTGTGATAATAGTCGATATGAGCCTCATGAAGAACTAGCATTTGAATACCAAGATACAAATTGAATCCTTTCATTTCTAGTAAAATGAAAATCAAAGGAAATTTTACTCACCAATTTGAGTATAACATTCCTCATAGAATTTAATACCCTCTGTACACACTATACACAATGTGACTAGGGTTATTATACCACACCATATCTCCAAACGAAATCCCAACTCAGTAGAAAATTAGGATGTTAAAAATTAATGAAGCTCTCCAATATTAAGAAAAAATTATGTTAGAGTAGATGATATAAGAAGTGTACCTATGGTGGGAGTAGTTTATGCATCTAGACTATTCCGAGTAGACTACATAACATATAGATAACTTACCTCCCTACCCTAGGCTCTAGTATAAATACCTTCTGTTGTTCCCTATACCTGATACTGCTACTCATGTAAAATACCAAGATTTTAAAAGGAATCCCTATGTGCTTAATTATACTAATGAGTACTATGTGACATTTATAACCTAGCTGTTAAAAACAATTTTGTCACTTATGTGTTTTGAATTTAAAAAATAATACATACATTATTACAATCTGTAAGTTATTTTGGGTCTAATAGAACAAACATAATATTTTGTGAATAGCATTCTTCCTTTATGAATAGTAACATACCCTTATGAATAGTAATATACCTCACCCATGAATGATTAAATAAAATTTAGGCATCTTATAAGTTACAATTTGACTATAGTAAAAGTATTTTTATTTTTGTAAGTCATAAATAATTATTTATAATTAATAAATAATTTAAAAATAAAATGTATTTTCCTAAAATGTTTTCATAAATTAACAATTATATGAATTTTCGGTTTTATGATAAACTTATAAGAACTTATGTAATATCGGAATGCATTAGGAAATTAGTTTAGATTTTAAAATCCATATTTTCAGGAAGATTATGTTTTTACTAAAAAAATTACTTATCCATATTTAGAATATTATTTATGAAAAATGGAAATCATATTTTAGATTTTACACATCATAAAATGCTTTGGGTAAATTTTTGAGATTTTTTTAAAATACAACAATTTTCGGGTGAATAGAAAAATACAACTTTTCACATAACTGATATATCTTTAATTGCATCCTTCTTGATTCAATGATGAAGAAAACAGTATAGAACCTTGTATTCATGAATTTTATATTTAATTTCATAAATGGTTCCATGAAATACAACAAACTCAATTTCCAAACCTAAAAATAACATTCCCAAACCTAAAGTTAAAAAGTGATTCCTTAAATATCATTTTCTCTTTCTTTTCACATTCCTTTTAAAAAATTTATCAATTTAAATAATAAATTGGATTTAATGTATAAAAATAATTATATTATATTAATATCTTATTTATGTTGTAAAAAAATACTATTACCAGTCTGTCATTTGAGATATTATTTTATTGAATATTTTATTCAAAAAAACACCCCCTCGGCATGTATAAATAACACATTTTCCTCCCCTTGCAAAACCACACCTCTCAAGCTTCAATCCTTGTATAATCTCTATCCAAAAATTTTCCCTAGACACTACTTTACATCCAAAGGGCTTATGGTCTCATCGAAAGACCAATCCTAGGTGCCTTTTGAAGGATTCACGAGGTAATTCCTCTCTCTCCCTCTCCCTTTTCCTTTAATTTCCATTCAATTTCATCTTCTTTTCTTAATATATCCCCACATATCCTCATATTAATGGTATGTTAACGCTAGTATCATACATATTCTATAATATTATGATAATAATGGGATAATATATCATCCATCCTCATTCTCCTCTTTTTTTTGAAAGGAAAACATTGTTCTTGCTCTGTTAATTTATCACCTTTAAGAAAGCCGTTTTTCATTTTCCTTACCACCTTTATATATGGTCATGAAACCATTTTTATGGATAAATCAGATTATTTTATATGTATTATATCCTATATATTGTTTTAGAACATACAAATATACATATAACTAATTGATTAAATAAAACATGCTCATTGTGGTCGAAAAACTGCCAGAATTAACCCAAACAATCATAAATAAATTCTTATATATTAATTCATCTACTTGGAAAACAATATAATTCATTATATGATAATTTATACTCTATTAATATCATTAATAACATGAATTATCTGTTCTTGATGTTTATCCATTGTAGTACCCTGAGTTTTGGGTATATAATCCCTTTCCTCACGTTTTTTAAATTGCTGTGCATAAAATAAAGTGTTTCCATAAAATAGAGAGTTTTTATAATATATAGAGATTCCATTAAATTGGGTGTTTCCATAATTTTGGTTGTTTCGATAAATTGGTTTTTTCCAATAAAGTGGGTTGTTTTTATAGTGGGGTGTTTCCATAAAGTGTGTTGTTTCCATAAAGTGGGGTGTCTCCATAAAGTGGGATGTTTCCATAAAAAATGTGTTTCCATAAAAATGGTAAATTTGAAGGATGGGAGAGTTTTGGGGTTTTTAGGGAGTTTTCTGACCAAAAGGATGGTTTCACGATCCATACACAGTTGGCCCAACCGGTGTGGTCAATCCCTGCACAGAGGTCAAATATAGATCCTATTTTCTAAAAGATTATTCATTTTTCTCTATATATTTAGGTTTGGATTCAAAAAGCCCCTATTTCGAGATTAATCTCCCTAGATGGCTGGATAACCCTCCCTACGAAATATGGAGCCATCCCAGAGTCTTTCCGTGGTGATTTTGAGTCTGATTATTGAGGTATGTCACCATTCATTCCAGATTTGTCATGTTTTCTTAAATCTTCCTAGATCTACTTCTCTGATCATAATTATTTATTAGATATGAACCTATAGTGGGTATATATATTTTTTAGGATTCCATATAATTCAATTTTGATTCTTGATCTTTCTATGATAAGTGAAATAAGGCTATTCTTGGAGAATCGACCCTTTTTTCTTCGGTGTTCTTCATCTGCTGTCAATGTTTCTTCAAAACCATTGAGGTAGGTGGCTTCACCCTCATCTAATATTTCTAGAATTGATTTTATAGATTCAAATTGTTTTATTTATTGTGATATAAATGGAAAAATATTCATTTGTTATGATTTATGGTTTTTGTAAAATTGTGTGATCTTAGTGAATAGTTGTGAAAAAGACGGTTTTGTTTCATGAATTTAAAATTGTAATTTTAAATATATTTTCTAGAATTTCTATATTATTGATGGAAAATATATCTTAAATAGTAATGGTCTTCCATAAAAATAGAGTATTATTAAAATGGATTGGAATTGAAGTATTTTGGTATTGAATTGGTTTTGACAGAAATGGTTTTCAATAAAAATGTGTTTTTATTGAAAGGGTTGTTCAGACATGACCATTGGTAATATGTGGTGTGTGTTCATGTTTCATATATAGGGTCTAGTTGAAATATGACCTTCTTCTTGGTGCCAACTTTTTAATGGAACATCAGAATTTCACGCACGGGGCTTGGTTGAAATATGACCTTGTGCTCGGTGCCAATGGTTTAATGGCACATGGGAAACAATTACCTTGGGACGACTTGGTAGATTCACGAGAAACTGATCATGTGTATGGAAATATCATAATGTAACATGCATGGTTGGTTTCATGGGTTTGAGGAATGGTTACGTATGCTTATAAAGGGATGTTGTGAAATGGTTGTAAATATTGTTTAGTTATTTTTATGGAAAAATAACTTCTTGGGAAAATTGGTTCCAATTTCACATGTATGATTTTTGTAATGAATCGTTTTTGGAAACTTGTTTATATTTAGTTATAAACTCTTTTTAAGAAGTTGTTTTAAATAAAATGTTTTATATATTTTTTTCCTACTCTTCTATCCTAGTGACGTGAGTCGGGAATTCATTTGGGAAAATATACTATGTTTTATACTCACCCCTACTTTGGCACTTTGGTGCTTTTGAAGATGCAATATTCCAGGACAAGGGAAAAGGTAATGTTCCAAATGTGTTTTCACTACCTCATAATGTATGGGATGTTTGGAGATTTTAGATCTTGTAGCTTGTGCATCATGGAGCCTTGAGGTCTTCGGAGAGTGAAGTGTGTTTTATCTGTTGTGTACTTTGATTTGTAGTAATTATTCTGTTGTTTCTTACTTTTATGTGGTTGTGAGATACATGACGTTTTTGAGTTGTCTTAGGTTTTTTCATCCATCATATAGTGAAGGTTTGGTTATGGTTGGTAGTTTTATTAGTTTATTTCTTAAATGGTAAATCGTCCCCCACTTGTATTTGAAAACCTTCGGCATTTATTTCCAACCTTAGGAATCTTGGGGGGGGGTCACTTAAGGCCGATTAATGACTCGTTGTACTCTCAAGCCAATGAGAATTGGGGGTCATTACAAATTTTAACATCTTGTTCGATCCTTTCCTAAAAATTAGTCATCAGTGTCCCTAGTTTTGGAGATTAAATCCCTTCTTGTCTATTCCATGGGTGGGAATCATAGAAAGGAGTTGGATTGTTAGTACATGAAATGTATAGAATAAAAGAACCTAGCTAACCCTTTTATGCAGAACATCAAGTCACCAGGGAGTTGGGTAAATAAGTGTTTGGAGACACTTCTAGGATTTTGAAATCTCATTGTAATGAGTTTAGCCAATGAGACATGCATGATATGAATTATAAAGGAACGAATTCCCACTAGGAGTTCATACATCATTTCGAGGAATGATTCATGTTGTGAAAAAATTATTTAATTTGTTGAAAATTATGTAATTGGTTTTAAAATGAATGATTTGGGAAAAGATAATTCTTATCGTATTTTGAAAATGGTTTAATTTTGAAAATCATGTGAAGTGGTTTAATAAATTTTGAACATGGGAAAATGGTTTTTGATGTGATAGAATTTGAAATACTAAGACAACAGTTGCTAGAGAGTGAGATTAATAGAGTTTGTTATTAGTTTAGAAAATGGATCTAGGTTTTTGTCATCAAATACAACCTGAATAAGCTGTGGAGAATGTGGTTGCACTTGAAGCACATGTGAAACAAGAGCAGGTTCAGAGTATTTTCCAATATTTTCAAGCTATGGACACAGGGAACCGGAGGAATGTGCCACGACATGTGGATCATACCATCCAATTCATGAAGCATAATCCTCCTATTTTCTGGGGTGATTCTATCCAATTTATGTAGGATATATCATATATTCGACTTCATCAGCACACTGGCAGAGCAAACAACCAAACATGGGATGTATATGCTCAGAGATCTTCATTTCAAAGGTGGGATTTATTGGTGCAAGGTAAATTGGCTGATGGAATTACATGGGATGTTTTGAGGAATTGTTCAACAAACAATTCTGTCCTCACACAATAATGATCTATAAAGTGACAAACTTCTTTATCCTGAAATAAGACAGTATCTCTATCATAGAGTCTGCGACTATGTTCATGAACATAGTATGAATTTCACCAGAAGTTGCGACAAGTGCCTATTTGAATGCACACATCTTCAAATTAGGTCTACAACAAGAGATTCGATCAAAGATTGTAGTAATTTTTATTACAGATTATACAGAGATGGTGAACATAGTGACTGTGGATGAACGTGTTATCTTGTGATCTATGGGAGGAGGCATGGTGATAGCTACAAAAAATAGTGGGAACTTAACCGTTTGGAGCAAGAGGAAAAGGGACACCTATTTCCAAGGTGAAAGTGTAAATCATAACCAAACGGTTGGACCAGTAAACCTTCCTTCACGACCCCAGAGCGAAGCAGGCTGTTTTCATTGTGGTTCACTTGACCACATAATTTGAGATTTTATGGAACAACATAGAACATGTCATAATTGCAACATGATGGGACATCTTCACCGCTATTGTCACTATTCTCCATAGTCAGGTGCTCGGGACACTTCTCAAGTGTCGCAAGAATCATATGCTTTGACCGGACGAGGATAGAAGAATCAGTCTCATCAGCAGAGCAGAGCTAGTCATGGTGATTCAATAAATACCAAGAATCATCAATGAGGGAAACCTTAGTATGTAAAAAATTAGAACAGTGTAGTGAAGAAATAATTTTATGGAGATTAGTAGGTGAATGTTTATGATTGGAGGGAGGTATTATTCTTTTGAATTATACCTTTTTTCAAGTGTTTTTTGATACTGGTGCATCATATTCCTTCTTTTCTTCTCATGCTGTTGACATTCTATGTTAAAAACTGTAAATGATTCCTTCTATTTTGAAACTGAAAATTCCTCTCGGTGAAAGAGAATTTCAACCCATTATTTTTTGATCATATGCTATAAATGTTGATGGATCTATGATAAAATGATACTTCTTGATGTTGGATATATATTTCTATGATGTAATCCTGGGTATGGATTGGCTGACAATGTTCAAGGCTCAAATTGACTGTTATAGAAGATCAATTAGTTTCATGAGTAAGGATGGAATCGAGCATCCTTTTAGGGGAGAGAGGATTTTAATGAAGGGTGTAAAGATCTTGTTGGAACCAATGGTGGGAACGATATCTTACCAATTGGCAGCGATGTCTTTGGCATCAATAGAAGAGATCGAGGAAAATAGTTTTCCAGCTATTGTGGATCAATTTACAGATGGATTTCCAAAGAACTTCTTAGGGTTACCACCTCTTATGGAAGTGAAGACTACGATTGATCTCCTTCCGGGACCATTCCTATTTCCCTTATGACTTATAGGATGGCACTAACTGAATTACGAGAATTGAAAGTGCATTTAGAGGATCTGGAAAGCAAGGGCTTCATTCAACCAAGCACATCTCCATGGGAAGCAGTAGTTTTGTTCATGAAGAAGGAAGATGAAACTCTTCAGGTGTGTGTTTATTAGTGTAAACTTATCCAAGTAATGATAAAGAAGAGATATCCAATTCCATGCATTGATGATATTTTTGATCAATTTAGGGGAGCTTAGTGGTTCTCCATGATTGACTTGTGATCATGATATCACCAATTGAGGGTTCAGAAAGAGGATATTCTACAGATGGAATTGAAAAGTATATACAACCACTATAAATATATATTAATGCCTTTTGGTCTAACAAATTCATTAGCGGTCTTCATGGAATAGATGAATCTAATATTTCATCAATATCTATATTCTTTTGTTGTGGTGTTTGTGGATGACATTTTGGTCTATTCAATGACAATGGATGATCATGAGGTTCACCTGGGAACAGAGTTACAAATCCTAAGAGATCATCATTTTAATACCAAATTATGAAGGTGTGATTTATTGATACATGAAGTAATTTTTCATGGCCAAGTAATTTCTGAGAAAGTTGTTTCTGTTGATCCTGAAAAGATAGAGGTCATTATCTCTAGGCAACCACTGAAGAATGTTTTCGAGATACAATGTTTTCTTGGTCTAGTTGGTTACTATCGATGCTTTGTGTTTGATTTCTCACGATTAGCTTCACTAATGACATATCTGACAACGAATAATTCTCTATTACAATGGACAGAGGTATGTCAGAAGTACTTCTAAGAACTGAATGTTCGGCATACGTCAACAGCTATCATGATCTTTCCAAAATCAGGACCAGAGCATGTGATGTATTGTGATGCCACAGGATGAGGGTTGGGCTATGTTTTCATGAAAAGAGATTATGTGGTTGCATATGGTTTAGGCCAGTTGAGGTTGCATGAGAAGAATTACGCAACACAAGATTTGGAGTTAGGTACAGTCGTCCCTGCTTTGAAAACATGGGGAAATTATCTCTTTGGTGAGAAGTTAGTTGAGTTTATGAATCAAAAAACCTTGAAACATATTTTCTCACTGTGAGATTCAAATCTGAGGTAAAGGAAATTGAGGTATTATCTTTAAATGTTTGAATTTGACTTGATGTACACACTAGGGAATGAAAATTTAGTGGTGGATGCATTGAGTAAAAAGTCATATGCTGAATTGGAAAAAGATGTTTCAGATGAATGGCAGTTGATGTCGATCTAAGCTAACATGCATGTGGAATGTGAAGTCTGAGGTGATGTTGCAGTTTTCTTTTCAGTTACGCTTGTTCCTGATATAGTAAAAATGATCAAAGAGGCACAAAAATATGATGCAAAATGTCTGGTTATATGTTCAAAACTCAATGGTTGGAAGACCATCAAGGGCTGGAAACCTGATGGGGGTTCAGTTTTGTGTTTCTAATATCGGATGGTAGTACCTATGGTTTTTTAGGGAAAACTCTTTCATTATTACCACTATTCAAGATAGGTTGTACATCCCGGTACACAGAATATTTATTAGGTGTTGAAGATGCTGTTTTGGTGGAGCGTCATGGAAAAAAAGGTGGTCATGTTCATCTCATGGGGCTTAACTTGTTAGAAGGTTAAAGCAGAACATCAGATACCAGATGGTACATAACAATCATTGCCCATCCCAGTGTGGAAATGGGATCCGATAGAAATGTATTTTGTCACAGGACTTTGAATAATAGTCTAGAAACACGATACCATTTTGGTGATAGTGGATTGTCTAACCAAGTCGGCCCATTTCATCCCTATTCATAAAAAATATGCGGTGGAGGATATTTCAAAAATATATATCTAGAAATTGGTAAAGAGGCATGGTATACCAGTGTCAATAGTCTTGGATAGAGAACCGAGAATCACATCTCGTTTCTGGAAATCCTTACAGTAAGACCTTGGGACTCAGTTGACTATGAGAATGACATACCATCCTCAGACGGATGGGTAATATGAGTAAATGATAAAAACGTTGGGAGAAATGTTGCGAGATTTTGTAATGGATTTTGATGGATCATTGGAGGAGCATATCCCCTTAGTGGAGTTCTTAAACAATAATATCAATCAAGCCTCGATACACATGGCCCCATTTGAAGCATTGTATGGGAATCCTTGTTGTTCTCCACTAGGCTGAGTGGAATCAGGCGAAACATCACTGGTTGGTCCAATCCTCTTCCATGAAACAACAGAGAAGATATAGTTGATGAGAAAGGGGATGAAGATAGATTAGATTCATTATACATCTTATGCAGATCACTATTGAAGACCGTTTTTGTTCACTGTGTGTGATCATGTATTCTTCAGGGTCTCTTTATGCTTGGACATCATCACTTCAGGATGTTGGGAAAGTTATCTCGTAGATACATTGGCCCTTTTGAGATACTGAAATAGGTTGGAGAGGTGGCATATAAGTTATCATTACCACCACAGTTTAGTTCGGTGCATAATGTGTTCCATGTATCCTAGTTGAAAAAGTATCACCCTAATCCTGACCATGTGATAAAATGGGATTACATTGAGCTAGAACCAGATACAACACTCGAACATATCCCAGTGCAGATCAATGACAGAAAAGATAATGTATTACATGGGAAAAGCATCAACCTACTGCGGGTTTTATGGAAACATGGTCAGATTCATGAGGTGACTTGAGAACGTGAGAAGAAAATGAATGAGTAATTACCAGACTCTTTTTTGGCCAGTAATGGTTTTCTACTATCTGGGGACGGAAAGACCAATGGTGGGGAGAATGTAGTACCCCCCGGTTTCGGGTACATAACCCTTTTCCTCACGTTTTTTAAATTGGTGTTCATAAAATAAAGAGTTTCCATAAAATATAGATTTTCCATAATATAGAGAGTTTCCCTTAATATGGGTGTTTTCATAATATTTTTTTTCCATAATGAGGGTTATTTACATAAAGTGGGTAGTTTCCATGAAGTGGGGTGTTTCCATAAAGTGGGTTGTTACCATAAAGTGGGGTGTTTCTATAATGTAGGATGTTTCCGTAATAAATATGATTCTATAAAAAGGGTAAAGGTGAAGTATGGGAGAGTTTGGGGGTATTTAAGGATTGTTGGTACTAAAAGGACGCTTGTACGATCCGTATATGGTTGGCCCAAACAGTGTGGTCAAACCTTGGGCAAAGGTCAAATCTACATCCTATATTCTAGGAGATTACTCATTTTGGATTCAAAACGAACCTATTTCAATATTACTCTCCCTAGAAGTTTAGCGAACCCTCCCCAAACGATTTGGATCCATCCCAGAGCATTCCCCCGGTGATTTCGATTCTGATTCTTGATGTATGTCACCCTTCTTTCCGGATTGTCATGTTTTCTTAGATCTTCTTAGATCTAGTTCTGCGATATACATTCTTTCTCAAATCGGAACCTATAGTGGGTAGATCTACATTTTTGGATGCCAAATAATTCAATGTTGAGTCATGATTTTTCTTAGATAAGAGAACTATGGCTGTTCAGGGAGAATCAACCAACATTCTTGTGCGTTCTTCATCTTTTTTCAATGTTTCGTCAAAACCTTCAACAAATGTTTCTTCACTCTCATATCCTCTTGAAAGAATTGATTGTCTTAGATTCAACTTATTTAATTGATTTTGAAATTCATGAAAAAATATTCATTTGAGATGATTCATAATTTTTGTGAAATTTCGTGATCTTGGTGAATAGTTTTTCAAAAGAAGGTTTAGTTTCATGAATTTAAAATCATGATTTTAAATAGATTTTCTAGAATTTATAAATAACTGATGAAAACAATATTTTCAATAGTATTGATTTTCAATAAAAATGGAGTTTTATAGAAATGGTTTGGAATTGAAATGGTTTGTCATTGAAATGGTTTTGACTGAAATGGTTTTCAATAAATTGGTGTTTTTAATGAAAGGGTTGTTTTGGCATGATCTTTGGGAATTTGTGGTGTGTGTTCATGTTCCATATAAAGGGCTTGGTTGAAATATTACATTGTGCTCGATTCCAAAGGTTAAATGGAACTTGGTAATTTCATACACGGGGCTTGCTTGAAATATGGCCTTCTACTCAGTGCCAACGGGTTAATGACACACGGGAAACAATTACCTAGTGATGACATGGCAGATTGATGAGAAACTGCTCTTGATTATGGAACTGTCATAATGTAGCATGCATGTTTGGTTTCATGGGTTTGAGGAATGGTTGGGTGTGATGCTAAATAGATATTTTTAAATGGTTGTAAATAAATTTTATTTATTATTTTGGAAAGATAACTTACTTGGAAAATTGGTTGTAATTTTAATTGTATACATTTGGTAAAGAATGGTTTTTAAAACATGTTTATATTTAGTTATAAACTGTTTTTTGAGAATTTTTTTATATAAACTATTATATATAATTTTTTCTAACTCTTTTATCCTTGTGTAGTGAGTAGGGAAGTCATTAGGGAACACCTACTAAGTTTTATACTCACCTCTTCTTCAGAACATTGGTGCTTTTGCAGATGCTATCTTCTGGGACAAGGGAAAAGGTAATGTCTCACACGTGTTTAGCACTACCTTGTGATTTATGGGTTGTTCATCTATTTTGGATCCTGGAGCTTTTGAAGCATCAAGTCTTGTGGTATTTTGAGAGTCATGTGTGGTTTATCGGCCGTGTACTTTGATCCGTGGTTATTCTTCTGATGTTTCTTACGTTGATTAGGTTTTGAGATACATGAAGTTTTTTAATTGTCTTCCATTTGTTCGTGCATCATATATTGAATGTAGGGTTATGGTTGGTATGTTTATTTGTTTATTTATTAGACATTAAATCATCCCCTACTTGTATTTGAAACCCTTTTACATTTATTGCTTGCCCAGGGCTTCTTGGAGATGTCGCTTAAGGCATAGTAATGACTTGATGTACTCTCAAGCCAATGAAAATTGGCGGGACATTACATCCATGTTTTTCAAGAACTTCCATTTATGTATACAAGTAAACTGCATAAGAAAACCATGGAAAAAAATAAACTTTCTCGAACATTGTATTTAAACTCTATAACTCGTCCAGAGGATCATAAAATAACTTAATGAGACTATAATGAATCATATTCATGAACAAAAGTTTATTTAATTGTTAATTAATGAATTTAATGTGGAAATAAATGTCATTAATGTGAAGAAAGCTTTAAGATTCAAGGTAAGGGGAAATTCTTGAACCTAGCATTCTTTCATTGGGTTCTCTCTCCTTCACACCATTTTTGATTTGGTCACACCATAAAAATAATATTTTAATAAATATCTTACCTTTTTTAGGATATAAATGTTTTTAACTAGATATTATGTCAAAAAAATGTTTTCCAAAATAAATCTTCTTTCAAAAGAACACCTTTTAGTTCTCACACAAGGTTGATGGTTCTTGTATCTAGTATGTTATTACCTCTTTTTTTTAAAATTCAATCATTATACATGTGTTATTATGTGATTAAATCCAATTCATTCCATTGGGTGTTTATGTTCATTTTTTATATATCTTCAATGTGGCATGCATGATAATAATATTTTTATGATGTGACAGGTGCACCCTGAATTATTCAATGCTCAAATGCAGTGGGTAAAGTGACGAATCTCATTATTTAATGTGAAATTTTTTGTGAACATGATTATAGATTTTTTCACAACTATGTGTTGTAGTTTCATCTAATACATGATGATTCATTTTTATGAATTTCCTCATTTCAAGTATTTTATTCATGTTCTCTCTCATGATTTTGATTATGATGTTTTGATTATAATCTCCCAATTCTATATTTATATTATATATCCTCTTAATGATATTTTATATGACCCCTTTTTTATGTATATACATAAGTGATTATGTTTAGTAAATATTTTTCAAGGGACAATTAGAATATAGAGAAGAAGGAATTTAAAAAATGTAAATGTTTTTTGTTGTAAATGTTAATTAATGGTTTATCTAATCCACCAAAACCTAGATCTTTAAATTTCCTCAAATATACAATTTACTATGTAGTTTTCTATCATCCTTTATATAAATGTATATATAGCGTGTTTTAGTACTGAATCCAGAAGTGTGGGTTCAGGTCTTTAGAGTTGGTATCAGAGGAATGGTCTAGAAAACTTTGGAGATTAGATTTTGTCATTTTAAAATTTATTTTTTAACTTCTAGAAATATTCATACACGTATGAAAATAATTTTTCTTAATTATCAATATATAAATTCATAATTTTTAGTACAAATATCAAATTGAAATGGCATAATTAATTTAAGGGGGGAAGAATGTAACATCCCAAGATTTTAAAAGGAAAAACTATGTGCTTAAATGAACTAATAAGTACTATGTGACATTTATAAATTGGCTATTAATGTTAACTTTGTAACATTAGCGTTTTGAATTTTAAAAATCTGGAAAACATGGTTGCGATCAGTAAGTTAATTTTCATCTAATAGAATAAACAATTTTTTTAGTAAATAGTAACATACAATTATTAATAGTAGCCTAAAGTTTGGAATAGTAATATTCCTCACTGATGAATGATTAAAAAAATTTAGGAATCTTACAAGTTACAATTTGACTATAATAAAATTATTGGTATTTATATAAGTCATAAATAATAATTTATAATTAATTAATTAATTTAAAATAATATTTATTATTTCAAAAATATTTAATTAAATTAACAATTATATGTATTTTGGGTTTTAGGAAACTTTTATAATAACTTATTAAATTTTCTATCTTATATACTTATTACTAAATTATTAAACAAAACAAGTTTGTTGTGGTTCAAAAACAATGCGAATTAACCCAAACGATCATCATTAAATTATAATCCAATGATTTATCAACATGTTATATAATATGATTCATTATAAGATCATTTATACTCAAGTAATATCATTAATAAAATGAAATATCAGTTATGGATTTTTATCCATGTTCTACATGAACATCAATTTATGAATAGAATTGAACCGCTTAAGAAAACCATGAAAAAAAAATTCCTAAAAATGTATTTAAACTATATAACTCATCCAATGGCCCATAAAATAACTTAATGAGAGAATAATGAACCATATTCATGTACACAAGGTTATGGAATTTTTAATTAATGTATATAATTTTGATATACATGACATTAATTCCAAGAAGGTGTTCAGACACAAGGTAAGGGGAAATTCTTGAAACAAATTTATTTATGTGGGTTCTCCCTCTTACACTCCATTTTTGGTATGGTAACTCCATACAAATCATTTTTTATCATTATCTTACCTTTTAGAGATATATATGTTTTTCACTATATTTTATTTCAAAAAAATGATTTCTAAATGAACTCTTCATTCAAAAGAACACATTTTACTTCTTACTCTAGGATGATGGTTTTTGTATCAAATATGTTATTCCCTAATTCTTTTGTAAATTCAAAGATTATGATTGTGTTTTTATATGATGAAACCCATTCCATTACATGGTTTATATACGTTCATTTTTTATATATGTTCTATGTGTCATTAATAATAATGAGAATTTTATGATGTGATGGGTACACCTGGAATTATATAGTACAAAATAAATGATATGATGTGACGGTTGCACCCAGAATTATACTGTGCTCTAATGCATTGGGTAAAGTGATGAATCTCATGAGATAAAGTTAAATGATATGTGAACATGATTCCAAATTTTATCACAACTATGTGTGGTAGTTAACAACTAATATATGATGTTTAATTTTTATGCATTTCCATATTTCATGCTTTTTATTAATTTTTTCTCTAATGATTTTGATGATGATGTTATGATTATACTCACCCCATGTTTTATTTTTCTTATCTATCCTCTTAATATGCATCTATTTAACCCCTTTTGGTATATATACTCATGTGATTATGTGTACTAAAGAGTTTTCAAGGGATAAAAAGGAGATAAAGAAGAAGGAATTAAATAAATGTAAATGTTTTGTGTTTTATATGATAATTTATAGTTTGTATAATCCTCCAAAACCTAAACTGGAAAAGGTAATAAAATATATAATTTACTAATTATTTTTCTATTTTACTTTATTCAAAAAATATACATATCATGTTTTAGTACTGAATCTGGAAGAGTGGGTTTAGGGATTTATAGCTCTTGCACTTGGGTACCCCATAACCTAGCTTAGACTACATGTTTGGTGGAATTCTAGATACCTTTTGCTGAGGGGTAGTTGAGTCCCACCCAGACACAATTACTTATCATGACCCCCTTACTTTGTTACACTACTATGGAATCCAACAAAACCTTTGACTATAACCCTACATTCCACAAGAATGGAATTCTATTGATTGTCATAGACAATGATTTATGTTGTATCCATAGATAAATCATTCAATTCAATCCAATTTTATGTGATTATAATATAGATTCCAACTTCCCATGCTACTCTTCCATCCACTATCATAACTATAATGACTATAGTGGTGCTTTATGTTTCTAGATGAATATTTACAAGATTACCATGCCGAATTCTCATGGCCCCCACATAAGGAATATCTCATATTTATATCCATTATGAGGGCCAGATTCATCTTGTCTGCAATGTTACTGAGGAAAGAGAAATTCACCTGTGACCATATTTCATAGAGAATCCCATCCAGAGAATTTCTTACCAGGATGAATTTGTACAATGATAATTATAGGGTAAAACGATGTAGGTTGGTGAAGCATCCAACATAGTAAAACACTAATATACACCCCATTTTTCAGGTGCATCAACTCACAAACACTCTCATCCCTAAATTTATCTCAATAAAAGTGTCTTAAGAAAATCTCCTCTATGACTTTCCTAGATAGCTTCTCATGTTGGTTGTCCTCCTCCAAAATGTCCCACTATTACATAGATGGTCCACCCAACATGCATGAATAAATGTTCAACTCCATACCCTTTATTGTTTTGACATTCTAAAATATTATTTGGATTGAATATATCTAGATCTTGGATTCCTAGGGGCCTCCCTGTCAGGTGACATATTTGTATGTTGTAGTTTTAAATATCTCATCATCATAGACATCAATGGTATGGTGATAAAAAAAATCTATTTTTATGAGTCACACGACCCAGAAAAATGTGTTGTGAATCTAATCATCAATATGATTATCTGGAGTTAGAGTAAGTTATGGATCGACTGCATTAGGAGTGTACTAATTAACACTCACATAATTCTTGATATGATGATGATGATGGGTCATTTTAAATTTTATGGTTTAGTTCACACTCTATATCATAGGTTACACAAAAAATTAAACCTCCAAAGGTAAAAAAAATAGAGAACCATGGCACATGTTTCCACTACACGTGGCCTAACAGGTTAATTGGAATAACATGAAATTTCCTTTTATTAGGTATATTAGGGGTTTCTATTCCATAGTTCAAAGGTGTATATATTACATGAAATAAATATTTCCATAGAATTAATAATTAATTTAATCATATATTCATATGAGTATATCATGATGTTTGCATACTCTTCTCATGTCATACCATCCCACTGGTAAAATCTTTTACATAAAAGTAAAATATCACCGTAAGTTAATCACACAAGGTGAAATAAAATCAAAACAATAATAATCTAACAACATGAAAATCAAACCCACCCATAGGAAAATAATTATTTTCCCAAAAAGTGTTATCATATCCAACGATTAATCTCATTTAAAAGAGAAGAAATGTCATATCCTTCCTTCTAAATTTTTCCAAATAGTAAATAAATAAAAAAGAAAACCACGTTGATCCACTTTGTATTTTCCTCGAAATGATTCTCTGTCACGTGATCAAGAATGGTTGGATATGTGACATCAAACATGCCTTCTTGAAATCTCCCTAGGTACCATAAGTGGCTAGAATAATGTGATAGTACAACTCTATGGAAAGACACCCATAGTTTCCAAGTAATCTAGCTGGAATATATAATTCATGCAATAAAGCGATAAATAGTAGAATTATATAAATAAATTAATACTACACATGAAATAAACCCACTGAACCTCCATATTTTGGAAGACACCCTAGGTCAGACAATCCTTATTCAACCACTTGGATGATTATCTGTCAGGTTCTGGATCCTCTATTGTTTGGAAATATCACCCAGACCACTTGTTGATCCCTTAGTGTCAGGACAAATCACCAGTATCATGTCTCCAATAACCCACTGTCCTCCATGAAATTTATCATGATAGATTATTTTTTATATTCTTAATGTGTGCATATCATAGGTGAGAATCTCAACTCATCTCATATAAAATATGGTTTCATGCTAATTCTTCTGTTATAGTGTCTTACACCTTACCATGTTCATATCATAATTGAAAAATATCATCTCACATCAGGTGGTAGACTCTCATACATTAGGAAGAATCATAAATTCAATGTATGATGAGGCATTAATTATTTTCTCTAGCATCATGTTAGAAATATCAATGAAAATAATCTATAAAATTAATCTTATAAAAACTAGCATATTATTCTTATACGGAAAATTATCCAGTTGTTGAATGATAATAAAATTATTCTCTATTAGTGGATATTCTATTGTCAAAACAGGTTAGGTTACAATTTATCATGAATTATGTTCTAGGATAAAATCATGATTCTAAGACTACTAGTTCATTTTAGATTCATGGGTAGTTTTTTTTAAGAGATTCCACAATATTGGTCTCACCACCAAAAAAATCGTTGTGATCCAATGTGTGGTCTAAGAAAGTGAAACTCAAATAATAGTGATCCATAAATTTATGTATGTTGTGCACATGGATTACTAGAGAAATCACACTAATTCAATAGACTAGAAAAAATAAATAGGTGATTAGGTAGTTATTATAGACCAAAAACCCCAAAATTAGAGTTGAATTCAATAAATCAATATGTTTGGGGTAAGTTTGATTTCCTCATTTCTTTCACCCAATGACAATAAGGAAAAATACTTCAACTCTTCATCTTTAACAAAAATTATTGAATAGAACATTCATATAGTTATGAGAGGAATTCTCATATTTTCCCCTATATTTTCTATAATGAGGGATATTTTTCCATTAATAAAACACAATATATATGTTTCTTGTGTATTAAAATTAGGGTTGGAATGGATAATTCAGGATGTAAATTGGGTATTTAAACTTGGAATCACTTGATTCCCACATACACTAAAAAATTCATCTCTTATAATTAAAACCTGAGAATAAAGTAATTTTAATTCATAAATATATAAATTTTGATGTAAATTTTTTATTTACATCTTTCCCAACAAACTCGTAGATTTTATTAGTTTTATGGGGCCGATCTGATGATTTTATATTTCAAATAGATAATTTATGGTATGAATTTTTTATATAGAAATTGTGTTACTCATATCATTGATGTACCTATGAAACTATTAATACTTCAAGAAAAATCCTAGAATAAAAAAATATAGACCCCATAATGTTTACCAAATCAATGCGAGAGATATAATTTTAAAATATTCAGACTTACAGTTCTAGTAAAAATATATACAGTTTCACTGACCGTGAAAGTCGCTATGAAAATTTTGTGGACAAGTGGGTTTAGTTATATAGGTTATCTCATGGTATGCATATGGTTTTAAAAACCATTTGGTTGTACCCAATAAATCATATGGATTATTTTTTAAAAGATATTGGCTACTACGTGGTTATAAATTATTTTTTTGACATGTGCATCCTAACCATGCGACTTAATCCGAACTTGTTAAAATAAAAAAATTAACCTAATTTCCTCTGATTTTTAACTCTGATATCATCCTAAAGCACTATTACATAAAAACCATCCCTTTGAATTTTCTATATGAATATACCATTGATTCCTTGGCAATCCTTGATCGATTTGGGTGGTTCTATTGGAGATATGATTGGATTTACTCTCAATTTCTCATCTTTTTATAGATCTATCATCTATATCATTTCCCCTTGATCAATTAGAAACCAATTGGTTTATCAAATATGAATATAGTGGTTTTTAGGAGGAATTTTTGATTTTCTATGTCTATCCTGACTTTTGAGGACCATATCTCTTGTTTCCCATAACTGAATTCAAAAGTGTTGACGTTTCCTACATTGGTGAAGTATGTGTCATTGTCTAATTGGTTTTGGTCCCATGTATAACATGAATGTTCTGGTTAAATAACAAAATTTCAGAATATAGAAATTATTTTATTAATCTTTCTATGGTCTAAATTGAAATCCATTATTTTTTGTTGGCATTTTAGGTTGATGAAAGATGTTTAAAAATGCGTTTGATTTAAATTTTTTTTTGATAAACACAGACTAATTTATTAAATTCCATAAATATAATTGGAAAAATTTGGGATTTGATTCTTCTATATATAATGGTAGGATTTAAAACTTGTGGAAGTTCTAGGGATACGTGTCATTTTAGGGACCTAGGATTCACAATGCCTACTAAAGTTCCACATATTTTCTTGTACTGTAGTCTCTGTCTAGAAGGCCATTTTCAAATTGATAGTAGAAATTACATTAATTATTGTTCTTTACTTTCCAACATGTTTCATATACCTGTATTTCTTGGTTATATAAATTTATTTAATCAAACATGTTTTATTTTCATTTACCTAAAGCATTTAATGTGGATCATTATTTAAAATGAAAACTAGAAGTTATTTTTTGTGAAAATATGTTTTCTTGTGAACTGATTGTTGAATCTAGTTTTTTTTTAACTTTAAATAATGGATTCATACTGAAATATGTTTTATAGGTTCATGTAATTTTACTACTATGTGTTTACTCACAACCAACATATAAATTGGGGATATGTAAACATGGTTTTTCTAATCATGGGTAATGGGAAAAGATTCATGTAGCTGGGATTCTCCACTGAGTCAACATTTTAATCATTTTATTTAGGTTATTGGTGCGAAATTTTCATGTAGATATATATTATTGGATCATGGTTTGTCATTTGATAGGGGCCACTGTATTTTTCATGTAATATCTCATGTTTTTTTATAATTTCAGTTCCTACTCTATTTTGGATTTATATTAATATGTATTTAATTTTTATATGTGATATGTCTTGATGATTCTCATTGATAGATCAATATTATTATTATATATATATATATATATACTCAGGTTCCTATCTCCATCCTTAGGTGATCGAGGACATTTTTCGGGCCATGAAGTGGCCCTTCATGAGTGATGTGTCAGTCTAACCCAGGATGGCTCATTATAAGTTGGTATCAAATGAGGATGTTTTTAGAGTTGTATCTCGACTAATATAGGACAATAAGATCTCGAGTAATAATTATATACGGGTTCTGGGTGTGTTCAATTTTTAATCTGGTCACAATTTACCAAGGGCATTCATTGATTTTCCATCAAATGTTTTCTTGATTATTTTGTTTTTACAATGAACCTTGTTTTATTGTTTTTTTAAATGATCCTTTTCTTGTCATATATTTCTTTATTATGTTTCCATGACTCATTCAGTTAACCTATGGTTGCCTTAAATATTTATCGTGTATGTTGGTTAATATTGTTTATTGGGATTTATCATTTGATTAATAGTTATGTTCCTTTACTGATTAGGGGTTATATTTTTTTATTAGATAATAACTTCTATAATATCTCTTCTGTATTAATAAGGGGAATAAGGGTGACATATTCCATAATGAACTCCCCTAGTATACCCTTTTTGGCATAAGTAGTTATCCAAATCAACTATATTATAGATCATGTGGGTGTTGAAAACCAATACAAAATAGTGGACCATGATTCATAGTTTACTAGTAAAACCCAACAATATTTCTTGATATCAATGGAAGACAAGATCCTAAAGTGTTTATTGAAATGGTTGAATGAATGTTTTTGTTCTTGATGACTAAAGAGGACTCAATGGTTTGTTTCTCAAAATATATGCTTTATAGACCGGGGTGGAATGGTGAGTCTCCATAATGATATATATTTTCCCATAGGATCTTACATAGTCCTCATTTAATAAGGCCTTCAGTTAGTAGTTTTATTCCAGAAATAGTGAAAGTGGTAAAGCATCATGAATTTGGACTAGGGATAAAGGGGTTTTCATAGTTATGGATTATACAACACATTTCACTTAGTTAGTGAACTTATCACCTGATATTGTTTATAATGACTACCTTAAGTATTGAAGGTTTGTGATGGGTTTGAGGGTTTATATTCATCTTATTTTGATTCTATTATTCCTAAAAAAACATTTCTGACTTTATTTATTAATCATTTGTGGTAGAAGCAGACATAGATGAGAAGACTGGTCTTAGTGGGGTTTCTATAAACATTAGTGGAGTCCATGATGTGTCTTTTGGATATAAAATAAATTGAGTTGAGCTGTGATATGTTAATGTAAATGGTGTGAAGAATAAGTCAGGATGGATATATGTGGCCAACATTAAATTTGGGCTATATGGACACACTATGAATAATTATAATATATAACCTCAAGCATGAGACATCTATTGATGGTATAGTCTTCTCTAGTGGTTTGGTGTGATGAATCCTCAAGGTAGTAGGGATGGATCTAGGGTTCTACTGGCTATGTGTTATAGTGTAATGTTGTTAAAATACGTGGAACTCACTGTTTTGTTAAAGGGGACACTTAGGATATGAATAAAGAATAAAGAGGAGTCGATGAAGGATGTTTTACACAGTGGAGTGTGCACTTGAATAATCTAAAGCTACTCCATCTATTATGAGTGGTATGGAATTTATTTAATCTTTTTTGATTTTGGTACTGATGGACATTGGTGGATCTCATTCCATCATATAATATGAGTTGATTGATATGTTAGGTTTGTGTTTGGTTCTTATACCCTTCATGATGAATCTTTTCACTCCCACGTAGAAGTGGAAGGGGAAAATAATTACATGCCCATATTTTAGAGTAATTATTTATGATTTCAAAGTCGTGTGTTGTTTCATTGTTCTTGATATTGATATTTTTGACCTTATTATTGGCAAGGATTATATTATCAATTTTAGGTCCCATATCAACTAAAATCATACTGAAATTTTGTTTTTAAATTCTGATGGATTTTATCATTTCTTCTTGGGTGAGTGGGAACCTAGGTTACTAGGATTGAAGCTTGTTATTCCTTATTTATGAACCACCACATACCAATTATCAGATATGTTTCACGATTTTGCTGACTAGTGGTTATGAATTTTGTTTCTTTTTTTTAGTGAGTACCCAAAGGACTTTCCTAATGATTTTTCTAGGTTTCCACCATATAGAGTGGTTCAGTTCACTTTTGAATTGGTTCCGTGGATGTGACCCATTTATATAACATCTTATCATATAACAACCACTGAGTTAAAATATTTTAAACATTAACATGAGGGTCCTGAGGCTAAAGGGGTTATTTTTTATATTATTTCACCTTGGTAATCTCCTATTCTCTTTGCAAAGAAGTATGAAAAATCCTCAAAAAATGTCCTAATTAATGAATGCATAATTAATATAGTATTAATAAAATAACCATGTCAATGTATTGATGATCTATTTAATCAAAATGGATAGTCCAAATGATTTTATAACATCAACCTTTGATAAGAGTTCTATACTTTGAGATTCTATACAGAAGATATTCTAATGAAAATGTTTAGAATCTATTTTAGGAATTTTGAGTTCTAATTATTCCATTATATCTTAATAAATATCATGTGGTTTTAATAGAATTAATTAAATAGATCTATCATTGGATCCTATAATCATTCATAGTTATGTTTTTGGATGATATTTATGTGTAATCCATGTCAATGGAGTAACATATGGAACATTTGGATATCATCCTTAGAATCTTTAAATAAAATCATCTAAATGGGAACCAATAAAAATGTGTTTTTTGGATTTGAGAAGTGATGTTTCGAGATAATGAGATTTCTAGGAGGTGAATATTATTGGATCTCAATAATATTAATGAATTTATGTTTTTGGTTCTATAGAAAAATGTGATTGATGTCTATAGATTCTTGTGTTTAGTTAGATATTATATAAACATTATTCATAACCTATCCAAAATTTCATATCATATGATAGAGTTTACCGAAAATATGTTAATTTAAAAAGTAATTATTAGTGAAAAGTATAACTTGAGTAACTTAAAGTGATATTAAATTCATCTGTAGTTCTTATTCTACATTATTTAAATTTTAGATACGATGTTTTTTAAAATGCCATGGGTATAAGACTAGAATGTTTTATGATATAGGGAAGGCATTTTTGGGATTTAGATATCCCAAAATACATCCACCAGAGATTAATTATTTTACCCATGATCTGCTGTTGGATACAGTGATTCATTCTCTCATGATTTGGAGCCAATATCTCTTTGGTGAATAGTTTACTATGTATTCATAATGTGAGAGTTTGATGAATACTTCCACCCAAAGAGGATTGAACTTGTGAAAGAGATACAACGTTGAATATATTTATAATTATTATATTAATATTTCATATACACCATGAAAATGGAATTTAGTTTTTGATATGTTGATAAATATGTTACTAACTCAATCCTTGAAGGAATCCAAGGAGTAGTGTTCTTTGATGAGTCTATTATTGAGATGATCAAAGAAGTGGAGGAGGATGATGGGATCGTATTATTATATCGTGTGAAATCAGATTCTTTATTTAATAACTGTAATCAAAATAGGAGATATATATACATTGATTATCAGTGTATTAGTAAAATACTCTATAGTAGGGAGACCTCATGTGATTAGTCTCAGTCTTTCGATGACGCGTTATTTATTCAAGGTATATTGGTCATTATAACAGCTTTAAGACATCAATTTATAAACAATGAATATATATCATGTTGTTTCATACATCCAAATGCTACCAAATTGTATCTTGTCTTGAGACATAAATATTGGTATTGGGGATGAGGTGGCTGATTGCAATCATCTTGTCAGGATTCCTTACTCAACACAATATTAAGGGGTAACATCGTAGACCATTCGGTTGGATGAAACCCTTACCCATTCCTCATTGAAAATGGGATTATATAATCAATGAATTCGTTATAGGAACACCACATAATCCTAGTAAAAAGAAATATATTATCAAGATCATCTATCAACTCACTAAACTGGCTCATTTCCTTCCAATTATGTTGTCGACGAATGTATAGATTCTTGGGAGATTTTATGTACAAGATATTTTGTTGATATATGGAGTTCATAATACAGTTTTTTATGACATAGAATAAGCCTTTAGATCCTAGTTTTTTAAGCTATTGGAAGCGGTTTTATGTACTAAAATGAATTTAATCATTATGTGTCATACACGAATGGATGGTCAGATTGTGAAGCCATCTAGATTATAGATTATATAAATAATGAATGTGTAATTGAATTCATTGGTTCATTGCAGAAGCATTTACACTTACTGATGTTTTTATATAATACAAGTTATTGTTTTTTATTATAATTATGTATTTTAAAGAACTGTATGGATTTCCAAGTAGATCTCTTTTGAACTAGGTGGAGCATATTTTAAGGTCACTAATGGTAAATATTCGTGATTGTGATATGAGGGTGAAATTTAATTTGATTTAAAATATAATAATGATAGCATATATTCTTATGAATTTATATTTTTTTGATCCCATTGATAATTTGAATTTGAGTTCGGAGAATGGGTATTTCACAGTTCTCTTCCTCAGCTAGGTAACCATCACTTAAAAAATCATATTACGATGGATTTTTGGTATATTATTACTTTCATGTTCATTGCAGGACATGGAAATGTGTCACATCAGTTAAACTCAAAATACTTCCTGACATCAATTAATTATTGGTTCATTGATTCCCAACTAATGATATATTAACCTAACCAATTATATGTGATTTAATGGGAGGATTTCATGATTGAACTCAGAAACATTTCAGTTGAAGAACTAGTTAAATTTATTTATTTTCAAGATAATGTGGTTCATAATAAAGAAATATCTTTGGTTTTTTTTATTATGGTAGAGCAGAAAATATAGCCACAATAAGTGGGAGTGGGAATCATTTTTGAGGCCCCAATGTCCTTTTTCACACATTAGTCAAGAATATTATGATATTTCTGTGGATATAGATTTTCATGGTGGGGGAAATTCTGATTCCCTCTATGTTATATGTATGTTTAATTTTGAGGTTGGTTTATTCATATTGTGGTTTTAAAGGATTTCAAGAGTTTAGGGTCTAAAATATAATGTTTTTGGTAAAACAAGACATGAAAATATATTAGGATCATGATTAGTGGTTATTTTTTAATGACCAGTAAATATAGATATGCTGGTTTTAGTGGAGATTCCAATGGTTTGAGTATGATTTTTATAACAATGCGAGTTACATGTAAAACAGTGTTGATGTTTAGGTTTGGCATAAGAGGTTATCTCACGGACTGTGCATTCGTTGAAAAATTGTGTGGCTATTCCAAAGAATTTCTGTGACTTACTTTTTGGGTAATAATTTCAAGCACATAGTTTGCTCATGGTTTGTCTAACCAAGATATCAAACCATGAAACTCAATCTGATCATCATAAAATATAAAATTAACATAACTCACTGGTTATTTTTAACTCTAATCTTCCCCTATTCCATCACTATCTTGAACCATTACCAATATAATCCTATATAAGACATTATAAATGATTTCTATGTGATCCTTAATCAATTCAGGAGGTTATATTCAATTTATATTTTGATTTCCTCCCAATTTCTCGTATTTTATCTAAATATATTCTTAATCTTTTTTCCCATTTATCCATTAGAACCCAATTCTGTTTTTATTTATTAATCTGTATGGAATTATGGGGGAAATTATTATGTTATTTATAGATATAAGATTTTGAGAATCAGATCTATTTTTTTCCATAAAAAAATTCAAAGGCATTGACATTTCATCCATTTTAAAAGTAGGTTTATCTATCTAGAGGAATCCTTCTGATGGATGACAGAAATGTTCTTTTAAAATCATTCGATTTTGGAAAATTGAAATTATTTTTTTGATGTTTCAATGGGAGAAATGAAATACATTATTTTATATCAATCACTGGATGTGGTTGAAGATGTCTAAAAAGAGGGGTTTCATTAAAAACAATTTTTATGAAATTTAAGTTAAAAATAAAATAAATTAATAATAAATTGAAAATATTGGTCCTGGATTATCATTCATGTAATGTTATAATTTGTATTGTGGAGAAGACTTAGGGATAAACATCTTTTTAGGGGCCTAAGATATATTATGATAGTGAGATTTCCTTAGATGTCAGGTTATCTTTGTCTCCATATTATGTCCCATTTTATCATTGTTTGTGGGAATTACAAATATGCTTGAGATTTACATTCCCACCTATTTCACTATTCATATATTTCATGGTTATTCACCATTATTTATTAAAAAATGTTTTATTACCATGTTATTATGTATTGGAATGAGGATTTTTATTTAAATGTAAAATCAAATGGATGTTTTTATAAAAAGTAGTTTTCATGTGAATAACCTTTTAAAGCTGGTTTTATTTTCAAATTCAAACTAATGGTTTCATGGTGAAATAAATTGTATACATTTCTAGGGGTATCCTACTATGCATTACCTCATACTCAAGATATTTTTTGGGGTGTAAGTAGAAATATATTTTTCAGACTCAAGTAAAAGGAAGGTTTTCATGTAGATTATTGACTCATCCTAGTCAGTGTTGTCTACGAGTGCTTTTGGATGGTGGTGGGCAATTTTCACATGGAGATAGACCATTTTATTGTGGTTTGTAATATCATCTTAGGAATTAGTATTTTTTTCAAATTATGTATTGTATTTTATTTCTAATTCTTCTTTATACTCTATTTTGGATTTATATTCATCAATATTTATAATATTACATGAGACATGACTCAGTGACGTTTAAGGGTAAATTGTTCCCATTATATTCTATATTGGTACTCCGGTTCTTGTTGTCTTCCCATCATGATCAAAAGCGTTCTTTGGGCCTTGTGGTGGGCCATCTTGGGTGAAAGTTCAATTCGACCTGATTTAATTCGTTATTTGGTGATACATGTCATGATACAATGTTATGGAAAAGTCTATGAATATACGCATATTCTCCTCTGGGAATCCATTTCCTGTAATTATTGATCCTATATTCTATTTAATGGTTTCTCTTTAAACACATTAAAATTTATGCTTCCTTTAATTTATAAAGGGATTGACCCCATTTCATTTCGAATAGTTAATCCGTAAAATTAATAAATAGAAAAATAATTAATACAATTAATAACATGTATTATAATTAATAGCTAATAATATAACAAATAACAAATAACATTTACCACTATTGGTGGAGGGGTGTTATGGTATATGGGGGTTAGGGTTGGGTCGTGGAGTAATGTCCCCAATCCTAAAATATTAAAGTTATTTTCATAATTTCATTCATCCATGGTGGAAAATGTAATAAACCTATTATATTAATAACCAAAAGGTCAATTAGCGTAATAAAATTTGTATGTTTTTTTTTGAATTTTTTTCTGATTGAAATGATGATAGTTGAGTTATATAATATTTCAAAATAATAGAAACACATGAAACAAACACTGTTTTTCATGAAATTAGTGACATTGTGATAATCATTGAAAATTTAGTAATTTGGATACTTATTTATCAAAATGGGGATCCCCTTTGAAAAATTTCATTTTTTACATAGTTTTGACATGAATTCATCATGTAGTGTATTAGGACCCATGAAATAGTTCAGAATTACCAATTACATAATTTTTATAAATTATTCAACCTGATGCCCGGATCTCGATACCAAAAATTTATCATCATTATGAATCCAAAAATAAATTTTCTTGGTGAAATATCACTGAAGATCAATAAATATATAGGTAATTATAAATATATTAATAATATTATATAATTATATTAAATTCTATTTCCGGTGATTTGGGTGTGGTGTGTGGCCCATGTTTTTTTAATTGTTCTCAACTATAAATCCAATTTTTAGAAATATATTTTAACATCATCCTATAATTTATTTTTTAAATTAAAAAATAAAATCATTAACTCATCCATTTATTATATATAAAATAATATATTTGAAATATGTATAATATATAGTTATGATATGTATAAAATATGAGAAATAATGAAAATAAAAATAGTATTTAATTTTTAAAATTTGTTTTATAATAGATATAATGAAAATAAAAATATAAATTATACAACTAATCACAGTCAGAATAAATAATTTCATAATTAATATATTACTATTATTAATGTGGCATGCATATATATATATACAGAGGTTGGGGTTTGGGGATAGAGCTATAGGGAATATGTTGGGGATGGAAACATTTAGTATGTAATTTTTATTAACTATATTTATATTAATATTTGTTATGAAATCAATTGAATGATGATTGAATGATTTATGAATTTCGAAATTGGAAATATTAGATCAATCATGGGAAAAAACATGGTTGATAAAATGAGCATCAAATTTGTATATGGTTATGGAAAAAAATATAAATACAAATATAAGGGAATGTCTAAAGTAGAGTAAATTAAATAATATAGATTCGAAAACCCATTTTCTCACATTAAAATTTCATTTTATATATAGATTCCATAATAATAAAAAAAGTTGGCATATGAAAGGCTATGCTCATAAAGGGGTTTTTTGGGAATATGGGTTACTATAATAATGAAATTTACATTTAACATTTTATTAAAATCCCCCTTTAATTCCATATCTTTACGTAATCATATATATTCTTCACTTAAAACCCAATGGAAGAAATAAGTGAATGCAATGTAATTGAATTACTTGTCACATTGACTAGTTAAAAACTATAAAATGAAATCTGAGTGGGTAAACCCTAATGAAGGGGGAAAGAGTGAAGTGTTCCCAACACCCATTGAATGTATGGTTTAATTGTGTCCTTGGGTCATCAATTAAAATTATTATTTAATTCTTTATTTGAGATATGGGAGGAACACCGTAAGTAATAATTAACCGTCTCATTTAAAATTATGACACACTGGAAATGCCAATAGTTTCAATTAATTACAAATATCTATTATAATTTACCAAATTCCCTTAGATATAAAATATAATCTAGGATTGACTCATTAGAATACCCCATCAAGGAAACCCCCTTTAAGGGAGAACCCTTTTTAATTAAATAGATTACCATAACATCATGTCCACATATTGTTGCCTCATTAAAAAAATTATTAATAAAACCCAATTGGAAAAAAATGTCTAGGGAATTGAGTACAAAAATTATATCTCCCACTCCTAGTGGTCAACATTATAACATCTTACTCTTAAAATTTTTATGATCAATTCATTACCAAAACATTCATTTTTCTATTTTTTAATACTAATAACATACAACCTTTGTATTTTAATTTATAAAGAAAAAACATCACATTGCAACATAATAAGATTTATTATTATTTTCAAGGTATATATGAACATACACATGTATAGAGTTCAGAGATAAATAAAATATACATTTATTTTTAATCCTTTTGGGATTAGTATGTTCTTCATCAATACCTCATGTATGAAATATATAACTCTTGGACAGAATGGATTTAATTATTCATTAAGGGCATCATTGTTCAAATATTTAATATTTTATCTTCTACATGATTGACTCAAAATATATGGATATTCTTTGTAATTATATTGTCAAACATATCATTGATTTGGTAACCACTTTAGGTCTTCTGATTTTATTCAATGCATCTTAATAATAGGATTTATATAATGATTCATATTGACAATGTGGTGGTAAATTAAACATTATTTCCTTCATTATCAAAATATGGATACATGAAATAAATCTAATTCATTTCACCCCATAAATACTGAGATTGTGTGAAACATTAAAATTTTTGAACATACATTTGGTATTTTGAACCCTTGATGGATTAATATATAGATTTTTTAATCAAAAAATATTTATTTTTTCAGTTATAAATATTCCAAATATCCAAATATATATGGAAGAATATTACTTATAATAAGATCATTAGAATTCAATAGTCTTGTTATTTTGGATAACTAATCCATAACATTATATTAGGTACATATAATATGTTACATTAATATTTTTTGAAAATTATATGGTTTTATACATCTATCAAATTCCATTTTCATCAATTATTTTTATTATAATTTAAATATATAAATATATCATCATAACAATGACTGAGATATCATGTCATTTTTAG
Organism: Viscum album; assembly: GCA_963277665.1. NCBI lineage: Eukaryota > Viridiplantae > Streptophyta > Magnoliopsida > Santalales > Viscaceae > Viscum > Viscum album. The sequence continues at coordinate 1,641,862,846 of OY728131.1, read as the reverse complement.
GAACCTGTGTCACTATAGGAAAAATATCTAAAAAGATAAAATTATAGTAATATATTCAGTTTCCTCTTCTGGGGAAAATATAATTATTTTAATATACTCATGATGATGAATGATTTTATAAAATCATTTCAAGAACAATTCTGGTGTGAATAATCTAACTATTAATTTTTAAATCTTTACATTCATGTATTTTTTGTGATATTTTTTTCAATTATTTTATATGAACATTTTTTATATAGTATGTGATGTTCAATATTTATTTTAATAAACATTAATAGGTTTGGATTTGGTTTTCTAGGTCAAACTATTTTTACAGTCACTACATGTATATTTTATATCTTGAATATTAATAAAAATAATTATTAGATATTGTAAATTGTTATGCATGACTCTAATTTAATAATGTACTAGAGTATACATAATATTGATAAGGTCCTAGTAATTCCCCACATTGATAAGAACCTCGAAGTTATATGAAGATATTCTTAAATAGTGTTTTTGGTTGGATAATTTACAATGACGGGGCATATAGTACATAGATTTTCTCATGCGGGAACTCATAAGCGGATGATGCATCTTCTCATAAAGTTGATACTTGGTAACCGTTATAATGGGTGAGTATGAGAAAAACCCTCTAATAGTAATTCCACATGTTTAGTATCATCAAATATTTTTATCTGCGAGTGTGTATAATAATCCATAGACATTAGTATTATCATTATTAAATTTCATAACTCATACAGTTATAGTTGCTAAGGAAAATTGTGACAACATTTGTTTGTGGTGAGGTAGGTTACACTAGTTGTATAACTATTGATAGGTAATTAATGGATATGTTAAATAAGGATTTGAACCATCCATATTTATGGATGCTAATATCTCATCCACAAGACTATAATTGAACTTGTGCGTTAAATTTCATGGAATTTTTGTAATGACGTGTTTATATTATATATTCAAACAGAGATGTATCAAGAAAATAGGTTGGTGAAATTGATGTGCAACCCGCATGATGATATATTGTGAAAATGTGATTACATTACACAATGATCATTTTTATGTAGTTGTTGTCATTATGGAATTATGTTATTTCTATTGGGTCCCATGACATATTTCTAGACAATAATTTTGGAATTTAGGATAACCCACCTAATTCCAATTAAAATTAATCCTAGAGGGTCAAAAAGTATTTTTTTTCATTGACCATGATTACATAATTTAATTAATTTAATAAATATTATATTCATGAGATAGGGATAATTTAATTCGCGTTTTATCAGTAACAATTATTTATTAATGAATTAAATATTTAAATAAAACATTTACTCAAGAGTTAAATAAATGATAGAGAAGCTAAAATAGACCAATACCATGTTTTGAGGAAAATATTAATTAAAAATATGTTAAATAATACTTTTTATTTCACAAATTGGTGAATGTCACAAAATATTAATATTAATATTATTATGGGGCATGTGATTCATTTGAGGTTAAAATATTATCTAATTTTCATGATACAATAAAAATATTATTTTAACCTAAACCCTATATCTACAAATATATGGTTATATCTATTTTTTATTATGTGAATTTGATAATAGATAACTGTTCCACTCAATGAATTATTCATTACCTCCTTTCCTCCTAATCTCTCCATCTCATGATTGAGAAATACAAGAGATATTTTTTCAAGACCGAAGGATGAGTGATCAACACATACAATACGAGATAATTGATTTACTGTGCTAGAACCCAGAGATCAATTGGAACTGATTGGATATCAAATGAGCATATGTGGAACAATTACAAAGAGATTTGATCATTCAATCTTCATAGTGCAACGATGGCATTCTAAAAGTGAATTTTTGGGAAAATAAATATCATCTTTGAAGAAGGGTTCCTAATCCAATGTAATTGTTTCATTAAACATAAAATAAATTAATTATAAATTTTATGCGAAATATCCTTTCTCATGGTTTTGAGCATATAAATATTAAAATAAATATTAATATTTCTATCAACACTGCATACTTCTGCTGCACTTGAAACTGTCAAGTGGTATCCAATGGGTAGAATTTAAATATTCAATTATTTATATAATTCTTGATCTGCACACACGGATGGTTGAATATTCATCTCATATTATATTATCTTTAATTTATTTGCAATTATTATGTCATCATTATATGTATCATGTTAGTTTAGCACATTATTTTATTAAATTTCTATTATCATATGAATAAAAACTGATGATGCCATCAGGAACTGCAAATTTTTGATATGTTATAAAGGGTTAGATAATGTTTACTAATAATTTCACATCGTTCACCATAGTATGCTACACAGAGAATTTTCTTGCAATTTATGTAATTTCACATATTTATTACACATAGTGTATTTTTTATGTTGAGTGGTTAACCTCAAACACGGTTTTCGAGTTAAACAATGTCTATCAGTGTACACTCCATATTGTATACGCGGGTTAGCGACATAAATCATGCAATATTTTTTTCCTTATACATTGTAAAACCGTGTGAGAATAAAAACCAAGAGTACATGGTGTGTATTTTCTCAATTATCACATACGAGATACACACCGATTTAATTGGACACATCAATTAGAGATACACGATGTCTAGCTTGGGAGAACATGTCATTTAGTATCTTGCCTATGAACATGTCGAGTCTTTCAGTGTGTTTCTTGGGCACATGGAATTAGATCACATGACATTTTACTGGCCTATAAGATCCATATAATCTATAGAGATACAAACTGAAGACCCATGAGAATATATCAATAACACGGTAAGTGGATAAATAATTTTTTTTAGAATGTACAAGTTGTGTAGTCTTTCCAAGTCAACATACTGAATCCATAGTAACCTAACCCAGATAGAAAGTAATATAGGTACATGAAAATTATTCTGATAGAACACACTATGTATTATCATAATTAACCATAGGATTAAATTGACTAAAATTGTAAAATTGTAGCATTAAAATATTATTTCTTTTATTTGAACTTTTTATTATATATTTCATAATTATTTTAATGAAATTTAAATTCTCAATTAATTTATAATAACAAATTATAAATTAATGCTTATGAATTTTTTTCTGTCTTTAATGATTTTATAATGGTTATCTACAAGAGTGTTGGTATTTTTATTAAGATGAGAAGGAATTAATTAATTAATTAATTAATTAAGGAAAACCCATTTATCATAATAATAAATAATAGATAATGAAATAAATTATATCCATTAACTTTGTGTGTATATTTTTTGTATGATTGTACCTGATCTAGACAAATTATACTGTATGTTTTTTAATTTAGATAATCTATTTCATGGGTTGGAAATTATTAATTAACAAATTATATTTGATGGTATTCAAGTCATACCATCCTCTATTATTATATTGGACATGCATGTCTAAGGATATTTTTGTATTCCCCCTTTAACCAATCCTTTGTTTACCCTCACCTAGGTGTGAGTTAAAAATATTTTTATTTTATGGACTTTCTCATGGTGCATGGAGGTAGTTCAATACATAACCATAATAATGTCAACCAAGGTGTTTCAAAAGTGGATGAGGGAATGTTGTAACTTATGAAAATATTGGAAACATGAGTTATTTGTCCTAAGTCAAAGGTTGATTTAATTTTTGTTCATTAAATAAATTGTTAGATAAATTTCATGAATGATCCCTTTAGATAACTATTTATTTATATCTATGAAATTATTTACTTTATGGATGTATGGACAAAATCAAATAAATAAACTAATTAAGGTCAAAATATGGATATTAAACTAATGAATTATGTGTAAATTTTATATAAATCAAGGTTAATTAATTATTTATCATTAAATTAATATTAATGAGACATCTGATGGATAATTAATGACAAAATATATGATTCATTAATTAAAATTACTCAACCTAATATTAAGTCATCATAATCCTTCCATTATATTATTGGGAATGAAACAATGGATCTAAGTGTATTATATTACCAATGTCTAGAAACATACTTTTATTGAGGAGTTCAAATGTTGTTTTTGGATTTAAATAACCAAACATGTATTGGGTTTATCTCCTAGAGTCATTTCCATGAAAAAATTGTTGCATGTGTTGAAAAAAAATCCATGTTATGATTTGATGATAGGGGAATAAACTCAATATAATTAGGAGATTCAAGCCTATAATTGGAAGGGTCTCTTACCTAATTAATTTTTATGGTTTTCATGGACAATGTCTGTATCATTATGAAAATTAACGGTGATATTTTCGAGTAGAACATCATAGAAAATAGAAATATTGAGTTTAATGTTGAGGGATATTGAAACATCATAAAAAAGTGTGAGAATTAATAAATTCAATTAATTTTTTATTTCTCACATAATATTTAATCAAGAAAAGATCAAATAATATGATCTTAAAATTTTAGAATAAAATGGAAATATCATCATATGAAATATCCTTGTGACCAATATTAGAGAAAGTCAAAATCCTAAATAGCAGTAACTTCAATGAGGGGTTTAAACACCTTTAGGTTTTTCTACACCATGAATGAAAGTCTTACATGTTGGAATCCTCAATGAAATATTCATTTTTTAAAATAGGTTAGTGATGAAGAGTTACTAGTCTATGAAAAACATTTCAGTGATACTATCTATGTTCAATGTTTTATTCTTTCATCTCTATCAACTGAACTCATGATGTAACAAAAAAATGTAAATGTATATAGCATTCTTTAAAACTATTGTGGTCTTTACAAGTAGAAAACTATACATGAACGGTTTAATATTATCATGTCACACTTTATTATAATGCATGGAAAGGGTTCCCTATATAGGATTCACATGGTCAAACTAATTAGAATCATTGAGAGCCTAGAGGTTCTGGGGTTTAAAGTCCCATAATAAATGGACATTGATCTCATTCTAGAATCACTCCCTCAATGATTACCCAACTTTTTTTTAAATTTTAATATGAATAACATTTTAAAGACTTTTCAAAATATTCTTAATATTCTTCTCCAAGTATATAAGGATGTGGAGAGTGAAAATACTTTTTACCTTATAGTGATCAACCAGAAATGGAAAAAGAATATATTTAATTCTAATGACTATTAACTCCCTTACAAGAAAAATAATATCATATATAAATAATTGTAATATGATTCTATTTATTTTTCATGTGTTTAGATGGCCCTGTAGGAGAAAAACTACACCCATCCAAATAATCATGGATAAGATTTACTTTCACTTTTTATCTAGTGGAATTTATCTATGACTAAAAATTTGGTATTAGATATAGGTTTTAATTCTCATGTATGTATTCAAATTTATAAACCATGAATATTTAGAAATATTTATGAAGGGGAGGTATATCTACACGTATCAAATAAATCTAAACATGATTTTATAGCTATCAGGGATTACCACCTCACATTATCAAATGAATGATCTTAGTGTAAATGTTTTTTATTATATTCCCTTAGTTTTCAAAATATTATTTTTGTATCCAAACATGATAAATATGGATTTATTTTAATATTTGGGAAGAAAAATTTCATCTTTTATAGGGTTAGAATTTATTATGGTGAGGTAAATTTGAATAATAGTCATTGTGTGTTGGATTACATGAACCAAGTAATTTTAATTCACAAAAAACATACTTCACATGAATTATAACACACACAACTTTGGAATCACCAGCTAGGTCATGAAAATGACATATGATTGAATTAAAAACATGAAGATTGATATTTAGATTCTTCGAATGTAAAAAAACTTTTTTGACTTTCATAATTGTTTACAAGAAAATATAACCATATCCTCATTTTGTGGAAAAGGTGGAAGGTCCAAGTAGATTATTGCATTAGTTTATACCAATGTAGGTGGATCATTTACTGTTGAAGAAACGGGTGGGTGCTCATACATCATAACATTTACAGGAGATTTTTTATATATAGATATTTTTACCTAAAGTGGTATATGTTATATCCTTCTGATAAATTCAGGGAATAAAATAATAATGTTTAGATCCATCCTGGTAATAACATTATGAAAATCCACTTAAAACATGGTGGATAATATCTTTATCCAGATTTTAATTACTATTTTTAATATTTTGAGATATTATCTAAAATAACTCCACCATATACACCATTAGGAAATAGTATAATTTAAATGAGGATCTATACATTGATGGGTGTGGTCGGATAAATAATTATTCATGCGAGTGTTACATTATCTTTTTGATAATATATGGAAGAAACTGTTGAATACAAACTAAACCAAGTTACAACTAAAGTGAAATATGATATATCATACCAATTATGGAATTTAAAGAACATTGTGTTGTCTTACATATATGTGTGGGGTTGAGAAGCATATATTAAGTCCTCTTATGGTAACATACTTTCACCTCAAGGAAAAAAATGTTACATTATAAGATATACCAATGAAACAAAGGGATATTACAAATAAAATCCATTAAGAACTGATTTGGTTGATAGAAGTCTCACATTTTTTGAGGAGTATATTATCTCTAAAAGATATATTCGGAGAGAGATAGACATTGATAAAGTCCAAATTCAGGATACACAAGAGTTGGAATAGGAAAAAATCCCACAAATACCCATGGAATAAGAAGTCGTTCCAGAGAAAAAAAGTACTACATAAGAGTTCTAGAGAGGTTAGTGAACCCGAATGATATGGGTTTGAAGTCAAAAATCAAGGTGAGTCATTATTATATGGTAATAATGATCCACTAATCTATAAAGAAGTAGTCAGTGTCACAAATCATTCTATGTTTCATGATGACGTGAATTCTAAAATGAATTCCATGTGTAAAAACCATGTCGAGATTTTGGTAGATCCCTCAATAGATATAAATCCTATTGGTTGTAAATGGGTATTCAAGATGAAATTGGAAATGGAAGAAATGTTAGTGTCTATATAAAATTAAAAAATTGAAAAGGGATCAAAACATCATCAATTCATTAACAATGATGAATCCTTTTAATCTCTTTCAATGCAGAAATCGATCAGAATAATTCATTCTACTGCAGATTACCATGACAATGAAATTTAGAAAATGTATGTATAAACAACCTTATTTAATGGTATCCTTCTGAAAGATGTCTATATAACACATCCTAACGTTTTTGAGACTCCGAATGATTCCAAAAAGTTTATGAAAAGTGAAAAAAGTTATGTATGAATTTAAAAAATGATCTAGATCATGTAAAATTCATCTGATGAAGACATAATAGAATTTGGATTCATAATGAATGAGTGTGATACCTATGTCTAAAAATAGTTTCGTGGGAGTTTCTTTATTTTCATATTTGTATCTTTTGATTCCATATTACTGATTGAAAATTAAATACATGTCTTTAAATCTATTAAAGTGTGTTTGAATAATGATTAACTATTTAGGGCCTGGGTGAGGAAACATTTATTCTTCAGATCAATATCTATAATTATAAATTCAAGATGTTTCTCAGGCTATGTCAATGTAGAAACATTGAGAAGTCATTAAAGTGGATATTTATAGCTTCATCCAAGAAGGAATTAATGCCAAAATCACCAAGGATTAGACTTTCTAAGAAAATTTGTCCTCAAACCCAGGAGAAAAGAAATAGAAATGAAAATATTACATATTTTTTAGCAATTAGGATAGTCATGTATGTTATGTTGTAAACAAGGATAGATGTTTCATACACATTATGTATGGTAGGAAAATAACAAGATGATCTGGGTTACCACCATTGTATGGATATCAAGACTATCCTTAATTATCTAAAGAATAATAAGGATATGTTCTTGTTTAATAGAGTTGAAGAAAAACTAGTCATCAGAGAATATATAGATACTCATTTCCAAACTGATCAATATTACATGAATTCATATATGGCACACATCATCACTTTTAATGAATGTGTTGTGAGAAAGAAGATCTTTAATCAGGATTTGGTCATAGATTCTACAATAGAGTTCGAGTATATTACATCTTTTGAGGTTTCTAATTATGAAGAATGAATGCACATATTTTCCCATGGTCATTACATGGTACCTACCAGTAAATATACTATCATAGTATATTGTGATAATAATATAGTAGTGTCTCTCTCAATAGAGCCAAATTCATATCATCAAATGAAGCACATACTTCAGAAGTATTATCTATTGAGGTATTATTCTCAGAAATGTGAGGTTTCCATTATTATTATTTCCATGGAATACAACATGGAGTAACTATAAACTAAAACATTGACTTAGCAGAAAAATTAATATTCTATGATATCATGCATTATGAATGTCATAGGAAGTCGAATCTAGTACAAGTGGGAGTTTGTTGGACTTGGTGTCTTAGTACAAACTGTTTGTAATTTTATTACTGGAATATTTGATATATTGAATAGTAATAAAAATTATTATTACATACTTTTCATTGTTATGCATGAATATATTGTTACATCTTTCTAGAGTATATGTTTCATTGATAAGGTCATATAAGTTCCCTTTTATGATGAGAACCTTGAAGTTCCACGGTGATATTCATAAACAACTTTTTGTGATTGGATACCATACTATGATGGTAGATGTAGTCTGTACATTGTTTTACATAAGTACACATAAAATTGTGAGATTTATTCTCATGAGGTCTAGAGTAGGTAATATCAAAGACACAAGATTATTATAACAGACTTTCCGGTAATAAGTTTACCTATTTTGGTGTCACTAGATATTCCTCTATACATTTTTTTGTAATGGACCTTATAATTTAAGAATATTATTAATTCATATCATGACTCAAAAACTAATATTTGTTGATGAAAACCATGATGTCACATGTTCTTAGTGATGTATGATGCATTGGGTGTGTCATGGTTCACATTAAATTAATGGATATGTCGATGAAGTATTTTCCCTTCCATATTTATAAAAGAAGATATATATTCCATTTAATTGGAATAAAACCATCTCAAAAAATTGCATGTTCATGGTGTAATGAAATTTTTATTTCTGATAGTCAAAGAAAGACGTATCGATTAAATAGGTTAGTGAAATATATGTTCATCCTTTCTAATGAGATATTCTGAAAAAGGGATTATATTACAAAGTGAGAATTCATTTGTGTATTTCATCATTGCGACATGAATTGATTTCATATAATTTCCTTAAGCCTCGGTGTAGACATTATTCTTGGACTTTAGGCAAGTGTGCCTAATGACAACAAGAACTAATCCATGAGGGTCAATCATTAAGTGTTTTTGATGATCTCGATTAAAATCTATTTGAGATTCATTAAATTTATAAACTTTATTCTCAATATAAATTAATAATATTATTCATTTTTTATCTATCATATTTTTGTATTGATGAATAATATATTTACATTAAATATTTATTTAGGAGTTCAATAAATGCTAGCGTAGTTCGAATAGACTGTGATCCTATCCGGTGAAAAAGATAAATTAACATATCAGCAAAATAATATTTCTTATTAAACATGTAGGCACGCACCAAAAAATAATGATATAATTATTTTGGGGGATGATGTTCATTAATTATTAAAATATTATTTAATGGTAAACATGTAATTCAATAATAATTTGAACTTAAACACAATCTCTAAAAATAGACGTTTATGCCTATTGTGTACTATGTGCAATTGAGAATTTATATTTTAAGCACAAGGAATCCTGCATCGACTCATATCATCCTTCTTTATCCCTCTTATGATTGAGAAACCACAAAGAATTTATTTCATGACTAATGAATGAGCAGTCAAAACAAACAATGCAAGACAATTGATTCACCGTGCTAGCACCTGGTGATTTATTGGTACTTCTTGGAGAAAAAAGAAGCATGTGTAGATAACATCTAGAGAGACTATATCATTGGATTGACATAGAATAACTGTGGAATTATGAAATGGCCTTTTTGAGATGATCAATATCATCAATGAAAATATGTTCCTAACCCAATTTATTCATTTCATCCAAAATTTTAAAATTCATTATAAATTTTACGTACAAGATTCTCACTCTTGATTTCGAGAATATAAATATGAAAGGAAATTTTAATATGTCCCTCACCACTTCATTCTTCTATTGAAACCTGAACTGTCACATAACATGCAATGTATACTCACCAATAGCTAATAAAATGCATGACTATTTAAAGGATGCATTTTTTATATATTATTTAAATGGAGCACTTGGTAGGTGGGTGACCCCATATATACCGCATAAATTTTTCTTCACAAATATATAATAAATTTATTTCTAAAAATATTTGTTATTAATATAAATAATTTACCTCAATAAAAGTACCTTAATAATCTGTAACTCGTGGTAAATTATTATATGTGGGTCATTTATAATAACTTAATGAGAATGAATTTCTTGATAATTTAGTAGACACATATGAATTGAATTAATTGAAAATTCTCCCTCTTATAGATGTCTACTATTTTATCAAAAATTTGATACTAAAGAATACTTGAATCAATATCATTCATTACAATTGATTCTGGTTGTCCAAAACCATTACATCATATATTTATTGTTTCACGATCAGTAAACTTCTGGTTTTCCATTATTGATTTGATTATGAATAAAATACTATTTATAAATTCTTTTTCCATATTTATCTACCCATTATATCCAATGTCCCCATATGATACTATTTTTTCGAATTTTATTGATATATCTATTAAGGAGGTTAAATATAATATAGAATTAAAATATTTTACGACCATATAGGAATATATTAACTCTTACAGAACCGCTAACTAATTTTTTCCACTAGAAAATGTAGATAAATGTTAATAAACTAACTTATATTTGATATATTTTGAAGCATTTAATGAGAAATAGTATTTATAAAGGCATTGATTCATGAAATATACATAATATTTTCAGTATATTATATTTTCCATACATATGTTTGGAATTATAATTCCTACGTTTGGTGGTTGATGAATTAAAAATACAATCATAACGGTTTAGGAAAATCATTAATATGATTAATTTATATTTTGGAAAATTTGAACCAAATATTATTTTAAAATACATATTCATGGGATAAGATCTCCCACATATTTTAATATTAGTGAATATGGTTGGGAGGACCAATGTTGAAGAATTTTCAAGATTCATACCAGACATCTCATCTCCAATTAGAATTCATATAATACAAACACTCAATTTTAAAAATGAAGGAAAAATTAATTGATCAAATTTCATCAATTCTCCAAATATTTATAATAAAATTCTATGTATGGGAAGAAAATTTCAAATCAATTTTTTCATGATTATTTTAATTCTCTTCAAGGAATGATATATTTTAATTATATTCACTTCATGGAATGAATTCATCCATTAAATTTCATGATCCATGAATGATAATTCATCTTTATCAATAATGATCATCTTAAATAAAATAATTTTATTTATTATTATAATCATTGTTTTAACAACTTCAGATGGTGATATTATTTTTTGAAATTAGATTGGATTATCAAAAATATATAATTAAATCAAGTTTATTATCAATACGAATAATAACATTCACTTTCATAAGATAAGTGAATTACGTGAGATGATTTTGAAAATTTTTAAGCATATGATGGATAATATTTTTTCATTGATAGTGTTTCTACAAGAAAAAAAATTTCATATCGTCCTTCAGTGGCTTTCTATTTTATAATTATTAAGAAAACCCATTGCGCACTTTAAATATTCATTATTATCAAACAACATCTTATGGTTATATAACTATTATATTTTACAAATTAATATTGAAAATTGAACATTTGAAAAGCATCATATTCACCTCAATAATGACTTTAAATAAATTCATGTATAATTTCATTCACTTCAAGAAGTTAAATAAGTCATTTTCAAATAATATTGTTGTTCTCTTCAGGGAAAAAATGAAATTATATTTTTGGGTTTTATGTTTTTTTAATATAATACATTCAATAATTAATTCACGAATTTCATTAACTTCAAGGGATGGATATATATATATATATATAATATTTAAAGTTTTTCTCTAAGAACGTCTAATTTCTCTCAAATATTTTATGAAAAATATAATGGAAATAAAAATAACTAAAACAATGCCATATTTAATCATATTCATTGTAAATATTATTTTCATTATGAAGCTCTATACAACATAATAAAATTTTAGATATTCATAGTGAAAATGGAATAAGATATAATAAATTTTAAGGTTATTTACATGATTTGTGATATTAGGGTCAACGTACAACTAGTACACAATTTCGTCCACTCATTAATAAACTTCGGATCAACGTATAATAGATAAGCATTGTTGATAGTTTGGTGACTTCTGGTGGTATCATTATTTCCATACGATGAATGGTGTTTTTCATGTCATCAACCATGTTGGTTATTAATAAAATAGATTCTCCTTATGGAATAGAAAAAATATTTTTCATCTATGATTCATTACACCTCTTCACGAAATCATTTTTTTAGCAATAAAATATAAATAAAATCATATATTATTTTCAAATTTATCCATATGGGATAAAAATATGATATAGAAAATAAGACCCCTATTTTTTATATAAAACCTATCATATATAGATGATAGGGATGAAGGTAGCACTGTCATAATGAAAACTAAAAAGAAAACAATCATGCAGATAACATGTTATGAAATTGATTGAACATTGATAAAAACCATGATGAATTTTCAGACTAGAAATGTAATCTATCATGGGTGAAATATGTCAATGAAAAAATGATCATTACGTGTTTATATTATGATAAAAAAGATAGATAGAAATAAAAATATAAGAGAAATACAAAAAAAAGTGTACGGGTAATGACGTAGAACCCAAAAACCGTCATCTCTAACTAGTATTTCTAGGTATTTTTATATTACATAAAAATACCAAAATTTGGCATATGAAAAGTTGTACACCTAAAGAGATTTTTTTTTGGGAATGGGGGTTACTATAATGACCACATTAACATTTAATATTTCATAATAATATTATATAAATAAATTTTAATGATTGAAATCCACCAACAGAGTCACACTACCTCGACATTACATAGGTATTCTGGCATCCATCTGAGGATCAGTACTCACAAAGGAGGGATGATTCATCAAAGGAAATGTCGTCTTTGATTGTTCTATAGAAGTGATCATATTTGGATGACTATATTATTATTTGTATATTTTTATTAATGTGGATGGATATATATATATAAATAATCTATATTAAAAAATACCACAACAAAAAAATTATGTAAAATATATTTAGACACATAATGCATTATTTTTATTATTTATTAAATATATTAAAACATACATATAAGTTATCTAAAATAAAAATAATAATTTTTTCATTATTTAATAATTAATTTAAATATGTATATAAATTATTTATATTTTAAAAATAATCAATAGCTTATTAATGTATAATAAATATGAAGAGCTTAAATTTTAAAAATTTCAGTTTTTAATAGATTAAAATAACTATTTAATTTAATTCGTTACAACAATAAAATAATATTTATTAATATATGTAACATGTTTAGTCATTTAAGAAAAATTTACCATGTTTGGGTTCCCCCACTATTGGATCTATTGAAAATTAATGTGGATGCCTTGATTGTATTAGGAGGCTATATTGGGATTGGTGTGGTGGTTTGTGATTCCTCTGGACATGTGGTGGTTGCAAGACAAAAACGTGGGCTTGTATTTTGGGAACCGTTGGTGGAAATATCTTAGGCTATTTGGAAGGGTAAGTGGGTCACCATATATAAAGGATATAAATAATCCATTCTGTTGTAATTAGACTGCCCCACCATGTTTAGAGAAATCTAGGCATTCGATATTGGTCTTTAGTCATTTGGATTTCTAGTCAGGATAATTTGAAGCCTTATCACAACCTTATATTAATGGATGATATATTTAATTAGAATAGATGGAAATAATGATTCTCCTATGTTGGTAACCTAGGGTCATTCAAGAGATTCATGTTTTTGGTTGGTCGATTTCTCTCCTTTTTTATTTTCTCTCATATCTATTAATATTTTATCGACTTATTTAGCCCCCCATTTATTTTCAATATATATACATATATATAATAAAAAATAATTACCATGAATATATTTATTCATTTAAATACATAAAAAAATTATTATAAAAATAAATTAAAAATGATGAAAATTTAAAAAATAAATATTTATATAATGAAATTTGAAATACCAAAATAAATTAAATATCATTAATTATTTAACTATAAAAATTACCCCAAAATAAATAGTATCAATTAGAAAAATTATCTTAATTTAAATAAAATAATTTATAAAAACAATAAAAAACCGATCAATATATACACTATTGGAAAAATAGGTCGTTGAAATTTCCATAAATAACTATCAATGGTGAGGGTGTGGGTTGTGGCATGCAATATCCCAGACTGATCTCCTAATAAGGCTTCATCAATGGTTGAAAGGTAGTGTAAAACTATATATATATGATAGAAAAATATAAATTTGTGTCTTGGTGTTCAAATTTTAAAATTGAACCGTCAATTTCACATGTTTTTTCACATCATGATGATAATAACTTTATTGTCATCGAAGATGGTTAAATGTAAATTTTTTCTATTTTATATAATATTAGACACTAAAATTGTAAGAAATATGTCTTAGAAAAATTTGGATAGTATCATTTTTCACATATTCAATAGGAGATAACAATAGTACCTTTAGTTTTAAAAATTAAACCTAAATAAAAAATTTATATTCTAAAATTGTCATTAGACATCAATTTTTTTGATACCGTATGAAGATTTTTATGACAACTACAATACACAATTAGACATTTCTGTAATCTGTAGTTAATAGTGATATTGATATGACCATTATTTCTTAATGATTTATTATTATATGATAGTTATATGATTTTAATATTGGTGAGGATTAGTGATAGACATTGACAAACATAATAGAAGGTGACATTTTTTGGGAATTGAGATAACTACAAAAATTTTCTTAGAGTGATTGATGGTAAAATTATTTCACTATATATTGAGGATGATATATAAACCTCATTAACATGGAATGAGTTTCACACTATGAGGAGTTGGACATTTTTCTATAAACAATTTACGATCGTAGTATGATGCGGTTTAGTAATGATTCATAGTATAGTTGTTGTGTTGTGATCTGGTATCAGTCAATTTTCAAGACAATGTTTCATTGATTGAATAGTTTTAATCTTTAGGATCTACATTGATAGTTGAATATTATTGATACATTATTACAATAAATATTTGGATTATGTGAAATGATAACTTTTATATAGTGTTCCATACAGGTGTGTTCTTAGGTATAGAGTGATATTATGACTACAAGATTGTAACACCTCGAGTTTTTATGAGATAGATTATTTTATCAAAAATTAATTTTTTAAAACCATTTTTAGGGAAAATGGGAAATAAAAAGTTCAGAAAAGGCTACCACTACGTGCTGAAAGAGCTCACAAACTGATAAAACAAAAGGCTAATATTACTTGACCCAACTATTCTATAAATATCCCAGTGCAGCGAACTAACCTGCATAGGTGGGTCTTCTCTGATAAGCTCTTCAAAATAAGAAATAATCCGTTCCATTGTCTGAATAAATTCCACTGAGTTGATTTTTCTCTGATTGAAGCATCGGGCGAGAATTCTATCATGCATATCCAACCACACTTATTGCTCCTTTGTTGCCTCCACTTGCATCCTTCTTTCATATATCCTCTTGAGATCCTCTTCTGAGACACCGGGTCATATGTGTTGCTCAAACATAACTTCCTTGGAGCGTCGAATAATTTTCAAGCACTCCCCATCCTTTTCTTTTCTATTCATTTTGTATCTAATTTCTTCTTCACTTTCTTCCTTTTGTAGGACTCAACATTCTTTGTTCCTTCCCTTCGGTGCTGACATAGTTCCCATAGGTTTTGGAAAGTAAGAGTAAACCATGAATGCCTTTGGCTTTTTTCCCTCGACCACTATACAATTCCCTAAATCTCTATTGTATTTTCCCCTTCATTATATGAGGGCTATGAGGACCTTTCCCTTGACCCCGGTCAATACTATCCACTGAATGAAGGCTATAACTGTCACCCCATAATGATTCATCTTCCACATTTAATGGAGGTTCCTAGAATTCTATGCCCTCAATGTGGTTCTCAAGCATTATCTTCGAGTCACCTTTGATGATACTCTTCTTACATAGAGACTCCTCTTTAACTGCCATATAATCCCATCCAAATATATTCCCCCCAGACCCAGACTTCTGATGGCTGAAGGTGTTTGGGTCTAAGGCCGTAAATATGTTCCCATCATCAAGCTTCCTTTGACCATTGTGAAATGTTGCAACCAATAAGTAAGACTTCCCCAACATCGATATTAATCCAGTGAATTCCACATAATCTCACCCCATAATATTCAATTGATTCCTATTAGTGTGTTATGAACCTCTATTTTGGGACCCACGAAGACTGTGGACCTCACTCCCTGTTCATTTCACCTCACCCTCCTCGGGATTAGATAGATTTGTAGGGATCATCGAGACCACTACTAAGGTAATCTCCCCTTCAACTCTAAGGATACCCAAGTCATACTTCAGCCAGGAAAATATGTCCTCAACCTACAGTCCAACCTCCTCTGGCCTTACATTCTTCGCATCCACTGTGGACAACATGGGACCTTACTACTTCGGAGCGTCTGCGGTACTGGCCTCCACAACTAGAGGGCCATATTACCCGACAAGATCCAGCTCCATTGGAGCTTCCCCGAGTGCATCCTCATGCACACCCAAATCACCACTCTCCTGTAATAGGTGATCAACCATTGTATCTACTTGCACCACTGCTGGACGGTCCCAGTTTCCATGACGGCACCCAGAGGTGAAAAAAAGAGAGAACCAGCTCCCCACCATTTCATGTCTATTCAGCTAGGCTATCTCAAGTATGCAATTTCTTGTCCCAATGGAAGGTTCCATACCCTATAATTCATGAAATCCTTATAGCTTCTTTTGTGTTAAATACTCCTTGCTCATCCTTCAATTGAGTTTTTTCCTTGTAGGTTGTCTAGTTTTCATCTGCATTTATGGTGACCTGAAGGCCATGAGGTGGCCCCAAGGCCTTACTGGCCCAAAGGCTTTGGTGGCCTGAAGGCCTTAAAGGACACAGATACCAAATCCGTGACCCGAAGGCCCAAATGTTGGAAAATTCTCAGCTTCTACACTTCCAAATAGTGCCTGCTATAGTTCCCGCTACAGTACCTACTGCAGATCTGCACAGTTCCTGCTACAGGTTTACCACCTTTTGATAGTGAACCATTTTTTATATCTACTTTCTCAAAATCTTTTAAGTTCACATTGTGATAATAAACATCTTATTTGGAATCAGGAAGTAAAAATTTTCCTTCGATGATATTTTGGTATTTTTATGATAAAATTCATATTTCAATGAATAGTGCAAACTTCGGAATTTTAATTAAAAACATCCTTTTTTTCTTGTATAAATATATATATTGTTTTTTAATTGTTTCTATAGGGTAATTGAATTATTTCATTATCATTTAATAGATTTTTGTACATTTTATGTAATTTCACATTTAGAAAGGAAAAAACACGTGTCAATCTATTGATAGTTTTTATTTCTTAAAGACCTTCTTTCTGGTTTTGACAATGGGAATTAATTTAAAATTAATTATTTCCATTTATGTGTTCTAAATTTTGATAAATGGATTTCATATTTGGAATCAAAATGTCGAATTTTTCAAAATAGGTACCTTTTATTTTTGAACAGTATGAATAATAAATTTAGTTATTATTTTTATTTACAATGGTTATCGGGTAAATTTGGTAAATAAGGTCAAAAAACAATATTATAATAAATAAAACTACCTTAATGTGTCCTAATCCTATTTTATGACATTTTTTCGACCATGATAATCCTTATCTAGATTATAAAACCCATCGATCCACTTGGGTGTTATGATGGCCTTTTAGAATTTTTCATTTAATGTAATGAGAAATATAACATTAACATGTATCTTTTACCGCCTTTTTGACGGCGAACCATTTTTAAAATTATGTTTCTGAAAATATTTTAAGTTCATGTTGATATAATAAGCTTCTTCTATGGAATCCGGAAGTATAAATTTACCTTCGATGAAATTTTGGTATTTTTATGATTAAATTCGTATTTTAATGAATAGTGTATTCTTCGACATTTTAATTCAAAACTACCTTTTTTCTAATATATATATATATATATATATATATATATTATCTTCTTAATTTTTTTAGAGGGTAATTGAATTATTTTTGTATCATTTAATTTATTTTTGTTCATTTTATGTAATTTCACATTTATAGTGGAAATAAACACATTTTAATCTTTTGATACTTTTTATTTCTTAAAGACCTGCCTTTTGGGTTTAAGAATGGGAATTAATTTAAAATTAATTTTTTTCATTTATGTGTTCTAAATTTTGATAAGTGGATTGCATATTTGGAATCAAAAGGTCTCAATTTTCAAAATTGGTACCTTTTATTTTTGAACATTATGAATAATGTCTTTAGTTATTATTTTTATTTACAATGGATATCTCGTAAATTTGGTAAATAAGGTTAAAAAATAATATTATAATAAAAAAAGGTACCCTAAAACACGTCTTAATCCTATTTTATGACATTTTCACGACCATGAGAATCCTTAATTAGATTATAAGATCCATCGACCCACTCAGGTGTTATAATGATCTTTTAGAATTTTTAATTTAATGTAATGAGAAATATAACATTAACATGTATCTTTTACTAAAAAAAATTTAATATAGGGTTATGTAGAAGATTGATTTGATTATAAATATTCATTATAAATATAATAATATTTCCTATATTATGGTATTTTATTTATAATTCACAGACATTAAATAAATAAATTTATTTATGACAAATGGTGATGTATGGATTACATTATTAATGAATGATTCAGATAGATTATATTATTAATATGAATATAAAAAATATATGAATGTTATTATTCCATCCCCTAATTTTATGGAAAAATATGACATTTTATATTTGAGTCAATATAATTATTTTTAAAGAAAAAAGTTTTTATGGCTTCAAGAAAAATAAACTATTAAATAGTGTCAAAATTGACATAAATAAGTTTTTGAAACAAATTTTTCATTATTAAATGATATAATTTTCCAATAAATCTTAGAGTTGTAGAAATAACTTATATAATGTTTCAAATGACATTAATTATCCACTTGTGATTTGTTTGTAATTTTATAGTAACTATAGTAACCATATATTAAAAAAATACAAGAAGGCATATTAAGAGTTAATGTTTTCAACTAAGGGATAATGATTATTGATAAGGTATATTTTGGGAGATAAACTTGTATAAAACCAATTTCTTGAGATTATTGCAACACATAATCATATTATATTTGAAATTATGGAGTTTTGGAACTTTATAAATGGAAAATAAATGGAAAATAAATTTTTATTGAAATATTTTCTTAAAGTGGTAATCACCTCTCATATAAAGAGGATCTTCTCCTTATATTTTATTCACACCTCAAAATACCTTTTTATTGGCCAACCCATGACCAAATAACCTCCAAAAATCAATAACTTTTTCCTAAAAGCCTTACACTGTGCATTAATCCATCAGTGGGAGTCCTTTTGTTCAAATAAAAGGAGATACTTGAAAAAGAGGTAATTGTTTTATCAACTCTTTCAAAATTATATTCTTCTTCTACTTCCTCTTAATATATTGTTCTCATAATATAGGAAAAAAATAATGTATCTTCTACATGATGAGTAAATAATATAATTACAGGAAAACCATATACCTTCTTTCATCAATCATATTAATAATATATGGTTACTATTGTGGGTATTATAGTGATAGTTTAGTCATCCTTTGTAAACTAGAATGTGAAAACTATTTTTTATGGTATGTCTTGTAAAGACCCGAAAATTTCAAGGAAATTTTTTTCTTAATTTTCTTTGGAATTTTACAAGAACTCAGTTTTTGACGGCGCCTGATTCCGAGGCCCGGTGTGCCCAGAATTAATTTCTGAAGTTTGGATTGGGTACATTCAGTGAACGAGCGAGCAGGAATTTCTATCATTGGAACCGGTGCTCGTAATTGAAATCTGATTGCACCGATGAACTCGCAACGCCGGTAATCGCTTAAGGGAACCTTTACCATAGTTGCGTTTGTGTGGGAGAAGAAGTTAATTTTTGGGGTTTAATTATAAAAAAGTGAATAAAATTGTAAAATCAATTTTATTTCATGTTAAGTTGTTAACATCTCCCATGGGAAGTTGGTGGTGGGCCCACATCCATCCAACGTACCTTGTGTGGATATTTGAAAGGGTGGGGCCCACACAAACCCCTCCCCACCTCTTCAAATTCCTTAACTTTCCTAACCCCTCTAAACCCCCCATTTATGTTTTGATAAATTATCACCTCCTTAATTTTATAACATCTTATGTTAATAACTTAAGTGAGTTAAATGTGGGTTCTGAATTTTCAAACTCTTGAAATTAAAAACCTTTATTGGGTTAATAAAATAAGTGGGAGGATTATTTAATTTTGGGGTTAGTTGTTCTTGTGGTGGAGTCTTGGGAGAGAAAAGGCTAAGTTTTAAGTCTTCTTCTTCTTCAACATCGACGAAGAACGCGAAGAACACCTTCGACGAAGAACGTGAAGAACATCTCCGCCGAAGAACACGACGTCTTCTTCCAACGACGTTTCCCCTTCGAACGCACCTCGACGACAACGGAATCGACGTTCGTTTTCCACGACGCCCGACTTCCGCGACGCTCGTCATCCGTAATCCGACTGACGTGCACCGTATCTGAATCGAGGCAGGGGAATTTATCTGTTTGGTGTTCTCTTATCTTCTGAGAAAAGAATGACGAGCACGGGCCAACCAATTCAAGGTTGATCCGCGGATCATTCGTTCATGCGGATTGATGTTGAAGTTTATCTTTTAATTATTTCGTTTGTGAATTCTATCTTGTCACCCTTCGTGATTTTTACAACCAGTTGTCATCGATTAACGAGAGGGGGTCGGACCGCACAAACACGACCGACCCTCCTCCATTATTGGTATTGTTTCTAATATGGATGGAACGGGATGGCATCGTGCCGTCGCACCACGCGAGAATCGCTCGGTAGAATTACGTGACGCCGTCGCGCCACGCAGAGAAGCCGAACAAGAACGCGACGCCGTCGCGGCGCGTCGAAGGAAGTCGAAGGAGCCGCGGCCGGAGCGGAGCCACGGCGAAGGGGCACGGCGCCAGCACGCCGCACCGGAGAACCACGAAGACGGCGCGTTTCGTTTTGACATGCGGTTTGACGGGCGACAACGAAGCAGGCCGTTTGGGCGTTTGAATCCCTTCGTAGTGAAGATGGGGTCCCGGGGGGACCATAGGCGAAGACGACAGAAAGAATGGACCACCGGAGCGCGTCCGGTGGTCCGCGGAAGGCGGCGGCGGCACCGGCGACTGGCGGCGGCGGCGCGCCGCCGGAAGAGGGGCGGCCGGCGAAACGCCGGCCTCAATTAACGGCGAAGGGTGGCAGTCGCGCGCATCCCCGCCGCTCCGCAGCGACCACCTGGCCGCGGCCGGCTGGCCGGTCGGGCCAGACCGGACCGAGCCGGGTCAGGCCGGGCCCAACCAGGTCGGACCCGGGTCGGGTCAACTCGGTTCGGCCGACCCTGGGGGGGGGGGGTCGGGCCAGGTCGCCCCGGGCACAGACCCCCCGTTTTCGGACCACTTTCGGTCAAATGCCCGTAACTTGAGCTACAGGCCTCCAAACGACTCGTTGTCAGCGGCAACTCAATACTTGGATTGAGCCGGTCGTTTTGGTATATTGCACTCAAGGTTGCGGATTACTTTGAGTTTGGCCAGGTTGGTTCGTACACGAAACCAACCGGGCCCTCGGAGCGGAAACGCTCATATCTTGAGCTACAGACGTCCGAATGACATGCCGTCAGCTTTTTTGAGTTCCTCTTGGTGAGAAAGATCATTTGAAATACTCCGCCTGAGGTTTGGACGCATGTAGAGTACAGTCGGGTTGGTTTCACCTTAAAACCCAACCGGGCCCCTAGGACGAAAAGGCTAATAACTCACAGACCGGACGTCCGATTGACGCGCCGTATATTGCATTGAGACCCCTATGACGAAGCGGTCCATGGAGATACTTGGAGTATCAACCTGTAGCTCATGGATCAGACCCTCCCAGTGACGAGCGTGTGGAGTACAGAGACCGTGTAGCTGGGTGAGACCCGACGACTGCTGATCGAACGACTCGGTGTGTTACAGAGGTGCGCTTGGTTGTAGCGGCACATGGGAGCGCTTGGTTGTAGCGGCAGACCCACGACAGAGGTGCGCTTGGTTGTAGCGGCACATGGGAGCGCTTGGTTGTAGCGGCAGACCCACGACAAAGGTACGCTTGGTTGTGGCGGCACATGGGAGTGCTTGGTTGTAGCGGCTGACCCACGACAGAGGTGCGCTTGGTTGTAGCGGCACATGAGAGCGCTTGGTTGTAGCAGCTGGCCCGCAATACTCGATGGGTGGAGTTCTTCAGCAGTCTTAGGTTAGTGAGCAGTACCTCAGAGTAGTGATAGGACCACTGTACACTCTAGAGACGGTGCTCTTCAGTAGTTACGGTTTTGATAATGAAAATCCTGGTTTGAGCTGAGACTTTTGATCTTGTGTTTACCTCATGATTGAGATGGGTCACTTACTAACTTAGGTATATGTATGGGCATATACCTGGGTAGTGGTTATCCGTTGATATCACAATCCTTGTGTTTCCTCATGATTGAGATGGGTTACTTGATAACTTAGGTATATGTATGGGCATATACCTAAGTAGAGGTTATCTGTTGAGATCTTATTTGTGGTTATCCTTGTTGGTTTAGTGAGACCTTGAGGGTCTCGGGGTCCCTACTGAGTATCGTTATACTCACCCCTGCACGGGCTATTCCCGCACCTCATTGTGTTGGTTGCAGACGACGGGCAGTGCTGACGGAGGCTGAGTGTTCGAGGACTGGACGGTACCCGGAGGTGGACTACATGACGAGTCAGTACCCGGAGGTGGACTACACGACGTGACAACTCACATAGGGGGTTGACGGATGAGAGCGTGGAGGAAGCTATCTGTACCTACCCTTCAGGTAGGATCTGTGGTGGACGACCAGGAGCTGCGCTATCTGTACGTACCTGTCAAGTAGGATCCGAGGAGGACGACCCAGGAGCTGCTTCCTTCCTCTAGTTGTTTGTCTTTTTTTGTTGTACTTTCATTTAGTTGTAGTTGTACTTTCTTTTGGTTTTGTATTCTGGCCCATTTAATTTTAAGCACATTCATTTGTACTTAGAGTTTTGCTTCTGCTTATACTCTGTGGTGCTTGTTTTCTTTTATAAAGGCAATGCCTTCCCATTTATCGGGATTTTACGGCTTTGGTGCTAGTCGCCAGCCCCTGGCCTATGGAAGGCGGGCTTGTGGTAGTCACGACATGGGCCCCGAGGGCGGTTCGTGACAAATTGGTTTCAGAGGAATCGGTTCTACCACAGAACTTATAACTCTGATATTTTTTCTTTCTGTGAAGCAATAGTGTTAAGGGAACCGAGTGTGGTCTTCAGTTCAGGGAGTCCAGTGTTGGTGCGGGCGGCTGACGTATCCATACACCAGGACCCTGAAAACTGATTTCTGACTTTGTGCACTAAAACACTGATTGTGTGTGTGTTTTCAAAGGTTTTCCCTTAAAACAGCTCAAACTTGGTCTGCTCGCCAGGTATAAACGTTTGACCGTGTCATGATGTTTCTTTCAGGATGCCTTTTCTCGGACGACCAGCTAGAGCCCAAAGGGATGTGCGTGCTGACAACCTGTCGAGCGACGAGGCTTCGGTACAGGGCCCTCTTGCAGTTGAGGCCCCAGCGGAGGCACCAGCGGTACTACTACCCGTTGGGACACCGATTCCACCAGCCCCAACAGTAGGCGATGCACGATGCTTGAGCGCGCTACACGAGTTCCAGCGCCAGAGGCCACCCAGGTTCCAGGGAGAGACGGACCCGCAGGTGGCTGAAGTTTGGATGGAGGCTGTGGTGAGAGTCTTCAGGCTAGTGGGGACGCCGACAGACTTCATGGTGATCTTTGCTACGAGCCTCCTTCAGGCAGCAGCAGGCAGGTGGTGGAGCCACTTGTTTCAGTTTTGCGACGGGATGAACTTCTCATGGGAAGACTTCGAGACCTTCTTCAGGGTGGAGTTTGTGCTAGTAGCTCTACACCCCGAGTGTGTATAGGAGCTTCTGCCTTTGCCGCGTGTTTTTCGATCAGCAGCCGAGTCATCTGTGGGCAGTAGACAGATGATGCAGAGGTCCAGGAGGACCAGACTAGCAGTTGGACGATCTCAGGTTTTAGGACCGGTGGTGCGGGGCACCTGGGGTGGGAACAGAGGTAGGAATTCCAGAAGCAGGTTGTGTTACTCATGCGGCGGAAAGGGTCACCTGACACGTGACTGTTTGAATCCTCGTACGGTTGATCAGTGGGTGTTGGAGGAGCCACCGAGGCAGAAGCAGCGGCTGGTGCTTGAGAAACAGCCGAGCAGTGGACAAGGCAGTAGAGCTCCGAGAGCAGGTGGGCAGGAGAGGAACTAGTGGATACATCATTTGTACTTCTAGTTCCATGTTGCTTTTGTATTCGTGTCTTTGTACTATGAGATGCAATAATAAAAAGACACTTATCTTTGTTTGCTTTCCTGTCCTTTTGTTGGGTTGATACTGAGTGGTTCCGGTTAAACTGTTGACTTGACCCTCACTTTCTAGATTTCTACTGGAGGAGCCCCAGTGACCTCACATTGATGCCGACAGTGTGACTTGACCCTTGGAGGCGAGAGTGACGGTTGGATCTCTTAGTAGTTACGTTGAGGCCTTACGACGTCATACATGGTATGAATGCATCATTCATGTCAGGATTGACTATATTAGGCAACGAATGTGGTTCATCTAGGGGATGAGACCGGGTTTCTCTTATCATCAAAGAAGAAATCATAGAAGCTCTTATGAGACTAAAGGAGGTCCAGTACATCCAAGAGAGGATGAAGACTGCATAGTGCAGTAAGAAACAGGAAACCGGTTCCAGTCATAGAGACTCAGGTGTGTTAAAGAAGAGGAAGCTTAAAGGAGAGATGAGTCTACGAAGCAGTAGACGTGGAGGCAGGGCTAGGTGAGAATCATGAGGTGGTGTACATCCTAACATGGTACAACCACCCGCCTTAGTTATTCCTGCCAGGCTCAGGAAGCTGGAGGGCGGAGGAAGAGTGCGGCTGCATGCAGTCAAGGAGTGTGACCCAATGGCTCTAGAAATAATTCAAGGGGCAGTCTGTGTCCACTACTAGCTGCTGTAGTAACGGACGTCGATGAGAATCATTCCTTGCTTTCACAAATCTTGTTCCAGACCTAGAGTTTCCGGTAAGCCGTGTACTTGACCCTCACGTCTGGATATACCTTGGGAGGAGACTCGATAATCACACTTATGCCGACAGTGTGGTCAGACCCTCGAGGCGAGAGTTCCGGTTGGAATCTCTTTGTGGCAACGTCGAGGCCTTACGACGTTAGTTTGAGTATGGAATGGGCAATAACTGTTCATACTCAAATTGACGGTTTTAGGCAAACGTCGGGATGGGGTTTCCTTGGTCGGAGAAAAGGAAACCCCAGGCAGCATGGAATAAACTCTTTCACAGGAGGGTGCGAATGACCACTCTTGAGTCAATCAACCATACCCTCGTGGCAGCAGCCTTTCGAGTTCCAGTTCTAAACAGAAAATGGAGACCTATGGAGTTCGAGGATGATGATCACGTCCTTATACGGGTCTCACCTCGACGAGGTTTACAGAGATGTGGTCAAGGCGGCAAGTTATCTCCGAGGTTCATCAGACCTTCTTAGGTCCTCAGCTGGGTAGGCGGGGTGGTTTACCGCTTGACCCATTCACCGCAGTTGCACCAGGTGTATGACGACTTCTACGTATCTCAACTGAGGAGATACGTGCTCGACCCTTCGCATATAATCGACCATGAGGAGCTGGACGATGGCGATGGGGTGTCTTTCACGGAGGTTCCAGTGGAGATCTAGGATCGACAGGAGCAGATCCTACGAGGATGATCGATTCCTCGGGTGCACTTTCTTTGGCAGTACGGAACCTCCAGGTAAGCACATGAGAGTGGAAGGCTCAGATGCGTGCTCTGTACCGCTATTGTGACCCTAGTTTGTGTTGAAGCTTTATGGGTACGTAAAGCCCTGAGGTGGGAGTAATGTAAAGACCCGGAAATTTCAAGGAAATTTTTTTCATAATTTTCTTTGGAATTTTACAAGAATGCAGTTTCTGACGGCGCCTGATTCTGAGGCCTGGTGTGCCCGGAATTAATTTCCGAAGTTTGGCTCAGGTACGTTCAGTGAACGAGCGAGCGGGAATTTCTATCTTTTGAACCGGTGCTCAGAATTGAAATCTGATTGCACCGATGAACTCACAACGCCTATAATCGCTTAAAGGAACCTTTACCGTAGTTTCGTTTGTGCGGGAGAAGAAGTCAATTTTTGGGGTTTAATTAAAAAAAAGTGAATAAAATTGTTAAATCAATTTTATTTCATGTTAAGCTGTTAACTTCTCCCATGGGAAGTTGGTGGTGGGCCCACATCCATCCAACTTCCCATGTGTGGATATTTGAAAGGGTGGGGCCCACACGAACCCTTCCCCACCTCTTCAAATTCCTTAACTTTCCTAACCCCTCTAAACCCCCCATTTAAGTTTTGATAACTTATCACCTCCTTAATTTTATAACATCTTATGTTAATAACTTAAGTGAGATAAATGTGCGTTTTGAATTTTTAAACTCTTGAAATTCAAAACCTATATTGGGTTAATAAAATAACTAGGAGGATTATTTAATTTTGGGGTTAGTTGTTCTTGTGGTGGAGACTTGGGAGAGAAAAGGCTAAGTTTGAAGTCTTCTTCTTCTTCAACATCGACGAAGAACGCGAAGAACACCTTCGACAAAGAACGCGAACAACATCTTCGCCGAAGAACGCGACGTCTTCTTCCAACGATGTTTCCCCTTCGAACGCACCTCGACGACAACTGAATGGACGTTCGTTTTCCACGACGCCTGACTTCCGCGATGCTCGTAATCCGCAATTCGATTGACATGCACCGTATCTGAATCGAGGTAGGGGAATTTATTTGTTTGGTGTTCTCTTATCTTCTGAGAAATGAACGACGAGCGCGGGCCAACCAATTATAGGTTGATCCGCAGATCGTTCGTTCATGCGGATTGATGTTCATGTTTATCTTTTAATTATTTCGTTCGTGAATTCTATCTTGTCATCATTCGTGATTTTTACAACTAGTTGTCATCGATTAACGAGAGGGGGCTGGACCGCACAAACATGGTTGACCCACCTCCATTATTGATATTGTTTCTAATATGGATGGAACGGGATGGCGTGGTGCCGTCACACCATGCGAGAATTGCTAGATAGTATTACGCGACGCCGTCGCGCCACACCGAGAGGCCGAACAAGAACACAACCACTTCGCGCCGCGTCGAAGGAAGTCGAAGGCGCCACGGCCGGAGAGGAGCCACGATGAAGGGGCGCGACGCCAGCATGTCACGCCGGAGAACCACGAAGACGGCGCATTTTGTTTTGACATGCGGTTTGACGGGCGACGACGAAGCAGGCCGTTTGGGCGTTTGAATCCCTTCGTAGTGAAGATGGGGTCCCGGGGGAACCATAGGCGAAGACGGCAGGAAGAACGGACCAACGGAGCGCATCCGGTGGTCCGCGGAAGGTGGTGGCGGCGCGCCACACCGGCGCGACGGCACCGGTGACCAGCGGCGGCGGCGCGTCGCCGAAAGAGGGGTGGCCGACGAAACGCCGACCTCAATTAATGACAAAGGGTGGCGGCCGCGCGCACCCCCGCCGCTCCGCGGTGACCGCCTGGTCGCGGCCGGCCAGCCGGTCGGGCCGGGCCGGGCCCTTCCGGGTCGGACCCGAGTTGGGTCGACCCGGTTCGGCCGACGCAGGGGGGGTCGGGCCGGGTCGCCCCGGGCCCAGACCCACCGTTTTCAGACCACTTTCGGTCAAATGCCCGTAACATGGGCTACGTGCCTCCAAACGACTCTCCGTCAGTGGCAACGTGATACTTGGATCGAGGCGGTCGTTTCGGTATATCGCACTCAAGGTTTCAAATTACATTGAGTTCGGCCAGGTTGGTTCGTACACGAAACCAACCGGGCCCTCGGAGCGGAAACGCTCATATCTTGAGCTACGGACGTCCAGATGATGTGTCGTCAGCTTTGTTGAGTTCCTCTTGGTGAGACGGATTTTTGGCATACTCCGCCCGAGGTTTGGACGCAGGTAGAGTACAGTCGGGTTGGTTTCGCCTTAAAAACACACCGGGCCCCTAGGACGAAAAGGCTAATAACTCACAGACCGGGCGTCCGATTGACGCTCCGTCTGTTGCGTTGAGACCCCTATGACGAGGCGGTCCTTTGAGATACATGGAGTATCGACCTGTAGCTTGTGGAGCGGACCCTCCCAGTGACGAGCGTGCGGAGTATGGAGACCGTGTAGCTAGCTGAGACCCGACGACTGCTGATCGAACGACTCGGTGTGTTACAGAGGTTCACTTGGTTGTAGCGGCACATGAGAGCGCTTGGTTGTAGCGGAAGACCCACGACAGAGGTGCGCTTGGTTGTAGAGGCACATGGGAGCACTTGGTTGTAGCGGCAGACCCACGACAGAGGTGCGCTTGGTTGTAGCGGCACATGGGAGCAATTGGTTGTTGCGGCAGACCCACGACAGGGGTGCACTTGGTTGTAGCGGCACATGGGAGTGCTTGGTTGTAGCAGCTGGCCCGCAGTACTCGATTGGTGGAGTTCTTCAGCAGTCTTAGGTTAGTGAGCAGTACCTCAGAGTAGTGACAGGACCACTGTACACTTTAGAGACGAAGCTCTTCAGTAGTTACGGTTTCGATAATGAAAATCCTGGTTAGAGCTGAGACTTTTGACCTTGTGTTTACCTCATGATCGAGATGGGTCACTTACTAACTTAGGTATATGTATGGGCATATACCTGGGTAGTGGTTATATGTTGATTTCACAATCCTTGTGTTTCCTCATGATTGAGATGGGTTACTTGATAACTTAGGTATATGTATGGGCATATACCTATGTAGAGGTTATCTGTTGAGATCTTATTTGTGGTTATCCTTGTTGGTTTAGTGAGACAATGAGGGTCTCAGGGTCCCTACTGAGTATCGTTATACTCACCCCTGCACGGGCTATGCCCGCACCTCATTGTGTTGGTTTCAGACGACGGGCAGTGCTGACGGAGGCCGAGTGTTCGAGGACTGGACGGTACCCGGAGGTGTACTACACGACGAGTCAGTACCCGGAGGTGGACTACACGACGTGACGACTCACAGAGGGGGTTGACGGACGAGAGCATAGAGGAATCTATATGTACCTACCCTTCAGGTAGGATCCATGGTGGACGACCAGGAGCTGCGCTATCTGTACCTACCCGTCAGGTAGGATCTGAGGAGGACGACCCAGGAGCTGCTTCCTTCTTCTAGTTGTTTGTCTTTTTCTGTTGTACTTTTGTTCAGTTATAGTTGTACTTTCTTTTGGGTTTGTATTCTGGCCCATTTACTTTTCAGCACTTTCCTTTGTACTTGGTGTTTTGCTTCCGCTTATACTCTGTGGTGCTTGTTTTCTTTTATAAAGGCAATGCCTTCCCAGTTATCGGGATGTTACGCCTTTGGTGCTAGTCGCCAGCCCCTGGCCTATGGAAGGCGGGCTTGGGGTAGCCACGGCACGGGCCCCGAGGGCGTGTCGTGACATGTCTTGGGATTCCCCAAAGGGAATGTATAACTACAGGATACAATCCTATAACTAGGGTAATGATCATGAATAAACTAGGATTAAACATAAGTTGT
The DNA here is from genome assembly GCA_963277665.1 of Viscum album. Lineage (NCBI taxonomy): Eukaryota > Viridiplantae > Streptophyta > Magnoliopsida > Santalales > Viscaceae > Viscum > Viscum album. The sequence goes on along the minus strand of OY728131.1, from coordinate 1,641,832,742 downwards.
TAGAGAATGAAAGTACTCCCCCTTGATTATGTGTCATTCCTAGTATGATTTTTCCTCTCACACTAATATTTTTGGGTTTTAGTAAATGGATGGAAATGAGAGTATTCATGTTACTGGAGAATATGATGGAAAATGGAATGAAATCCCCCATGAGAAAAAAAATTAAATAGGATTTGAAAATAGTAACATCATTATTTTTCCAAATCATCAATCTCATAATATGGTGGATAATATCAACATTGGTGAGTTTCTTGACCATGCTAAAAAAAGAATGGTGGAGTTTCATGATGATCTTAGAGGAAAGAAAGTTCAATTTTACACATGTAAATAATGTGAGAAGAGGCATCAAGGATAATGTTTTAAAGGAAATAGAAGATAATTATTGTGTGTAAAAGAAGAAAATAAAGCAAATAATTGAAATGGAAAAGGATTAGTTAACACAATGGACAAGGATAATGGTGTTTCTAATACTTAAATTATGGTTAAATGTTATAAGTGTGGAATCTATGTGAATTATGAAAATCTATTCCCTAAGGGGAAATCTCAAGAAGATAATCCACATGGTTGTAAGGGTAGTATTTATGGTTTTGATGATGATGAAACTAAAAATGATATATGAGATGAATGAAGATTAATGGAATAAAATGTTTAAGATCATTCAATGGTTTAAAATTATAGTGGATTAATTACATGATTATAATGAATAATGATATGTACTTAATTTTATGATATTATGGAATAGGGAAACAACTAAATATTGTTACACTACTGTATGCCCTTAACTAATTGAAAGTATATGGTTAATGGTACTGATTACTATGAAATGTGACGGAAATGTTTTTGGAAATAACATGTTTTGCACATAATGATTGGATAAGAATATAATGAGATGTTTAATAGTATTAATGATCTCATTACTTATATAAATAAAAATTGATATCATGGTTAGAGTATATAAAATTTTTGGTATTTTTGATTAGTGTAAAGAGTTAATTTTTATAGAATGCGTGTTTTTACTAAGGTAATATGGTAATTCATGTTTTTATCATGTTTCAAGAGAACACATGATTAAGGTATTCACATGTTTGGAATATTAAGACCAAGAACATCTTAATGTGATATGGGAGACAAATTTTATGTCGATTTAGTTCACCTCTTTCTAAAATATTAAATTTCTAGTTTTCGGAAGGATTCTAATGTTATCCATTTATGGGTAGTATATGTTATATTCTAGTTGAAGTTTGATAGATTAATGTATTGTCTCACTATAGTTGGACTTATGTATATTTGAAAACCCGCTCCATCCTTTTTATTCAGACCTATGGAATGACCTATCCTTCTATCACATGGTCTTCTAACACATCAAGAATGAAAAATTAAACATTATTTCTATAAATAAGAGATAATGTGGAAATTTTTTATGGAATGAACAATGATGATATTGTACTGAAATCAAGTAAGTATTTCTTATCCTGAAAAAAAATCAACTACTTTAGAGAAATTATCTTTAAACAAAAAATGTTATCCTAGTACCTTCCTATCCAATGAATCAAATAGTCTCTAAATTCATGACACATTTATGGATTTATAGTAGTTAACTTTCCCAAACCCTGTTCTATATCACAATCCAATAGAACTTTAAAATTTTATTTCTCTTCCATATCCATGTTTTCACATCCCACCTATGATCTCTTATGTGGAATCCCAGTGATGAGTTACATTGGGTAACCATTATGTTTCTAACCTTCCTTTTTAACATGTTGTTTTAGTATTACTTTTTACGATGTGGGGTTCTATGAAAGAAAATATCAAGAAGTAAACATTTTATAACCCTCATGTATTTTGAGGGAGAAATTAAATTTAATGGGGGGAATAATGTGACACCCTGAGATTTTATGAGGTAGAATATTTTAAATATTTGTTGTGTCTTCTATTGTATACTACACCAACAATAGATTATTCTATACACCACACATTATTATCTTTCTGTATATGCAACACTATTTTTGGTATGTGTTAAATGCAATTTAATATTGTTTAGTTATAATTAATTTCACAAAAGAATGACTATAATTGAATATAAAAAATAATAACCTAGTCATAATAATGGCAGGTATGAATGGTATTAACTTCCTTCTACAAAATAATTTAAAAGAAAATAAGTGACTCTGTAAAATAATAAAAGAATAATATATCGATTTTATTAGTGAAATATATATTTAATATATTAAATTTAATGTTTTATATTAATTTTATATGTTTTCTAGATATTATTTAAGAAAAAATCCACTTTTTCCGATAAAATAAATATTTTTTAAAAAAAAATGCAGTTTTACATCCTTTTGATGGAGAACACTTTTTAAATCTAATTTTCAATAATTTTATAAGTTATTTGTGACTTAATAAAATTCTAATTTATAATTAGGACATTAAAATTTACCTTTGATGAAATTTTTGTATTTTTCTGATGAAATTCATATTTTAATGAATTGTAAAAAATAATACATTTTAATTCAAAACTGAATTTTTGTCTAATTTATTTATATAGATATATTATCATTTTAATAACTTTTATAATGTTATTGAATTATGTTTTATCATATAATCCAATTATGGTCATTGGAGTACTTTTACAATTATATTGCACATAAACACATGTCAATCTTTTGATAGTTTTTATTTCTTAAAACCCCGTATTTTGGTTTTGACAACAATAATTAATCATAAATTAATTTCTACCAATTATTACTTATGAATTTTGAAATATAGATTCTATATTTGGAATCATAACATCAAAATTTTTTAAATATGTACTTTTTTATTTTTGGACAAAATAAATAGTAACTTCATTAATTATTTTTATTTACCATGGTTAAAGGGTAAATATGGCCAAGAAGGGTAAAAAATAATATTATAATAATATAAAACTAACCTAAAATGTATCCTAATCTTATTTTATAAGGATTTCCAAACCATGAACATCCTTAGGTCTATTCTAAGACCCATGGATCCACTTGGGTGTTATAATGACCTTTTAGAATTTTTAATTTAAAGTAAAGAGAAATATAACATAAAAATGTATCTTTAATTACAAAAAATATTAATAAAGGGTTATATAAAATATTTATTTTATTATAAATAGTCATTATAAAGCTAAATATTTTTCTTAAATCATGGTATTCTATTAATAATTTTTAGACATTAAATAAATAAATTTATATATGACACAATGATGATGTAGTGATTCCCTTATTAATGAGTGGTTCAAATAAATTATATTATTAATATTAAAATAAACATTATATGAATATTACGATTACATACATGAATTCTATGGATTAATATGACATGTTATATTTAAGTTAATGTAGATATTTTGAATGAAAAAAGTTATTATGTCTTTATGAAAAATAAATTACTAGATTGTGTCAAAATATAGATAAATTTGTTTTAAAATAAAATACTATTTTAATAAAATATATAATAGTAAAAAAATATAAGAGTAGTCAAAATAACTTATATAATGTTAAAAAATGTTATTAATGATTTACTAGTGGTTCTATTGTAATTTTATAGTTACTATAGTAAACATATATTATAAAAATACAACAAGACACGGTAAGAGTTTATGTTTTTAACAAAGAGATAAAGAAAAATGATAAGGATAATTTTGTGACCTAAACATGTATAAAACCTATATTTTGAGATTCATTCGTCCCATAATCATCATATATTTTAAATTAGCAATTTGGGACCTTTGAAAAACGAAAATAAATTTATAGTAAGTTAATATTTAAATATTTTTCTAAAGTGGCCATCACCTCTCCTATAAAAACAAAGTTCACTTTATCTTTTATTCACACATCCAATGATATTTGGCTCAAAATAATCATGACCATATAAACTACTAACATCCTTCCTTTACTATTAGAGGGCACAATTGGGACATTAATCCATCCTTGACAGACCTTTTGTGAAAATCAAGATGAGGTACTTGAAAAAGAGGTAATTTTTTATCACCTATTTCATAATTAAATTTTTCTTATACATCCTCTCATTATGTAATTATCATAATTAAGAAACAAATCCAGTAAATTCAACATGATGATAAGATATTATAATTATGGTAAAAACATATACCTTCTTTTATCCATCCTACAAATAAAATACAATTACTATAGTTTTTATTGAAGGGAAGGTTTAGTCATCATTTGGAAACTAGGATGAAAAATATCTAGAGATATTTCTAGGGTATGTCTAAGGATGTTCCAAATAGAAATTATAACTACTGGTTAAAGACACATTTTTATGGCAATGATCATGAATAAAGTAGGATTAAACCTATGATATTAGAGAATAAAAGTACCCCCCTAATTATGTTTCATTCCTAGTATGTTTTTTTCCTCACACTAATCTTTTTGGGTTTTAATAAATGGTTAGAAATGAAAGGATTCATGTTAATGGAGAATATGATGGACAATGTATTGATATCCCACATCAGAAACCAAATTAAAAATGTTTTGTAAGGAGAAACATTGTTATTATGCCTAATCTTCAATCTAATAATATGATCAATAATATCAACTTTGGTGAGTTTCATGACCAAGCTAAAAATATAAATATGGAGTTTCGTGGTGAACATAGAGGAAACAAAGTTCAATTTTCCTCATGTAAATCATGTGTTAAGAGGCATCAAGTAAAATTTTTTATAGGAACTAGAATATTTTTTGGGTGTTGAAAAGAAGGACAAAAATCCAGTAATTTAAAAAGAAAAGGTTACATTAACATAATGGATAAGGATAATTTTATTACTAATAAATAAACAATGAATAATTTTTTTATGTGTGGAAGGTATTGAAATTATAAAAATCGATTCCCTAAGAAAAAATTTACTGAGGAGAATCCTCATGGTCGTATGGGTAGTATTTATGTTGTTGATGATTAAGAGACTAAAAATGATATATGAGATGAAAGAAGTGTTAAGGAATAAAATGTTGAATCTCGGTCAATGGTTTAAGAAGATTTTGAAAGGATAACATGATTATCAAGAATAATTTTGTATAAGTAATTTTATGGTAGTATTGAATAAATAAACCTATGAGGATTGATACACTATTGTATGTCCTTATGTAACTTAAAGTATATGTTTAATGGTATTGATTACTATGAAAAGTGAATGAAATGTTTTTAGAAAGAACAAATTATGCAAAAAATGAAGGGATAAAGAGATAATGATGTGTTTGATAGTTTTAATGACTTCATGAATTACATAAGGATAAAGTGATGTCATGGTTTGATTATATTGAATTTTTGGTATTTTTAGTGTGTGGAAATAGTTAATTTTTATAGAATGAATGTTTTTACAAAGGTTTTATGGTAACTCATGTTATTATCATGTTTCCAGAGAACAAATGACTATGGTATTAAAATGTTTTGAATATGATGACCAAGAACTTTGTAATGAGAAATGGGAGGCAAATTTTAATTCAATTTAGTTGACATCTTTCAAAAATTTTATATTTCATGTTTTCAGAATGATTTTAATGTCATCCATTTATGGATAGTTTATGTTATATTTCTATTTAAGATAGCTAGATTAATTTATTATATCACTATAAGTTGACTTATGCATATTTGATTACATATTCCAACCTTTTTATTAAGACATATGGAATTATCTATCATAATATCACAAGTTCTAGTAACACTTCATGAATGACACATTCAACTTCATTTCATTAAATACGAGATGAAGTGGAAATTTTTTAGGGAATGACCAACAATAGGATTTTACTGAAATCATGTAAGTTTTTCTAATCCCAAAAAAAATCAATAGATTTAAGGAAATGATCATGAATCAAAAAATGTTATCCATATAGCTTCTTATCTGATGAATGAGATAGTCCCTTAAATCATCTCAGATTTTTGGATTTTTGGATGTTAACTTTCTTTAACCTTGTTCTATATCACTATCCATTAGAACGTTGCAGTTTGATTTCTCATCCATATCTACATTCTCACATCCCACCCATGTTATCCTGTGTGTAATCCCAGTAATGAGTTACTTTGGGTAACTGTTATGTTTCTAACCTTCATTTATATAATGATTTCTTAGTATTCCTTTTTACGATGTGGGTTTCTAAGAAGGAAAATATCAACTAGTAAACACTTCATAACCCTAATGAATTTGGAGGGAGAAATTAGATTTAAGGTGGGGTATAATGTGACACCCTGTTTTTTATGAGATACATTATTTTTAATATTTTTTATGTCTTTTATTTTATACTACACCATCATTATCTTACACTATACGCAACACCGTATTAGCTTGAAGTATATGAAACACTATTTTTTTCAAGTATTACACACAATTTGATGTTATTTTGAAAGAATTAATTTCATGTACCACTGAGTATAAGTGAATACTAAATATTATAACATAGTCATTGTAATAGAGGGTGTGGATATTATTAACTTCCTTCTAAAAAAATATTTAAATGAAAATAAGTGAGTCTATAAAATAATTAAATCATTATTTATGTATTTTATTACAGAAATATATATGTAATATATTAAATTTAATGTTTTAAATTTATATTATATTTTTTCTATATACTATTTAAGAACAAAATCAATTTCTTAGATAAAGTAAGTATTATTCAATAAAATACAGTTTTTCATTATTTTTAAAAATGACCCAATTTTAAATCTATTTTTCAATAATTTTATAAGTTATATATGAAATAATAATCTTATTATTTATAATTGGGACTTAAATATTTACCTTCAATGAAATTTTTTTATTTTTCTGATGAAATTCATATTTTAATGAATAGTAAATATTACTGCATTTTAATTCAAAACTGACATTTAGTATAATCAATTTATATAGATAGATTATAATTGTAATTTATTTTATAGCTTAATTGGATTATTTTTTATTCCATCTAATCCAATTATTGTCATTTTATTAATTTCACATTTAAATTGGACATAAACACATGTCATTCTTTTGATAGTTTTTACTACTTAAAACACTGCATTCTGGTTTTGATAACATAAATTAATTTTGAATTAATTTCTACCAATTAGTGCATATGAATTTAGTGAAATATATTCTATATTTGGAATCAAGGGGTCAAAATTGTTTAAATTGGTCCCTTTTATTTTTGGACATTATTAATAGTATCTTGTGTAATAATTTCTATTTTCCATGGTTATAGGGTAAATCTGATAATTATGGGTAAAAATAATATTACAATAATATAAAACTACCCTAAAACATGACCTAATTATATTTTATGAGATTTTACGAACCATTAGAATCTGTGGGAATATTATAGGACCCATGGATCCACTTGGGTGTTATAATGACCATTTAGAATTTTTAATTTAATGTAAAGAGAAATATAACATAAACATGTATCTTTTAGTATTAAAATTTTAATATAGGGTTACATAAAATATTTATTTGATTATAAATAGTAAGTATAAATCTAAAACTATTTCCTCTGTCATGATAATTTATTTATAATTATTATAAATTTAATAAATAATTATATATATGACACAATGATAATGAATTGATTACTTTATTAATGAATGATTGAAGTAAATTATTTTATTAATATTAAAATAAATATTAAATTAATATTATGATTCCATAAAATAATTTTATATATGAATATACAATATTATTTTTTATTTAATGTATATATTTTGAATTAAAAAAATTATTATAGTATTATGAAAAATATATTTCCTAGTAGTGTCAAAATTGATAAAATTAAGTTTTTAAAACAAGTACTATTTTATTAAATGATGTAATAGTCCAAAAAATCATAGAGTAATCTAAATAACTTATATAATTTTTTAATTGTCATTAATGACGCACTTGATGTTCCCTTATTATTTTATTTTAACAATAGTAACCATATATTATAAAAATACAAGAAGACATGGTAAGAGTTAATGTTTTTAACTAAGGGTTAATGATAAATGAAAAGGTTAATTTTGTGACCTAAACATTTCTAAAACCTATTTTTTAAAATTATTTCGACCCATAATCATATTATATTTGAAATTATTGAGTTTGAGACCTTTATAAATACAAAATGAATTTATAATAAATTAATATTTAAATTTTTTCCCAAAGTGGCCCTAACCTCTCAATATAAGAAAGCACTTCTCCTTCTCTTTTATTCACACCTACAATGCCATTTGGATCAGAAAAAACATTACCAAATAACCTCCCAACATTCCTCCTATACTTCTAGAGGCCACACATTGGGCATTAATCTATCTTAGGGAGACCTTTTGTGCAAATAAAAAAGAGATACTAAAAAAGAGGTAATTGTTTTACCACTTATTTCAAAATTATATTGTTCTTCTACTTCCCCTAATTATGTTGTTCTGATACTGATGTAATAAGTCCAGTATCTTATACATGATGGGAATATAATATTATTTTGGGAAAACCATATAACTTATTTAATCCATCCTAGGAATAATATGTGGTTACTATAGTTGGTATCAAAGGGAAGGTTTAGTCATCTTATGGAAACTAGGATGCGAAACCATTAGAGATATTTATATAGTATGTATAGGGATGTTCTATATGAAAATTATAAATATAGTTTATAGTCCTATATTAATTGTAACAATAATGAATATAGAAGGCTTAATCATAAGATTCTAGAGAATGAATGTACTCCCCCTTGATTATGTTTCTTTCCATGAATGATTTTTCCTCTCACACTAATCTTTTAGGTTTTTAGTAAAAGTCTTAAAATGAGAGGATTCATGTTAATGGATAATAATATAGAAAATTTAATTATATCCCTCATGAGAACCCAAATTAAATAGGAGTTTGTATGAGAATCATTATTATTATGCCTAATATTTAATCTCATAATATAATCAATAATACCAACATTGGTGATTTTCTTGACCGAGCTAAAAAATAAAGTTCGAGTTTCAAGGTGATTATAGAGGAATAATGGTTAAATTTTACTCAAGTAAATAATGTGAAAAATGGCATCATGGAGGATGTTTTAATGGAACATGAAGATGATTATGGTGTGTAAAAGAGGGATTGATATCCAATAATTGCAGAGGAAAAGGTTCAGTTAACACAATGGATAAGGACAATGGTATTTCTAATACATCAATAATGGTTAAATGTTTTATTTTTGGAATATATGGGAACTATGAAAATAAATGACCTAATGGAAAATCTCATTAATAGAATCCACATGGTCGTATGAGTAGTATTCATGTTGTCGATGTTGAAGAGACTACAAATGATATATGAGATGAAAGAAGTGTTCAAGAAAAAAATGATGAGGCTCGGTCAATGGTTTAAGAAGGTAGTGGAATGGTTATCTTATTATCTAGAACAATGTTTTATAAGTAATTTTATGGTACTATGGAATAAAGACACATCTAAATACTATTACACTAATGTATGTACTTATGTAATTGAAAGTAAATCATTAATGGTACCAATTACTATAGAAACTGATTGAAATGCTTTTGGAAAGCACATGTTATTCACATAATGAAGGGATGTGGAGATAATGAGATGTTTTATAATATTAATGATCTCATTAATTTATCTAAGTACAAAATGATATCATGGTTTGAGGGAATATATTTTTTGGTATTTTTGGTGTGTGGAAGTTGTTAATTTTGATTGAATGAATGATTTTACTAAGGTTATATAGTATTTCATTTTATTATCGTGTTTCCAAATAACACATGATTAACTTATTAACATGTTTTGAATATGAAGACCAAGAAATTCTTAATGAGATATGGAGAAATTTTTATGTCGATTTATTTCACCTCATTCTAAAATTTTATATGTCCAGTTTTATGAATTATTGTAATGTCAACCATTTATGGATAGTATATGTTATATTTTGGTTGAAGATTATTATATTATTATATTATCTCACTATAGGAGGATTTATGAATATTTGATAACTTGTTCCATCCTTTTTATTAATACATATGGAATGACCTATCATTCTATCGCATGGTCTGCTAACACTTCACGAATGACAAATTCAACATCAATTATTTAAATAAGAGATGAAATAGAAATTTTTCAGGGATTGACCAACGATGAGATTGTACTGAAATAAAGTAATTATTTATTATCCTGAAAAAATCATCAATTTTAGGTAAATAATCATGAAACCAAAAATGTTATCCTAGTTCATTCTTATCTGATCAATTAGATGGTCCCTTACAATATCTTAGATTTATGGATTTTTTTAACTTTCTCTAACCCTGTTTTATTACACTATCCATAAGAAATTTATAGTTTGATTTCTATTCCAAATCCATATTTTCACATACCACCAATGTAGTTCTATGTGGATGTCCAGTGATGAGTTACATTGGGCAACTATTATGTTTCTAACTTTCCTATCTAAAATGATGTTTTAGTATTTCTTTTTACGTTGTGGGTTTCAATTAAGGAAATTATCAATTAGTAAACATTTTATTACCATGATGAATTTATAGTGGGAAATTAAATTTTAGTTGGGGTATAATGTTACACCCAGTGAGTTTATGAGATATATTATTTTTAATATTATTATGTCTTCTATTGTATATTACCACACGATTAGCTTATGCTATAGGAAACACCATTTTAAATTGCAGAATAGGAAACACTATTTTTGGCATGTGTCATATACACTTTCAAGTTATTTTTATAGAGTTAATTTAATTTACCACCATGTATATGTGAATACTAAATATTACAACCTAGTCATTATAATGGCGGGTATGAATATTATTAACATCCTTCTAAAAAATAATTTAAACAAAAACATGTGTGTATATAAAATATTAAAACCTATATTTATGTACTAAATTAGTGACATATATATTTAATATATAAAATTTAAGGTTTTAAATTCAACTTCAATTTTTTACATATGATTTAAGAATATATTAACTTTTTATCATAAAAGAACTATTTCTTACAAAAAATAGTGTTTTACTGCCTTTTGATGGAGAACCATTTTTAAATCTATTTTTAAATAATTATATAAGTTATATTTGACATAATAAACATCCTCTTTATGATTGTGATATCAAAATATACCTAAAATGAAATTTTGGTATTTTTCTAACGAAATTTATATTTTAATAAATAGTAAAAAAATAATGCATTTTAATTCAAAACTGACATTTCACCTAATTTATTTATATAAATATATTATCATTTTAAATTTTATTAGAGTATAATTGGATTATTTGTTTATCATCTAATCCAATTATGATAATTGGATTAATTACACATTTAAATTTTACATAAACAAATGTTAGTCTTTTGATTGTTTTTGTTTCTTAAACCCCACATTCTGGTTTTGACAATGATATTTAATATTAAATTAAACTTGTCCAATTATTATATTTTTATTTAGAAAAATATATTACATATTTGGAATCAGATGGTCTAAATTGTGTAAATAGGTACCTTTTAATTTTTTACATTATGAATAATAACTCTAGTAAATATTTTTATTTACCATTGTTAATGGTTAAATCTGGTAAATAAGGATAAAAATAATATTATAATAATTTTAAACTACCCTAAAACATAAACTAATAATATTGGATGAGATATTTCAGACCATTAGCCTCCTTGGGCCTATTTTAGGACCCCAAGGAGCCACTTGAGTTTGATAATTAAGTTTTAGAAATTTTAATCTAAAGTATTGAGTAGTAAATCATAAACATGTATCTATTAGTAAATATATTTAATAGAGGTTTATATAAATGATTTATTTGATTATAAATAGTAATTATAAATATTAAAAGTTTTACTATATCATGTTATTTTATTTATTTATTTTATACATTAAATAAATTTATTTATTTTTGGCACAATGATGATGAATTGATTAATTTGTCAACGAATGATTCAAATAAATTATATTATTAATATTTAATAAAATATTATATTAATATTATGATTTCATACATGAATTTTATGGTGTAATATGACATTTTATATTTGAGTTAATTTATTTAGTTTTAATGAAATTTTTTTATGGATTTAAGAAATATATGTTACTAAACAGTGTCAAAATTTGAAAAAATATTTTTAAAAAAAATACTATTTTATTAAATAATTTAGCAGTCCAAAAAAACTAAGAGTCGTAAAAATAACATATATAATGCTTTAAATGTTATTAATGATCCACTTTTTCTTATCTTATAAATTTATAATAACTATAGTAAACATATATTATAAAAATACAAGAAGACATGGTAAGAGTTAATGTTTTTAACAAAGGGATAAAGATAAATGATAAGGTTAATTTTGTGCCCTAAACTTGTCTAAAACATCCTTTTGAGATTATTTATACCCATAATCATCTTAAAATTACAATTAGTGAACTTGGGACCTTTATAAATCAAAAATAAATTAATAAAAAATTAATATTTAAATATTTTCCTAAAGTGGCCCTCACATCTCCTATCAAAACTCACTTTTCCTTCTCTTTTATTCACACCTCCAAAGAACTTTGGCTCGACAAACCCATAAACAAATAACCTCCCAACATCCCTTAATAACTCCTGGTGGCCACACATTGGGAATTAATCCATCATATATAGACCTTTTGTGAAAATAAAAATATGATACTCGAAAGAGAGGTAATTGTTTTATCACCTCCTTCAAAATTATATTCTTTTTATCCTTCTTCTTATTATGTTTTTCTCATACTAAAGTAAAAAAATTAAGTATCTTATACATTATTAGAATATATTATTATCATGGGAAAACCATATACCATATTTAATCCATCCTATGAATAATATATGGTTACTATTGTTATGGTTACTATTGTAGGTATCAGAGGGATGGTTTAGTAGTCCTTTGAAAACTAGTATGCAAAAACTCTAGAGTTATTTCAATTGTAGGTCTATGTATTTCCAAAAGGAAATGACTAACTATATTTTAAAGTCGTATAATTTTGGTAATTATTGTGAATAAACTAGGATTAATCCTAAGATGTATGTGAATGAAAGTACTCCTCCTTGATTATGTTTTTTACTAGAATGATTTCTTCATCTCACACTAATATTTTTGGTTATTATTAAATGGATATAAATTATAAAAAATAGGTTAATTGGGAATATGATGGAAAATGTAATGATATACTTCATGAGAAAACAAATAAAATAGGATTTAGAAGGAGAAATGTCGCTATTATGCCTAATATTAAATCTCATAATGGGGTCTATAATATCAACTTTAGTGAGTTTCTTGAAAAAACTAAAAAGAAAAAGATGGTGATTCATGGTGATTGTAGTGGAAATAATATTAAATTTTCATCATGTAAATCATGTGGGAAGAGGCATCAAGTAAAATTTTTTAATGGAACTAGAAGATTATTTTTGTGTGAAAAAAAAGGAATAAAGCCAGTAATTAAAAAGGAAAAGGTTTAGTTAACATAGTGGAAAAGGATAATGGTATTTCTAATACATCAAAGATGGTAAAAAATTTTAAGTCTGTAATGTATAGGAATTAAAAAAATTGATTTTTATGGGAAAATCTCGTGAAGAGAATACATATGGTCGTATGAGTAGTATTTATGTTGTTGATGATGAAGAGACTACAAATGATATGTGAGATGAAAGAAGTGTTAGGGAATAAAATGATGAATCTTGGTCAATGGTTTAAGATGATAGTGGAATAATTACTTGAATATCAAGAATAATGTTAAATAAGTAATTTTATATTATTATGGAATAATGAAACATCAATGGATTGTTACACTATTTTATGTCTTTAAGTAACTAAAACTGTATGTTTAATGGTACTAATTACTATGAAAAGTGACTGATTTTTTTTGGAAATCATGTGTTATTCACATAAAGAAGGGATAAAAAGATAATGATATGTATCATAGTATTAATTACCTCATGACTTATATAAGTACAAAGTGATATCATGGTTCGAGTATATAAAATTTTTGGTTTTTTTGGTGTGTGGAAGGAGTTTATTTTGATGGAAAGCATGATTTTACTAAGGTTATATGGTAATTCATGTTATTATCTTGTCTCAAGAGACCACGTGATTAAGGTATTCACATTTATGGAATATGATGACCAGGATCTTATTAATGAGATATGGGAGAAAAATGGTAAGTTGATTTAGTTCACCGCTTTCTAAAATTTTATCTTTATAGTTTTCATAAGGATTGTAATGTTATCTATTTATAGATAGTATTTGTTATATTCCTATTAAATATTGATATATTAATGTATTATCTCACTGCAGGTGGAGTTATTCATATTTTATAACATGTTCCAACAATTTTATTGAGACATATGGAATTACCTATCATTCTATCGCATGGTCTGCAATGACTTTAAGAATGAAAAATTCAACATCATTTCTTTAAATAAGAGATGAAGTAGAAATTGTTTAGGGAATGACAAATGATGAGATTGTAATGAATTCAAGTACATATTTTTATCATGAAAAAATCAAAAACTCTAGGTAAATGATCATGGAACCAAAAATGATATCCTTGTACCTTTTTATTCAATGAATCAGACGATCCCTTAAATCATAGATGATTTATGGCTTTCTAGTTGTTAACTTTTTCTAACACAAATCTATATCACTACCAATCAGAACATTAATGTTTGATTTCTCATCTATATCCATGTTTTAACATACCACCTATTCTCTCATATGCGTTATCATAGTGGTTAGTTACTTTGGGTAACTGTTATGTTTCTAACTTTACTTTTTAAAATGATGTTTTAGTTTTCATTTTTACAATTTGGGTTTATATTAATGAAAATATAAAGTAGTAAAAATTTTATAAACATAATGAATTTGGTTGGAGAAATTCAATTTAAGGGGTGGTATAATGTTAAACCCTGAGACTTTAAGAGATAGACTATTTTAAAAATTGTTTATATCTTCTGATATGTGCTACTCCAAGAATAGCTTGTGCTATACACAACAACATATTAGCTTACAGTATACAGAACAATATTTTTCGCATCTGTTACACAAAATTTCAAGTTATTTTGATAGATTTCATTTTACGTATTAACGAGTATAATTGAATAATAAATATTATAAAATATTTATTATAATGGCAGTTAGGGATAATATTAACTTCCTTCTAAAAAATAATTTAAATGAAAATAAATGAGCCTATAAAATAATAAAATCACTTATTTGTGGATTTCATTAGTGAAATATATATTTAAAATATAAAATTTAATTTTTTAAATTCATCTTATATGTTTTCAAGATATGATTTATGTACAAAATATATTTTTCAAATAAAAGAAGTATTTTTCAAAAAAATAAAATTTTACTGCCTTTTGATGGAGACCTCTTTTAAATTATACATTTCAATAATTTTATAAGTTATATTTTACATAATAAAATTTTTATTTATAATAGGGACATCAAAAATTTCATTCGATGAAATTGTGTTATTTTCTCACGAAATTCATATTTTAATGAATAGTAAAAAATACTGCATTTTAATTCAAAACTATCATTTTTTCTAATTTATTTATATAGATAGATATTCATTTTAATTTATTTTAGAGTTTTATTGGATTATTATTTTATCATATAATCCAGTTATGGTCGTTGGATAAATTTCACATTTAAATTGGACAAAAATACATGTCAATCTTTAGATAGTTTTTGTTTCAAAAAACCCCTCATTCTTTATTTGACAATGAGAATTAATTTTAAATTAATATCTACCAATTATTAATTTTAAATTTAGAAAAAATATATTCTATATTTGGAATTAGAGTGTAAAAATTTTGTAAAAAAGTTCTATTTATTTTTGGAAATTATGAATAGCGACTTCAGTATTTAATTTTATTTACCACGGTTAATTGGTAAATTTGTTAAATAATGGTAAAAATTTAATATTATAATAATAATATAAAACTAACCTAAATGTGTCCTAATAATATTAGATAAGATATGTCTGAACATGAACCTCCTTGGATCAATTTTAAAACCCCAATGAGCCACTTGGGTTTGATTTTGGCCTTTTAGAATTTTTAATTTAATGTAAAGAGTAATATAACATAAATATGTATCTTTTGGGAAACCATTTTTAATATGGGGTAATATAACCGATTTCTTTGATTATAAATATTAATTTGAAAGAAATTGTTTTTTCAACATCATGGTATTTTATTTATAATTTTTAGAAATTAAATATATAAATTTATTTATGACATAGTGATGATGCAACGATTACCTTATTAATGAATGATTCCAATAAATTATATTCTAATTATTAAAATAAATATAATTTGAATTTTATGATTACCTAAAATAATTTTATTGATTAATATGACATCTTATAATTTATTTAAAGTAGTTTATGTGAATAAATAATGATTTTACGGCTTTATGAAAAATCAATTACAAAATAGTCTCAAAATTGGCATAAATGGGTCTTTAAAACAAATTTTATTTTATTAAATTATATAAAAATCCTAAAAATATAAGAATCATAAATTAAATTATATAATGTTACTAATTTCATTAATTATTCAATATTTATTCTCTTATAATTTTTCATTAAATATAGTAAGCATATATTTTAAAAATACAAGAAGAAATGGAAAGTGTTGATGTTTTTAACTGATGGTTCAAGCTAACTGATAAGGTTAATGTTGTGACATTATCCCGAGTAAAACCTTTTGTATTGAATTATGTTGAAACATCCTCATATTATATTATGAATAAATAATTTTGGAATCATTATAAATGGAAAATGAATTTATAATATATTATCATTTAAAGACATTCCAAAAGTGCCCATCACCTCTCCTACAAAATAGCACTTCAACTTCTCTTTTATTCACACCCACAATGCCCTTTTTCACATCCAAAAACTGCCCAAATATTCTCCCAACATCCAAAATTTATTCATAGAGGCCACAAATTGGGCATAAATCCATCCGAGGTAGACCGTGTGTGCAAATCAAAAAGAGATAATCGAAAATGGGGTAATAGTTTTATCACATATTTCAATATTATTTTGTTCTTATACATTTTCTTCTTATGTTATTCTCATACTAAAGTAATAAATTCTGTATCTTATACATTTTTATAATTTAATATAATAATGGAACAACCATATACCTTCTTTTATCCATCCTATGAATAACAATATCATTGTGTGTGCATAGGTACGGCTTACAGTCTCCCTCATGGGGTGTAATTTGTTATTCAAGGATACATAATTTGGATTGGTATAATTATGAGTATAATGGATATAAATAAAGAATCTAACATGATAATTATTATTTATAATTAATATAACATCCAATTATATAATATATAACCATTAATTGAATGATATCATCAGTCGTGCGTACGCAAGACCTATCGTCTCCACGACACGATGAGATTTATTCTCCTTTTTAACTACTCAAGAA
The DNA here is from genome assembly GCA_963277665.1 of Viscum album. Lineage (NCBI taxonomy): Eukaryota > Viridiplantae > Streptophyta > Magnoliopsida > Santalales > Viscaceae > Viscum > Viscum album. The sequence goes on along the minus strand of OY728131.1, from coordinate 1,641,815,267 downwards.
AGATTATAAAGTATATATAATAAATAAGAAGGAAATATATTAAATAATAATTATATAGGATTTATGCATATATATATACATACATTACTTGAATCCATTAAATTAAATAAGGAAACATAAAAAAAATTCATTCGTACGTGCAGCCTATTGTCTCCATTAACAATGTATTTCATTTCATTTATCCATTTATTATATATATATTTATATAAGGTATATATATTAAATATAAATCTTGTTTTAGATTATGTATGTATGTAAATCGTGATATAATTAATAATATCAAAGCTAACAAGTATAAACACGTATCATAAATAGAATGATTGTTACTCAAAATGCCACTTTATCATGGAATTGATAAATAAACGGGTAAGATAATGTTATATGTGAATTATATATCATATCATAGATATTATTATGGTTATGGTACTTTTTAATAATAATTTTGAACCCAAAATATTGGATTTTTAGTCACATATAAATGAAATCGAACCTATGGTAAGATATAATTTTGCAATGACATCATTTTCCATGATTGTTTACATGTAAGTATTTACTGGGGTATATTTATCATCCATGTTTGTGTTTGATAAATATATAATATTATTTTTATTCTTATATTATTTTTTCTAGTAAATTTTACCCATTCGTGATTTTTTTAAATACAATTGAAGGAATATTTATTTTGTTTTCCACATGAGTTACTTTTTGACTTTTCCAAAAAAGCACGAAAAGAATGTTTCTTACTTGTTCGTCATGAACGGATTTTTATGGTTTCATAATACCTTATTTCTTTGAATATTACTCTATAATAGTAATATTTTATTTCCTAATAAATTGATTTACTCTCAAATTGTGTTGCATTATGAGGATGGAAAATGTTAATAAGAAGAAAGGATATTTTCCTCAAGAATTAAGCTCAATTGTTTTATGAAAATTATTTTACATCTAAGATGGCCTAGGTTAATGTTTATAAACCAATTATTACATTTAGATTATTGTGTTTATGATTGAATAATTTTTATGAAATCCATTTATCTTATATGTATTATTTTATGTTGGAATGTTTTTTAACAACCCAAATTTTTGTTCTGTGGGTTATGCAATGGTGAATGGTTTGTTTTTTGTGTTTTTTTGAACATGTAAGAATGATTTAAATATTATATGGGTAGGATATATATCCCCTCCAATGAATTGGGTAAAAATTTATATCTCCTGATATAGACACGACTAGAATGTAAACTAAATATGGTTCCGTAATAGAGGTCTAGAACGACATGTAAATCTGCTTTAGAAATACACGGATGGAACAACAAGTTAATCTGGTTCAGTAATAAATCAACAGAACAAAAAGTTAACATGGTTCGTTAATGGAAATTTTACAGTATTATGGTCTTGTAATAAATTCCTTGTCTACTAAATAAATCATCTTATGTTATTTTTTTTTATAATTAAATGATTTATGAAACTGTAATTTTTTCATTGTTAATATTCCATTATGGTCCATGCCTTAAGAACTCCCAATAGTTATTTCATGACTCAAGATTTTTATTTTAAACATTATGATCATGTTTTTTCATTCTTATATGTATTGTTTGTTTTATGTTTCCTATGTTTACCCTTACTGAGCATTTGACCTCTTTATTTTTATGTTTTCTTTTCTCCAAGGTATAAGGACAGGTTTTAGGTAGGAAAAAATGGGAAGATATTTATGGGATATGTTGATGATCTTTCACTGAGTTAGAAGATTATGCCCAACTAATACAAAGAAACTAAACTAATACATTCATTGGGCATATATTTTTGTAATGTATTATGTATTCTGAAAATGAAATGTAATGTCCATGTACATCAAGGATGGGTTGATATAGAGCTACCCTAACCTTGTGATGGTTGGGAGTTGGCATACAATGATGATATGGATTTTATAATGATGAAATTGATTTATTAGATTTATGGTCGATGAGTTTGATTACATAAATTTACAAGGAATAAATATCATTAGTAGCGTGATTTTAGGTATGTGATTATGTGATAACTTTATTACAATATTTCAGATTTTATTTTTGTAATGATATTACGATTCGCTGCACAACCACCACTCATGGTTGAATTTTAAGGATGTAATCCTACATTAAATGTAGTGAGGATATTAAATGTATGGATAGACTCTTATGTTGTATATTATCCACTATGTGTTATGGATTAGTTTTTTATTAGAACTTGCATTGATGTGGACATTTATGATAATGGAAGTGAGTGAGTAACGAAGTGTCAGCTATTACCAATGTGGAAAATAGTTAGTGGAAGTTGTTTAATAGGGGAAACATTATATTATAAATGTTTATGTTATTATATATATATATATATATCTTGTAATTTGATGAGTGGAGTTTATGATGATTCTATGAATACAATAATTTTAAAAACAAGATATTTTGATAATGACGTGTGGAATTCTGGTACAAAATAAACATGTATGTAGTTTGTTATAAGACATTGATGATGAAATAGATTACTAATTAGTGTTTAACATGAATTCTATATGGGTTTATTTGGATGATGAGCACAATAGTTTATATTATGATAATACAGTTTTTATTATTATATATCCAAAATATTTACGTGGAATTTTTCCTTAGGGGATGGAATTCGTAGTATGTGGGGGATTCTTTTTTGTACCATCGAGGTAAATCGTTTGTAGTGATTTTAATGATTTATTGGGATTTAGATGTTACTTTGTCATAATTTTAGTTTCTTTTAATTATGGTTACATAGTACAAAATTCATGCACTGTACCTTATTTATTATTTCATTTCATCAAGAATTATTTATTTTTCTTGTTTTTGTTGATTTTAATTTATTTTATAGTATTAAATTATGATTTTAGAGGGTAAGAACTCATATATTTGATATTTATACACATGGTGATAGTCTCCAACTAATTTTTTATATATGATATTTCTACATTTCTTGGGTTTCAATTATTTTTTAGGATTCTAGGGTCACACATAGTATTGTTACAAACACAAGTAGGGTTTCAATAGAATCATGTCATGATACCAAAAGAACGCTAACTCAGTCATTACAATTATTTTCATAAAAGGTAACATATCATCATAAAAAGAATAATGTGATCTTATGTTGTTGAAATGGTTTTGAATGGAAAACATGATTATAGGTTTTACTCGTATTTTATTTTAGATTAAATTATCCAAATATGACGGAGGAAATGTTATAGATAAAAAATACTCTAAGAGATTTATTTTCAGTTTAATATAATTGACAATATGGTTACCTAATATTTTTTATTCTCAAAATTAGGTTTATGATTCCAATAAAACTCAATTGAATCAAATATTATTAAAACAATGGAATATTTAAATCACATATAACTAACTCTTTATTACTAACTCTTTAGTGTGAATTCTAGAATAATTAAAAAATTAGTTTTAGGGATTTAGCTATCAGGTTAGATATGTAATATTAGGTATAGAAATTATACATCTTAAATATTATTCTTTGTCACTTGACAATATGTTTCATTTAACTCCAAGAATCATTATTTAGTTTCTGAAAGGACTTATGAATTTTCATAATGATACCATGAGATAAAACAAAAATAGTTTGGATAAAATTTTAAATTGATTAAATGAGAGTTTAATTTATGTATCCTGTGGTGAGTGGGTCATACAACAAATGTATGATTTTTTCAAAGAATTTAGTGAAAACATCACGACCGAAGAATATTCGCATAAAATATAATTTTATCTAGGATAAATTCATATGTGAAAAACTCAACCTTGAGTTTGTGTCTATAAATGAAAAAAAATTACAAATATCTTTATGAAGACCCTAATAAAGGATTCATTATAGAATAAATTAATGTTTTTGGGAGTGAATTATCTCTAAAAATAAATTTAAGTATATTCTAAATATATTCCCAATTACAATCATTTTTTTCAAAAGGGCTAGTATTTATGAGAAAGGGGAGTATATGTGATAGTAAAATAAATTGATAAAAGGATATAAAAGGTTGATGGATATATATATATATGGTGTAGTTATTAAAAAAATAATTAAAAGATATATGATATATACCAAAATCATTTTTTATTTTGATAAATTTTAGAAACAATTTCATGATGTCTTAATAAAATAAATTAAAAAAAACATGTTTACGAAAAATAAATAGGGGGAATTAAAGTCCCATAAAAATTATGATGACTGTATATGAGAAGAGTTTTATGAAAAAAATGGAGGATGATTCAAACCATGATGGGAAACTGAGATAAATTAAAATATAATATTTTTCATTACATCAAATGATATAATTCAATCACAACCATTACATTATTCAATAATATGCTATTCACTATTCCATACAATTGGGAGAATAAAATAGACATGTTTTTTGAGATGATGATTCATTAGTTATGATCTTTATTTCATTATGTATTTGTTTTTTCATTGTTAATGTATTTTTTAGATTTTAAATTATGATGCGCAAAATGAAATGGATTGAACAAATGAAGGACACTGAAAAAATCATTCCATTTCAAATTATTATAATATTTGGATTAATATTTGGTATTTTTTATAAATTTCATTCCATAGTTAGAGGTATGTCAAGACGTGGTAAATAATTCTAAAACCACCAGATAATGTGGATTTACAAAACAACCCATTATCCATGTCATTAATGATATGTTTTATATTATAAAAACTACGAAAATCAAAATATGAAATACATGATTGACTTTGATAAATTGTAACTATTGTCAATAAAAGGATATTAAATCATTACATAAATTCAAAAATAAATTCTATTATTTATTTGAAAATGATGTGGTTTTTAAAAATGGATATAATATTTTTTATAATATTGACTAGCTATTTGGAAAAAGGTTCCTAATATGGTTTGGTCAAAACATGATTTGGTTAGTTATGATGATAAGTTAAATTCTAGAAGTTAATGATAATATCTAAAATTAAGATATAATCATTTCATGTTCTTACACCTTTTTGTTAGAGATATAATAAAAACACACCATAGTTGATATAAACATATGATGACAAATTTTATATTTTTATTATTTTTTATGGATGTTGTTTGGGTATTTTTTTGGAATGTTAATAAAAACCACGGTTTTCTTATCTAATATTGAATAAGAATAAAAATATTTGGTTGAGACACATAAACAATGATTTTTTAATATATATTTAAAATTTAATTTTAATCTAAAGAAAAAGATATATAGTTTGTAAAAAAACTCATAGAAATATTTTGAGAGGAAATAGATTGGGTTTGAGAAAAGAATGCATTCACATGTTAATGGCATATCAATATAAATTGTATAGTATTAATATATCATTATATATTAGAGGTTCAATTACAATTTTTTCATTTTCATTATTTTTTAATATTCATACGTTGTGTAACATATGGATTGTATGGTTTGATTCTGGGGATAAATCACTAATAAAAGGTTATTTTCTATATCTATTCCTGAAAAATTATTCCTTAATAAAAATACATTAACCATGAGATGTGGCAGAAAACCTATCAATTACTATTGACTAAACACTCATAAGAGTCATTATGTTGTTTAAAAATTATTATGTTCATATGGTTGTGATAATAAATTTACCATTCATTATGACTTCATAAGTTGATGTTGGATCCAATGGAATAACTTGTAGTAAGAGAATTGTACTTTGGAAGATGAGAAATATTTTGAACACTGATTCACCCCTTCTATTTTTTTCACATATATCCCATTGAATGATTCAGTTTTTAGAGTGAATAAGAGGTTATTTTAGAGAGTTAAATTGATTCCATGTGATCACATTTAAGGTTTATATATTTTTAATGAAGTATTCATTTGAATTAGTTTTGTGAATTTACTATTTTCACAAAAAAGATAAATATGTCAAAATATTATATAAAAACAATGAAATTATTCTTTTTATGTATCGAACAATATTTAATTAATAACAATGAATAAAAATCCTACCATCACAATGAAATTTAAATTGTTCTTTCAATAAAACCATATTGTTAGTTAATTTAGTGGGAGATTTTTTGGAATGATTTATTAGGGTGGATAAATGATGTTGTAGTAAGCGTTACATGTTGATATAACACTCTATTTAACAAGACTAATAATGATGTTTCAAATTAAATATTTTCAATACTTATATATTATGATGTCATTATAGTAGTTCAAATATTCTTGGTTTTATTGGGGAAATTGAATTCAAATTTTTATGATTAAAATAATTTTAAATATATAAATATATTATGTTTTAACAAATAATTTTTATATGTTATCATTCATTCTTGTATGATTAATATATAAAATGAGAGTTGAATGGAAAATAAACCCTTATAGATTAATAATTTAATTATCCCTGTATAATGATCATCATGAAAAGATATGGTTTTTATGATTTGATAATATTAATATGAGTATAGGGTCATATAAAGGTAAATAGTTCACTCTAGAGATAATAGTATAACTTTTAGTACTGAATGAATTTTGTGAGTATACCACTTGTAATTCCACATATAATTCCATTGATATAATTTGGGATATTTTTTTCATTATAATCCCAAACACTAAAGGTTAAAATGGACCCTTAGATGTGCACCTTATAATATTTTTTCTTTTCTTTTTCTTGTCTAAAATACTCATCAAATTAGGTGTTATTTGTAATATTTTCAATCATGCGGTAAATTTTAATTATCCATGCAAATAATTATCCTCTTATATGATAACTGTGATATCTGAAATAGCTATTCAGTAATGATAAATTAGTATATACCCATACGTATTTGTGTTAAATATGATATACATAGGTTCTTTGATTAATGGCATGTGATCCATTAACCAATATTCATCAATCTAACTCGGAGAATTGTGATTGAATATGTCACAACATGTGGGATCAAATTGTTACATATCTCACAGATATAATTGTTGTCATTGAAAAATATATATTTTATGATTATTCAATGAAAACTTACATGTATTATATCCATAAATAGTGATAAATGTGTCTGATGGTGTTGTACCAAATTCATCATTATCCTAGATATAAGTAACAATATTCTAGAGGAAGATATTTGAATATAGTTTTGTTTTAAGATATCATGATAATTATTACTATAAAAATTATGGATAGGAACACATATATGACTATTTTAATAGTCTTTCATTTTTTAAAAAAAATCCAAAATTGAGAGAGTTTATATGATAACTTAGCCACCAATAGTATATATAATTTTATCCAAAAATATTGTTGGTTACGGGTTCAAGATCATATTGAATATAATGTAATAATATGATGTTTCTAAATCTTATGAGTCCTCATGGAAATATATATTCCTTGAATCCCACATCTCATCATGTGATATGTTTTATATCACACTATATGATATAAAAATATTATAGAGGGGATGGTTTTACGATATATGATAAAAAACTATTGTATAATTAGTTATTATTAGAAATGATCTATTTATATTTTTACTAATTTTAATAAAATTGAATAGTTGATTTATCAATTTTTATCCCTTTATAATTTTAACTTGTTTTTGAATTATTAATTTTTAATTTCATTCCATCAAGTATTAGAAAAATGCATATATATTTAGATCCATATTCAATTATTAATATAAGTATTTATAAAGAAATAAATTATTTTATAGAATGACATCTGTGTATATAAAACATATGGTTAAACCTCTTTATTTTCCCTATAATGAATCTTCTTGGGTCATCAAACCACATCCTATGGGTTATTCCTCCATACCACCCAAAGTGTGTTCTTAATCACAATGTTCTTCTATAAAACACTAATAATATAAAACATAACTTAAAGGAATGATAACACTCTCTAAGACCAATTGAACATATACTATTCACCAATAAAGAAATTTTCATGAGGATTAAATATAGTTGGAAACTATTCTAAATGAATAATAAATTTCAGAATAATGATTCATCCAAACATTTCTTAAAAAAAATATACCTAAAATGAAAACTGAAAAAAAATATAAATAAATATAAAATAGTTAGATGGAAAGTGTTATATATGAAAGACTCAATATAAAGGAATCCAAGGGTGGCCAATACATATATATCCAATATTAAAAAAATCATAGAAGAGGCAGACAATCAATCTCTAATGACACATGTTCACTACCCTGAAACCACACCAATAAAATGTGAAAGTGATATCTATGGTTTCGTAAAAAAGGAGGATCATCCCTAACATTACCCATATCAGATATAAGAGGTTATACATACCTCTAATGACAGTACTTATGATATGAGACGATTTTCAAAAAGATACCACTATGACTCTACATAAGTCATGTCATAATACAAACAATTAATACTAGTTAAAAGTATATTGAGAAAATATTTTCCAATTTTGATTTTAATTGATTAAAAAAATTGAATACATTCAACTTTGTTTTGAAAAATCCAATAATTTTGAAGACCAAATAAACATGGTTAATGTAATAAAGCCCAATGAAACATGTAAGAGATATATTCTTTATTGAATTTAAGTAAAACATAAACATGGGATAAAAACATGCATAAAAAACAAACCAGCATAGGGATATATAATTAGGTAAAATTAAATGCTAACTTGGTATATCGATAATGGAACACATGTTGGTCTATGATGAAATTGTATAACAAAACCCTAATGTACCTTCATCCTTAAAAGAGAAAACCCATTGCTATAAAATATCATGACTTGGTAACTAGCCAATGTGTAATTTAATTTACTATATTAGTCATCTCAATTACCCATGAATCTTACCAAGGTTCTCATGTGTACCTCATCCAATATTTATTTCCATAATTAAACATTAGTACAAAAATATCAATAGTTCAGCCAAATTCACAAATTAATTTACATAACATAAATATAAAAAACTTATATTAAATAATCATAATCCAAAAAAATCTTTCAAAATATGAAAAAACACAAGAAACTATGGAAATTTAATTATGAAAAGACATTCCATTTGAAATCATAATTTGTAAATAAATATGAACCCAAAAAATTTAAATCATTTTAGTAAAAAATCAGTAGGTAAAACTACTAGATTTAAGAATATATCATATAAAAGTAATTAAAGTCCCCAATTTTTAAAACAAAGATTCAAGGAACATGAATATCATTAATTAATTATACAATGGTGGTTAATATATGTTATAAATTAGATGAAACATTACCTCAGATGAAAAAAGTTAGAGAGGTGTACCAAAAGATAATATTCAATATAGAGATACTTACCTAAATCTATTTAAACCTTGTTTCCATCTTCAATTAAATATAATACTGGGTAAAATTGATCTGTCATGAACACAAGGTACCATGAAATTTAATAATATAATTTTTTATCCATGGAAGAATACACTCTATCCATCTATGGCATGAAGGAATTAATTTCATGGAATATAATGGAACATACTTTTATTGACCATTAAATTGTGTCTCGTATGACATAAAGAAAACTGAGTGGATTTTTGAAGGTATTATGAAGGTATATATTGGATTTAGGGTTATCTAGTTTCAAAAACAACCACTTCGGAATCCATCGTTTGGAATATTTTAGGGATATGGTTGTGGATTTATTTTTTAAGCAAGAGGAACATAGGGTGTAAGGTGACCATTTTGTGGGATTTTGGACACTTTGGGTGAGTTGGTATTTGAAATTCCAGTTATAATATTATGTGATTCATTTTTAAGGGAACAGTGATTGAGTAGGTTTTGGTTAAGTCTCTGTGTAAAATCGGGGGAGGTGTAATTCCCATTTCAATGTGATTAAATGCACAACATCAAGGTGAGAGGGGTTTTAGGGTAATATATCTTAAATTATTAACCATTATATATCACCATGTTATAGAGTGACCCTTACATAAGTATTTATACTTTCCCATTCTGTGTATTCTACATTAAGGGGTTGCTTACGCATCACCATGACGTTGTGGTTGCCATATCATAAGCATGGTTTCTAGAGATTTTTTGTGATGTCAATGTGGAAATTGGGTATGATAAAAACACCCATTTTATAGGTCGTAGTGTATTAGAAATGTTTAGGGTAGTTCCACTATACTGTGGAGGATTATTTAAGGAATTTTTCACTAAGTATGATATAGTCGTTTTGGGTACCTTAACACCCAGTTGTTAGTTAAACCCATTTTAACAATGGTTTAAATATCCATGATATTGGTAATGAATTTGAATATTTCATATATATAATATTTCATATCACAATTTTATTAGGTATTTTAGGACCTTTTTTGATGTATCGATGTCTTGGTAATAGTCCATAATGTTTTCCCTACAATGAGAGGTCATGATTTCATTAGTGTTACTTTTATTCCATTATATCAGACCTTATATGGACCTAAGACTTCACTATTACTTTCTAGTAATATTGTTAATAGTTTAAACCTCATTTTTCATGGATATTTATCTATCTTGATCTAAGGAACCATTTTATTTTTTTCCTTCTTACCATTCATATTTATTCCCAAAAGTTTTAAGAGTGTGTTTTTTATTTTATTTGGTTAGTATTCATATATTGTTTGATTATGGTTCATTGTTCATATCTCTTAAACAAATTTCTATTTATTTTAGAGGTGTGTGAACTATATTTATCCCATTATTCTGTGGAATTTCTTGAATCTTCAATTATGGTAAGGGATTCAAGGATTATCATTCTTTGTTTTTTTATGTCAATTTATGTATAATGTTTTTGATTTATTTGGGTAGATTTTTAGGATTAACATAATAAGGATAATATAATATATAAATGTAAATTGGGAGGGAGGGGTGATTCACATGTTTTTTATCTCATTATATGATATATAATGTGTTTGATGGTTATTTCATGTTATGTTGGATGTTTTCTTACTGATGTAGTATGTGTTTTGATATTGTGATAATTTTTTTTAATTAACAATATTTAAAGGATAATCACTTTATGAAGTAAACTAAACTGGTTGTATGAAATATAAACTTGATGTGATGTTGATCAAGAAATATTTTTTGACTTAATATTAAAGAATGTGGTAAAGTTTTATTTATTTTGTTTATGATACTGGTTGATGTTTTTTGTATGAATTATATATGTCCATTCAAGAATAGTGGTCTTGGTAATATTTATTTTAGGAAAGAATAGTGTTTCTTATATTGCAAGGTAGTAGTGGTGTAAATTCTATGGATGAAAGAAAATGACATTTATCGTTGGGGAATGAGTGTAAAAAACTAGTGGGGAAGTGGTTTTCATGTTCCTTCATGATGAATTATTTCAATACTATGTTATTATACATGGATTTGATATTGGGTGAGTGATCATTAGTGAGGTTATGTGACAGTTGACCATACTTTGGTGTGTGTTTGTTCTATTGTTTTCTCCCTGATCCATTAATATGTTTCATCCAAATTTTCATGAGAGGCTTTAAAAAGGCCATTTTTAGTATAAAATTATGATCCCCCAATATATATAAATGTTTTTTAACATTATATGGAGGGATTATTTTACAATGATAGGAATTTATAGACTAATTATTTTACCTAATGTTAGACTCCCAAGTGTTGTAGTTTTATTATGTTATTTCCTTTTTGGAAACATAATTTTTTATGAAAATAAATGTTTAATATAATGATGGTTTTTAATTAATATTATGATGTTTATTAGTGATTTTTAATTATATTTTCTATTTAATATTAGGTAAATGACTTCCATTTGTCTGTTTTCTATGCTCAGTTATAATTACCAACCTCTGGCCTATTGAAGGTTATCCTTTGGGGTCAGACCCATATTCAGTACTGATCCAAGATGGGTTACTAGTGGGGGAATTCCATGATATTTTGATATCAGATCTATAAATTAGGGTTAGTATGGGGATCTAAGTAGGTACAATTGATTATTTGATGATATTGGTAGTGAAATAATGTTGGTATTGCATTTGTGATATATAGAAAGGGATAATGATTAGAACATCGATGATTAGGGACACCTATAATTTTTTTTAAATACACTAATTATAAAAAACAACCTATGTGAGATAATGGTTTTTGTGATATATATCCTTAAGATAGAAAAATACATTTAGTTTTCTTTTTCTTGTTGTTGAATTGGGGTAATTTTGGGGATGTTAAATTGAATCTATATACATGATGTTCATAAATTCCTTACTAATAGTATTATGAATTTTCGTTATTTCTCACAAAAATTGTTCTTCATAATCTTCATCATGTTTTACAGATTGGTGAGGTTCAGTAGGATGACCATTTTACTATAGATGTATTGACCCAAATGGGGATGATGTGTCTTGGATAAGAATATTTTGTGAGTTCCAATGCAGATGTTTAGATAAGTATGAGGAGAGTGTATCTTACATGAAGAAGACGAAATATTCAGAGTAAAAATATATTAAATTTAGTTTGATCCATGCAATAAAAATGTATTGAGGTACATTGGATACTTTTCAGATGAGTGGAGTTGTGTGCCCATGTTTGATTTTAGTTCTCAGAAAGCAAGATAGGTGATATATTTCCGAGGACAATATATATAGGAAGATCCATAGAGAGTTACCATAATCTATGATAAGGTTATTGAAGATGTAGAAGATTCATTCACTCAATTAGGAAATACTAACCATGAAATTTACTCAGATTAAATTCCTGGTTTTCCATAGCTTAACAATAATCTTTTTTCGGATGAGTCGAGAGAATGCAATTTCAAGGTTGTAATAAATCAACATATTAAATATGTGGTTACCCCAAGTATATATCCTATGTATTTGATGGTGATTGTGAAGAGAGATCCAATTTTTAGGATACGTGTGTATTTAGAGTCTCCTTGAGATATAATACACCATAAATCTTTTAGGATCATAACAATAATTAGAATATCTTGGAGATTGGGGTAGACATTGGTTTTCTCGTCAGAGTGTTATCCTCAAAAATTTCCCTCGCATTTATCTTGTGTTTTATACGAAAATGTCTATTCACAAACCCTTGTTTTTTCATATATTGGTTTTTGATGGATTTTTAGGATGTTATTTAGTTATTTTGGGGGTTTGTAAAGGATTGTTTTTAATTAGGTATAATATTATATGAACATTATATAATTTTTGATCTTTTGGGTTTTAACCTGATTTTTTATTTTGTATATAACGACCCTAACATATTAATACTACCCAATAAAAATTTAATTGAAAATTTTAATATCTAACATTATATTTAGGAGATTTTAAATTCATAAATGGTAAAACTTTGAGGTATGGATTTTTTTACTCTTAATATTTGAGAATTTAGAAATTCGATTAATTACATTAATGTTAGGTATCATAGTGGTGGTTATAGTTTAATTTTACGTATTTATTTTTGGAAATGAAAATTTTCATATGAAAGATTCATTTTTTATACTATGATACACAAAGGTAAATTGTTGGTATCTAAAAGAAATGTTTTGTAATGTAAAAGTAATATTTCCAAGAATAATAGTAGGTTATTATTAGATAAGAGTCATTCTCCCTAGCATATGATTCATTCCATTTTTCAATGTTTGATATGAATGATTTTTTATCCTCCTATATAAAAGTAACCTTCCTAGGGATAAGATTCAGCCCTTAATAATAATCCCCATTTTACCTATTTCAACAAAAATTGTATTTTATATTTGAAAATTCCATTTTTAATCATAAACCCCTTAAAATCCCAACAATACTCCCATTTTTAAATGGATCGTGTTTTCTGATAAATAATGTAAATATAAATCATGAAACATTAAAAATAAATAAATTTGAATCATTAATAAATTCATTCACCTAGGAAGATTTAAGGTGATATTTTAGGGGTTCATTAAATATTATGATTTTGAGATATTAATCAACCCTAATTCAAATAGAATATTTTCTAGGTTGTTTATGATTTTTGAATGAAACATATTAATTGAGTCATGATTTGATTCTATACTTTCAACTTATTAAAAATTTTGATTGTCCCCTCATTTATTTCAATCATTACCTCTCACCTAAAACATATATGACCAAAGCCACATCCCTAGAGGTTCATGAGTTTCCTTCCCTGGATTTTTTGGGTATATTAAACCCTTATTTCAATTCCCCTTGGAAAGAGTAGTGTAAAATTCAGACTAAGGTGGGGGATTCAATATTTCACATTATAAATAGTGCGAATCATCGAATTATATTATTATTAATTTCTCTTGGTAAGATATATGAATTAATATAATAATCATAATAACTATAATGGTAAAATTGAATGGGGTTATGCATATCAAATATTTTATATATACTATTATGTTGGTTCATCTGATAAATGGATCATGATGTTTGTATAGTGAATTTCCATTGATGTTGATGATCGATTTATTTTTTTGATATAAGATTTTTTTCTATGACTAATTTTTTATACCACCTATAATAAAATTCTATACATTTAAAGATTATAATGCTGCATTTTGGTAAAATCTAGAAATTATATTATGATATCTATGGAATCCAATATTAATCTTTATGAATAGAATGATTATGGGAGGGTAACATGGTGTGATTTTTTTGTGGATTTCAATGTTTTCTTTTCTAATTATATTTAATATTCCTTATTTATGTGTGCCACTATAAGAATGTTATAAGAAACTGGTGATATTATCTTCATGTTCATAATTAGTTAAGTCATGTAAATCTATTAGTAATTTATTAGCATGGAAATATAGAATTTTATATGAATTTGTTGAGACAAGGTAGTCTAATTTGAAATGGAATAAGGATGTGGAAGTTTTTTTATGTGATAGATATTGAAATATGTGAAATCGTGTTGTGGTTGTGGGTTTGGGAATGTGTTTTTGGAATTTGGCATTGAGTCATGTTTTGGATGACGATATGGATGAATGGTTATTGGGGGGAATATGTTGTAGTTTCCCAATGTCCTAGTTATGGTTTATAATAATCAAATTGGAAATTTTATTGGAAAAAATTAAATGAGGAGTTACCATATATAATTTTTTAAAAACAAAAATAAGTAAGTAAAGGCTGAAATAATCATCGGTGGTTGATAAATAATTGTTTTTCATTAAATATGTTTAATTAATGTCATAATAAATGTAATATGGATAGTAAAATTTTTAATATTGTAAAGGGTAACTATATGATTAATTGAAACATTTGGATCATTATGTGGTGGTATCTTTGGTGTGAAATGTGGGGTTGGTTTTGTGGTTGAAAGATGGTAGTGGTTGATAGTGAAAAAATCCACTTATTGGGTGATCTTTATGGAAATATTAGTAATATTTTTGTATAAACCTTTAGTGTAAGATTTTTTGTGTATTTTTATTTTATATAATGTATTTTCATGTGATTTTTATATGCACTATACCCATTTCAGATAATCTATACAACACTGAAATGTTCTAGGTTCCATGTGTTTTTCCAAAACATTAAAGTTAGATAGGGAACATATGGATTACTTCTCTCTCTTCCCCACTATATATTTTATATGTATTATAAGCTGTAATGGCCTAATGTTATGACACACGAGATATGATTACTAAAATTTAAAATATGATTTACAATTATATGATGGAAAGATGGAATACATGGAGGTGCTCTTACATGATTTGAGGATGGAATGTAGTAGATTTACTTCATGTTCATTATACCGAAATGTGATGAAAATGTTTTATGTAGTTTAGACATGGATATTTGGCATTTGGATGTTATGGTGATGTGTTTTTGGTCTTTGGATATGTGGTTATTGTTTTCTCGATCTGGAAGGGATTGAACCACATGATGATTTTCGTTGTTGAATTAGAGAGTAAACCCAATGGGGAATTAATTTTAGGGTCATTATATGATATATTATTTGAATATTTTTCTATTACACATGGATCTGACATAATATTTTTATTTTACGGTGATTTTGGTAGTGATTTGAGTTGCGTTTTGTGCATGATAGTTCTATTATTAACTCACTAAAATTTTAGTATGATTTTTTCACATCTTCATAAAAGGTCTTAAGGATAATCCTATTTAGTATACATTTATGTTCGACCATATATATATATATATATATAATATTTTAATGTTTCTATTAGGTATTTAGTTATCAAGTCGAACATTACTAGCTTAGAAAATGAGGTTGGTATCAATGTTACCACAATAAAAGACTGTTTTCATTATTATATTTTCTAGGATTCACATATTATAAAATTATTTTAATTTCATGAAATTTATATTCATTTATATTATAGATTTTAGTTATGGTTTCCATTATGTGATCATGGGATTTACTAGGGTAATTCCTCGCATTTTTTTGTTTTATAACCCTAGTGATAGTTTCCAACCCATGGACTATTTGAGGTAGGATTCGAGTGTCACCCTTGACATAACTACAAGACTTGGGAGGTTCCCAGTTGGGTTGGTTCATGAAAAAGTTTTATTCATTCATTAGTTGAGTGTAATGATTGAATTTAGAGTTATCAACATGTGAGTATTTCATGGGTTTGGTAAGGATATAGAATGAGTCGAACATGGGGTGTGATGTAACAAGAGATACTAACTAAGAAACATATGATTCCCCCCCCCCAAGGACCCACTGCTAGTACCTAATGTTTATTAAAATTTTTAGGTGTGATAGTGTTGATTTTAGGGTAGAAACCTAGGAGAGGTTCTTGCATCAGACTTATTTTTACTTTTTTTAATAAGGGTGATTATAGGGAGGCGGTAGAGATAAAAAGAATATAAATAAATGAAATAATGTAAAATTAAGTATTCTATTATGAGGGATTGGTTTCACAAAGGTATCTAATGGTATGGTTTTTTGGACATTAAGGTAAAATTATTTTAATTATTATTGTAATTTCTCCTTACACATCAGGGTAGTGTTGTTTAGTTTTACACTGTGTTGTGAGAGAAATTTTTCCTGAATTGATTTTTATATATTGTATCATTGTAAAATATGAAATTTATATGAATATATGTGTGGATATTCTATAATGGGATTGAGTTATACATTCAAATTATAATTATAAGAAACAATGAATTTTTTCTAAAGTAAATGGATAATAGAAACCATGTCTATGTTAAAACTAACTTTATGGGTTTTAAAAGTTCTTCTCAAAAATATTTAATTTCAGTCTCTAACATGGTGTATTATTAAAAATTTAATATTTTTTTGAAACCTAAGGGACCTTTTAATTGGATAGAAAAATTGTTTTGCCTTAGTTTTTACAATCCATGTTATATATTAATCAACTTTTCATGGTTTTATGATTTAACATTTTGATACTGATTAGACAAGGATTATTTTAGGATAGTATGATTTGAACTAATGATATATTTATAGAATTTAATATTTTATTTTGTAGGTTAAGTGAGTTATTAATATAATTATATTTAGTATATTATATTAGTAAACCTTTTTATTATGTATTAAATCTTATAGGTTTGTTAGTTAATTTAATAGAAAGGTTATTATATTTTTTATGTCGTAATGAAGGAATTATCGACTTCACAATATAATTGATCAGTTAGACTAGATAAAAAAATTATGTAATTAACAATACTATGTAATAATTTTTATATAGCTATTTATTCATGTTTAGTTTCCCTTCTTAAAAATTTATATGTTTTATTTGATATTTTTTAAAAAAATGGTAAATTAATATTTTAAAATGTTGTGCTAATTTTAAAATGTGTTCTTACAAAATGGTTTTGAGTTATTTATAATTTTTTTAGTTTATTTTATTTAAAATAATTTTTTCTTAGTTTAAATGGTTTTTGGGAAAATTGATACGTTTTGAGGGAACTATTGTAACAGAAGTAAACAATTTTTAATTTTAGGGGATTAAAAATAGATTTATGGTTTTTTGAAAAGGTTATGTGTTAATATCGTATTTATAATAAGATATGTATCAAAATATATGAATATATTTTTTTTTAATTTGATGGTGTTGTTAAGGGACTTTCCCAATCTTGGATTCATGTTCCCACGGTGTGGGGGACATGACTGGGGGGAGACAAAATGGGTGTTTAATTATTCTATGTTTATTAGGATAATAGAATTGGAGTGGTGAGGTATTGTTTTGTTTCGGAAGAAATGGTGATTATTCCAAAATATGATGAAAGTATTTAATATTGTTTGAATTGGGTTAATGATTCGGTGTTTTAGAGATATAAGTGATTCATTCTATGTGTCTTTATTTTATCAGTTTTTGGTGTGTGGCTTGATTTTTTTCGAAGAAAAATATGGGTTTTTATATTTATTTCAATGATAGGGTGTTAGGGAATAAACAAGTTTTCGATATTGGGAAGATATATTTTGTTTAATGAGTGAATGTGTAATCCTAATTTTTTTTAATAAAAAGTGCCAAAGATCCACGGTGGAGAGATTTTCCATGAGTTTAATAAGTGGTTAGATGAATTTAATGCATCCATTGAATTAGTGAGGACTTCGAATCAATTTTGGGTAGCTATAGTAGTTGGTCTTCTTGGAGGGGTGCCTCTAGTTGGGTGGATTATGAAACATTTCCAAATAGAAGATTAGCCATGGTAATAAATCATTATCTTGGACATGTTAAAGTTTATTTTGAAAGTGTGAAAGAAAAAATGTATGAGGTAGCTCCTACATTTCTAGAAAAATGATTCTAATGAGTGTGGTCTCATGATTCTTTTTTTCACCATGATGGTGAAGTTTAATTTTTTCTTAGCTAATAAATATATAAGAAATAAATATTCTATGTACTCCTTGAGGTTATAGGTTATATTATTATGCCTCATTCCCAGACTCTTGGATCTGATTCCAAAGTGTCGTACATTAAATATTCACTGTGATAACATATTTAAAATCATGGATATAGCCATCCATAAATAAAAAAATGTATAATAATTATTTAATCTTTTATATCTAATTGAATTATTATGTTTATATATTTAGATAATTTTAATAAATCATAAACTAATAAAACCCATTTCATTATCAACTATGAAATATTTTGTAATTATATAAAGGTAACTACTTAATTTATTATATGACTTAAAAGTATAATATAAATTATTTCACGGGTTTTATCCATCTAAATATGTAATGTGTACTACATTTCTTCTTAACAAGGGGAATGGAAACATATAGAAAGGTATGATATCCAATTCCAAGAAGGGGGATCATACAATTGATGAAATGCTAATATAAAAAACTAAATATATCATTACAGGAAAAGGTAAACAACATGAAGACCAAATTAACATAAAAATAGGTTCATTCTATATGTATTAGAAAAAAATATAACTTAGATATCAATAACACTAATCTCAAACTGGGGGAATACATACTAACACACATTAAATACATACTGTTAAGTACTTATACCCAAAATCAATACTTCTCATCAGGACCACAATCAAGACATATTACTGAATTATGTAGGTATACAAAACATTCCAAAAACTATTTTGTCCCATGAGACATATCGATGCATTAAATGTCTATATAATACTGATTCCCACTCATCACAGGATTAAGTCTAATATATTCCCTATATGAGGTAAAAACCCTTTTATCCAATATTCCTAAGAATATCAAACTCAATAAAATGTTGATGTCCATATAATAAAAAATATATAAATAAAATAAATAATCTACCTATGTCACGACCTGTACCCCGAGGCATGTGTCGTGACTACCCCAAGCCTTCCTTCTATAGGCCAGGGGATGGAAACTAGCACCGATAGGCATATTCCCTAAAACCAAGAAGCCATTGCCTTTATAACCTGTAAAAACACGCAACCAAGAACATAGTGAGATACAAAAACATGTATAATATATAGTAGAATGAGTGTGTATAGTAAGAAAAAGGTCCCAGAATACAAGCCCAACTGGAAATTATAAGAAAACTAAAAAAGTACAAGAAAACTGAAACAACTATTGTGAACACCCGCCATGGATCCAGCCTGAAGGGTAGGTACAGCTCTCTAACGGTCGTCTCTGTGGTACGCCTCCTCTTATTTCCACCTCGGAGATTCCTCTTGTCCTAGTACTCTCGTCCTTAATCCGCGTTGTCCATCTTCTACAACAAAAACAATAAGGTGCGGGTGTAGCACATGTAGGGGTGAGTATAACAATACTGAGTAGAGATCGTGAGACACTCAAAGGTCTCACAAAACCAAAAAGGATATACCACAAGGCATGTAATCATCTCACAACCCTACATAGGTATATTCCCATACATATACCCAAGTTTTCAAGTATACATGTCTCATTCTGGAAGAAACACAAGGTCCAACTAAAAATCCCAAAGATCAACTGTTCCACAAAGGAAGGAATACCACGAAGGTAACACCACAATGGTGAGTACCACAAAGGTAACACCACATAGAATAATTCCACAACTGTATAAACACGACGGAATGTACCACAATGGTACACCACATAGAAGAATACCAAAAAGGTTTCACCACGAAGAAAAGTACCACACATGTAAGCCACATAGAATGATTCCAAAATGGTATCACCATGAAGGTAAGTACCACATATGTAAGCCACACCAATGAATACCACCAAGGTATCAACAAGAAGGAAAGTACCACATAGGTACGCCACACAGAAGAATAACAGAAAGGTATCACCACAAAGGTAAAGATTCATCTCACACTAGTCATAACATAGGTACAGTAGTAGAGATGACTAGATTTAACTACTGAATCATCTTACTATGTTAAGAGGAAAACCCACGTTGGATCCTAAATCATAATACCCACAAAATATCCTAGTAAATCATCATACCGAAACAAAATCTTATTATAGCAGACCCACACAGGATCCTATTACATCATCAGACACACTCATGATCCTATTCTAGCAGAGCCACACAAGATCCTAGTACATCATCATACCCAGAGAGGATCATATTACAACAAACACACACAGGATCCTAGAGTAGTCCCACATGGATTCCTATAGCGGATCCATGTGGGATCCTCAAGCACAAACCCACAAAGGATCCCTTTCTCATGATACAGCCAACTATAGGGTTCCAACACTAAGCTCGCTTGATTTTAGGAGAATCCACTCCTCATGCCACATTTCGATACTCCAACTACCATGAATTCCCAATAATATGTATCTCAAAGGACCACCACATAAAAGGGCTCTCAACGGGATAGACGGTGCGTCAATCAGACGCCCGGTCTGTATGTTATTGGCCTTTTAGTCCTCTGGGTGCGGTTTGATTCGTGTTAGATCCAACATGGTCCTATACCAACTTTTCCCAAAATAGAAGTGGGGTATACCAAATTAACCATCTCGATCCAAGGTTTTTGGTGCTGCAGACGGTTTGTCATTTCGACACCGTATGAGGGAGATATGTCGAATACAAAATACCATAATAATAATAAATTATTATTGGGTGTTTCCTGAACCCGAGCCAAGAACCCGAATTTTATATTCTGCATTAGACGTAATTCAACCATATTAATGATAGGATCACATCACCATAGATGGTAAGTCAATCAGACGTCACATGCAGGAGTTATGGAGGGTCGAAGATTTAATAATAATAATATATTATTATTATTTGTGGGTTTCGTGTACCCGATAAAAAAACCAAAAAAAAACATCCAATATTGGACTCCTAATTTATATTTCGGTGTTAGGATCATACTACCACTAATTGTTCGTGAAACCAAGGTCGTACGAATATGTTACGGATGAATTAAGGTTTTACAACCAAAAATAATAATAAAATTATTTATATTTTTTTTCTTTTTTTCCTTATAACCCATCTCAATTGAGATTCACGCACAAGGGTAGCGCCTCTTCCTTATTCTTACTATTTCCTTTTTAATTTATTTAGATTTTTATTTTATTTCTTTTCAACTATTCCTCTCATTAATTAACTCTTATTTCCCCACAATTCTCACGCACAGTTCAAGTAAGAAATCAATCCCACGACTTCTCCTGTAACTCTAACTACAGGATTCCTTCACATGTCCAGAACCATCATCGCACTGCTTATCTCACTCGGAGATATTCCCAAAATACACACCATAATTGCACCTCCACATTTCCCCTTCTGCAACCCACTATATATTTTTTCTAAACCCCAAAAATAAAATGATCGTATATTCACGATCCTCTGGTTGAGGGTTCTTCGTCGATATGTCGCACTAAACAGAATATTGTGTTTCTTGCACCAAAAAATATTTGGCCACCTCCTTCCGTGAGACATTTATGCTTCATTCCATGTTCTAAAAAATAAATGATCGCTTATTTGCGATCCTTACATCGATGGATTCACGTCCATATATTGCGCTCTGGAAAAAACCATGTTTCAAGCACTAATAAATATTAGGCATTGAAGAACGAATGAAGAATGTGAAAGAAATTAAAATAAAGAGAAGCATGGTTTATGTAAAAGACGATGTCCACGTTCATCTGACCATCTTCATTGGGAATTTAGGATATAAAGAATCAATAAAACAAATTCTGACATATATAAAAACAACTACCACGATTTTCTATTGGAGGTGGCGTGAGGAAGAAGAAGAATTCGATGAGATGGTGACATAAGCGTTTGTTTCTCCGGCAAGTTGATTCCAATCCCAGCTCACTAATCGTCCTCATTTTCCGATTCCAGATGATGTTCTTCGTTGGAGATTGTTCTTCATTCAAGAAGACAATCCTTCAAAATCTCTCCCCAATTCTCCTTTTGCCAATGCTTTCCCCAAACTCAACAAATTGAGGAGACAACTTATTAAATTATGTTTATTAATTTCACAAGTTAAGTGGGATAATTAAGTAAATTAAGGTTGGAACATTAACTAGGGGAATACCAGGGGTTTCCCCCACATTCATTTGTATTTTGGGTGGTCCCCACCACCATGCATTCAAAATGGTGGTTTCCACTAAAATAAATAAAAAGTTATTTATTTTATTTTATTTTTCCTTTCCCATGAAAATTTGAAAAACTAACTTCCACCCTCAACCCACTACAGTCAATGTGAAGGTATACTTAAGAAAATATTGGCATTGTGAGCTCAACGATGTACTCAGATTTCAATTCCGGGTACCGGTTCAAAAGTTACAAAGTGCCGCTCGCGTGTTTACTAAACGTACCTGAAAAAAAGTTTGGAAAATTATTTACAGTGATCCTCAACCTGCACCGGTTGATGTTAGACTCTTACCAAGTGAAAAACTACCCAAAGAACCCAATGGTAGTCTCGGATTTCCACTCCGAGTTAATGTGTAGATTATATTGATTTTACAATAAAAATTTTCACTTAATTATTTTATTTACAGAGAAAAACTAACTTTCACTAGTGGCCCACGTCAGCCAATGTTAGTTTCTCCTTAAATTAACCATGACCTCAAAAGTTCAGCGGTGGTCTCAGATTCCAATCTGAGCTACCATTTATGTGTTATATGCCTTTTAAAAATAAAATAAAATATTTTATTATTTTATTTACAGGTATGCCATTTTTTGGATTTCTAATAGGAGGCACGTCGGCTGAACTTAAGTCACGCCTACGGTAAACTCACCATCTTGAACATAATGGTGCCCTCATATTTCTGATCCATGTTACCATTTAAGAGTTATTCCTCTTTTTTAGTAAAACTGCTTACACGCGCTAATTAAAACTCAACAAAACTTCGACGGATCATTCTGGGCACTCCGGGCCTCATAATCTCACGCCATCAGATTTCACAGTGTCGAAATAATTACATATAATTTTAAAAAAATATACAGAATTTCCAGGATATTACATTCTCCCCACCTTAGGGATTTACATCCCGTAAATCGTTAATAAAGGAAAAACAACCAAAAGAGGGTATCGAGCAGGAAAATGAGCCTCTCACTCCCCTGTACACTCCTAGAGGTTCTGGTGCTGCCAACGTATATGAAAAAAAGGTATTGATCTCCCACAAAGTAATCTCTCCTGTTGGTCCCCAATCTCCATTGGAACCTCTGTAAATGATGCCCCATCATCTAAGTCCAGCTCGATGTGGTCGATGATGTGAGATAGTTCGTGCACATATCCCCTCAGCTGGGATACGTGGAAGATGTCGTGCACCCTCTCTAAATGTGGTGGAAGAGTCATGTGGTATTCCACCTCACCTACCCTCTGAAGGATCAGAAAAGGACTGAAATACCTTAGTGATAACGTTCCCCCTTGGCCAAATCTTTACAAACCTCTTCAAGATGAGACCTGTAAGAAGAAATGATCTCCCTCCTCCTGTCAGCATAAGACTTCTTCCAGCTCTGAGAAGTTTCACTTGCTAACAGGAGAGGCATCATGATACTAAATTTTCCACTACTTTATTCATCACTAGCTACCAGTACTAGCACTGATGTTCTTGGTACATCTTCACAACACCAGAATGTACCCTCAGTGGGGACATATAGAACTACCTCAACACCTACTTCTGTAGCACTACTGGTACCATGGTAGGTCCTCTAAAGAGGATGATGTGTGCCCCACCTTCATAAAATCTATCAGGTGCCTGTACTGAGGATATATGAGCATGTCGAGCCTCATAGTCAGCATCCCCATATTGCGCCTCCCTTACTCGCTGAAGACGTGGGGGAGTGACTGTAAGTGACAAAAGAAAAGATGCTCCATCTTTATCCACAAAAGATATCTGCAAATCCATTAGCTTCTTTGTGGCCTTAATCTGCAGCTACAGGCCAGACCTCTTGCAAAGTACGTCTGCTACATTGTTACCCTTCCTAGGAGTATAGATTATATCAAATTCATAGTCCTGGAGGAACTCTAGCCAGTCATGTTGGGAACTGAAAACTCAAAACTTCAACTGCCACGAGGGTGAGGTTGGCTGAATGACAAGTGATCAGCCGCACCTTCCTATGTAGGAGTTTATCCTGTGCTACTTGGGTTTCCTTTTTCACTGACCAAGGAAAACCTCATCCCAACATCGTAGATAAACCACAACCTTTTTGCCTAATATAGTCAATCTGAGTATGAATTTTGGATGTCCAGTCATACCCAAACTAACGTTGTAAGGCCTAAACGCTTCCACCAAAAGGTTCCAACTGAAACTCTCACCTCAAGTGTTATATCACACCGTCATCATAGGTGTGATTATCGAGTATCCTCCCAAAGGTATCTCCATGCGTGAGGGTCAAGTTAATGGTTTAACCGGAAACTCTAGGTCTTGGACAAGATTCTTGGAAGGAAAGAATGATTGGTACCTATGTCTATCGATACGGCAGTTAGTAGTAGACACAGAACACACCTCGAATCATTCCTAGAGCCCATGGGTCGCACTCCTTGACCACATGAAGCTACTCTCATCCCCTATCCCCAATCTCCCTGATCCTAGAGGGGACCACAATGGGGGGTGGTTGTAACATATCGAAATGTACACCACCTTATGCATCTCCCCTAGCTCGGCTTCCACGTATGTAGCTGTAATGACCCAATGTTATTCAATGGAAATTCCCTTCTCATAAGTATGTCATAAAATCACATGAAAACACCACATAATGAACTACTAAGTTCTTAGTGACCTTTAAACGTATGTTTGTCAATTCTGTGTAATCAGTAAGTTATTTGGAGTCCGACAAGGAAAACTTAATTTTTTGTGAATAGTAGCCTATCCTTATGAATAGTAACACATCATTATGAATTGTGATAAACCCTAATTAATAATAACTTCACCTATTATATTATAAAAAAAATATTCAAGTTGGAAGTATGATATAAATATATTTTAGAATGAGTTAGCGAGTGTTTTAAAACTGGTTTTTGATAATAAATTATGATTTTAATTAAATATTAAAATAATCATATTTAGAAAATTATTTTTTAAAAATGGTCTTCATTTTTGGATTCTACATGTTGAGAAATGTTCCGGGTGAAATTTTGGGATTTTTCTGAAATACTTGAAATTTTGAAGAATAGTAAAATATTGTAACTTACCGTATATATACATTATAAGCTAAATAGACTATTCCTAGGATCTTGTCTGATGTCACCCCCTATGGTGAAAATTCACATGACTCATTTACTATTATTGGTCATGGAAAACTTAATATTCCCTGTCTTGTGATGAAATAGTAAATTAATGATTTTAATATTATGAAATCCTTCCTCTTCTCCACTATAAAACCCCCTTTCACTCCCTCTTCCCTCCACTCCTCTCAAGCCTTGTTCCTTGCCATTATTATTCCCAAATCTCTCCCCAGTGTCCTCCCCCACGTCCAAAATCTCTAACCCTCATGAAAATACCAAAACCTCCCCCCTTAAGATGTTCTCAAAGGAGGAAGTCTCAAGAGGTAAATTCCTCTTCCCAATTTCTTATTTTCATTTAAGTTGTTTTATTTTTTATTTCTTCCGTCAACTCCCTTCACCATAATAGTATGATAAATACAGTAACATACATGTACTGTAATTTCTCCATGCTAGTGGTATATTTCATTTCTTCTTTTTCCCCACCCTTTTATTTGAATGAAATGGAAGCACCGTTTGAGATGTACTAATTTAGCACATTCAAGGACAACAATTTAACAATTTCTATTATTATCATTAATTATGGTCATGAAACCATTTGTGTTATGGTTGAACTAGAGTATTATATATATAATATAACCTATTTTTGGTTCCTTAAAAATTTTATAAAAATGGAATGAAGTTATAAATTAAAACACGTTCTTTGTAATCAAATCCACCAATTAACAAAAACGGTTATCACTATAGTTATATATATAATAATTTGACTTCACTCTAAGTAACCTATTTAGAATTAAAACCATGTAATATCCTGGATATTAACTAAATAATATAAATTCAATTCAGTACAACTACTTTCATCTTGCATATAATCTAAACTTGAATATAAGGGAACCGGTCTTTTAAAGCTAAGTAAACAAACGAGCCCGAACAATGAAATTGAAACTTGTAACAAATCAAAAAGGATTTGAATGAACTAAAAAGGGTTATAATAAATAAATTAAATATAGAAGAGGTTATTGACTAATTAATTAATAAGCCTAATTTTTTTATTCATGTCCTTATTAACATGTGGAGAACACCAACGGATTTAAGGTAAGGGATCCTCCCCTTTTCTCTCTTAATCAAGATTGTTCTCTATATTATGCCTTTTTCTGTAATACGAAGTGATGGGGTATGTTTATACACATCACCCATACTTCACTAATGTTTTTTATGTGATGATAAACCCCTTATATCTCTCATAAATCACTCTTAGTTACACCTAACACCATGCCGATAAACCATAATGGATTCTACCCAAACATCCTTTATTCCTTTGGTTTGCCCTATCATTCTTTTTACCAAAATATAGTTTTCTTTTCAATTTATGTATAACTTCAACATTCTGTTTATATGATCATAACTCATGTTCTATGATGTATCTCTCATTCTCTTTTGGGGATATACATTCTTTTAAATGAATCTCTCTTTCATACATCCCAATAAGCACACTCGTTTTAAAAGAACATCCCTATCTTTTACCCAATTTCATGTGCACTCTATATTATGTTTTATGACACCATTATCTTGGTAAATTCTATATTTTTATTATAATTTCTTTTTTGGTTCAATTCTTGTATCATATTAAAGAATTTTTTATTTACTATTTCAAAATCTATGTAGTATTATTTTTTAAAACCGCACAAAAATGTTTTAACTCTAATGTCTCTCAAACACATTTCTTATGTTATGTCACTCCTATTTATTACCACCTACCATGTTTTATAACTAAATTACCTTATGAACTTCCAGGTATGTTCTAATCCCTTTCTTTTCATACACTTTCATGATACACACATTGGTTATGCTTTATGTCATGATTGTGGTACCCAATTCTCTCCATGGATAACCTTATGTTTATGAACAATTGATTATGTATGATTAATCATTTGGAAAAAAGATTTATGTGGTAAGAATATTTATTTGGAAAGAATATTCATGAAAATATTGAGATGTTTGTGCCCAGATAGCGCTCCAATGCATTGGGTAAGGATAAGTCTCATGAGATGTGATGTGAAACAGGATTGGTGGTTAGCCTTGACCTGTACAGAAATGGGAAACGGGATTTGCGGTTGGCCTTTACCTGTACTAAAGAAATGTTCTATGATTCTACCCCATTTATATGATTCCATTATTATATGATCCCATGGTTATATTAAATGATTTTATATGTTCCATGCATTGTATATCCTTATGTCATGCCACCTAACTCTTGTGCTTGAGATAAATCCTTACATTCATTCCCTTACTAGGTTTTTTAGATCATCCTTTTGTTCATGTGTCCCCCAGGGTACCCTATGTAGATGTAAGGGCTCAAAGGAAGTTAAAATCTCTTTATGGATATTAAATAAAGAAGTTTTTTTAGCCCCATGTTTTTGTACCATGCCTTCCAAGACACTAGACTTAATGATTATTGGCTTGTACTCTGTTTATTAATTATACTAAAATCATGAAATGTTTTATGTAGAAGGCTCGGGTCACTATAGTTGGCATCAGAGGGAGGTTTATTTATATTTGGAAATTAGGAATAGAGCAGCATCATGCGAACCTTATGGATGAGAGTAAGTATAAGAAAATAGTCCAACATTTTTGTGTGTATAGTGTAAGTGGTTTATCAAGCGAATAAATCCATGTCTTCATACGAGCAGGTAGTGGCGGCATTGGCACAGATGTATCTAGGGGTAAAACCCGAGAACACCACTTTGAGCTAGACTCGAACTAGAACTGGTTCACAATAATAGGCCTTGCTGCACTCTTGGTTATGACACTACTGGGGGATATGATTTGGTAGATTCACGAGCATAGTACAAACCATTATTAAGGGACAAAAAGAAGCCCATAAGAATATACGTTATGAAATAGATCGACAATAACCTAGATATAAACATAAGGAATCACAAGTCAGTATGTACTTATTCATTATAAGTTCATAATTTTATGTTCAATGTTTTTTTATTCTAAATAAAAAGTATTCATGACCTCTAATTGTACGTTCTTTTTCATAGTTAATGGTGGGAAAAATAAGAACACATTCCAACAACCAATGTGATAGGAAATGTGATTATTTCCATAATGAAATTCCTGATGTGACGGAAGCAGGTTCTCAAAACAACATTGCAGGACTTTCTCAGTAGGCTCAAGTTATGAATAATAACTTGAATCAGGTGTAACGACCCCCTCCTCCAAGGAAAAAGAAAGTCGTCATAGAATCCTTCATGTGGCAAAGGCATTCCATGTTTCATGGGTCTTCTGATCTCCTCCTCAAAGAACAATGGATTAACTCCATTGAAAAGATTTTCTCTATCCTCCAGTGCTTGGATGAAGAGAAATTTTTACTGTTAGTCTATCATTTTGATGGGGAAGCTGATCAGTGGTGGACACTGATCAAGAATACAAAGTCCCAAGAGGAAATTGATTCTATAATATGGGAGGAATTCGCGAAGATTTTTTTCAACAAATATTTTCCTCGAACCCTCCATCTCAAGATGGAAATAGAGTTCCTTGGAATCATGCATAAGGAAGTTGATTTCACCGGGGCGTATGAAGAAAAAATTACATGACATGCAATGTACGCCTCTGGCTTTTCCAAGAACACCGAAAGCAAGGTGGATCGCTTCTTTAGCAGACTAAAGATGTTTCTACAAAAAGTGTTGGCGATTCGAGACTTTGAGAGTTATGAGTAGATATTTTGTTGTGCCCTCAAGGTTTAAATAAGGATTGGAGACTCTCAGTGGTCTCATGATCCTAGTAACAAGAAGTAGAAAATGGAGAACAACATGGGTGGTTTATCAAAAAAATACCATGATGGAAAGAAGACTCACTTTACCCATTGCAAAAATTTGATGGATGAAGAAACTTCGTGACTGTCTCAAAGGAACCTTAATTACATCAAATGTAGAAGGTTGTGTCATCTGGCCAAGAACTACCAAAGGGATATGTAAAATTCTTCTAATGATGAAGAGGAAAGGAAGGTTCAGATTAACACTCATCCTATATTTCATTGTTATAAATACAAGGAGCTTTGGCATTATGCGAACAATTTCCATAAGCCGAGGGTTGGCAGAGGAAATCACCAACAACCTCCAAGGCAAGAAGGAATGCCTTATGTTATCACTACAGCTGAGGTGGAGCCAGAAAACGATGTGGTGACGGGTAAACTTTTTATTCATTCAGGAATAGTGAACGTACTCTTTGATTCTGTTTCTACGCATTCTTTCATATCTTGAAAGATTAGTAGAACTATTCAAACTCCACCTCAAAATTTTGAGGAAAATTTATCTGCGAGAACAGAGAATGGGGAAATTATTGAATCCATGGTTTATAACTCATCCCCATTGAATGTTTGTGGACTGAACCTCCCATAAAATCTTGTCATAATTCCTTTAGTAGAGTTCAAAGCTATCTTGGGCATGGATTGGATATCTTTGTACAAGTCCAACATCAATTCTTGGGAAAGGGAGGTCACTTTTCACATCGCAAATCATCCTATGATTCTTTTCAAGTGTAAGGAGGAAGATGAGTCTCCTTTAGAATCTTCATCTCATGTTTGGATACTACTTCCATGTGAGAAATCATATTTAGCTCAAATGATTGGGACAAAGGATAGAATCATTCCTGAAGACATGCCCATCGTGAGGGATTACACTAATGTATTCCTTGAAGAGTTTCCTGGTCTTCATCTGGACCGAGAGGTTGAGTTATCAGTTGAAATGATCCCTATATCTCTGAAAATCTCAAAGACACCTTACCGAATGGACACCGTAGAGCTAGAAGTGTGGAAGAAGAAGTTACAAGAGAATATGGAGAAGGGTTTTATATGCCCGAGTGCTTCACCGTGGGGTGCTCCAGTCCACTTCGTCAAAAAGAAGAATTGATCAATGTGCCTATGCATTGATTATCATGATCTCAATAAGATCTCCATAAATAACAAGTATCCCCTTACATTGATAGATGACTTGTTCGATCAACTTCATGGGGACAGTTATTTCTCTAAGGTGGACCATCGGTCAGGATATCACCAACAAAAGGTGTGGAAGGAAGATATTCCCAAGACTGCCTTTCGAACGAGGTATGGACACTATGAGTTCATAGTGATTCCCTTTAGACTCACTAAAACTCGAGCAATTTTCACGGATTTAATTAATAGAGTCTTTATATAATACCTCAACATATTTGAGGTGGTCTTTATTTATGATATTCTGATATACTCCAAGAGAAAGGAGGAACATGAGGATCATTTGGAAACTATGTTAAAGAATTTGCAAAGGGAGATGTTGTATGAAATATACAATAAATGTGAGTTTTAGATGGAGGAAGTAACATTCATGGGGCATGTTATCACCATGAAAGGGATATCAATGGACCCTTAAAAGATGAAGGGAATTGAAGAGTGGATGATTCCAACTTCTGTAACGGAGAACTGCAACTTTTTAGGTATAGATTGGTATTATCGATGATCCGTGAAGAACTTTTCATGATTGTCAAACCCAATGACTAAGATGACATAATGGAAGTAAATTTCATCTGGACATGGGAAAGTGAATACTGTTTCAAAGAGTTTAAAAACAGGCTTATCACTGTGCCAGTACTCACACTCCCTTCAAGTAGAGAACTCTTTTTTCTGTATAGTGATGCTTCTCAGAAAGGAATAGGATGTGTGCTAATTAAAAATGATAAAGTGATAGCCTATTCCTTAAGGAAACTGAAAAATATTTGATCAAAACTATACCACGCGTGATTTGGAGTTGGCAGCTGTGATCTTTTCATTGAAAATCTAGAGGCATTATCTCTGTAGGAAAAAATGTGAGATATATATTGACCACAAGAGTCTCAAATATATATTCACACAAAAAGAGACTAATATGCGCAAGTGATGATGTATAAAGCTCATTAAAGATAATTACTTCTCAATCCACTACCATCCTAGTAAGGCAAACAGGGTGACAGATGCTCTAAGTAGAAAGGATCATGCATCTTTATCAATGATGAGAATTGAAAAGGATCATATCTTCTTAGATTTGAAAAGGATGGACATGGGAATCATTAAGGGAGGAAAATCATCAATAATTTCTCAAATGATTGCTCAGCCATCCCTCTTGGAGAAAATAAAGGATGCTCAATGAAAGGATGTGTAAATTCAGAAAAGTGTGGAAGCTTTTAAAATTGGAAATCCATTGATATCAAAATTGATGAGGTTGGAGTTGTAGGATCTGGGACACGATTATGTGTACCATATGATCCAGAGATAAAGAAGTATCTATTGAATAATTCACATAGCTTGACCTTCTCTATCCACCCAAGGAGAAAAAAGTTTTATCAAGATATCCGAGAAAACTTTTGGTGGGAATATATGAAAAGGGAGATTGCCGAATATACGTCAAAGTCCCTCGTATGTCAGTAAGTGAAGACTGAGAGACAAATGTATAATGGTATGATGCAACCACTACCCATACCAGCATGGAACTGGGAGAAAATTATCATGGGCTTTGTCACTGTACATCCAAATAAATCTATAGAAAACAATGTTATATGGGTCGTTGTGGATCGTCTTAAGAAGACATGTCACTTTATCACAGTTTGAGAAGACTTTTCATTAGATCAACTTGCAAATATTTACATCAAAGAAGTGGTAAGGATACATGGAGTACCACTATCGATTGTATCTGATCATGATCTGAGATTCACCTCGATGTTCTGGAAAAGTGTCCAGTATGGTCTGAGCACAGAACTGAACTTCAGTACGCCCTATCAACCTCAAAATGATGGCCAATCTGAGAGAACTATTTAGACATTGGAAGACATGTAGAGAGCGTGTTCACTGGAATTATATGGAGTATAGGACCAACATCTTCCACTGGATCAATTCTCCTAAAACAATAGTTTCCACTTGAGCACCCGAATGGCACCATATGAAGCTCTTTATGGGAAAAGGTGCAGAAAACCGGATTATTTGGATGAAGTCGGTGAGCGAAAGCTGCCTGGACCTGAAATGGTCGAAGAAAAGGTGGAGAAGGTAAAAACCATTTTGCAGCATATCAAGGCAGCCCAAAGATGACAGAAGCGTTATGTAGATAACCGTCGACGAGACCTTGATTTCAATGTTGGGGACATGGTATTTTTACGTATATCCCCATGGATGATGGTCATGAGGTTTGGGAAGAAAGGGAAGTTATGTCCTAGGTAAATCGGCCCCTTCGAGATCATTGATCAAGTCGGAGTTCGGGCCTATCGACTAAAACTTCCACCTACAATTTTGAAATTAATTGATATCTTTCATGTATCCCTCTTAATTAAATACATACCAAACCTTTCACATGTACTCACTACAGAGGTTGTATAGTTGGAAGATGATCTCACTTTCGAAGAGAATCCAGTAAAGATCATGGATCGTAGAGACAAAGTTCTATACAACAAGACTACTCATCTAGTCAAGGTACTATTGATAAACCATAAGTACGAAGAAGCAACATGGGAACTAGAGGAAGAAATTAAGGAAAAGTACCCACACCTGTTTTGTCTTAGAATGTAAAATGAAATTTTAAGGGTAAAATTTCATAAGGGGGGAAGAATGTGACAACCTGATGTTTTTCAATGGAAATTCCCTTCTTGTAATTTTTTTATAAAATCACATGGAAACACAACATAATGATTTACTATGTGCCAGGTGAACTTTAAACGTAAGTTTGTCACTTCTGTGTAATCAGTATGTTATTTGGAGTCTGATAAAGAAAACATAAATTTTTTGTGAATAGTAACCTACCCTTATGAATAGTAACATACCCATATGAATAGTGATAAACCCTAATAAATAGTAACCTCACCTGTGATAGTATGAAAATAATATTAAAGTTGGAAGTGCGATATTCCTATATTTTCGAATGAGTTAATGAGTGTTTTAAAACTGGTTTTAGATAATATATTATGATTTTAATTAAATATTAAAATAATCATATTTAGAAAATTATTTTTGAAAAATGGAATTCATTTTTTGATTCTACACGTTGAAAAATGGTCAGGGTGAAATTTTGGGATTTTTCTAAAATACATGAAATTTTGATGAATAGTAAAATATGCTAATTTACCATATTACATTATAAGATATATAGACTATTACTAGAATCATGGCTGCTGTCACCACCCATGGTTCAAATTAACATGGCTCATTTTCTATTCCTAGACATGGGATACTTACTATTCCTTGTCTTGTGAAGAAATAATAAATTAATGATTATAATATTATGAAATCCCTCCTCTTCTCAACTATTAAAACCCTCATTCACTCCCTCTTCCCTCCACTCCTCTCAGGCCTTGTTCCATTCCATTATTCTACCCAATTATCTCCCCAATGTCCTCCCCCACATCCAAAAGCTCTTAGCCTCCTCAAAATACCAAAACCTTTCCCCTTAATTATGGTCATGAAACCATTTGTGTTATGGTTGAACGAGATTATTATATATGTAATATAAATTATTTTTGGTTCTGTAATCCTTTGGTACAAATGGAATTAAGTTATAAAGAGAAACACATTCTTTGAAATCAATTCCACCGATTAACACAAACAGTTATCACTATGGTTATATATATAATAATTCAGCTTCACTATAAGTGACCTAATTAAAAATAAAACCATGTAATCTCCTGGATATGAACTAAAGAATATATCTTCAATTCTGGACAACCACTTTCTTCTTGGATATAATCCAAACATGAATATAAGTGAGCTGATCATTTAAAGCCAAGTAAACAAACGAGCCCAAATAATGAAATTGAACATTGTAACTAATCAAAAAGAATTTGAAAGAACTAAAAAGTGTCATAATAAAAAAATTTATTATTGATGTGGTTCTGGAATTATTAATTAATAAGCCTAATTTTTTTATTCAGGTCATTGATAACAAGTTGGGAACACCAGCAGATTTATGGTAAGGGATCCTCCTCTTTTCACTCTTAATCAATATTGTTCTCTCTTCTTTGCATTTTTTTGTAATACCAAGTAATGGGGAATGTTTATAAACCTTCCCCATACTTCAATAATGTTTTATAAGTGATTATAAACCACTTAAATGTCACATCATTCCTTCTTAGTTACACGAGATACCATGCCGATAAACCATAATGGATTCTACCCGAACATCCTTTATTCTTTTGGGTTGCTCTATCTATCTTTTTAAGAAAATATAGTTGTATTTTATTTTTATGTAGAACTTAAAAATTTTGTCTATATGCTCCAAAAACATGTTCTAAGATCCATCTCTCATTCTATTTTGGGGATATAGATTCTTTTCAGAGAATCTATCCCCGATACATCCCAATAAGCACAATCGTTTTAAAGAAACTTCCCGAACTTTTACCCAATTTCAAGTGCAGTCTATCTTCATTTTTAATAAAACATTGTCTTTTTAAATTCATTATTTTTATTATGAAAACTTTATTGGTTCAATTAATTTTTGATATAAAAGAATGTCTTCTTTACTATTTTAAAATCTATATAGTAATTTCCTTAAAACCGCACAAAAATGTTTTAATGCTAATGTCTCTCAAATACATTTCTTATGTGATGTAACATATATTTGTTACCACATACCATGCTTTACCCCTAAATTACATTATTAACGTTCATGTATGTTCTAATCTATTTCTTTCATGGAAACTTTCATGATACACTCATTGGTTATGCTTTATGTCATGATTATGGTACCCAATTATCTCCATGGGTAACCTTATGTTTATGAACAATTTATTATGTATGATTACTCATGTGGAAAAAAGATTTATGTGGTAAGAATATTTATGTGGCAAGAGTATTCATGAAAATTTTGAGATCGGTGTGCCCAGATAGCGCTCTAATTCTTTGGGGACAGATAACTCTCATGAGATGTGATGTGAAATGGGATTGGCGGTTTTCCTTGACCTGTACTGGAATGGGAAACGGGATTGACGATTAGCCTTGAACCATACTAAATAAATGTTTTATTATTATTCCACATTTATAATATTCCATGTTTATATGATCCCATGCTTATATTAGATGATTTTATAAGTTTCATGCTTTGGATATCATTATGTCATGCCTCTTAACTCATGTGCTTGAGATGTATCCTTATGTTCATTCCCTTAGTGGGATTTTTAGCTCATACCTTTTTTCATGTGTTCCCCAGGCAACCCTATGGAGATGTAAGGGCTCAATGGAAGTTAGACACTCTTTATGGGGATTAAATAAAGAAGTTTTTTTCCCCATGTTTTATGTACCTAGGCTTCCAAGACACCATACCTAACGATCCTTGGCTAGTACTCTGATGATTAATTATGCTTAAAATCATGAAATGTTTTTTGTAAAAGGCTTGGATCGCTATAACAACCTGGAATATTCATCTGTACCTAAAACGTATTATTCTCAAAACATTTTCCAAATTCTCTAAGACTGGTGCCATTTTCCTACTTTCCCACTACTAACATTCACTGGCTTCATCTGCTCAGCCACAGAATATTCAACCACAAAGGTTATATCTATCACTCTAACATCAGTTGGAATGCATAGAGGTGTAGTTCTAGATCAGATGTCCATAAAGACACCTCACTCAGAGGTCGATGCTCTGAATCACTGATCGTATCTTATTCATCGACTACCAGGAAGGATTGATATGCCACGATGAATACTCTACTACCGACATGTGGTCCTGTCGAAGCTATAGAAGCTCTAGAGAACTCTCAACAACCTCCTCAAGCTAGACCTCAGCTGCCTATGTGTCAGGCTTGCCTAAGAACCTGAGGGGTATTTGATGCTAAATCACACGTAAGGCACTAATCCTATAGGTGTCTTTTATTAGTACTACCGGTTGTAACTGCTGACCAATGGGTAGTGATACAGCTGACACACTACCAGAAGGTACTATCTTGGGTAATGGTCCATGTACCGAAGCCTCATCACCATGTGGACCATCCTCAAGGTCACTCACTGAAAAATACTAGTATCTGTGATCAGCATCTTCTCTACTAGTGTCTCAACTAAGAGGAAAACTGTAGAAGTCACCTCCAGTCGACCCTCATCCGTGTAAGAATTTAGCTTGCCTCAAAACCTCTAAGGCCTCTGCCACTAGAACTCATGCAATGTGATCAGTCAGCATGCACTATTTTCCAATGTGGGTGGGGGTAACTATTTCCCAACGGTTGGTGTTGCGGCTGGTACACAACTCGAAGGTGCCAACATAGTAAGAGGGCCCTACACCAGAGCCTCGTCGCTCGGTGGGCCGTCATCATGCACTCTCTTGAGAATCATACCTGGTTGTCTACACAGCGGCTTCCTGATAAGGAATAGGTGCACCACAGTCATTGTGTTATATCTGGGGAGCTGACTCAATGAAAACAGAAGAAAATTTTTCAAAACACACATGCAATTAGTGTATTCATGCACTGAGTCAGAAATCAGATGTCAGGGTCCTGGTGTATCGATACGTCGGCTACCGCACTAACACTAGATTCTCTAAACTTATAACCATACTCACTAAACATAACAATATTTCTATTAAAAAGATCAGATTCCTGCGTTCTATGGTAGAACTGACTCCTCTGATACCAATTTTCCACGACCAGTCCCCCAGGGACCGTGCCATGACTACCCCAAGCCCACCTTCCATAGACCAGGGGCTGGAGACTAGCACCGAATGGCATATTCCATAAAACCAGGAAGCCATTTAATTTATAACCTTTAAAAACACTCATCCAAGAACAAAATGAGATAAAAACACAAGTAAACTGTATAGTAAAAAGAGTGTGTACAGTACGAAAAATGGGCCAGAATACAATACCAACTAGAAGGTACAAGAAAACTGAAATAGCTCCAATGAACACCCACCAAGGATCCTACCTGAATGGTAGGTACAGATCTTGAATTTTTGTCTCTGTAGTACACCTCATCTAACTTCAACCACTGAGCTACCTCTGGTCCTGGTACTCGCATCCTCACTCAACACTGTCTGTCGTCTGCATCAATCAAAACAAGGTGCGGGTGTGGCCCGTGCAGGGGTGAGTGTAACGATACTTAGTTGGGACTCTGTGACCCTACAAGGTCTCATAAAATCCACAAAGAATAAACCACAAATCATTTAAACATCGGACAACCCTACTTAGGTATATGCCCATACATATACCCATGTTATCAAGTATACTCGTCTCATTCATGAGGAAACACAAGGTCCATCTCTAAATCACAAAGCTCAATTATTCCAAAAAGGAGGGAATACCATGAAGGTAACACCACAAAGGTGATTACCACAAATGTAATGCCACATAGATGAATACCACAAATGTATCACTATGATGGAAAGTATAACACTGGTATTCCACACAGAAGAATAACACAATTTTTTCACCATGAAGGAAAGTACCACATATATATGCCACACAGAAGAATACCACAAAGGTATCACCACGAAGGTAAGTACCACACATGTATTCCACAATGAAGAATTCCACAAAGGTATCACCATGAAGGAAAGTACTACATAGGTATTCCACACAGAAGAACACCAAAAAGGTATCACCACGAAGGTAAGGATTCATCTCACACCACATATAACTTATGTACAACATTATAGATGATTAAATATAACTACTGAATCATCTTACTATGATAATAGGCAGACCCATGTAGAATCCCAAATTAACAGACCCACATAGGATCCTAGTACATCATAAGACCCACAAAGGATCCCTGTACAGCAGACCCACATAAGATCCTAGTACATCATCAGAACCACAGAGGATCCTAGTACAGCAGACCCACAATGGATCCTAGTACATCATCAGACCCACACAGGTTCAAAGTATAGAAGACCCATACAGGATCCTAGTACATCATCAGACCCACACAAGATCTTGGTACAGTAGAGCCACACATGTTCCTAGATTATTCCCGCATGGATTCCTAGAGTTGATCCATGTTGGATCCTCGAGCACAGACCCACAGAGGATCCCTTTCTCAGGTTACATCTAGCTATAGGGTTCCCACAATAAGCTCACTTGATTCAGGGATGATTTTTTCCTCAAGACATAGGTCAATACTATAACTACCAATAATTCCCATGATGATGTTTCTCAAAGGACTGTCACATAAAAGGGGTCTCAACACGACAGACTATGCGTCAATCCGATGCATGGTCTGTATGTTATTGGCCATTCAATTCCGAGGGCCTGGTTGTTTTCGTGTTCAATCCATCCCGCCCATACACCAAATATATCTAAAACATATGTGTGTTATACCAAAAGAACCGTCTCAATCCAAGGATTCTGGTGCCATAGATAGTTCACCATTTTGATACAGTATAAGGTAGATATGTCGAATACAACATCCCGCAATAATAATAATAATAATATTGGGTGTTTCGTGAACTCGAGCCATGAACCAGAATTTAATATTCAATATTAGACTTAATTCAACCTTATTAATGAAAGGATCATGTCACCACATATGTTATGTTTATTGGATGTCACACGCAAGAGTTATGGAGGGTTGATGATTCAATACTAATAATAATATATTATAATTACTTGAGATTTTCGGGTACCTGATCTCATAAACCCATATAAGACATCCAATATTAGACTCATAATTTCCATCTTGAAGTCAGGGTCATACTTCCTATGACGGTTCATGAAACTAAGGTATCACAAATAATTTACGGACAAATAATGGTTTTACAACCAAAAATTACAACAACATTATTTATATTATTATTATTTTATTATTTTTTTCCTTATAACCCATCTCAATTTAGATTTATGCACAAGGGTTGTCCCTCCCCCTTATTCTAATGATTTTCTTTTTAATTTATTTAGATTTTTAATTAATTTCTTTTCAACTATTCCTCTCTTCAATTAGCTCTGCTTTCCCCACAATTCTCACGCATTGCTCCAGCAAGCAATCAAGCCCATGACTTCTCATGCAACTCTAACCACAGGCTTCCTCCACACACCTAGAACGGCCATCGCACCACTTATCATTCTTGGAGATAAGCCCCAATGACATGCTAGAATTACACCTCCACATTTCCCCTTCCGCATCCCACTACATCTTAGTTCTAAACCCAAAAAATAAAATGATCACATATTCGCGATCCTTAGGTCGAGGGCTCTGCCTCCATATTTCACGCTCAACAGAATATTGTGTTCCCGACACCAATAAATATTTGGATTCCTCCTTCTATGAGCTATTTCCACTTCATTCCAAGCCCAATATATTAAACGGTCGCATATTTGTGATCCTGGGGTCGAGGACTTTGGATCCATATATGGTGCTCAATAAAACTCCATGTTTCCAGTTCCAATAAATATTAGGAATTGAAGAACACACGAAGAATGTTTCAAGAATAAAAAGAAATAGGGTCATGGTTTATGTGCGGGACGATGGAAATGTTGGTTTGGCTATCATCACCGTGAATTTAAGATATTAATAATCAATAAAACACATTCAAACATATATAAAAACCCCTACCTCGATTTTCCGTTGGAGGTGGCATGAGGAAGAAGAAGATATCGATGATATGGTGATGCCAACATTCATTTCTCCCACATGATTTTTCTGATATGGGCTCAAGAATCATCTTCATTCTCTTATTTTGGAGGATGATCTTCATCGAAGAGTGTTCTTCGTTGGAGAAGATGATCCTCTAAAATCTCTACCCAATTCTCCCTTTTCCAACGCTTTCCCCAAACTCAAGAAAAAGAGGAGACAACTTATTAAATTATGTATATTAATTTAACAAGTTATGTTGTTCCATTAAGTAAATTGAGGTTATCACATTAACTAAGAGAATACCAAGGG
The DNA here is from genome assembly GCA_963277665.1 of Viscum album. Lineage (NCBI taxonomy): Eukaryota > Viridiplantae > Streptophyta > Magnoliopsida > Santalales > Viscaceae > Viscum > Viscum album. The sequence goes on along the minus strand of OY728131.1, from coordinate 1,641,774,386 downwards.
TTTCCCCATATTAATTTGGAGTTAGGTTGGTCCCCACCACCAAGCATTCAAAATGGTGGTTTCAAATAAAATAAATAAAAAGTTATTTATTTTATTTTATTTTTCTTATCCCACATAAATCTGGAAAACTAAATTCCACCCTTGAACCATTGCGGTCAAGATGAAGGCCTTTTTAAGAGAATATCGGTGCAACGAGTTCAATAGTGTCCTCAGATTTCAATTTCGAGTACCGGTTCAAAAGTTACAAAATGCCGCTCGTGTGTTTACCGAACGTACCCAAAAAAAGTTTTGAAAATTATTAACAATCAACATCTACACGTGCCGGTCGAGGTTAGGATCTTCCCAAGTGAACAATTCCCCAAATAATACAATGGTACTCTTAGATATCCAATCCGAGTTACCGTTTAAAATTTATGATGTTAAAATAAAATAATTGTCATTAATTATTTTATTTACGACCAAAAACTGACTTTTAATGGTGGCCCACACCAGCCAATGTTAGTATCTGCTTAAATAAAGCATTCCCTCATGAGTTCAACGATGGTCTCATATTTTCATTCTGAGCTACCGTTTGTGAGTTATAAGCATTTTAAAAATAAACTAAAATAATATATTTATTTATTTTATTTACCATTATTCCATTTTTTAGTTTTCTCACAGGAGGCCCGTGTCGACTAAACATAAGTCGTGACTAGGGTAAAGCCACCATCATGAACGTAACTGTGACCTAGGATTTATGATCTGAGTTACCATTTCTGATTTATTCCACTATTTCAGAAAAATTTCTTGCTTGCACTAATTAAAAATCAACAAAACATTGACGGATCATTATGGGAACTCCGGGCCTCCGAATCGCACGCCGTCAGATTTCTCAGTCTTGAAAAAATACTTATATTTATAAAAAATTATACAGAATTTCTGGGACATTACAACCTATTTTAGAAATCAATAATCATCATGAATGAAAATAATTTTACTCCTAGTAACATTAGGCATAACATAATCATAACCCATATGGATGAAGTAAGTGGATGGATAAAAAATAAAAATTCTTCATTAAAATAATCATATTAATCAGAATAAAGAAAATATAGAATTATAAAATATTTCCCCAGGTCAATAAAATCGATAAAAAGATCAAAACACTTCTATAAGAAGAAGGTTTATAGATAAATAATACATATTAAACATGCAAACAATCATCCATGTTGGAATAATATATGAAACTAATTATAATATTTTCACCCACTTAAATATAATAAAAATATATCTAGGAGAACATAATTGAATTTTAATTATGTTAACATGAATAGTTTACACTATATAGAGGAATGATTATTTGAATGTGTCAATAATTGAATAACATGAACACAATCCAACCAAAAAAAAAAGTTTGATGGTTTCAAAATTACATAACCCAAGAAGTGATAAATATTTTAAAAAGGGTTTATTTGGTATGAATTTATATCCTTTATAAAAAATATATAATACCACATAATACAATAAAATGGTAGAATATACCCAACTTATCTTAAATAAGTTTATGGGTATTATTATAACTCAATGAATGAAAATTAAGTAACCAAAAACTATTACCACTGGGGAAAAAACGGAATAAATAGCCACATGAATAAGGAAAAATTATGTGTGTATTAAATAACATGAAATACAATGTGTATTATAGAATTATATCAATGGGTAGTGAATAAACCATATAAAATAAAAAATGATGCCCAAATTGTATTATGTTTCACAGAATCAGAATAGAGAACCAAAAAACCAGGAAGATTCAATGACACATCAATAAAAACCCCTTGAATTTGGGGTCTTTAAATTGAACATAAAAAACTTTAGTTAAAGATAAATCATGATCTTTTATTTATATTTGAAATATATATCCCACATTAACAAAATTTGATGCATAAACACAATACTTGTCATAATGAAGGAAAATTGAGATGAAAACCATTACATATTTTCATTAATTTCATGAATATAATTTAACATAATATATATAAAACATATCTATATTAATTAAGAACCATACTCATATAAATTTATCATTTATAATTTTAATAAATATTCATTACTTAAATGAATTGTTCTGATTTTCTACATTGATAGGTTGGATATTTTCCTCATTCGTACTAGTTTCAAAATATCCATATATGTGTTTATTATTCATTGAAATATATTAATTAATATATCATTACATTAAATATTAGAGATGATTTATAATTAATTAGGATTTTTCATATTCCATTCATGATCATTTATGTCTTTATCCTTGATGATAAAATCGACAATAATAATATTTCAGTGATTATAGAAAATCAAAGTGTGTTATCTTAACTAATGAATAAAATATTAATATAACATATACATATTGAAAAAATATATCTACAAAAATATATCACATTATAATAGTAATTATTTTCCCACATTAATTATTATATAAATTCATTGTAATGTTTAATTCGGTGGTTAAACCAACCCAAACATTAACATAACCAAATTGAATAAACAATTATATGGTGGGTTGGTGGTAATTTAATTATACTAGAAGAATAATTATATTATTTAGTGTTTATTAGTTTTATTTTTACTTATTTCAAGTAATTATAATAATATGTAATGGATACTAAAACATTTTATAATTTAGATGAAAGATTATCCCCTTAGTATAGTTATTCTCTTCGATTAAATCCATGATGATCCTACTTTGATCATATAATTAATAGGTTGGTAAATATGTAATAAAAAACAATAATCATATCATTAAAATAATATTTATTCTTTGATCCCATACTTATATCCAATCTTTTAATGAGGTGATGGAAAACAAAATATGTGGTTTCATGTAGGTGGTAGTCCCCACAATGCAGAAATATCGATTTTGTTTTTCTTAATGGATGGGGTATATGAAAACAAATTATAATATACTTTATATAGTAATATTATTGTATATAAATGAATCAAATATCATTATATTAATTTTTATATAATAAATTTGGGACAATACAATTAATGATAAAACATAATTAGTTCAAAATACTGTTGTCTGGGACTTGAATATTCTATTGATGTTTCATTGGAAAAAAATCCATTATGACAACTAATGGAGATAATTTTTTTTTAAAAATGGTCATTGGTTATAGGAAAATAAAATGAAATAGATTTAGGAATAAACTTTAATTACAAGCAATTTTTGATGTAGCGAAGATCTTACCCATTTATAAGTGAAGGGATGAGTAGTTTTGGTTGCAACCCTTACATTGTCAATTACATAAGGTTACAATATATATTTAAAAGTACATAAAATGAAAAAAAACAATATTACATTAAATGGATTCTGGGATGAAACTAAAATCAAACACATATTTTTTGAGAAATTTTAGTTTTTTGGGAATTGGTTTTTATCACATTAACTTTTAACCAAAGTTACTTTTACATTGGTAGTTAATAACTAACAATAGTGATTAATTTTAATGAAATAAATTATGACTGAAATTTTTACCTAATTTTATAATTTAAATTCCAAATTTGAGAATCATTTTGTCAAATTAAATTTCTAATGGCGGGAAAAGTAAATTTAAATATATAATCATTTAATCACGTAATAACAGTTTTTTATGAAATAAGATGTTTTGCCATTAAAATTATATATAATAAAAAATTATATTAGATATTAATTTAAATGAAATAAATTTTATTATTAAAAAAATATAAAAGATATGATTCTTTAAAGATAAGACAAAACAAAATATCCATTTAAAACAATTGGTTCCATGAAGAGACCAAAATTATCTTTTTTTATTGAAGAAAAATTTTAATTTGATGTAATCAATTTTGACATAGGATTTATAATATATAATAATATTATAAAATACAGAGTTGTATTGCATAGATTCATATTGAATCACATATATGGTTTTTTATCTCATTTATCATTCTTATATAAGTATAAATTCATAAAATTATATGTTCTATGAAAATCCTTTTTTCGATTAAAACCCAACATTTTCAAAACAATATCAAACATTAATAATAAGTCAATATTAATATTTGAAATGATAAAATGTGTTAATTTTTATTAATTTGAATTTACAATATTTATAAATTAATTCCCTTAATAAAATTATAAAATATAATGAAATAAATGGTTTATTATTAAATTACATTTAAAAATATTAATGGTTATTATTATTGTTTCATATACATAACAAAATAAATTAGTGTCAATCTATTATCAACATCTAAAAAAAGTTATCATTAATCCCTTTGTTTCTTGAAATTTAAACCTATATCAAATAAGTGATAATTTTTTAGAAAAATACTTTTATAGATATGAAATTATAATATTAGTCATTTTATGTAACCAATTTTTATTCCATTCACATTAAAATTATAATTTATATCATATATACACATATTTCCAATAAAGATTAATACTATTAATTTTCACTAATTAAATACCAAATTTTTAATGTTAACACATAACGATTTATTATTTTATATTAGTATATCATGATTAATTTTATGTTTAACATTGCATGAAAATAATTCTATCAAACAAATTCAAATAAAGGTAGTAATATATTACAAATTTGGGGAGGTACATTTTATCCCCCTTCAATAAATTTAATCCCAGCAATTTTAATCCTAATATTAGAGTAATTTCTATAGGTAACTCAAAATTAACAATACACCGCTAGATAACAATCAGTTTATTTAGGATGTGAAATGAAATTTGTCTACATGAAATATCATTATATGTTACTTATAAGGATAGGTAACACATTCCTAAGTTGAAATTTAATTATACTATGGGTTTTAGATTTATATCCTTAAATAATAACATCCCACAAACCCTAAAACTTATTTATATGATAATTAAACAACTAAAGGTTTTCATTTATATATCAATATCAAGTTGTTGTTAAAAACATACATGAAATATAAAAATTTAAAATTTTAATTGAAAACTTACAGCTAAATTCATTTGTAGTATTTACAAAAGGTATTCCTTGTTTGCGTAGTTCATGGGGACTATCTCTGTCATTGGATTTTGGATTGGGACATTGATCTACATATTTCTTAACTGTCTTACCATTTAGGAAATGGATTTTATTTCATATCACTTTCCATTTAAATTGTGAGTTTTATGACCATAAACCCCACACATATAGTATTTACCTATCGATTTAAGGAAAATTATCTCCGCAATTTTATAATATAGGTAAATGAAACACGTTTTCCATTCATCTTCATAATCATTAGATCTTTTATGATAATATATATTACAATTCTATGTTGTGTTTGAGACTCTAAACATGTTCATATTATTAATCATATTTAGTGATACCCATTTTTGAATAATCACATGGTTTATCACTCTATCTATGTTTTCTTTGTGTTGTTATTTAATGAAGTCTTTTCATTGTCCCTAGTACCCATGGTTCATTATAGTTCCAACCATTATGAAAACCAAATGAGTTAACATGATTAATGATCGTTATAAGTGAGTTATAAAAAATAACCAAAAAAATATAACCTCAAGATCCCTCAGTTGATAATTATATTGTTTTGGATAATAGTTCTTACAACTCAACTTTTATAAAACAATGTTCAACCTAAATCACTCTCAGTTTAAAATATATTATTCTTGGAACAACCAATGTTACATTGATTTGGTATCACTCATACATATTACCCAATTCCTAAAATTGAGATCCCAAATTACCATGAATTTTCCTAAAATATTCATATCCTACTAGTAATTGACACCTATACTCTCAAAATGAGAACTAATCTTTTCCCAAACATCATTATTCTTTTCTAAAATCATATAACCATTTTTTGTATACCATAACTATATATTCTCAATTACATACTCTTCTTAAAAACTATTATGAATCTCAAAAACATTAAGACAATCCAATATTATATATTCCTAAAAAAATTATCTCTTGTCCTCAATAACTAGTTTATAATGTTACAAACTTGTATATATATATATATATATATGTATGTATGTATGTATATATATCATAATCCCAAAAATTAGATAAACACTAGGAGACATACAATGTATTACTTTTTATTTAAATCAATAATAAATTCAATGGTTTTCAATGTTTTATAATTCAAATTTCTCAAAATAAATCAACCCTTTATAATCTCAACATAAAGCATTTAATAAATATAATAGTTTTTCAACCAAAATCACGAATTCTTCAATTGTTATCTCCAAGAATATTTTTTTAATAAAATAAATTTAGAAGATTATTTGTACCATTTAATATATGTTACCAAACCATTAATGTATAACTAATAAAGAACAGTCCTTAGATAATTCATATAATCCTAATATTTTTTATAATTTATTAGAATATCATTAATGAATATCAATCACTAATTTACATAATAATAGAAATATAATAATATTATCCACCAACTTATGTAAGACTAAAAACACATAATTTACATAATAATAGACATATAATAATATTATCCACCATTTATTTATACTCCATTATTCAGTTATAAAACATAGTGGTTCCGAAGTATATAAAATTATCATGTTTATTTATATGTTCTTATGTCATCCAAATACCAAAACCAATGTGGTTATGATAATATCAAATATATCTATATCAATCCAAATTGTTATTCCCTTAGGAAACCTTTTTTCAACACATGATACTTTCATATCAACCATGGACTCTTTTTATTATATCATTGCTCATCCAAGGTTATTTTCAATTAGGTACTCTAAACTAATAATATATTATAATATTAAATGAAACAAATTTGTTTTCAAATAGAATGTTATTAACCAAATAATATTACCTGGAAATGTCTTCATAGGTGTGTTTTTTTAGGCCCACTCATTATGAACCATAGTGGTGATTTATTCAATTCCCAACCCACCCTTTTTAGGGTGATTACAAATAGAGTAATCTATGCCACAATAGTATCCACCTAGAAATATTCATACATGGATTTATTACTTGGAAAAAACACATAATCTCTACTTTAAAAAAATATAAATATGTTATCCAATACCTAGACATATTCCTAATGTTCTCATAAAATGATAATTTTCCCTTGTTATTAAATCATATAATATTCTGAAGGGTTATCTTTACTTTTAAATTATGATAAACCATGTCTTATCAATCCAAAAATTATATTCAATAAATATATTAATCTCCAATGTTATCAAAAAAATTCTTTGATACAAAATATGATTCAATGGAACAAAACACCAAAAACCAGTGTCGTATAAGAATGCTTTACATATTCACTTGGATTCCCAATGTAAAATACATCATATAAACATATTTAATAACAAAAACAATATTGAATATTTTATATCTTACAAATAAAGGATCCTTTCCAGTTTCAAACTTTATATTATCAGGCCACATCATAAAATAATAAATTCCATATATTTTCTAAGCAAAAGAAATTTTCATCATTATATATAAGAAACTACTTTATTTATAAAAAGTTGTCAACAAATCCCATAAATTCTTCCAAACATAATATAATTCAAAATATGCAACATGCACTAAATTTCATCATAACTTGGGTAATGGAAACATATGAAAGGGGTGAGATCAAATGTCCAGTAAAGGAAACATATAACAAAATAAATCAGGACACAAACATGGAATAAATATTAAATTAGGAATATGTAAACTATATGTATCCATAATAAAAATGAAGCTATGGGAATGATATATCGATTAAAGTAAATTAAAACATGGATATCAATAGTACTAATTTAATATATTTGGAATGAATAATTTAAGAAATCAGAAATATTTTTTCAATGCCTTGTTCCAAGAAACATTACATGTCACTGTGATAGCAATTAAGACATCTTATTAAATTTGGAATCCATACAAAAAATACCCAAACATAGTTTGTCTCATAATAAATGTAAATTCACCAAAGTAATATATAATTATGGATCCCAACCATCACTTGATTAAGTCTAATTATACACCAAAAGTGTTAACAAGTCCTTTCGTACCATTACACGAGGAACCTATTACACAATAAAACTTGTCTATCTATAGAATTACTAGTACATAAATAAAATACATAATCAAACTATGTTATATGTGAATAATGAACAATTATAACAATACTTTTGTAGGATCTAAATAACGATGTATATACTCAATATACAAGAGCGGGGGGGTGAATTGTACACTTTAAAAATTTCCATAAACAAAGAAATATCTATGTTTGAAAATGTTAAACGTAAGAAAATTCACAACACCTCTAACACCAATGAATTATTGGAAAAAAGTATGAAGTTAAAAACTTCTAGTTCTATGCACTTTCTTAAAACAAGAATGTGATTCCGAAAATAGGTTCCGGAAATATGGATCTGGAAATAGAAACTTAACCAAATTTTACAATATGAGATTCTACATTAAATCGTATAATATCTAAATTAATCAGAGTACAAGTGTATGGAAATATAAGATTATTATAATTTCCTTAAAATACGAAAATGTAGTGGAAAACAAGTAGTAAAACTAGAAGTAACAAACAATAACTCTTTTAACCCAAAGAGAAGGCTATCCAACAACCTTCGATAAATGTCCCTTGATTTATACTTTAAAGAAAGTATGTCTTACCCAAACCAGGGTAAGCCCCTCGAAACGAAGATCAGAGTCTCTGTCTTGCTATCCCCGTAAGCCCTCAACTTCAAGGTAGTTGGAACCTATGTCTTTCTCATAAAGGAAGACCTCGAACTTCAAGGTAGTCGGATCCCTTGTCTTCTTGTCCCCAGAAGCCCTTAAATGTAATCACCAACATTCGGAGTCACATGAAGAAATCTGAATGAGCAGTTCAGTACTACTAACTCATGAAAAGTTTCTCTCTCTATAAATCACCTTAACAGCGTGTGGTCTCTAGGGTGATCAACTTCAGTTCAATATCGAGTGCTTTCAAATGAGCACCTTTTTATAGGTAAATTTCCAATGGTCAGCTCCCTCCTAGAACTATCATATTTCTCCTTGAATTTCAAAGGGACTTTTATACGTTTTACTTAACAAACGGTTAGTTAGAAACATAATGGACGACATCGTTTTATAACAAAACATGTGTAACTGAATGCACGACATCGTTTTGTAATGAAACAGGTGTAAGAATAAGTTAAAATTAAGTTCATAATGTAAGAAAATAATAATTTGGAGTCTAACCAAAATGAAATTCAGATTCTATAATAATGAGATATTCGGATTCTGGTTTATAGGAATTCGGCACCAGAATTCTGTAGAAATCGGGAGTCTGAATTTCTAAGGAAATTCAGAGTCTGGTTTCACCAGAGTTCAGAATCTGAACTTACAGAGTTCGGAGTCAAACTTGTGGAAGATTGGAGTCAAACTAGTAAAAGTTCGGAGTCTAAATCATATAATTTCGGATTCGAACTAGTAAATGTTCAGAGTCGAAGTCATAGAAATTATGATTCAAACTCATAGAAGTTCAGAGTCGAACTAGTAAAAGTTCGGAGTCGAACTCATAGAAGTTCAGAGTCCAGAATTTGGATTTGAACTATGTTAGAGTTCATATCCAGAATTCAGAGTGGAACTTTATTAGATTTCGTATCCTGAATTTGGAGTGGAACTTTATTAGAGTTTGATCCTGAATTTGGAGTGGAACATTATTAGAGTTTGTTTCCTTAATTCAGAATGGAACTTTATTAGAGTTCGTATTCTGAATTCGGAGTGGAACTTCATTACTGTTCATATATAGAATTTGGAGGGGAACTTCATTACAGTTCATATCCAGAATTCAGATCCTAAAATAGAATTCTTCATATCTAAGCATTATATTATTTCGAGGTTTTTGATATGAATTCAATTTTTATACTTAAGAAAAATATTGATATGTATAAGGAAATCTAGTTTACGGTAAATTTTTTTAAGGAAGGAAATTTTCCTTAGAGATGTAAAATTTATATTTACTTATGTATAAGGAGTTTGTGATTTTCAAAAGAAGAAGGAATGGAAAAGTCATAAGGAAAACCTTATTGACTCAACAATCTCCCCCTTTTTGGAAATCATAAACAACCTTATGAAGAAGAATATAAGGACTTTGAAAATTTTCATTAGACATTGATATTAAAACTTATCTTCCTTTGTTCATGAATGATAGTGAATACAACTAACTCCCTCTTAGTCATTGAAACCCTAAGGATTGTATTCTGAATTTCCGTAATGGAGTTTTCATTATCATGGGAATGAAAATCTCCGTAATGAGAAACTCCCCTTAATTTTAGGATATCTTCACATAGAAAATTTCCCTTCTCCATTTTAAAATTTTCCTTCTCCCCTTTTGGGTATTTCTTTTTCCTTCTCCCCCATTGTGATTTTCAAAAATACTTTAATGGAATGGGAGAGATATAAAGTACATGAAAAATTAGTACATAGTAACACAAGATACAACCAACCAAAATATACTTATAGTTGAACAAAAATTTACAAGGAAAGACAAATGCAAAAAAAAGATCAGATGAAATATATTTTTCTTCCTTTTCCTTCAAGATTAGCATCTTCAACAAGGTTTTCATATTATTCAAATCATTTTGATCTTGCTCCGCGTGCCTCTACAAAGCTTTTATCCGTTCATATTGACCTTTCAAGACTTCTTCATGAGCCTTCATGGCCTCTTCTTGCATCTTCAGTAACTCATATTTCATTACAGCCATTCCTTCTCCCCTTTTGAGTAGTTCTTTTTCCTTCTCCCCTTTGTGATTTTAAAAAAAGAATTTAAGGGAATGGAAAACAAATAAAGTACCTGAAACATTAGTACATAGTAACACAAGATAAAAACAACCAAAATTTCATTAGAGTTCAAAATGTTTTACAAGGAAAGACAAATGCAACAAAATATCGGTTTGAATCCATTCGTATCTTACTTGCCTTTAAATAATTCTTCAATTTTAAACATTTTCAAATGGATTTGAAATGTGCTTTTCTTAACGGTTATGTTCAAGAGGATGTTTTTGTTGAACAAACTCCTGGCTTTGAAGATACAAAACATCCTAATCATGTTTATAGCTTTACCAAAGCTTTGTATGGCCTTAAACAAGCCCCATGAGCATGGTATAATTGTCTTACAAGATTTTTGTTTCAAAATAACTATGTTAAGGTAAATGCAGATCCAACCCCATTTATATAGAAAGATAAGAAAAATGTATTGATTATTCAAATTTCTGTTGATGAAATTATATTTGGTTCAACTCAGCAATCTTTAACTGATTCTCCTGCGGATCTAATGAAATCTGATTTTGAAATTTGTATGATGGGTGTGTTAACTTTTTTTTTATTGGTTTTCAAATCTCTCAAAAACTAGAAGGAACCTAAATATCTCAATATAAATATATTAAAGATCTTCTTAAAAAGTATGGATTTGACCACACTAAAAGTTATCCAAAATTTAAAATATGAGATTCTACCTTAAAGTGTATAGAATCTAAATTAATCAGAGTACAAGTGTAAAGAAATATAAGAAAATTATACTTTCCTTACAATATGAAAATGCAGCAGAAAAACAAGTAGTAAAACTACAAGTAACAAACAATAAATCTTTTCACCCAAAGAGAAGGGTATCCGACAACCTTGGATAAAGGTCCCTTGATTTATACTTTCAAGCAAGTCTGTATTACCCACACTAGGTTAAGCCCTAGATACGAAGATCAGAGTCTATTTCTTGCTATACCAGCAAGCCCTCAATTTCAAGGTAGTTGGACCCTCTTTCTTCCTCAGCAAGGAAGCCCTCAAACTTCAAAGTAGTCGGCACCTCTATCTTCCTATCCCCGGAATCCCTCAAATGTAATCACCAACATTCGGAGTCGCACGAATCAATCTGGAAGAGCAGTTCAGTATGCACAAGGCATGAAAAGCTTCTCTCTCTAGAAATCACCATAACAGCGTGTGGTCTCTAGAGTGATTAGCTTCAGTTCAATATCGAGCGCTTCTAAATGAGATCCTATTTATAGGCAAATTTCCAACGGTAGGCTCCCTCCTCCAACGATCATATTTCTCCTTGAATTTCGGAGGGTCCTGTATACATGTCACTTAACAGAAGGTTAGTTAGAAATTGAATAGATGACATCATTTTATAACAAAACATGTGTAACTGAATGCACGACATCATTTTTTAATTAAACAAGTGTAAGAATAAGTAAAAATGATGTTTGGAATGTATGAAAATATTAATTTGGAGTCTAACAAAAATTAAATTAGGAGTCTATAATAAAGAGATATTCGGATTCAGTTTTATAGGAATTCGAAACCTAAATTCTGTAGAAATATGGAGTCTGAATTTCGATGGAAATTTGGAGTCTGGTTTCACCAGAGTTCAGAATCTGAACTTTCAGAGTTTGGAGTCGAACTTGTAGAATATTGGAGTTGAACTAGTAAATGTTTGGAGTCGAAATCATAGAATTTCATAGTCGAACTAGTAAAAGTTCGGAGTTAAAGTAATATATGTTCGGAGTCATACTCATAGAAGTTTGGAGTCGAACTAATAAATGTTCAGTGTTGAACTCATAGAATTTCGGAGTATAGAATTCGGATTTGAACTTTGTTAGAGTTCGTATCCAGAATTCGGAGTGGAACTTTATTATATTTCGTATCCTGAATTCGGAGTGGAATTTTATTAGAGTTTGTATCCTGAATTCGGAGTGTAACTTTATTAGAGATCATATCCTGAATTAGGAGTGGAACTTTATTAGAGTTCGTATCCAGAATTCGGAGTGGAACTTCATTACAGTTCATATCCATAATTCGAAGTGGAACTTCATTGCAGTTCATATCTAGAATTCGGATCCTAAAATAGAATGCTTCATATCTAAGAATTATAAGATTCCTAGGTTTTTGATATGAATCTGATTTTTATACTTAAGAGAAATATTTATATGTATAAGGAAATCTAGGTTAGGGTAAATTTCCTTATGGAAGGAAATTTTCCTTAGAGAAGTAAAATATATATTTTCTTAAGTATAAGGTGTTTCTGATTTTCAAAACAAGAAGGAATGGAAAAGTCATAAGGTAAACCTTATTGAATCAACAAATTTTACCCGTTCCAATGAAAGTGATTATATGATCATATGATATCTGAATGTAGGAGGTGGATATATAAACAATACATAGTCAACTGTACAATAATAATATATATTGGAATAACAATATACAGAATGCTAATACAATTCACCTTATGAATAAAAGGGTTAACATGATCATACCACATCTGGAGGAAGAATGTTGATAGCTACTCATGAAAAAGTCAAATTGATAATAATCATCTGTATTTTAATTAGAACATATGATGTACCAATACTTTTACCCACATCAATAGAATGAAAATTTTTGTAGGTGAACATCATCCCATATAAATTAATTAAAAATGTGATGTTCACACTATAAAGATCACTTAGTATAATACTAAATAAATTATTTAATAACATGATCATAATCGTTTTAGATAAATAAAGTGGATGGTTTTCAATGAACATTACACAATAAGTGAGAAATATTTATCAAAGGTTTTATGTGGTAGAAATTGTATTTCCAATACTTTCCTTCAGAGCATGACGCTTTTGTGTGTGGTCGTTCGATGATGGTGCATTTTACAAATCATTCTTGATTTCCAAAGTTATGTTACATTCATCAGCTTCTCAATGATGTTTAACCCTGGATCAAAATGTGGTGATGGGGTGATGGTTTTTTCTTCCAGGGATTCCTCCTCTTATTTTTTCCCTAGTTCGGGTCTCCCACATAGATTAAGATATTATTCATGAAACTCATTCATTTTTCCATATCTTTTTATGGACAGTGATTAATCTCATTTCTCTGGTATGAACATTCCAAGGGTTATAGTCAGGTAATCACCCTTCGTTCATGACAGAAGTCACTTTGGGAATTGTTGAGCATGTCTGGATGCTGGAACATTTGTATACCAGTATTCTTCCTCATAAGAGGGTTCTCAGGGGTTTAAAAACCAATTGTATCCCACATTGATTGCAGGGTATTTTATGAAATAGGTATTCCTTACAATGTTTTTCTCTTGTTCCAAATGTTTAACATGGGGTAATACACGAGTTTAGAGTATTTCAAAGAGATATCAGAGAGATTAGGATTTTCCATCGGAATAGATCAGAGACGTGGATCACATGGGGGAGCATATGATTGGTTTATCATATGGAAGGGTAATAAATCCCAATGATAGAGGAACTGTGGTGGCATGTGACATAATGATATGTATTCAATCTATGAATAGTGGTACACCTATGATGGATTCCCTAACGTTTACCATTGAAGGGGTGAAAACAACCAATGAGGGAGGACCCTTGGGTTGTGTGTCCAATAATGGGAATATGTCCCACCATAAAGTAAGTTCGGGAAACCACTGAGATTTGACAAGGTAGGTATACCCCAATGATGGAAACACAATGTTTTACCATTGGTTGGGATTGAAACTCATAGAGGCTTCAAATATACCCTTTTTAAAGACCTGAATAAAATACCATGTAGTTTTTTGGATAGACTGGGGATAATGCAGTGAGACTACACTTCGCAAGGTTACTTCTCATGGTTGGATTGTGTCGAGATTATTCACTGATGATTTTTGGGTGAATGACACAATCCCACCAGGATGTGGTGGATTATGTAAGAATCATGATGAATGTGGATGAAATGTGATAATTAGTCGGCTTATTGAGGTTGTTGGGATTAATCCACGGGAAGGTTTTCTATATGACCCAGTTGGTTAGGAATGAATGTCCTTGTAGTTTTGAAATGTGTGGTGATTATGCAAAAAGTTTCCTAGTGGACCATTAAGCGATTTCTTATCTCTGGTGAAGGTAATGGCCTTCTCAGGACGTGTCCTAGAGATGGTCGGGATGGGTATAAATGACGATCTTTGAACAAGGGGGATTACTATGTATCCTAGTTTTTGGGGAATTAATGTCAACATAGTTTAGAGATGGTAATAGGGAATAAAAATATGGATGAGGCCCATGTAAAGGCAGGTCTTGACTCAACTAGGGGTGGATCAGCAGTGTTCACCCACTGGTGAGGGTATCACAGTTTACCATTGTTTTTTATTG
The DNA here is from genome assembly GCA_963277665.1 of Viscum album. NCBI lineage: Eukaryota > Viridiplantae > Streptophyta > Magnoliopsida > Santalales > Viscaceae > Viscum > Viscum album. The sequence goes on along the minus strand of OY728131.1, from coordinate 1,641,759,247 downwards.
AATATCGTAGAGGCATCACACATAACCTATATAGAATAGAGGGATCAAAATAAATATAATTCATTGGGGTGAGTTCCATGAGGGATTAATCTATGAGGGATTCCAAAATGAATCATGTAAAGGTCACTGTTAACCTCTTAGCCCATGTGAGTCATGCTTAGTTTGCGAAAAAAGTGGTATTAGTAGTCCTGGCTATCATGTCGTGAAAGGTGTGACCACAAGAGGTGATGGTTTGGGGATTATACAAAGAGACTTCCAATGGAGATAGGGATTGGGGCTTACTCCATAACGGAATCCATATTATAATCACATTCCATTAAAGGATGATTTCATACACTATGAAAAGGATGAGTAACATTACACTCCCATAGAGATGAGTATGAATGAAAAATGCCCATGGTGGATAACCCCATGTGCATTGTAAGGGGTGAGACTATTGTTTAATGTTGTGTACTCATGAAAATGAGGTTTGTATTTTTAATATCTTGCATCTCAGACTAGAAATTATCACTCCTTACCCCCTTGGGCTCACATAGTTATAAGTCACACACATTTGAGTGGTGCATGACATAAACAATTCCCAATGGGAGGTGGTGGATGAGTTGTCAGTCCTAGAGTCCACATTAGCCCGACAATTCCAAAAAAGAGAAACTGATTTTCATAATTTTTTATAACGAAAATAATAGGTTGGGCCATTAAACATGTAACCCCACAAAAGGGACCATGAAATCACAATACATAATACTAGAGGGCCTCACTAAAGAGGGTGATGTGAAGAAATGGTCCTTTGTAAGAGGAGATTCTCAAAGCATGGGTGATTTTGGAATGAAAATGGCTCCATTAGGGAAATTAAATTCATAATGGAAGGGGTCTGGTGAAGCATGGGACACCTTCCTTAGCATGGAGTCTCGGCTCGATGGAATCATGCGTTGGGAAGGCTTAATTCTCCGAGAAGCCTCAAAAATCCAAAAGAAGCTCCTTCCATAATAAATGCAAGGGAAATTCATGAAAGGATTAAATACCATATGTATGGGTATTGAAAAAAAATTAGTTCATGCTATGCGATGCTCAATTAACTTGGGTTATCAATTCTCTTTCTGGTGTGTAGTGCTCAAGATAATTGTGAAATGGGATATCCGATGATGAAGGGTCAGAGTAACATTGATTTTGATGTCGGTTGAGACAACTATTTATAGGAAATAATCCTATATGTTGTTGGGAGGTATTAAAAAATGTCAAATAGTGTCGTGATGGGGTCGGGATCCGTCAGACACACAAACATGTCCGTAAACAACACTCGTAGAGTCTCGAGGCTCTTCAGACTCACAAGAGCATCAGAAATATCCTTCACACATTCATGGTGGTTAGTGGTATTCAAAAATTATATTCATGAGAACGACTCATTTGATGAATTTTAGGTCCATTGGAGAAGGGATTTGATTCCAAATGGTTGGGACTTTTTCCACTTATCTTATAGCACATATATCAGAGAAAACAAATCACTCTTTTAGAAGATGAGATGATAAGAAAATGATGGTCAGATATTGATGCTAAATCACTGAATATTGGATGCTTGCGATGCAGGATTGAAATGAACATGGGGTATGAGGATCCATGAGGCTCAGGGGAAGGAAGGCCCTTGAGAATCTCATTCATCCTTATGACTATAAATGGTGAACGAGGGTTCATTTTTCTATACATGATCTCTATGAGCCTCCATCCCTAATATTCGTTTTCACAATGCTTCTTCACCAACTAAAACATAACTTTGACAACCTTTATCCTTATTCCTTTTCTCTATTAAATTTTTTTAGAGAAATAGTGCATTGTGATCCACTGTTTCTTCATGACATACGCCGACTATAAGGCTGATCTACAAACCTATACTCAGTAAACACCATTACTCGTTGACCTTAATGAATAAGATAAGAAAATTTCTCATATCATGGATTAATGGCCATTCATGATGATGATCATGAGTTTCTTGTAGACACTTCTCCAAGAGAATGTATAGAAAACAACATTCTGATCAGGGAGAACGTTTGGATCCACTCTGTTCTTAAATCACTATAGAAGCTTCTAATGGACACTCAAAAAGTCTATCCTCTATGAAAAGTGTTTTTTTATATGGATTTACAATGATAAATGAAGTATTCATCCCACTAATGAGTAGATATGAACTGTCTTGTTTATTTAGTGTAATTTTGAGATTGTATTAGTGGTATATGATCATTGATGGGCATATCGTGAAAGATGACTCTTACATCACAACATTATTTTAATATAATCACACCAAAAACATTTTTGGAATCTAATGTTGGATGAAGAATCCACTCTGCAAGACTGGTTGATCATCTCTATTATTCATGGAATCCTAAAGGAGGGATGAACTGATGATTGGGATTTGTTCCAGGATGAAATCGCCACAAATGAATGGACCTGAGCATAATTGGCATGTGAGACTTGCATTGAGATCATGTATGAACTATAGTGAGTCATCCTCTATGAAGCATAATGGGCCTACTAGTTCCATATAAACCTACCAAATGATATCATGCTAAAACTGCTGAGAAGAAGGTCACCATAGACCAATACATTTCATAAGCATCATCGGGAGGTTAATATAAATGAATGGGAACTCCTTAAAATTTATGGGATCCTAATCCTAGGGGAAACAAATAATGATTTAATTCCTACATAAAATGCGTGGATGGTTCCATAGAAAATTCCATGTTTGGTGAGGATGTTGTTGGATCTGGTTCCATGAACTAATATAGAAAATCATATCATGAGGGACGTCCATTTCAAATAGTGATTTAGCCTTTTTTTTAATTTCAGGATGTAGGTTCCAACAAAATGGGACTAAGCTCCCATAAAACTACCAATTAGGCCCCAAAAATGTCTAATGAAATATTAGATAGGAAAGGATGAATCTTATTGGGAGACCCTAGAGGATAGCTAGTGGTAGCTGTCGGGGTAAAATTTCAACACTATGCATCAAAAGATAGCCAGGTTGGATGGATTTATCATTCAACAAATTTATAGGTGGATGATGTCAGAAAGAGATGAACATATGGGGGTGAATCTGGACACGTTTATCATTGTCGAAATTATGGAATCAGGGTATTGAATCAACCTAGAGATCTCTATATCGGAGAAGAAATATCAGGTTCTTTATCACATATGTTATGGAAAAAGGATGTTATGTGTGTATGAGCCACTTCACTTCTATACAAGTGTATAGAGTCATATATGGTAGTATATGAGTACTTGAATCCCATTTTCCCTCCTATAATTAACATTTATCCCATGGTTTTCAATATTGTGGGGATATTTCCATTCAATACGGGCTTGATATATGTTCTACGAAATGTCATGAGAGTGGATAAATTTATCTTTCACCCATTCCCTCTACTGTTAAGAAAAATAATATATGATATCATGGGGACTGAATAACAATATCCATATCTTCTATTATTCACTAGTGGAGTTTCGGTTGAATGGGTAGACTATGGGCCACTATGTGAGTTGTACACCACACAACAATTTGTGAGGTTGTACTGGTTCTTGAAGAGGATGACCCCAAAGGTATACATAGGTGTATTCCCTGAGAACATTCCATGCTTGATGTGGTAGATATGGCTGATTTTCATTCCTGAGGATGGAAATATGAGGAATGATATTCCTCAACCCACTATTATGTTTCGTCAAGTTTATATTTAAGTTCACATATGTGAGGATGCCTATATGGGTGAAATATTAAGCCAGCATACCATCTATTCAAATTAAGGAGTTTCCCGTCTACCTTGGTGTCATGGCCGGATGATTGCAAGGAAGTTCCATAGGGGCAGGGCCGATGCAGGTTAAGACATCAAGTTTGCAGTAGTGGTGCTTGAGGTTTAGATGTCTGAACTAGTCATGGATGATATATGAGTGACCATAATAGTCATACGAACTTAGGAGGAAGTTGAACCATCTACAGGGTTCTATAGGATACCTCCCCATGCTCTTTGGAAGTGACTTCACTACATTGACATTACATAAGATGTTTTCTATCCTAAGGCATGGGAATCATGGGATGTAAACTAACATTTCCATGACACCATATGGATTTAGAACCATATTAATAGTTTTGGGGTGTATTTGGCTAGGATTGGTAATTCCAAAGGGAAATTCTTTAGGATTCCAATAGAATGGAAAATGGTATGTGGTTGAATTGGATGACTTGGTGCACTCCGGAGGCACTACATGTCCAATGAAAGAACATGTTAGGATTCTTTTGGACATGAACTCACCTCCAAATCTATCAATTTATGAATTAGAAAATTCCTTTATGTTACCCGATTAATTATACGGATCATGTGGGGAAGACTCTAATGAAGGGATCCCTTGGAGGAAGGAGATATCGTAGCTTCAGAGTAGACTTCCTTAGAGGGATTCCTTTTAACTCTAGAAGTAATCTTTAACTAATCCATCTATCCCATTACCTATGTAAATTGTTATAAATATAATCCTCGAGTAATATCTTTTTGTGATGTTGGACCTTTCTCAAGGGACTCCTGCTGATGGGGATAGAGGAACATCGGCAGGTGTAGAGATCCAAACCCTAAAAGCTGTGTTAGGGGAAACTGTTGCCAGGAGGCCAATATACCTCGGTGTTTGTAGAGAGGCCACCCCAAAATCTCCTATGTTTTATATCATAAATGGGTTGTAATATATTGGTATCTTTATAATTACAGCCCAAGATGAGGACAGGTCAGAGATCATGTTGTGTAAAATATTATTATTTTCTTACAAAACCATCTTGTTGATAATTTACAAGATTGAAAAACCTAATTATAATTTAAATATTTATTGAGGTATCTGGTCCTCAGTTGTGTATCTTGTTTAGAGTATCAGAAAGTGTATCTTAGATATCCTCCCCAATAGGGATGTTGGTCTATATAGAGTCGGCCACTCAAACAAACTGGGATACAACTCTGGTGATCAGTCAGTCATGGTTTCTGGTAGTTCCAGAGGTAGGAATGTGACCATGACTAATAAATATGGAATCATCAAGGTTGAGTCATGTGATGAAGTCCAAACATATTAAATTGAACCTAGCCCATCTGTTATAATACCACGTGAGGATCCTACTGCTACACTTTTTATTGTATTCGTACTGTACAAACCTGTTGACCTTGAGGAACTGGTGGGTTCTGACTCTGATGAAGTCGAGGATAGTCACATGACATGACATAGGTCATGGAATTGAATCAATAATTTCATTAAGGGAACATAGGCATATTGGGTTATCAAGATTGGGTCTCTAAGCTATTGGATGAATTGTATCTATCTTGGAGGGGCGGAATCCTATGATTTACATATGGTGTTATATGAATATCTCACTATGATGAATTGGTAAATTGATAACCAATGGATTATTAATAGTTCCAAGAAAAATTGGACATCATTATGAAGCTTCAAGAATCTAAAATAGAGATCTCATTCATAGAAAAATTGAAAAACAAACACCGCTCCTTTGTCCCCACGCCATCAGATTTTGTTATATGATTGTAGGCCAAACTGGATAAGGATAAAGGGAAGATGATATTGGTATCTATACAAGTGGACAATCTTCTAGATGACCTATGAAATACATAGAACAGGGATTATAAGATCCATCATGAATCTAAAGATTAATAGAGGGATCTCAGAAGGAAACAAGAGACCTTATAGGCTTCACGCCAAAATGTGGTGAAACTGAAGCACTCCAATGAAGGATAAAAGGTGTAGCAAGAAATAGAGACTCCAACAAATGGATTCCAATTCTACTATAAAAACCCATTGAGACATTGAAAAATTCTATGTACATGGGATCATTTTGGTTTCGTAAATTTCTTCATCTAGATAATATCTGTGAAACAGGTAATGATTGATCCCTAAGATCACATGGGTCATTACTATTGTGAGAAACAAGGGAGGATCACATAACTTTTAATGTTGAATGAGACTGTTAAATAATCATCAAACACTCAAATCTAATATTTTTGAATAAAAACCTAGATTTTTTGGGATGAGAGAGTCCAAAGCAAGGGAATAGGGCTCTAGGAGCATCCAAGAATCCTTTCTTGATGTACTCTAGTGCATAGAAGAAATTACGCCATTGGAATTGGAGTCAATCTGAACAAAGGGGAATAAAAAGGTGTGAATCACAGTGTCCAAAATTTTGAATCACATAGTTAATGGAATTTCGTTGTGGTCTGAATAGTGACTATGTTTAAAATACATTTTTTGTGCCATTGACATCAAATGGGGGAAAACAAACTATGGTAAACAACTAAAAATGTTAGAATAACAATAAATAAATCAAAATATTATCTGATTTCTTCTGTAATTTCGGCCCATGACTGTAGGTGAAAAAAAGTGGTAAGGGACCAGGAAGTTAAGGGGTCCCTTATGATGTGAAATAGATGTAATATCTGAATAAAGGGTCATGAACGGTGTGGGTATGGAGTGAGAGAATTTTCAAAAGGATTCCAACACCTTTGAAGTTATGCCACCATGACTGAGGACACACTGGTGGGAGAATAATGGTATGAAAAAAATGAACAAACCTATTTTCAAGAAAGGACCTCACTTATGAGAGCTTATCATGCCTTGTAGTTTTATTTCATGAATGTGAGGATGAAGAACATTTAGTTTAATGATGTATGTACAGGAAGATTACTAGTATATTTTAATTCCATGGGGAAGGGATGTTTCACAACATTTGAGGTCTTACTACATAGACCCTGGACAATAGTTTAATGTAATGTCACATGGTCTATATAATGAATATTACCAAAATATTTGTGGGGAATTGAGAGGAAATAAAAACACCATAAATAAGATCAATAAGTCTTTCTCACCACACTAGTATCCGGAAACAGATAGGGTGGAAGAACATGTTACATGGAAAGAAGAAAATATCCTAGTGGGACTCTTAGTTTAAGGTCATAAATATTGGATATTAATTGAGGAAGAAAGGACCAAAGAGGTTCATGAACCTATGGTTGGACCTAAGGAAAATGTCTATGTGTCACTATATATCCCCAAATGATAAGAATAAATACAAACATTGTTGGGGAATTCCATATATTTTAATGTCATGCGGTAATTATAATGATGAACCGATATGAAAATGGGTAAATTAATTTGCAGTATGGATGATTATGTTCCAGTTATCACTACATATCCTATATCGATGGAAATCATGCCATTAATAGTACTAAAATGGAAAAATCCCATTGTATGTGTGACCCATATACAGAGAGGTGGCGTTAGATATATTTTTGGGGGGCTAAACTAGGATGAATATTTTGGGTGTCGCTATGTGAATCAATCAATATGTAAGACAAATAGGTGGAAAGGTAGGTGACTAGTGCAAAGGTTGATTTATTCTAAAGCGAGAACACCACAATGGTGGGGAATTTTTGTGTGTTTCTAGGATGGGGATGCCATATATTATGGTCTTGTGATAGGACTGGTACACACATTTTAACATCATGAGTTAAAGAGTAAGATGTTACATTGTTTACCATCAAGTGGATTGGACCTGATGTAGTTGGGATTCAGGAACAAATAGGAGGGCTTTCATATGTATCCCATGAAGAAGGGAATCAAGACATACATAGTTATTAGTCTTGGCATGGTAGAGGACTAGTGATGAATGATATTTACAATCAGTAAATAATACCATAATAGTGTTGTACATTTTAGAGTCATATAGCATGAACTATAGTGCTAATAGTTTCAAATTCATAGAATTTAGTTATATAAAGAGTGGGTATCTACAGTAAACATATGTAGTGTGGGGGAGTGGAAATAACAATGTGAATGAGGTCCTGGGAGGCCCAATCCAACATAATATATTTCTGCGAGAACAGTGAAGGGGTCTTTCTTTAAGGTCATAGAGTTTGGACATGAACGTTTTGTATTTTTTCTATCTGTGTAAAAACCATACCAAGAGTCCTTAGCTCATGTGACCCAAGATCTGTGTGATAAGAAAGGAGAATTATGATGCTTTCCCCATCACATGGGACCAAAAAAACATGAAATGGAAATTTTGAATGGGAAGGCCCCAACCACACTAACATTCCCATTCTACCCGCGCAGATGCATGGAAGGGAAAAAATAGGGTGTTGGAGACCACCAGAACAGAAAGGGGCTTAATGTGTGAATCTTGACACCCAAAATAGGGAAAATAGTGAGGAATTCCTAAATATTGATGATAACTATTGAATTTGTTCAAACACATCATCCATATCATGTTACCGAGGATGGATACAGAAAAATGGAGGTCGACCACTGACCATGTTTGAAACAAGAGTCATATCTCAAAATGTTTTCCAAAGTCTTCCATAGCATCGGCCCAGGTTGGTATGTGAGCCGATGTGGAATTACCAGGCCTTTTGGGGGTCCCATTAGATGTGGAAGATGATAGTTTCCCATGAAAAGGGATGCATGAAATATAGAAATGGATTAGGGGAATCTCCCTATGGAATCCCACACTCAATGTCTCGCACCACATCACATTCAATCATGTTTTTGTGGGAATACATTGTTGGTTCCTCAAGGATTGGATTCCTGAGGGGGACAAAAGACCACGATAAAACATGGGGTTTAGAACCCCGTTGTTGCAAAAAAAATTAAGATTATATTGGTTAGACCAAAGGATGTTCGTTTATGGTCATAGAAAATGGACCATCAGTTCCTACATTAATCAGATGTTACTATGATGTATCTATTTATTTTAATGTCATGTGGTAACGATGATGATTTTATACAGTTTATTTTCATACGATTTTTCCATTTGAGAGAGGGAGATGTATCCCAAAGATGAATTTTATGGAGATATCAACGTTAAAGGAGATGAAGGAGATCCACATCGTGGAACACACTTTAATAGAGAAACTAAGGCCAAAGGGGATGAATGGTTTGTGAACCTACGACATTGCCTATAGAAAAATTGTTGTGGAAATTCTATGTATCCCATAAGGGCACAAATTAGTCCACATGTAGTTATTGAATCTAATGAATTTTTGTGTCATGTTGTAGGGACAAAGATTGGGAGGTGTTATTTAAATGGAAAATTCATGTTGAGGCTACAAAACAAGAAGTAAATTTGGGCCCAAGAGCTATATACAACACATTCCAGAGGAGGAAACCGTGGCCAAGGGTCTAAAAGGTTTGTGATCCAATAGTTGGAACCTGATATAGAATTCCCGGGTGTTGCAACATATACCATATGTATAGAATCAAGACACACATTGTAGAGACCCGTATCTTGACGTACGTGGACATTACATTACTTTTGCGAAATACTTAGTACATAACAGAAACACACACACAAGGATCGTAATAGTTTAGTGTCTTTGGAAACTCGGAACGTAATCTTCTAATCGTGGTGAAAGATCTTCAATATCTCCCATAAAGATCTTCCCCTTTTTTTACCTAAAACCTTTCTTTATATCCTGGGGAAAAGAAAACATAAAAGGGTGAGCTCAAATGCTCAGTAAGGGTAAAAAAAAGAAATATCAATCACATCATATACATAAGAACATAGCTTTTGGAAATCTTAACCTGCAAAAGAGCTCATAATATCATAACATGGGATAAATCATAGAAGTGAAAATGTAATCCCAATAATCATAACTTAAAACATGAAACTTTGTGGCATACACACATAATCATAGAAAATCATTTCTTGTTAGTCAAGACTCATTGCCAAGACTATCTTAGTGGACAAAGTCCCTTTCTGAATCGAGTAACCCTCGTTTCAGTCCTGTTTCACTGAACCGGTATAACCTACCATTTCAGCCATGTCTATCTCATGAGATATAAAATCTTTACCCAATGCATTGGAGGGAGATGTAGGTCCCACCCATCTTATAATGAATCCTTTCTTATGTGTGCCACATAATCATAAAACATACATCATCGCATAACACATGTAACAAAAATGTGATTCTTGAAACATCATGACATCATAAATCAATTCATACAAGATAAAGGAATTCATAAAAATAATTCCATCACAACATGATCAAATCAATGTAATAATAGGGATAAAAACAGAACCCTTTTATTATCTTAGATGGAAAATAATTTTGATAAAATACTTGAATTGAATTCTTGAGGAAAATATCCTTTCTTCTTCAAAATCAATTTCTTTTCACAAAACATCATGAAATTTTAAAAGAAAGAGATTTTATTGAAAATATTCATGAAATATTTTAGAGGAAGCTTCATGAAAATAAGGCTTTATAAAACAGTAGAAATCCGTTCGTGCCGTATAAGTTAAAAAAAAAACATTCTTCGTACTTTTGTCGGAAAAGTCAAAAAGTACCTCGTACGGAAAAAACGACAAAAGATTCCTTTCATATTCTTTACTAAAAACTCACCTAAGGGTAAAATTCGATTTAAACTATTGCAAGTGGATGGAAACAATATTACATATTGAGGGAACATGGATGTGGATGATACAATACACCCCAGTAAATACTTACGAATAAACAATCTCGGATAAAAATGAGATTGTGATATTTCCCTTACCTTAGGTCCAATTTGCTTCGTATGTGTCCGAACCTCCTGTATAATGATTTAAATAATGTCATTGACTTATTAAAGAATCATATTCATTGTTATGATATCATATATGGTTCACTTATGACATTATATTACCCGTTCTTTTGTAAATTCCATGTTAAAGAAGCGTTTTGGGTAAAATCGTTTCATTTATCGTAGGTGTTTTGACTTGTTGTTCTTGACATCATTATTACTTATATCATGATTTACTTACTTCCAGAATATAAAATATGATTTATATATCATATATATTCAGTATATATATATATATATAATAAATAGATAAATAAAATGAAAAACACCGTTCATGGAGACGGTAGTCCGTACATACGCATGAACGCTGTTTTTCTTTCCTTATTGTCTTGAAATGGAAGTAAGTAGATGACATACATATGTATATATATACATAAATCCAGTAGCTTTATAATGTCATATATTTCATTATTATTTCTTATATATACATTATAATCATTCTTAAATGGTTAACATGGAGAATGAATCTCATCGCGTCGTGGAGACGGTAGTCCGTACGTACGCACGAGCGATGATATCATTTCTATAAATATTGAATTGAATTGGAGTGGATTATACAATATATCAGAATCAATATGATGTTGTAATAACTATGTATAGTTATTCTTTACACCATTATACCCATCCATGTAAGGTGGTGGTGGAAAATAGATTACACCACGGCGTGGAGACGGTATTCCGTACGTACGCACGCGCGGTGATTTCTTTTTCCGTAGGATGGATAGATGGTGAAATAGGGTTGTTTCATACTTATAATAACATATCAGTATATGAGTGATACTGATTTTATTACTTCATAATGAAACAACCTAAGAAGAAGAAGTGGAAGAAGAAATAAAGATGAAAGAATTGGTAACGGTAATTACCTCTTCTTTGAAGTGCCTCTTTGAGACCTCCTCTTAGGGAACTAGAATTGGTCTTTGAGGAAGACCAGAACCTCTAGGATGTTGCTAGGGAAGTGGAGAAGGGATTTTGGCAGGGGTTGGCCGAGCTTGAGTGCTCAAATTGGTGTGAGGAGGAGGGGGAGGAGGTGTCCTTTTATAGGGGAGGAGAGAGGCACCTTAGGAATATCTCAAAATATTATTTTATATTAAAGTCAAAATCGGTTTATAATGGTTCCAAAGGGTCTTATTTCGAAGCTAAAGTGGGGATGGGTCGAAATCCTATCAACCAATAGGATTTAGACAAGTTTAGGGTATTATCATAACCTTATCAATTAGATTTAACTCTAAGTTAAATAATTTAACTTTTACCGTGTCTTTTTGTTTTCTTTCACTATATGGTTAATAAACTTACTATAACATGCCAAACGAACCCCAAATTGTTTATTATTAATATATATATCCTTATCTAAGTCATTTGGCCGATCCTTAGATTTTTAGGAATAAAATAACAATTAATAATATAATATTTGATTTAAAAACTATTTTGTGTCAATTTTGACACTATTTGATATATGATTTTTGTGAAAGTCATAACAGAATTAAATGTTCGAACCAAGTTGATTAAATCAACATTAATATATCATAGTAACCTAGAAAATTAGTGGAATTCATAAAAAATCTCAAATTACATTTATTTTTGTGTTTATAACATCAATTATGTCAATATTTCATTAATAAGGTAATTACTGCATCATCGTTGTGTCATAAATAAATTAAATTATTTTATGTCTAAAAATTACAAATAAAATACCATCATGTAGGAAATATTTTTAGCTTTCTAATGAATATTTATAGTCGAATTTATATTATGTAGAACCCCATATTAAAAATGATTTACTTATTAAACTTTGATTTTAACTATTTTAACCCTTCTTTAAATAAATAAATAATAAATGTCCTAATCTAATCCAAGTGGGCCTAAATGGTCATATTTTATTCCTAAGTTTGTTTTTGGTCGAATTACACTTGTCCAATAGAATTAGGACATGTGTTAGGGTAATATTAATATCATATTTACCCTTTGTTACCCTATTTACTATTAACCGTGGTAAAAAAAGTAAAAAGTTACTATTCACCAAAAAATTATTTTCATCTCATTGAACAACATTTTAGTCCTTGATATTAACCGTGTCTCTCGGATTTTCGAAATTCCATTCACAGAAGCGGTAAAATTAAGTTTTATGCAAAATTCAGTTTTTAACCTACCACTTAGTAGTTTCACTATTCATAAAAAATTGATGTTTTTCAGAACAATGCCAAAATTTCATCCCAAGCTATATTTCATATTCCGAATTCAAAAATGAAGTCTATTTTACCAAATTCATAACATAAAAGTTTCATTAATTAATTTTATAATTAAATCCCGCTGTTAAAACAAATAGCGTGTTTTTAAGAAACAATATCTATCAAAAGATTGACACTTGTTTATGTCTAGTTTAAATGTGAAATTACATCCAATGACCAACATTTTATTAAATTGTAAAAATATATTCTAAATATAATTTAAAACCACTCAAATTAATGATTTATCACTATTAATTATTTCGATTAAAAAAGTTGTTTTTAATTATAATTTAGTAATTTTCACTATTCATCAGAATATGAAAGTTATCCGAAAAGTACCAAAATTTCACCTTAGGCTAAATTCGATACTCCGAATCCAAAAATGAAGTCCATTTTGAGAGTTAAAATTTCTAAAATTTAAAAAGTGGTTATTACTATTCATAACGGCTAGTTTTAATAATATTTTAATAGCATATCATTGTTTCGTGAAACTCAGGATTACGTACCACACACGCTATCGAGGAAGGTTGCGATTGCGTGTAATGCAAGGCAAGTCAAGGATGCGTGTTGTGCAAGCTCCTTTTGGTGTAGCGTATAACACAAGACATTAGTAAAATAAAAAAGAATATTTTTCATAAAATTTTGGGCTGTTACACACATTATTCTTGAATTTTTAATAGTAGATGAACTGTGTCGAGGGGGGAGGGAGGCATCTACTCAAATAATAATATTGTAACTATTACATTGTTTATTTTCAATGAATCCAAGACACTAAAAAACATAATTTATGGTCCTAAAGATCAGAAAAAGGGGGAAATACTACTAATATGAAGTTTTATAGTGAAGTGATTAAGTAAAACTGATGTGAATGAGGGACTGAGTTACCTACAAGAGACATCACACACACCCATATAAAATTTGGGCCAAAGAGACCAAGGGGTGAGTATATGGATGGTCCCACATATGAGAAGCCTGGATGTTCTTATGAGTCCCATAGGGATCAGAATCACTCCCAACACAGTTTTGAACGATGCCAAGATGGATGATTAATGCCATGGGAAATTTTAACACTAGTTAAGAAATCATATTGATTTGTTTTTTATCATTATATAGCTAGGAAATAATAGTTGAACATAATATATTATACTAGAGATCATATTTTAAGGTCACAGGGCTCGGACAAGAGGAATGCTGCATAGTTTATTATCATGAAACCATGATGACATTTTTATGTAGTTTAACAATAATTTATAAGGAAGAAATAATATATTAACATCATGTAGTCTGAGGAAAAAGCATTGAGAAAGTTTTTGTTCAGGCACAGTGAAAAAGTGGCTCAATGTCTCTATGTATCCTATAAAGATGGTAAAAAATCCATATATAGTTTTTAAATTCAGTGCAGTTTAGTATCATGTTGTAAGGATGGTACAACAATTTACTTTTATGGTCATATAATAATTACCCTTATTTTTGAACCATTTATAGAATCATTCAGCCAAGAGGTACTAGTTTAGTGTCATGCAAGACATTATTGCATAGATTTTAGGTTCATGCTTCTCTGTCCATACATCCATTTAACATCATATAAGATTATATACCCTCTTTTCTGAAGAACTATATAAGGAACCTAAAATTGGTGGGAGGAATGATTCTTTGACCACTCATGTTGATCAAAGAATATGAACATTTGGGATAAGCCTTGTGGATGGTGTATGGACCATCACATTTAGGATCCTTCATCAGTGGTTTCCATCCTATTATCATTAGACTCCTTAGTTCCAATGCATTGTCACCTTTAAGTAAGGACAAAATACAATCATTCTTATTGAATTCCCTAGATATTTGGTTATGGTGCCTCTCTAGATTATTCATGTCACAAATCCTATTCTTTTCAAGGGAAACCAGTTCAGATAAACTGACTTCATATACATTTTATAACATCTCCTAATCATAGACAGCTATTTGGAGTGATGGAATCGAATATCAATGGGGAGGACTACCTCTATTGCATACACAATATAATATAGAGTAATCTAGGTGGAATTATGAGTTTTCATCTAATAATAACTGAGATAATTTGGGATCCTATCCATATAAATTCACTTATTTTTAGTGACCATATTCTCCAAAATTTTAGAGAGGGTCATGTTTATTGCCTCTATCCTCACATTTCCATACAAATAGTTGTGATAATTATGGTGAAAAGATACTGTACTTGGGGCACAATTATTTTAGCTCTAATTCCAATAATTTTCTTCTATTTTTGATGAGAATAGCATGAGAAAACATGAATTTATGAATGATGTTGGAGTTCAATAATTCAACAATATATCAGGACATGAACACCTTGAGAATAATATATTCTTCCCACTAGGAAAATAAATTTTTCGTTGTCATAATTAACCTCCAATGGAAGGCTATTGTTGGAAGATAGAGTCATACGACATCGAGTCCCCATAAAATGAAGCGACAAGAGTACATTGTAGTATGGACTGTCTATGGTGTTCGATTAATGAACTTGGAATGCATTAGACAAACATGTAACCTCTTGGATGATATAGTCATGGACCATGGTGGTCCCAAAGTAGCGTGACCTTGAAATCTGGTGGGAGAACTGGAAACCACCATAGAGAGAACCACATGAACCGAAACAAACTTCATGTATAACCTGAGGAATATCATCTCCTTCAGTTCAATGGAGGATGATTACATCAAACCCACTTCTATAGAGGGACTATTCTATGCTGAGACCACATTGGAGGGTGAGAATGAGTAGCACGATGAAGGATTCTCTCGCATAGGACTTTGTCCAACTTGGTATATACATGTAATAAATTCTCAATGAAAGCAGTTTTCCAATAAAATATTTCATCATCTGAAGGGGGGTACATAGGTCTAAATGTGTAAGAACCAATGGTAAGGTGGTTTACTTGGTAGTTTTTATCATATTCAAAATTGATAGGGGTGATTAATCTTTAAGGCACCACATGAATGAATATATCTTCCTTGTCGAGCTCTATAAGGGAAGTGCATATGACATCGCAGAATTAGCTCTTCCATTATGTGACTGGGGAACATGAGTCACCTCTACTTGAGAGGGGAACTAGGCAATCATATGTAGATCCTTCTTGATAAAGGGTTTGATCTATGGCTTCATGATTATGTAGCCAACATTGATTTTCTAGATGACTAACTCATAACCCCCCTTCAAAGGTAAGTGGGGAACATAAATATTGAGAGAATCATTGAGACTAGTAATAAGAGGCTTCTATTATACCATGTTGTTTTAGAATATATATGATAATAAGAATTAATAAGGAATAAAAACATGTTCATGTGTGATGTAGATGAATCCTAGTCCCACTTTAATGATTTCAACATCATTTTGACTTCTTCCTGTTGGGCTTCAAAAGGAACCATCAAAAGAAATGTACCAAAATTACATGGCTTGGTCCACTCATAGGATATCCTCATATAAGAAATCATCATCGAGAGGCATTTCTTCAGTGACCAAATGAGAAGCTTGAAAATATTTCAGCGCTTGACCCTAAACAACCATCTATAGAACGAATCTGATTTCGAACTACTAATGAATGACCTTCCTACTTTCTAACGAACCTTTCAACATTTGGAATTTTAGAATACACATTATTGGATCCACACAAGACACAAAATAAATCTCATGATGGTACATATAGTTCCACAACATATTCTACAAAAAACCAGGGCAAGGAAACTTGTTGTAGTTGGAGAATATCTAGACTCTTCACCAAGGAGCATTCGACTGTGACAATATAAAATTTTATTTACCCATTAATTATTCTTTTGGCAGAGAATAGATCTTAGGGGCCATTACAATTGAATCAAATAAAGGATCAATGGATTTTGATGATGGGTGGCATCAGGAAAAGATTTTGTAGTAGAAAATACATTATTTCCTCAAATGTGGTTTGGAACTATTCATCCCACTAAGAGATAGAACCATTGTCATGAGTCTATAAAAGGTATTAAACTTGCTTTCCATATTCATAATGAATCATATTATATAGTATATGTGGTTTTAGTGGCCTCATAGCACCAGATGGTTTCTTGAATGAGCCATCTAGATGATGTATGTGACCTCTTCTGGGTGGATCTCGATACCTCTATATCTAACAATGAAATCGAGATACATTCCATAGGTCACCCTGAAAGCTCATTTCATGGGGATTAACATCAAATTCCAATAGTGAAGGAATCCAAATAAATTCTCATGATCTATGAGACGGTCTTAACGGTGGTGAGATTTGACCACCAAATCATTTTCATTTCATTCCACTAGTATCCTAGGGATTTTTTAGATGATGTGATTCATAACACGCTGATAAGTGGATATGGTGATCTTGAAACTGAAAGGCATTATTTGATTGAAAAATGATCCCAGATATTATCTAAAGGTAGCGAACTATTCATCTTAAGGGGTTATTTGGATCATATTTTAACTATAATTCCAATCCATAAGGGATATATCATAGAACACAGATTTGGCATCAATTAAAAACTCTGTTCCCAGATGGGGGAAACCATATTTCGGGTAGTGGTGGTTGAGATACTAGAAGTCGTTTCATTCATTGATATGTAAATTATTCTTTCTAACATGTATGATTCTAGAACCAAAACGAGTTACTAAACATCCTAGAAAAACTTGTCTTTGATGACGTTATAAACCTTGGCCTCAACCCTAGAAACATGAGACGTGTGTATCTTTCTAGGAGGAAGCATAAACCTGAGATGAACCACTGGGAGAACAAGAATGTGGATGGATGTGAAAGGATTTTTCCCTAAAATCTCATCATATATCCAAAGAAATATCCATAATACAACTTTAGAAAATCCACATATTGTTGTCTCCCTTATGTAGGCATGGATGTAATGATCAAAAGCGTCCTATAATTTATCTCTGTACCCTGATTTACATGTAAAAACTCACCTAATGTGGTGGATACACCCTCTTAAAATATATGGGATCATTCTTCATGTTCTTCTTATCATTATATATTGGAAGATCATCGACAGGAACCAATTATTCTATGTCTGGAGGAATGTTGGTACCATCATGATCATCAATGGAAAGTTCATCAAGAGACTCATGCACTACTGAAACCATGGAAAAAAATATGTGGGCACTATTCCATCAGGGATCCGATCAAGGGGCCCATGATTTTTTGATTCGAAGCATTGGTTTGTGGTTCAGTTTGTGTCAGCTTAATCCATCTCAGCGGAAAATGAAGGTATAGCATACTACTATTGCCCAGCCGAGAACACCCTATTACCTCACAAGGGTAAGAGGCTCATGTATCACTCTAGTATATCATATATTGCATTTTGAGTTAATATTTTAATGTTCCATGAACATTTTAATGTGTCTTACCCTCATATCAGAAACAATGAAGAAATGTCCCCAGTCTAGAAATTTTTCCTCCAACAAGATAATATGAAGGATGAATGTATCTTTTATGTCTTCCAAAGTGTTAGCCATAATGATAAGGGGTTCAACCTTGTTAGTCTCATCATGATTTTATTTTTCTCTTGTATTATACTTCATCTATATAGTGGGATTCACAAGAGACCAATAGAACATCATCATCTTGGAGAATTATTAATCGACCATTGATGAAGTACTTAAGGAATGGGTTATATGAAGATGGACCATTTGTGTGCATATATTGTTAGGGTCTACATATCATACAATCGTAGGCAGTGTCCGGGGAGGAAAACATGAATTTGGTGATTGAAATATGACCACAAATCTAGTTCTTCTCTAATACATTTCTAAATGACCTCTTCTAGGTCCTATCATAACCCTTAATCTTCAGGTCAGAGGGTCTCATATCTGATTTAGTCTGTCCTAGTTTGTGGAGCATCTAGGTCAGGATGAGACTGAATCCAAGAACATGTCTTGAAGAAACCATGATAAACATCCATGGCATTGAACTAGCATGTAATGTAAAATGGGAGTATATTCCCCTACACTATTTGACTCTCATCATCTTTTGATAAATAGATGATGACATGACATTGTAAATGCGCTATATACTCTTTGTGGATAATCTCTTCTGCCACAACCCCCATCTCAAACTGGTGGGATGTCTTCAATGAATTTTTGAGGGATTCTTTCATGTATTTTGATAGATGGAGGTCCCTATCAGTCAATATCTCTTATTGGAATCTCTATAAGGTTCTTAAGCACATCATAATTCTATGCTAAGCATACACTTATACTGATAAAATTTTTCTGTATGGAAAAAGATGTGGTAGGAACTACTGGTCAAACTGGTGGATTGTGGATGGTACTGGGAATATCCCAATTATCATAAGATTAACCATTAAAATTTACTACTAAATTACAATTAGATGGATTAGGCATGACTACATTGGGAATGGATGATCATGATTCGGTCACGACAGTTATGAATGGTCGATTATCATTATTGGTGGTGGTAAAGAATATGACAAGATGGGATGAAAGGATGAAGCCTACTAAGCTCTGCAATAAAAATACTAAATAGTATTGGTATCATGAACATCTGGGATAGAATCACTATATGGTAAATTCTGACGATTCTCAAATCCACAACACATTTAATTATAATGTTATCCAGGGACATTAGGAGGGCCTGCATGATACTGCTCATCATTTGGAACCATATGGGGATCCAATATAATGAATTTATTCACAATTTCATAATCCTACTCATCATCAGAGGATTCTTCTAATATTGGGCATACCCTAGGGGAAATTCCCATATCGGGAGGCATTAAATCACTGAGAGTGATATATGGTTTTGGTATTGGTGGGGGAATCATATTTCCATTATTCCATCTATGTATTCTTTTCGGAGAATTATAAGGCTAATATGTGGATCTAGAAGTATTATTCAAATAATTTTCAGTGAACTCAATAGTCATGGGTTGATTAAAATACAAATTCATGATACCTTCGGCATGAGCGACAACTTTGCGGGCGAAAAAATATCCCAACATCTAAGACCCATGATTGGATACCTGATTCCATTAAACTATGATATCACTAATAAGTACTACAAGGATTCAATCCCATTATGTTTGGGAGGGGCCCAATATGACTACATTGTTTTAAACCTGGTCATGGATCTAGTCCTTGATCACATAGAATATATTGATGGTATATCCAATTATTTGATGGAAACACAATAGTTAGGGTGATCTGTGGGTTAAAACTCACGAGATTTCCTGAATTCTAGAAGATTTAGAATTCCATAATCCAAGGAATTATTGGAGTAGTCAGGAATTTGGCCATGATTGAATGAGTGGTTATGATTTATCCATTCTATAAAAAACATTATGAGTCTATCCTTACTGAGGGGATGGATCTAGATTTCCTTACCTATGGGGTCATTCATTGCATGGAAATTCTTTCCGATTCTATGGTGTGCAATGTTGAGCCTGGAGCTGGTCCTAGAGCTATTTCCCTCAGCGTGGCTATGAATGAGGATCTTATAGTAAAAAATTATGCAGCCTATGGGCCTTTATATTTGTGACGAATGTAGTCTCTAACATAGAATCTATTCCTGCAGATAATGGAGGTGGAAATAATCTCTCTTTCTTAGATTTCTTCGTGGATTCTTCAAACTAGTTATCCTTGTTATATAAATCTCAATATAACCATAGGAAATTCTACGTGACGTGGGAGGGATCCATTTTAGTCTTAACATTCCCACCACATATCTTCAGTAGAAATTCATGTGTAAAATACATGTCGTGTGAATGAGTGGGGCCCTTCCACAAGGAGGTGAAGTCTGCAACTCATTCATCTAGTTTTTGTTTTCACTTTAAATGGTCATAGATACTTGTCCTATGTGTTGTAGAAATGACCTAATATAATAACTTCCTAATAAGATATTCCCAACAAGAGATAGACCTAGTAGGTTACTAGGTACACTAGACCAATGCAGACCCTCCAATGTCTTTAAGAAATACTAGATCTTGGTGTCCACCTATTGTACTGGAATTCCCATAATGAGTATAAACCTTGAAATAATGTGGTGCAGATATTAAAAAATGTTTCCCATCCTATTAATAGTGTATAAGGTAGGTTCTAAAATATATTGGGTGATTTCATGTCATTCAACCATACCAGATTCAGTTTTTCATCAGGTGGGATTACCACATATCATGTCCCGATAGCCTCGAGGTGGGAATTGAGGGTGTGAATGGGATCATCCTAACAGAGATTCCTCTTATTCTAAGGATTCTAGACCATCATCACATTTACAGGCTCATCAAAATGATAGGTGGGATCAGTGTCTCGTGGGGTGGCTATAGTGTCCCGTGGAGCTACATAGGGCTCACCTGTAGAGATGCAGGAGGAACGACCTTATTCAGTTCTCATGGAGGGTTCTCACTTCTCTTTAGTGGATTTGGTGATAAATATCATTGTATATTTCCATAGGATATGAGATCTACCATGTGTGGATGCATGGTATGGACAAGATTAATGGGAGGCAACTAATCGAGGAAGACATGTGGTAGCCCCTACATCACTAATAGAGGAGGGACATGATTGTATCAAGGATCACCATAGTCTAGACATTGATCTACAAGGCACTATGATTGTACCTCATCAACATATTTTTTATAGGATTATATAGAAATGAGAATTTAGCTGGATAAAACTCTTTCACATGCTCTGAACTGGATGGGTCAAAATTATTCGAGGTCCTGGTCTATCATATAACCTTGTCGGGGTCATGACCAAAAGGTAATGATTTAGATGGCTCTTCCAAGCCATGTATATTACTTTTCTAGAAAGTAATGATTCTCATATGAGCTCCCACATGGTGCTGTGCTGATCCAATAGGTGATTCCTCTTCATCAAGCCCATATGTGGTGTCCTTTTACATTGGTGAATTATGGACATCAATATTAACCATGACTACACCTAGCAGCATACCCTCGATATCACTAGGCATGTCAGGGTTGGTACCGGAGGGACTAAAATGAAGACCATTAGACTACCCACATCCACTGATATGAATGTGCTGGGTCACCTATTCATTAATTCTATGCAGCATGGTGAAGCTCCAAACGCTTCCCTATTAAAGGGTCTAGTGATAGTTGGGTGATGAAAGATGTCGATCCATGGGAAGTGTTGATAATTCAACCATGAGTCTCTATTGGATGATGTCGTCATAATTCTCATGAAACTTTGGATAGGATAACTAATATCCCCATAGGTTGAAATGCATCTCTAAGCTATTCTAGTAGAAAATATAATGTCATATTGGGTGAGTGAATCTGGAATGATGAATTTGGATGCAGCGAAAGGCCATAATTTCTCTGACAACTAATAAGTGGCTATATTGTCCCAAAATATTATCTACTCAAAAGTCTGATCAAACTCTTGGTTTCCACGCTCATTAATTGGGGGTGGATGGGGAACCAGAAGTGACACTGATATGGACCATTTTAGTGGTGGACAATGTAGTGGGGAAAATTTTGTGTGTGATGAAGGGATTCCAATTTCTGTGTCATCTCCTGGAGGTGGAACCGACCACATCATCATGTCCATAAAATATGGTGTATTTTTCACTACCTCAAATATGAGGGTAGATTCTGTGAGTGGGAAATCTTGTTAGTTCTCTTCTTCTACCAATCCCCATAATAACTCTATGTAATCTTGTGTCAAGGTAGATAATGAATCTGGTGATGATAGAGATGACTGGACAAAAAGTATCTGGAAGGGAGCCAGATCTTTTTCCTACATGTAAATATGCACTGACTCAAGGATATGATGCACCTCACCATCTAGGAAGAAATAAAATCACATTATGTCTCCATCGCCATACTTTGATGCAAGGGATTGGGTTAAAGGCATTATCCTTGAGTCCTATTATGATTCGAAATCCGATAAGAATTATGGGTTTAAAATGATTTGTTAATTCACAGAGGTCTTCTTATAAGGCCCCAGCATTAAACCTTACTTAATCTTGAGTTACTACAAGATTACACATTGAGGATCTTTTCAGTTTTAGAGTCTTATAGAATTAGATCATGAAACTTGCATTACATTCCACATTTAAACAAAGTGGTTACATAAAAGACAGTATTCATTCTTCCCATCAACGGAAACATATTTAAAATGAAACATGGATTCTTTCTTGACACATCCTCGACACTATCATCACATCATGTACCTTTCCCTTGACCTGTGAAAAACATTTCAAAAACTTGGGATGAGAATAAAAAGCTCATTAAGGGTTATAAAAATATGGAAAGGAAACATGAGTTCATATATACATAAGAATGAAATCATACTTTACCCATAAAACATAGGCTTATCAAATCATGAATAAATCATAGAAAACATAAGACATAAAGGTAACTTGAGGCATTCATAACATTCTTACGTAGGGAGTAACCCTCTTGGTTATGTTTGGAATACCCATCACAGTATATTCCCTAAATCTCTTCGGAGAAACCTTAACGTTTCACTCCTTCGCGTTACCCAATGCATTGGAGAGCTATATCGGGCTCACCCGCCCTTAGTTTATCACGGAACCACCCGTTCTTCATAACAATGCCCAAGAACCATAACATAATCATATCACATAAAACATGAATAAAGGAAACATAAAATTTCCACATTTCAATCAAAATATAACATTTTAGGATATTGAAATAATGAATCCATTCAAAAAGAAACCATTTCCAAAACCATTTAAAACATTTAATAAAGAGATTTTTGAATCAAAGTGTCCCATACCAACTTGAAGCTTTTAACATTTTAAACTATTAATATCCATATAAATAAATCCTTAAAACCATTTTTAAAACATGGATATTAATAAGAACAAATAATTAAAACATTTAAAACTATATTTTGGTTAAAGGGGTTTTACCAAAATTAGAGACACTTGAATACAATAATCGAGGAATAACATTTAGTCAGAACTTTATAATATCATGAGACTAAAAGGATTCATTATATAATACTCCAAATTACAGTATATAAACCATATAAGAGTAAATTGGTGCATAACAACAATGAACCCTCAATAGAAATGTCAAATGTGATGAAATCCTTTATAACGAAGGTATCCTTAAATTAAGGAAAAATCAATCTCAAAATATGTGTGACAAATATAAATACACCCAATATAAGTGGATATTAAGTGTAAAACAATAAAAGGTCATTCACACATATTCAATGGATGACATATTCAATGACTAGATGTTGAACCCAAAGAAATCGAAATTGGGTTAAAAAGTTCCCTTGACAGCCTAACGGCATCACATCAAAATGAGTTGATGAGAGATAAAAAGTGTATCTCATCACTTGGACATAAAATTTACATCAATAAGGATATATGAGAACATATCCCAACATAACAATATGTAAATTAAAATACCCAACAAAAGAAGTCTTTTAAAAAAGAGGAGGGTGAAAGGTTCCCTTACCGACTTGGGTATCTTTCAAAACATACACCCCATGAAAGAAGGACAATAGATCATTGATGTAAATACTCATAAATGAATTTATATTACACAAAGAGTAGAATATTGGGCAGTACATACACCACTCAATGGAATTTGTGGAAAATGTAGCATAAATCTCACGAGAATAAAAGTGAGATGAAAAATCCCTTACGAAAACTCGGCAGCCTAACGGCGCCACATAAAACTTCTGAATATGGATTGATGAGATAAAATAGTGTATCTCATCACATTACAATAAAATTTACAGCAATAGGAATATAAAATAACATCCCCCCAACATTACAAAGAGGAGCTTAAAAGAAGTGACATAAAGGAGAGTACTTAAAAAGAAAGAGAGAGGTTAGATCTTTTACGAAAGTTCGGCAGCCTAACAGCGCCACTCAAAACTTCCAAAATGGATTGATGAGAGAGAATAGGGTCTCTCATCACATGAACATAAAAATTACAGTAAGTTTAATATAAAATAACATCCCAATCACAAGAAATATGAGCTTAGAAGGAATGACATAAAAGAGTGTACTTAAAAAGAGAGGAGTAGGATCCCTTACCTCGGGTCCGACTTGACTGGATAGTTCTTTAATCTCCTGAATAATAAACTTGAGTTAATTTCTACCTGATTAAGAACCTTTTTCAAGCTTATTATTCCTTTTATATCACTTACTTCCTTGTTATAAACACTATGTAATCATTAAGTTAATAATGATTGTTTTGTTGATATTTGGTTCTTATGTCGAAAGTGGACTTCTTACAATTACATGTTGTTCGTGTGGCCAAATGTTTATTATATCCAGAATTGTATTCATGATGTAGATATAATATATTTCATATATATCCAGTACATGCATGCATTAATAACATTACATAATCATTTAGAGGTAAGAAATGAAATGCACCGTTCATGGAGACGGTAAGCCGTACGTACGCATGAACGCTACTTTCATTTCTATTTCGTATTTTATAGAATGGAATAATAATGATATAAAGGTATATTATAATTCCATTATAATATAATATATAATATCATTAAATCAATCCTTTATACGTCCCACGTATGGAATTAACGAATCACATCACTTTGAGGGGGCGGTAGTCCGCACTTCCTAAAATGAAGATATCGCGTATACCTATAATGGATTCCATAAAGGTAAGACACAAATGAAAAATACAGAAGCATAAACATACTGTATATCATATATAAAAATAGTGACATCATAATGGCAACCTTTTAAGGTTTTAAATGAGTATTGAACAATCATCGTTTCGGGAGGCAGAATTTCGCCATCCACGGAAGCCGTATGTTCTTTAACCATTTGATGTAGTTGTGTGAGAGTGTAGCTCAAATAAATTTTATAACAACATCCTAGTATATTGGAGATACTGGTGTTGTTACAAAAGAAGTAAATAAAAATATTTTAGGGGGTTGGAGAAGCAATATAAAACAAATGAACATAAGAGAAAGAATTACCATTAAAAGTGTAACTCCTTTTGATTTGAGCCTAAAGGCTTCCTTTGAAAGGATTCTGACCAAAGGGAATCCTCTAGGATGAGGAGAGGGATGTGTAGAGAGTAAATGGGCAGGGTTTGGCCGAGCCAAAGGCTTGAGGAGTGTGTGAAATGAGGTAGAGGTGGGGGCCTTTTATAAGAGGAGAGGAGGGGCACTTTTGGAACGTAAGGAAATATTACTTTATTTGAAAATGTGTTTCCGTTTTAAGAGGTCCCACATTGATATAATTCGTGGATAAGGTTATAAAGGTTCGAAATACACCCATCCAATAAGTTTTGGACATGTTTAGATCATAGATTTTACATTATCTTTCCATTTTATTTTAATCGTTAAATAATGATGTCATCACTGCATCATTATGATGTCATAAATAATTTAATTTATTTAAATTCTAAAATTTATAAAAAAAATACTATGATGTAGGAAATAGTTTTAGATTTCCAATGACTATTTATAATCAAAAATATGACTTGTATAACCCCACTTAAAAATATTTTTAGTAAAACATATCATGTTTGTGTCATTTTTAATTTTAACATTAAATAAAAATATATTATTGTCATTTTCCAACTAAAGTGGCTCCATGGGGTCCCCAAGTTGGCCCATGGCTTGTCTTGGTCGGCCATGACTCACCCAATAGGTGTAGGACAAGTTTCATGGTGTTTTCACATTCTTATAATATCATTTTTACCTTAAACTACACTAATTATCACTAATCGCGATTAAAAACTTAATAAGTTACTATTCACCAAAAAATTATTTTTATCCCATTGAACCACATTTTACTACTTAATGACAACCATGTATGTCGTATTTTTGAAATTCAAAACACAGAAGTGGTAGAATTTCATTTAAACGAAAAATCAGCTTTTATAAGTACCACTTAGTGGTTTCACTATTCATCAAAAATTGAAGTTTTTCAGAAAATTACCAAAAATTCACCCTAAGCTATATTTGATATTACGAACTCAAAAATGAAGTCCATTTTACAAAATTCACAACATATAATTTGCATTAATTAATTTAATAATTAATTCCCGATGTCATGACAAATAGCGTGTTTTTATGAAACAATAAGTATCAAAAGATTGGCACTAGTTTAAGTCCGATTTCAAAGTGAAATTAATTCCAACGAACACTATTGGATTTAATGGTAAAAATATTTTCTAATTTAACTTTAAAACAAATTCAAAATATTATCTAATCATATAAATAAATTAGTTTAAATAGAGGTTTTTAATTAGAACACAACATTTTACACTATTCATTAAAAAAATGAACTTTATCGGAAAAATACCAAAAAATTACACAAAGTAAAATTTGATGTTCTGATTCTAAATTAGAGTTTTATTTGGTCCAAAATAATATATAAGAGTGATCGAAACTATATTTAATGATGGTTCGCCATCAAAAGGTGACAAGTGAACCATTAGTGAAAACTAGGGCATATACGCCTAAAGTTGAATTCTTTCCGTATTTTAAGCCTTTATCCTTTATTGGATAAATGTATAAACATTTAAAAACATATATAATCATATTTTAGTAATTTCTATCCATTCCCGCCATTACAACGGCTACATGTTAACTAACATTTAAAATTTATTATTAGAGTGCAACATAAGATTCCAAAGAAACTCGTTGTTGCGTGTTGGGTACGCCATCGAGCATAACGTCCCCTTTAAAGTCATATCAATATTTTATTCACAAATATGGATAAATATGAAAATGTCATATTCTTTATTTACCTGGGGTGTTACATCCTTCCCCCCTTTTGGGAATTGCGTCCTCGCAATTTTAAAAAATTTGAGGTCAGAAACATCCTTGAAAGTCCCACATCGGAACAAGAGTTGGTAAAACAATCACTTTAAAATAATGAAAGATAAGCACAGAGGTCACCCGAGTTAACCCATACTATGATTCCAAGTATGAAAACATGGACATGGAGGAGAAAACATAGGGTCATGTTCTGATGGAGAGTGATAGAAAACATGTTTAGGAGAAAGTTAACCATGAGAAAATCACAAACTTGTGATGGGTTAAATGGTATTCGATTCCCCAGTAAGAAAAGTTAATAGACAACATTTTTGTTTTAAGTTACTTTTTATTGAGTAATTTATTCATAAGGAAACATAATAACTTATGATGTTGACTTTCAACTTTTACACAAACTCGTATTTTCTCCAAAAGACGAGTATTTAGGAAGACTTGTTCACATTAAGAGTACTATAATCAACTTCTAGAGAATCACCTAATCCACAAAAGAGAACTATATACATCCCATGTCTTTAGACTTTAACCAAACCCAAAACCAAAAGGCTAGTACAAGATCAGATAATCCAGAAAAGGATAACCCCTTATAAAAAGAAAATCTATTCTTAATCTCCAAAATTTGTCCAACAAAACCCAAAGTTCAATGAGGACCATCCGATAAATAATTTGTCCATAAAATTCTTCAAAGTAAACCAATATAAGATTGAAACCCAAATATTTAAAGGATTTAATCACATAGTCTTCCAAGTTAAATCGTAAAATTTATCTCCAAACAACATTAGTTGCTCCTAAAGTCTCACATTGAAAAGTAATTATCCTAATCACATATCCTCCATGATAGGTTAATCATTTTCATAAATCACCCAAAATCAACTTACTCATAATTCATAAAATCATATAACTAGAAAGAATCAGTCAAAATAACCAGGGACTTCACGTAATCCAGTGGTAGGCGATAAATACCACTCGCACTTTGGTTGTGGGTTGGATTCCCGCAGCTTTGTCCGACGCGACGGGTAGTGACACGGTATGTGTGTAGTCCTTTTTCCAAAACTATATAATTCTTAAAACATTCCCCAAAATGAGATAAAATCTTCAAAGATGATCATAACATATTTTAACCTCAAGTTTATATCATGCCTTTCATTTTCCATCATGACATATAGTAACCCATAATTACCTCAAAAGTAAGGATCATATAAACCCAATGGTTCTTTATAACTATGTCCACAAAAGAAAAGATAACTATTACTTGAATAAAATTTGCCTATATTAAACATCAGGGTTACACATAATATAAAAAGTCTTCTAATGTAACCCCATCATCAAAAGAGACTTAATACTCTTAAGAATTTCACCATAACTCTTGAAGCCCTTATATGTTGACATCTTACTCATTCAACATTCTTCATGATCCATTATCCATTCCTTTCCAACTTATTCCGAAATACCTCTTTCCTACAAACAAAATCATGAATCATATCCTATGATTCCAAAATAGGGAAACAATAGTCATGAAATAGTACAAACCTTTGATTGGTCATTGTCAGTTTCTTCATCCTCAATTGGAATGGCATTAGGTATTGGTAAACGAATATTGGTACGCTCTTGGTGACCCCGTTCACGAAACTTCTTCATAGGACATGCGTTTTCATAATGACCATGCACACCACATTTAAAACATTCAATTGATCCCTCAGAAAGAACTTCTTTCCCTTTCCTCGAGTCAACTGGATGCTTCCTTTTTCCATGGCAGGTTCTTGCTTTATGACCTTCATTTCCACATCTATAGCATATTTCTGTCCCTTTGAAACATTTTCCTAGCTGTTTCTTTCCACATCTTTGACACATAGGTTTTTGAACACACTTACCTTTATGATTATTACCTGTACTTCCGTAGGGATTTTTTTCTTGCATATATAATGTCTTAGAGAAATCTCTAAGGTTTAGGTGGTCAATCATGACTCCAGATAGTTGGTTCAGGATAATCACAAGAGTTCTCATTGCAGCTCCCATATCATTCAGTTGCTTTCTCAAAACACTATCACGGTTTCCTTCACATCCACTGTTACTTTGGTGCCTGCTAGATCGAGCCATTTACTAAAACCAAAAAGGTCAGTGTGAGTATATCCACAAAACCATCATGTACTAAAGAGTAAGATAAACAATAATATATACTTACTCATTCAATTTATCTAAAACTAAGACTCATGTCTGAAATCCTAACCATTATGGTAATGTCAGTAATGCTTAAAGAATACCCTAACCTCTAAAGTTATCTAAACCGACCTTTGATACCAACTATAAGGCCCCAGCCTTAAACCATACTTAATCTTGAGTTATTACAAGATTACACATTGAGGATATTTTCTGGTTTAGAGTTTTAGAGAATTAGATCATGAAACTTGCATTACATTCAACATTTAAACAAAGTGGTTACATAAAAGACAGTATTCATTCTTCCCATCAACAGAAACATATTTAAAATGAAACATGGATTCTTTCTTGACACATCCTCGGCACTATCATCACATCATGTACCTTTCCCTTGACCTGTGAAAAACATTTCAAAAACTTGGGATGAGCATAAAAAGCTCAGTAAGGGTTATAAAAATATGGAAAGGAAACATGAGTTCATATATACATAAGAATGAAATCATACTTTACCCATAAAACATAGGCATATCAAATCATGAATAAATCATAGAAAACATAAGACATAAAGGTAACTTGAGGCATTCATAACATTCTTACGTAGGGAGTAACCCTCTTGGTTACGTTTGGAATACCCATCACAGTATATTCCCGAAATCTCTTTGGAGAAACCTTAACGTTTCACTCCTTCGCGTTACCCAATGCATTGGAGAGCTATATCGGGCTCACCTGCCCTTAGTTTATCACGGAACCACCCGTTCTTCATAACAATGCCCATGA
This sequence comes from Viscum album, assembly GCA_963277665.1. Taxonomy (NCBI): domain Eukaryota; kingdom Viridiplantae; phylum Streptophyta; class Magnoliopsida; order Santalales; family Viscaceae; genus Viscum; species Viscum album. The sequence goes on along the minus strand of OY728131.1, from coordinate 1,641,728,653 downwards.
ACCATAACATAATCGTATCACATAAAACATGAATAAAGGAAACATAACATTTCCACATTTCAATCACAATATAACATTTTAGGATATTGAAATAATGAATCCATTCAAAAAGAAACCATTTCCAAAACCATTTAAAACATTTAATAAAGAGATTTATGAATCAAAGTGTCCCATACCACCTTGAAGCTTTTTACATTTTAAACTATTAATATCAATATAAATAAATCCTTAAAACCATTTTGAAAACATGGATATTAATAATAACAAATAATTAAAACATTTAAAACGATATTTTGGTTAAAGGGGTTTTACCAAAATTAGAGACACTTGAATACAATAATCGAGGAATAACATTTAGTCCAAACTTTATATTATCATGAGAATAAAAGGATTAATGATATAATACTCCAAAGGACAGTATATACACCATATAAGAGTGAATTGGTACATAACAACAATGAACCCTCAATAGAAATGTCAAATGTGATGAAATCCCTTATAAAGAATGTATCCTTAAATTAAGGACAAATCAATCTCAAAATATGTCTGACAAATATAAATACACCCAATATAAGTGGATATTAAGTGTAAAACAATAAAAGGTCATTCACACATATTCAATGGATGACATATTCAATGACTACATGTTGAACCCAAAGAAATCAAAATTGGGTTAAAAAGTTCCCTTGACAGACTAACGGCATCACATCAAAATGAGTTGATGAGAGATAAAAAGTGTATCTCATCAGTTGGACACAAAATTTACATCAATAAGGATATATGAGAACATATCCCAACATAACAATATGTAAATTAAAAGACCCAACAAAAGAAGTCTTTTAAAAAAGAGTAGGGTGAAAGGTTCCCTTACCGACTTGGGTATCTTTCAAAACATACACCCCATGAAAGAAGGACAATAGATCATTGATGTAAATACTAATAAATGAATTTATATTACACAAAGAGTAGAATAATGGGCAGTACATACACCACTAAATGGAATTTGTGGCAAATGTAGCATAAATCTCACGAGAATAAAAGTGAGATGAAAAATCCCTTACGAAAACTCGGCAGCCTAACGGCGCCACATAAAACTTCTAAATATGGATTGATGAGATAAAATAGGGTATCTCATCACATTACAATAAAATTTACAGCAATAGGACTATAAAATAACATCCCCCAACATTACAAAGAGGAGCTTAAAAGAAGTGACATAAAGGAGAGTACTTAAAAAGAAAGAGAGAGGTTAGATCTTTTACGAAAGTTCGGCAGCCTAACAGCGCCACTCAAAACTTCCAAAATGGATTGATGAGAGAGAATACGGTCTCTCATCACATGAACATAAAAATTACAGTAAGTGTAATATAAAATAACATCCCAATCCCAAGAAATATGATCTTATAAGGAATGCCATAAAAGAGTGTACTTAAAAAGAGAGGAGTAGGATCCCTTACCTCGGGTCCGACTTGACTCGATCTTTCTTTAATCTCCTTAATAATAAACTTGAGTTAATTTAAACTTGATTAAGAACCTTTTTCAAGCTTATTATTCCTCTTATATCACTTATTTCCTTGTTATAAACACTATGTAATCATTAAGTTAATAATGATTGTTTTGTCGATATTTGGTTCTTAAGTCGAAAGTGGACTTCTTACAATTACATGTTGTTCGTGGGGCCAAATGTTTATTATATCCAGAATTTTATTCATGATGTAGATATAATATATTTCATATATATCCAGTACATGCATGCATTTATAACATTACATAATCATTTAGAGGTAAGAAATGAAATGCACCGTTCATGGAGACGGTAAGCCGTACGTACGCATGAACGCTACTTTCATTTCTATTTCGTATTTTATAGAATGGAATAATAATGATATAAAGGTATATTATAATTACAGTATAATATAATATATAATATCATTAAATCCATCCTTTATACGTCCCACGTATGGCATTAACGAATCACATCACTTTGAGGGGGCGGTAGTCCGCACTTCCTAAAATGAAGATATCACGTATACCTATAATGGATGCCATAAAGGTAAGACACAAATGAAAAATACAGAAGCATAAACATACTGTATGTCATATATAAAAATAGTGACATCATAATGGCCACCTTTGAAGGTGTTAAATGAGTATTGAACAATCATCATTTCGGGAGGCAGAATTTCGCCATCCACGGAAGCCGTATGTTCTTTAACCATTAGATGTAGTTGTGTGAGAGTGTAGCTCGAATAAATCTTATAACAACATCCTAGAATATTGAAGATACTTGTGTTGTTACAAAAAAATAAAATAAAAAGATTTTAGGGGGTTGGATAAGCAATATAAAACAAATGAACATAAGAGAAAGAATTACCTTTAAAAGTGTAACTCCTTTTGATTTGAGCCTAAAGGCTTCCGTTGAAAGGATTCTGACCAAAGGGAATCCTCTAGGATGAGAAGAGGGATGTGGAGAGAGTAAATGGTCAGGGGTTGGCCGAGCCAAAGGCTTGAGGAGTGTGTGAAATGAGGTAGAGGTGGGGGCCTTTTATAAGAGGAGAGGAGGGGCACTTTTGGAAAGTAAGGAAATATTACTTTATTTGAAAATGTGTTTCGGTTTTAAGTGGTCCCACATTGATATAATTCGTGGATAAGGTTATAAAGGTTCGAAATCCGCCCATCCAATAAGTTTTGGACTTGTGTAGTTCATAGATTTTACATTATCTTTCCATTTTATTTTAATCGTTAAATAATGATGTCATCACTGCATCATTATGATGTCATAAATAATTTAATTTATTTAATGTCTAAAAATTATAAAAATAAACTACTATGATGTAGGAAATATTTTTATCTTTCCAATTACTATTTATAATCAAAAATATGACTTGTATAACCACACTTAAAAATATTTTTAGTAAAACATATCATGTTTGTGTCATTTTAAATTTTAACATTAAATAAAAATATATTATTGTCATTTTCCAACTAAAGTGGCTCCATGGGGTCCCCAAGTTGGCCCATGGCTTGTATTGGTCGGCCATGACTCACCCAATAGGTGTAGGACAAGTGTCATGGTGTTTTCACATTCTTATAATATCATTTTTACCTTAAACTACACTAATTATCACTAATCGCGATTATAAACTTAATAAGTTACAATTCACCAAAAAAATATTTTTATCCCATAGAACCACATTTTACTACTTAATTACAACCATGTATGTAGGATTTTTTAAATTCAAAACACAGAAGTGGTAAAATTTCATTTAAACGAAAAATCAGCTTTTATAAGTACCACTTAGTGGTTTCACTATTCATCAAAATTCAAGTTTTTCAGAAAATTACCAAAAATTCACCCTAAGCTATATTTGATATTACGAACTCAAAAATGAAGTCCATTTTACAAAATTTACAACATATAAGTTGCATTAATTAATTTAATAATTAATTCCCGCTGTCATGACAAATAGCATGTTTTTATGAAACAATAAGTATCAAATGTTTGGCACTAGTTTAAGTCCGATTTCAAAGTGAAATTAATTCCAACGACCACTATTGGATTTAATGGTAAAAATATTTTCTAATTTAACATTAAAACAAATTAAAAATATAATCTAATCATATAAATAAATTAGTTTAAAAAGAGGTTTTGAATTAGAACACAACATTTTACACTATTCATTAAAAAAATGAACTTTATCGGAAAAATACCAAAAAATTAAACAAAGTAAAATTTGATGTCCCGATTCTTAATAAGAGTTTTATTTGGTCCAAAAGAATATATAAGAGTGATCAAAACTATATTTAATGATGGTTCTCCATCAAAAGGTGACAAGTGAACCTTTAGTGAAAACTAGGGCATATACGCCTAAAATTGAATTCTTTCCATATTTTAAGCCTTTATCCTTTATTGGATAAATGTATAAACATTTAAAAACATATATAATCATATTTTAGTAATTTATATCCATTCCTGCCATTACAATGGCTACATGTTAACTAACATTTAAAATTTATTATTAGAGTGCAACGTAAGATTCCGAAGAAACTCGTTGTTGCGTGTTGGGTACGCCATCGAGCATAGCATCCCCTTTAAGGTCATATCAATATTTTATTCACAAATATGGATAAATATGAAAATGTCATATTCTTTATTTACCTAGGGTGTTACACTTCTGTTGGTGAGGATGGTTCACCCTTACAACCTAGGGAATATCTTCATGGAAGGTTAAATCATTGTCCTAGGGATGACCTCCATGAGGGTTAGTGTTGGAGTGGTGAGAACCTCTGTGGGAGATGGTGAGAGCATGGGGTAGACCACCATGTTAGTTGTTTTCAATGGGGGGAGGAACTTTGCTGGAATTGATTTCAGAGTGGAGATGGACTCCACACTATTTGAATATAAATCATGGAGGGACACCGAATGAATCAAAAAAGAGATGAGAATAACATCGATGTTGAGTATGATATTGGGGAGGACCTTCAAAATTTTGAAGTAAGGTGTTAGGAGAACCTGGGCATATGTCAAATATGACAGGGGGAGGGACTTAGTGTTGGTGAGATCTAGTATGGGGAGGTACTCCATACTAGTTATTGTATGCATGGGGATGACCACTATGGTATCTAGTGAGAAAATGGTTAGAAACTCCATTTTGGTTTCCTATAACACAGGGAGGACCTATATTCCTGGTGGCAATGGTAGCACAAGGAGGATCTTCGTACTGGCTGATCTTTACATAGGGAAGACCTCCATCATGAATTTTTATGGAGCAGGAAGGACATCCACTTTGACAGTTATTGAAGTGGTTGGAAATATTCTTAAGATATGAATGTTTATGGAAGGAACATATGTTGATGATCTGTTACACAAGGAGGACCTCCATATCTTGTACCATAGGCATGGGGAGGACCTTCTTGCTGGATGTCGGCAAGGTGGCTAGGACCTCCATGATCACGAGTATCAGTGTGGGGAGGTACTTCGCTGGAGCTAGAGATGATTTGTGGTGGTCCTCCATATTAAATATAATTATCATGGGTTAGACTATAATGACTTCTAGATGTGTTAGAAATCGAAAGAGTCATACCATCCCACCCACATGGTGGTTGAGGCCTCACCTAGACTGAGTGTTGACAAGTCCCTATTCGGTAGTAGGTGGTGCCTAGTGGAATGTACTAGGGATGGAATTTTCCTTAGAAACTGGGGAATAGAATTCCCTATGACATGTGTCTCATTGATCATGAGCCCAATATTGGTGTCAGGTTATCAAAATTGAGGCCGATGGAGTAGGGGTGTTGACCACCTATTCTATGGTCAAAGGGACTAGTAGTTGGTGGAATTTATATGGAATTGTAATAAATTTTCATGAAATTTCAGAGGTGGTAGTCCTATATAGGATGCATGGGATATCCCTTAACTGATTGGTGGAAGGGAGTGAGTCATAGGAATGATTTGGTGAGAGGTTCCTTAAGTAGTTCATTATAGTAGTGGGTAGTATTGTCTACCTATCCTGCCAATGAAGGAGGTGATGACGGTGAGCTGTAAAAGCCTCCAGAACTTGCAGGTCCATCTACCTCACAGTAATGACCCCATCCTTCGTGTATCACTGTACAAACCCATCATTCAAACACCTCTGAATTTTTTTTGAGTGTGTGATTGGGCATAGATGCCTGGTAACTGTGGTCTTAGATGACATCATGGTAGAGGTGGAGTCATGATCGATTTTTTAATTGTTGTTCCTCGTACCCCTGCATTTGTATGGGGTGATTAGTTTCATATATATTGGGTCCTTCAAAAGAAGGAAGATTCAAGTATTAGTATAAATGAGAGGACTAAATATCACAATGCCCCAACATCGTCCAATATTTCATGGATGTTTATAGAGATCAACACTAATAAATTCCCAGACCGAAATGTCCAACAATTAACTAAACTAATATATTATAATTTTCATGCCAGTCCAACTATATTCTTTGGGAGACCAGTTTCCAGATAGATATATTTTTTAATACCCTTTTCTATTTATGAATCTAAACATACTAATACCCATGTTAATAAGAAGAAATTCATATCAGGTTCGCCATTTTGGTATGAGGTCTATCACTGGTAGTGTTAGTGTACAATCGATGATATAATAAACTAAATAACCAGTCCCATGGTTAAAGATTATAATATCACATCATATTCAACATTTTTTTATTAATTCTTATGTGGTGTGTCACATTACGTTTTGGTCATTCAATAATATTTTAATGTAGCCCCCATTCCCACTTTACACAGGTGGGAAGAATTCGTCTCGTTCTCAGTGGTGGTTTATCCTTGATAAAAATAATGACAATGGGATGTATCTTTCTCCTTCCATGGATTCCTCCTAAAAAATTGTTCCCATGTCCAGGTCTCCCTCATAGAATAAGATGTTTTTCATGATTCTCATTCTTAGTTCCATCTATTTTGTGGATGATAGTTAAACACACATCTCTTATATGGATATTCTAAGGGGTCTATTCAAGGAAAAAACATTGGTTAGGAGAGTAGTTATGTTGTGCATTACATAGCATGTCTGGATGCTGTAACATTAATAAACCTCTATCCAACATCATTAGAGGACTTCTCAATGGCATAGAAACCTTAGGCATCCCACACCTATTTCTGGATATTTAATGTTGGAGGCATGTATTTTGAGGGTTTTGTAGGAATCCCATGATTATCATAGTGTAAGATGTGAGTTTAACATCATGAATGGACAGATCATAGAGTTAATGGTTTCCCATGGGAAAAAATTAGAGAGATGGATCTCTAGTATTGATCAAGTGAAATGTTTATAGGATTAATGGGTCAGAACACCTAATGAGAGAAGACCCGAGGTGGTGATTCTCATAATGATATGGTTTCACATCATGAAGGGGTATAAAACTAGAAGGGAAGAACTGATGTTTACTATTTGATGGGTCACAACGCCCAATGAGGGAGGACCCTTGGTGGTGTGTCCCATAAAGGGAAGTTATCTAACCTTGAAGGCATCTTTTGACACCACAACGAGTCAATCATGGAGTTATACCAAAATGAGAGGGAAACCATGTTTCTTTATTTGTTGGGGTTGGAAATTTTAGAGTCGTCCTATGTAGCTTGTTTAAAACATAAGGATCAAAACCCACGTAGTTTTTTGGATGGATTATAGCATATGAACTGAAACTACCTTTTGCAAGAGGATATCTCGTGGTTGGATTGGGTGGGGCCTTCACATTGAGATTTCCTGAGTGAATGGAATGTTCCCATAAAGATGTGGTGTCCAGGGTAAGAATGAGGAAGGATGTGAATGAATAATGATTAATGGATGGAATGGATGGGTTTTGGGGGGTATTAGTCATGAAAAATTGGATGGTTTCTTAAGAATCTCAGTCTGTTGGGAATCAATGTCCACATAGTTCTGAATGGTGTGGGGATTATTTATATAGAGGAATATGGGAAATATAAGAGATGAGGTATCCAAGGTGAGTGACATTGAATTCTCGAGATGTGTCCCTGAAAAGGTCATGATGTGTATGGATGATTTGTTTGGACCTCAGATTACATTCTATCCTAGATTGTTGGGAATCAAATTCCTCATAGTTTCGAGTGGAGAAAATGGCTTACATATAAGAAGAAGGCCCATATGAAGGCTGATCTAGGCACCATAGGGGGTATATTAGTGGGGTGAACCCCTAGGATGGGGCACCAAATATTACCTTTGTTTGGGATTGAACCTCGTTGAGGCTTCTTAGATACCTTATTTAGAAGGTAGGGATCAAAACCCACATAGTTCATTATGGTGAAGGGAATAGGGATTAATATATGAGGGATTCATGGATAGATGGTGTCATGATCACTATAAACCTCTAATAACGCATGTGTCATGATTAATGTGAGAAATAATAGGTTCCATTAGACCTAACAATCCTTTTGTGAAATATGATGATAAAATAGTTGATGGTTTGGTAGAATACACACTAAGACTACCTAGGGAGATGGGTATCAGGGCATACTCTAGGAGGGATTGTCTAGGAGGATATCATTATATTCAAGGAGGATCTCATTACCTATGAGAAGGGTCAGGAATATCACACTATCATGGAGACGAGTGGGCATGTAAAATTATCGAGGCGGAGCACCCCATGTGCATTGTACGAGGTGAGAATATTGTTTAACATCATGTATTGAGGAGTATGGGGTGTTACATTTTAACATCATACAACTCAGATGGTAAAGGCTCACTCCTTACCCCATTATATATACATAGTTATACATCATGCTCTTTTGAGTGGTTCCCGAATGAAACAATGCACTGTAGGAGGTGGAAGATGAGTGTTAAGTGACAGGGTCCACATTATCATGTCTATGAGAAAAAGAAAAAAATATTAGAATTCATATTCCAAAAAAAATAAGTAGGAAAAATTAATAAGGGACACCACACAAGGGACAATAAAATAACTAGGAAATATCCTGGAGGGCCGTATGGAAGAGGATCTCACGATGCAAGGGTCCTCGCTAATAGGATCTTCATTAATCTTGAGCTATTTGAATTGGAAAGGGGATTCCTTAAGAAAAGGGTATACATGAAGGAAGGGGAATTGTGAAGCATGTGACCCATTCCATATAATGGAGTCCTAACTCAAAGGATGAGTTGTTCCCAAATGCTTAATGCTAGCAAATTCCTCAAGGATTCTGAAGGGGATCTGTCCTCATAAAAATGTGTGGACCTTTTTGAAAGGAATCCCTACCATACATAAGGGAAATTAGGAATAATGGAAATCATTACTCGTTATGCTTATGTTCCATGGGTGATCTATTCTTATTTTGGTTCACAGTGCATCAGCGCTTTTCAAAATTGGACATTTGACATTGAAAGGTCAGAATGACCATGATTTTAAGGTGGGGGTGTCAGATATTTATAGGAAATGATAAATCATGATTATGTGAAGTGTTCTACATTGTTAAAGGTAACTGCGAATGGGAGAGCCTTTGTCGGACTTTGGGATCCATCTGTCAACGATGCTAGTAGATTTGCGAGGAACATTGTATTTTTGGGGCCACTGTCATCTTCCTTTTCTCATTTAATTTTTTAATGGTTATTCATGATGAATATTCATTATGGAGAATCTTTTGATTAATATTGGTTCTTTTTTAGAAAAGAATATCTTTGAAACTACCATGACCTTATCCAATTTTCTAGTACAACATATTTCAGTGCCAAAAAATTCATATCCCTATAAAGCAAATTCATAATACCGCATAATAAAATAAAATGTTAGAATATACCTATCTTATGTGAAATAAGATCACGAGAATGATCATAACTCAATAAATGCAAATTTAATTACCAAACACTCTTGCTACAAAAAAACTAAATCAATAGGCATTTGTTGAAGGGAATTTTATTTATCAACTAAATATAATGAAGTATGAAGAATATGATAATAATATATCCATGGTAATTTAATACAACAAAAAATATTAAACATGGGATACAAAATGTATTATATCATAAGGAATCATAATTGAGACCATGAAAACCCACACAGATTGAGTACCACATAAATCATAACTCATTGAAAGAGAGGTATTGTAATTGAAATTCAAATACCATTATTAAAATAGAATTCAAGATATGAAATTTCAATAAGGTAAAATATAAACATCATAAATGACAATATGTACATAAATACAATACATGTCTTAATAAAGGGAAATTGAGATGAAAACCCTTTATTATTTTTGTGGATTTCAAAAATGTACATTAATCTACTATATAAAAACATATCTATATTATTTAATTATTTAAATAAAACTATTTTTTCATTTATATTTTTTGAAATAGTCCCTCTCCATGTGAATTCTTTTGATTTCCTACACCATGTGTTTGTAGCTTTGACCGTTTGTATAAGTTTCTTAATAGTGGTGTCAATGTTTACTATTATTTCAAAATTATCCATTAATAGAATATTAATGTTACTATTATTGGTGATTTATAATTATTTCCTATGTTTCAGATTCCATTCATGATAATTTTAGTGATTCTCCTTGAAGATGAAATTGATTATAACCATGTTTTGTTGACTCTTGAAAATCACAATACAATATTTAAAGATAATTATTTAAATACTAATATAAATATTAAGAATATATAAAATAATTATTTATTAATTTATATAATATTAAACCAGTAATTATGTTTCCATATTCATTTTGATAGAAATTTATTGTATTTTTCAATTAGTTAGTTAAACAGACCCAAACCTGAACAGACACTGATCTAATGAATTATTATGAGGTGTTTTTGTTGTAATATCCTTATGAAATATGTAAAATTATCTCATTTAGTGTTTATTAGTGTTATATATTATAATATTATGGAATTCTAAGAGTAATTGATGTATTTTAAATCATTTTATACTTTGGATAAAAGGTTATCCTCTTAGAATGGTTATTTTAAATGATTAAATTAATGATGATCATTTATTGATCAATTCATTAATAGGTTACTAAATGTGAAATTATATAAAAATAATTATATAATAAAATCTTATTTTCAATATTATAAAATTATTATATCCATAATTTTTATTTGGTGAAAGAAAAAAACATGTTACATCGTGGAGGCTATATTCTGCACAATACACGAATGATTGTTTTATTTTTCATAATATATTTGTTATATGAAAAAATGATAATAACCCAGATATAATAAAATTGAATAATATAAATGATAGTAATATCATTATATTACTTTTTATTGAATAAATTCGAATGAATATAATTAAGATAAATGCTAAGAAGTTCATAATACTGACATTTTGATCTTGAATTTTAATAAAAAGTATCCTCAGAAATAATTTCCTTTTGTTAAATAATATTTTCTAGAATACTTTTATCAATGGATATGGTTCTATTAAAAGAAAATTTAATACGTTTATAGAGAAATTATAATGATATGTGAGTCATAATGTAGTAGAGATGTTACACATTTATTAGTAAATGGAGGGGTAGTTTTTGGTGTAACCCTTAAATTTTCAATAATATAATGTTATCAATAAATTTTAAAAGGACACATAATAGAGAAAATTGGAGTGTAAAATTATTATGGACTGTAAATAAACTCAATAAAAATTTTAAACACATTTAAATTATTTAGGGATTTTTGTTCTAATATTTTACCTTTTACCGCAAATTAAATTTACTATGGTAATTAATATATAACCTCAGAAATAAATTTAAATGAAAAATATTAGGATTAAATTTTTAACTAATTTTTACTTCTAATTAATAATTCGAAAACAATTTTAAAAAAATATAAATGTTTGAAATGTTTATTTTAATATTTATATATATATATCCACTTAATCATGAAAAAATTGTTTGTTGAGAAATATTGTTTTTAAGTCCAAAATTTATATTTAAAAAAATTATATTAAAAAATAATATTGGTGACATAAATTATTATATTATAAACAATAATTAATATAATGCGTACAATGAAACACTAAATTGAATATCCCATGAAAATAATTGACTCACTAAAAAGACTGATAATTTTTTTATTAAATTATCGTTTTAATTAGATATAAAAATATGTGAAAAAGGATTTATAATCTTATATAATATTATAAAATGAATAATTTTTTTCCAAAGATTCATATATGATCAAATATATGGTTATTTAATCTTATATATCATTCTTAAATATTGATAATGTCAATGAAATTACAAGATTCATTAAAACCGAATTTTCAACTAAAAAAGTAAATTATTCATAAAATGGACAAAAAACAATTCTTTAAAAAATATTGATATAATTTATTATAAAATTAGTTTAATATTATTAATTTAATATTATAAAAATTTTAAAATTAGTTTTTTAAATCATAAAAAATAATGAAAAACCATTTTTATTGGAAAATAACTTTTTCAAATATTAACTATTATTATTATTATTTAAAATCATTTAAAAGTTAAATTGGTGTTACCAAATTACTAATATCAAACATGTTTTATCATTAGTTATTTTATTATTGATATATAAATTCATATCGTAGAAAAATAATTTTTTTAGATAAACATTACTAAACAATAAACGGTTTTATTAGTCATTTTAGGTAAACTAATTGAATTTAATTCTTACTAAAATTAGACGTTGTTATACATATAATTCCTAGGGAAGTTACTACTATTCATCCTTGCCAATAATGTTACATGGTTTTGATGGTTTTCATAAATAAATAATATTTTAACTTAATATTTCATAGACCTGGGTAAGATTGATATTGCATGTGGAGAAAGAGTTCAAAGACATTGACTTCTTTTATAGTAATCATATATTAGAATATTGAGTTTTTAGTTCTATAGAGATTTATAAGGTTGATTTTTATGACTGGGTTATAGATGATATATCCTGCTATGGTCATCAATAGGGGTTATACTTTGGTTGTTGTGTAGGATAAAGCTACAACCTCGAGTTATAGGGATTTTGGTACGTGAAGGAAGGGAGTGAAATAGTTTCCTTGGGTTTAGGTGTGTATTTGAGCCCTGTGTTGGAGTATCTCTTATAATACAATATTTTATATGTGATATTTTTTCATTAATGTGTGGTAGGGCACTGATGGTTCATGTGCCTAGTGATTCATTGTGTTCCTTGGTTTCAGTAATATAATATATTTCTTAGTATGGTTGTTATGATTTAATTGGAAATTTCATAGGATGAATTGAATTTGGTTTGAGTATTTAATAGAGGTTTTATTTTTTTCTTGTGACCTAAATTCATTCATTAATAGTTCTTTTAAATTACCTTATAATTTTAGTTTAAAATGTTTTTGGAATAGTACCACTTATTTCTCTTAAAATGGTTTTGAAAATACAAGTATGTTCTCTTTTAAAAATGTGATATCTGAATTTATATTGATTAAGATTAAAATAAATAAATTATTAGTTTCTTGAGTTATGAATGAATATTAAGATGTTTTAAAATTATAAAAAGGGTTTTACAATCCATATTTATAAAATAAATGATTTTAGAATCATGATTTCGAAAACATGTTTTATCATTAATAAAGAGATTAACAATTGGTGGGAGGTAGGTTGAGTTTTTTTATGAAGTGGTTAAAATTTTATTCCCTATTTTATAATAGGTTATGTTATTTTCTAATGAGGTTTGTCTATTTGAGATTTAATGCATATGGTTTTTAGGTCATAATAATTTCCTTCATAAAATAAGGCTCCATCTTTTAAAGAATTCTTGAGTTGGGGGTGGAGAATGAGTGGTGGAAATTTACCCTTTAGTATAGTAACCCTTAATAATAAATATGTGGTTCTTGAGCATCTTGATTATTTTTATGTATGGAGAGTTGCGTATTTGGGTAGATTCTATATTATTGTAGATATATATCTCTCTGGGTGGTTATCGTTTAAAGGCTATTCATCATGATTTACATTGATGAAGAAATGATTAATTCTATGATGTTATGAATGTGTTTGTGATGCTAGTATTTCAATACAGGTGATATACTTTATTGAGAGGTATCTCTAGGGTAGTTTTGGATTTTTTTTGATGTTTTTACCTGGTTGGGATAGGATTCTAAATGATGATAATCATTTGAGTGGTACTATCTCTATTGTCTAGGATTTTAGCAAAACATCCATTTTCCTTTTATCGGTTGATGGGTATAATGAATATTTTTTCTAGTAATTTATGGTGTTTTGGATGGTTTTTTTTGAATTGTGATTAATTTTAAATTATTTTTAAATAATTCAATTTTTTTTTGAGTTTTAACAGGTTTTTTGGATAAGTCTTGTTTGAACTTCATGTATTAATCCTATCATCTAGAAATTAAGATTATTTATTGAATTTATAATCATACAATTTGGATTTTAGAAACATGGAAAAAGTTATTACTTTTATATATGATGTTTTTACTCTTATATTTTGAGAATTCATAAAATGGATTCTGTACATTAACTTTATTTATTATAGTATATTTTTGAATAAACTTTTGTGTATATATTTCATGTACATGAAAATATCATATATATATATATGTTTATGTAAGATTCATTTGTTGGTCAACCGTGATATATAAAATTAACTTTATGGGATATAAAATTAATGTTTTGGTATAAAAAATTAATATTTCCTAGTGTAAATTTAATTTAATAATATATAGGATTCATTCCAAATATCATAATATTCATTCACATAATTGATTATTCATACTTAAGAGTATTATTACCAAATAATAAAAGTTACCTTTTTTCAGATTTTCAAATGTATAAATAAATTTCCCATGTGTAAAATTCATCCCTTATAAAATTACATATCTTTATTTTTTTATTGAAAATATAATTTTAATATTTATAAATGAATTTTTATTATCAAAACCAAAAAAACATGATAAATTTTATCCTTTTTACCTACATTTTTTAAATTTGAAAATGAAATTAGAAACATTAAAACACCTATAAATTATTAATTTTAGAACCTTGAAAGACTCCTACAACCAGAACGATTTAGGTTGGGATTTTAAAGGGGGATTAAATGTAATGTTAAGAGATAATTATCTCACCTAATTGAAATATAATATTTAGAGGATTGAATAAGAGTTTTGAAAGAAACACCTTGGATAATAATGATTTTATTCTCTTCTTTTGAATTCACAAAAATTTAGATTTTCCTTCCACTATTTCAATCATTCTTAAATCACTGACCATGGATATCTAGATACGAATACCTACAGGCTTGTGAGTTTTATTTACCATGGTTTTATTTATTTTGTGAATATTAACCTTCTTTTCATACCTTTAACAATGATCTATGTATTCTTTAAACTATGGTAATTGATTTATCATTTATCCTTTTTATTTGTATATATAGTAGAATTATCATACTACTACATTCATGAGGTAAATTGTATATGTATATATAATAAGGATAATAAATAATGATGAAATTAGATGAGGTAAGTTCATTTAATGTTTATTAAATACAGATATATTTTTAATGTGAAAAATGGACCATGACCCTGTAGTTTTGAATTTCTACTACTGCTGAGAGATAACTTATACATTAATATATAGATTTCTATTGGGATAAATTGTGGATGGAAAATTTCAGAAAAGGCTAATAATTCATTGATTTCAATGAATATTTTTTGTAAAATCATTAATATAAATAAATAATTTTATGGTGGAAAAAGTTAATCCTTATTAAAATAATATATATGAAAATAGTACTTTGTTAGATCTTTTGCATACCCCATGTGTAGCAATTTCCTATTTTTCTAAATAAGGTTGGTTGATATGTGAGGTTTTTAAAACCATGGAAGGTACTATTGATATAATTCTAACATTCATAATTGGTTTATTCATGTAAAAATGGTAATTAATTATTATCTTGGAAACCTATAATTTATAGTAAAGATATTAATACATAGAGGTTTTATTTGAAAAGAAATAACTATATAGTGGATGGTTTATTTGATAGATATAGAAATAAGTGAATGTTTTTTTGTTATGGTATTGGAAATTTATAGCGGTAGTTGTAATTGGCTCACGTGTTGGTTGATGATAAGGTTGTTGTTTTTAAATTGGGGATACATTGAAGTGGCGTAGTATAATGGCTATTGTTCTAAATAGTGAATAATTTAATGGGTATGGGTTAAAGTTAAATCAGTAGTAGTTGTTAATTGTTATAATGATTAAAATGCACGGATGAATGTTTAATTGAATGTGGTTGGTGGCTAAATAATGGGTTTTCAATAAATATTGATAATTAATTCTATATTGAATGTAAAATGGATGGTAAAATGGTAACTATGGGAACATGTTTATATATGATTAAATGGGAAATTAGAACATTTTTTGGGGAATATGATAGTTTTGAATGTGGGTCTAGTTATTTGGTAGACTGTTTTTAGTGTCTTATAGTGAATTATTGTGTTGATTGGAAGATAATTATGGATACGGTAGAATTTTTTGGCTGGAACACTTAAGTGAGAAATTTAGGTGGATTTTATATGATGTATTTTCTTATGATTTTTAAATATATCCCGCTATAGTAACATAACCATACTAAGAACCAAATTTTTTGGGTTATACGTGTTTTCCCAAAATAGATACGTTAGATAGGGAATAAATATCTATGTTAGATAGGAAACAATATCCATATACTTCTACCTCCCCAATCCCCCTTCCAGATGTAGTGTAGATTAATATGGAATGAGGTTATGATGCATCAGTTGTGATGGAAATAAGTTAATTTTGGAATGATAATTATGTTTTATTGAATGGAATACATTGTGTGGGTAATTTATATTATGAGTAACAAATGAAATTGAAATACTTTATATTCATGATACCTTATTATGATAGAAATTTGAAATGTGATTATGATAAAAATATGTGTACAATTGTTGTCATGGGGATGTAGTATGTGGTTTGGGATGTCAGTTTATAGTTATGATGATATTATAGGGATGAAATCACATAAAATGTTCACATAGGGAGTGAGATCGACAAACCAATGGTGAAGGGGTTTCTAGGTTTCTTTTTAATAAATTCTTTTTATATTATGAAATTATAGTTGGAAATGTCATTGGGTGTGTGAGCCTTATAGAGTCTTGGAGTTAGTTTACCTAGTTTAGGTGAATTTTTGTTAATTTAGTTATTTATTTATGCATTTGTATGATTCATATATATTTTCATGATAGGTCTTATGGAGGATCCAACTAAGAAAACCTTTATGCTCATCCCTATATATATATATATATATATATATATATATATATATATGTTTAAAAGGTATCCATGAGATATTTACTGTCTATTTTGGACATTATTGTATTGAATGTAACACCCCAAGATTTCATTGTATGTGCTCTCATTAAAGTCTTTCAATAGCTTGCGCTACACGCAACACTGAGTTAAAGCACACCACAATTTACTAAACTAACTGTTCAAAAAGAATCTATGAAAATTATTAACTTAATTTTGAATCTCATATACTCTATATAATTTTAACATCCTTATAATGTGTTTCTTAGACATAATATAAGAAAAATTCATTTTTTCGGATAAAATAAGTATTTTTAAAAAAAATTCAATTTTACCTACTTTTAATGGAGAACCCTTTTTAAAACCGATATCTAACACTTTTATATATTCAATTTAATGAAATTAAATTCTTTTTTAGAAGTGGGACATAAAAATTTAGTTGGGATAAATTTGTGGTACCTTTCTGATAACATTAATATTTTGATAAATAGTGAAAAATGCTATGTTTTAATTGAAGACAACTTTTTCAATTGAAATAATTTATAGTGATAAATTATGAATTTGAATGGTTTGGAAGAATATTTAGATTATATTTTTATTATTGAATTCATTGTATGACCTTATAAGTAATTTCACATTTAAAATTGACAAAGACACATGTAAATCTTTTGATTGTTTTTACTTTTTTAAAAACCCATTTTTTCGTTTTGACAACAGGAATTATTATTTAATTAATAAATGAATCTTCTATGTTTTTAATTTTGTAAAATAGACTTCATTTTTTAATTTTTAATATCAAAAGTATCTTAGGGTAAATGTTTTGTATTTTTCGGAAAACTATCAATTTTTGATGAATAGTGAAAGAACACTGCCTTATTAGTTAAAACTGACTTTTTATTTAAATAATTAGTAATTTTATTTTAATTTATTTTATTTCATAATAGATACACAATACCTATATATGTAAAATGTAATTCATTGAATTCGTTTTATAATAAGTTTAGATATATAAAATTTTATCGAACATTTTACCGCCTTTTACCCACTTCCTAGGAGCATTAGCAAATTTGCATAAAAGTTAATTTTATCGCTTCTGTGAGTTGTATTTCAAAAATCCTAGAGAAACCATTAATATAACTTTAAAATTTGGTTCAATAATATGAAAACAATTTTCGGTGAATATTAAATTTTGACTTTTATGTACCACGATTAAAAAAAAATAGGGTAATTAAGGGTAATTAAGGGTAAAAATGATAACATAATTACCCTAACACATGTCCCAATTCTATTGGATAAGTATAATTAGACCAAAAACCAAATTATAAATAATATATGATTCTCTTTGTTCCACTTGGATTAGATTAAGACATTTATTATTATTTTATTTAAAGAAGAGTTAAAATAGTTAAATTCACAGGTTAATAACTTAACCATTTTTAATATTGGGATACACAAAATATAAATTCAAATATAAATATTCATTAGAAATATAAAAATATTTCCTACATAATGGTATTTTATTTATAATTTTAGACATTGAATGATTTAATTTATTTATGTCACAATGTTGATGCAGTACTTTCCTTTTTAATGAATGATTAAAATAAATGATATTATAAATATCCAAAGAAATGTAATTTGAGACTTTTGAATAATTCCAATAATTTTCTAGTTTAATATGAAATGTTATGGTCTGTTAAATAATTTTTTTCGAAGTAATCATGCTGTTATGAGTTTCAAAAAAACCAAATACTAAATAGTGTCAAAATTGACATAATTGAGTTTTTAAAACAAATATTATATTATTAATTGATATAATATTCTAAAAAATATAAGGATCGTCCAGAGGACTTAGATAAGGTTATATATATAAATAATTAACCATATGGGGTTATCATGGCTTGTTATAGTAATATTATTAACCATATAATATAAAAATACAAAGAGACATGGAAAATGTCAAATTATCTAACTTAGAGTTAAATCTAAAATATAAGGTTAATATGATGACATAAACCTATATAAAACCTATTGGTTGCGAGGTTTTATACCCATACCCACCTTATCCTCTAAATAATTCATTTTTGAGCCATTAGAAATCGAAATTTAATTTATTACAAAATAAAATTTCAAGCTTTTCCTAAAGTGACCCTCCCCTCTCTTATAAAAGGACAAATCCCCTTCTCTTAATTTCACATCTCCAAAATCTTATGGCTCGGCCAAACCCTACCCAAAAATCATCCAAACTTTCATCCCTTTATCCTAGTGGAATTCCTTTTTTTATAAATCCATCCTATTATGTCATTTGAACACATCAAAAGGAATAACCCGAAGAAGATGTAAATATGTTATCACCTCTTTAAAGTTCTTTTCTTCTTCCACTTCCTCTTTCTTTGTTGTTTCCATTCAATGATAATAACTACAATATCCTTTATACAATGTGATTTTATTATAAAAATGGTACAACCATTTTCATTACTCTATCCATATTATAAATGACAAAGTCACCATACGTGCGTACATACAGATTATCGTCTCCACCACGTGGTGTAGTTTGTTATTCAAACACTTCATTATTTGGATGGGTATAATAATTAGTATAACTGATTTCAATAATAAATATAACATGTTAATGATTCTTTATATATGATATACCATCCATTTACATAAAATTTCTCCAACAATATAATGATATTTTCACTCATGCGTACGTACGAATTATCGTCTCCCCGGCATGATTAGATTCATTTCAAAGTTCACCCTTCAACGATGATTATAAAAATATATATCATTAATAAGTATGTAATATATGAAATAATAAAGATACTAGATATATATATATATATATATATGTATGTATGTACTTACATATATCTTATCCACTTTGATCTATTCAATACAACATGAAAACAGAAACATCGTTTATGTGTACGGACGACCAAACGTCACCATAAATAGTGTCTTCCCATTCATATATATGACTATTATACATATTTATATTATAAATATATATGATATATAAATCATGTTTTATATTATAGAATTATTTAAATCATGATCTATGTGATACAATTAAAAGTACCATGTTAAAACACGTATGATAAAGAAAGCGATTATTATCCGAAACGTTAATTTAAATGGTATTTATTATTAAATGGGTAGTATAACATCATAAATGAATCATATATGATTTCATAAATGTTAATACTGTTTTGGTATAATTTAATAACATACTATGGTCTTTATACATGAGGTTAAACGTACCCTCCACAAAAGGAAAGTAAATGTTAAGGGTTAATTCTAGAATCTCTTCAGTATCTGAGGTTCTTTTTATGTGAGTATCTGCTGGAACCTCTTTATCATCCACATATGTGTTTCATAAATATATTTTCAATATAAATATTTTAAGGTTCTATGGAAGGGACTCTTTAACTAGATAATCATTTTAAATGGTTTAAATATTTATTCTTCTAAATCATTCCCATTAATATCCATGTTTTAAAAATGGGTTTAAAGGATTTATTTAAATGGACATGAATGTTTTTAAAATGTTAATTCCTTTAAAAAGATTCAAAGTGGTATGGGACACTTTGATTCAAAAATTTCATTAAATGTTTTCCTTTCTAAATTTTGTTAACTTAAAATGTTTTTATTAAGATGAGATATTACTCTCAAAGAGTTTTAGAAATCATTTTCATCTATGTCAACATCCTTCGATGAATTTTAAACTTGTTTGATGTTGATTTATTATGATACAAATACTCTATTTTGTATTTAAGGTTTTGTGATATGTTTGAATGTGGATGTGTTATATTTATACCATTCATGTTTTATGGATAATGTATTGACATTTCGTATGCTAGTTTTATTATGAATGGTTGTGTTATGTTTAAATCATTCCATATGAGGAATGCATTGGACTTAGTTTGTGATGGGTGGATCTCGATATAGCTCTTCAATTCATCGGTATGTCTCATGAGACAAACTAGTGTCTTGGAAAAATGCCTTTAAAAAATCATATTTTTAGTCTGTGCATAAGGCCTTGACTATAGGGTTATGAGGATTGAAATTATGCATTCCATCATTATAAAAGTGGCTATTGATATTTCATGTGATTATTAATCTATTAGAATATCCATGTGAATAAGTAAATGGAATTATTTTTTTTTGTATATTTTCCATATTATTCTGAAGTTTAAGTTTAAATGTTTTTTTGTCATATAAATTTCCTAAAATTTTATGCTTATTTATGAAAGTTTCCTCTCTATTGTTATCCTTACCGAGCATCTGAGCTCACCCATTTCAATGTTTTAATTTTCCCAGGATTAAATGAAGTTTATTATGTTTGATAATCAAGGTCAAGCTATGGGATTAATGGATATATCAATGGATCATATATGTTGTGTTTTATTTTCTAATGTATAATATAACATTCATGTATGTAATCTATTTTCCAAGACTGCGAAACTGATCAGTCTTTTAGAACATGATTCCTTGTAATCATGCTAATGTATTAAAAAATACTATGAGACCGTTGGAACATTTAATTTGAAATGATCCACGAAAATTTGGGATCCCAAATACTTTATTAAAAATGAATTCCACATGATAATAACTTATTAAAGGGTATAGACATAACTACCATCATCATAACACTAGGGTTACTATGTTTAAATGAAGGAGTTCCACCCATGAATTGTTTATGTATGGGGGTAGGCATATTTCCCATCACCATAACACTAGATTTACTCAATTAAGATGAGTGAGTTCCTCCTGGTTGGGGCCCATAGGTCGGTATAATTGTAACTAACATGACCATAACACAATATTTGGTTCTTTTGGATGAATATGTTCCGGTTGGGATTGAATCATGGATGGGTGTATGAATAATTACCATCACCATAACTCTAGGGTTGGTCCATTTTAGATGAAATAAATGACTAAATATGATATGGATCGTGAAGGGAGGATTTGGAATGAATATTTCAATGTTAAAAAGGGTTTTGAAACAATAATGTGATGTCTTAATGAATTTTACATGGATCCTCTAGAATGATAAAACAAAAAATTTAGAACATGTGAATGATATAAATTTTTCCTAGGCCATGAAAGATAACAACAACAACCTAACTATTAATGGAGCCTTATTATGCACCCAATAAAACTTTAGTCTCTTATTTTATCTCCCTATGTTTTGACTATGAGACATTTTAGGGAGGAATAATGGGAATGGAATTTTCCTTTTCATAGTTTCCCATTTATAGTAATATAAAAAAATATTTTTCCATTTTAAGTTTCAAATAATTTATTTCTCTTCAATCACATGAGGTGAATTTCCAATGGGATGTGACACTAATTTTTTCCAATTCTACACTTTATGGGTTTTTTACTTGAATAGTTCTGTATCTCATTCCTTAGGTAATTTAATGTTGTAAATGTTAGACTAGTATGGATGATGTTAAATGCTTACAACTTTGACTAAGGTGAAAAGAGTTTGAGATCATAATTCATGGACCATGATGTGAAGTGGGATGGATGGATACATGGTGGACATTGACCTGATGTGAATTGTAAGATCCCCATGTCATATATATAGAAGATCTTATGAATAATTACAACCTGATCAGCCTAATCAAAAATCCCACCACTGTTGATAACCGTGGGAACCCACTCTCTAAGAGTGTTCTTGATATTTATTATGAGATCTTAGGATGTAGATAAATGTACACTCCATGAGTATTTTAGAACATGATTGTATGATATCAAGAGGTGGATATTTTAACTCTCTGAGTGTCTTCTACAGATTAATTATTCAATATTGCGAGGAATATACATGCACTCTCTAAGATAAATCTAGATCGTAATTGTGTGATCTTTGGAGGCAGATACGTACAATATCTATGTGTAGTACCCCAAATATATTTTGGTATGTTTCTATTAAATATATTCAATCCATAGCATATATTTTATAAAGCACTGAGTTTCTTTGAAACAACACTTGGTTAATTAGGAGATAGTCAAAGCCTAGACATTGTACATAAATTTTACACTTATATGTTTTGAATTTTAAAAATATGATATACGCATTTGTGTTCAGGATAATATTTAGAGTTTGATAGAATTAACATAATTTTTTGTGAATAGAAACTTACCCTGATAAATAGTAACTTACCCTTATGAATAGGATCTTAACTTTATGAATAGTAAAATTAATCTTATGAATGGAATCCACACCCATGAATATATAAATAAATTTAAGAACCTTAAAAATAAAGATGAATAATTTAAGTGTTTATATTTTTCGATTAAATAATTGGTTTAATTAAATATTTAAATAATCATATTTAGAAAATTATTTTTTATATATGGAATTCATTTTTGGATTTTACAAGTAGAAAAATGGTTAGGGTGAATTTTTGGTATTTTTCTGAAAAATATGATTTTTTAGGAATAGTGAAGTATCATAATTTAAAAAATAATCTAAATACACTAATTATAGAGTCATGTATGATTTTATACTGATGTAAGCCCAATTAATTTGGATTCACAAGATAAAATTACTATTCTTGGTCATTGATGACTCGCTATTCCGAGTCTTGTTGTCAAATAATAAATTAATGATTATAATAAGGAGAATTCCCCTCTCCCCACTAATATATAAACCACACTCACCCCCTCTTCCTCCCACACCACTCATGCTTCAATCATTGCCTAAATTCTTCCAAATACTCTTCCCAATCCCTCTCCCCACATCCAAGTCCTTCTGGTCTCCCCAAATGTCCAAAAACAAAGGACTTAGGGAATTTCTCAAGGAGAAGTACTCAAGAGGTGAACTTCTCTTCTCTCTTTTTTCAAATTAGTTTACAAGATTTATTATTTTGTTGCTTTATTATCACCTCACCTCATCCAAATTCCATGATAATTATAGTAAATTAATTTTACTAGATTTTCATAATTCTAATGGAATATGTAATCAGAATCATGCTTTCCCCCACCTTTTATACAATAAAGGCAAACACTGTCTGAGATGTGTTAATTTATCACACTCTTGGAAGACGGGTTTTCAATTTTCATTAAAATATTCAATACATGTCATGAAACATTACCAATGGTTGAAAAAGATCATTATATATATATATATTATCTTTTTAATGTTCTCTAATCTTTGAACAATCATAATATTTAATAATAATACAAAACAAGTTTATTATGCACAAAACCGCCAAGCCAAATCCATGGCATTATTAACTCATCGAATTAGTCATCATTATGGTATATAAACAGAATAATTATAAGATAATTTATATATTGTTAATGTAACTAATAATATATATTAATAATTATGGATGTTTAACAACATTTTAAACAAACATCCATTCATGAATAAGTGTAAACAGATAATGAAAATCGAATAAGAAAATGCTACCAAAACAATAAAACTAAATCTTTTAAACCCATGAAAAAGGCCATTAATGAACCTAATAAGGTTTTAGAATATCAATATCATGTTTATTATGTTTTTAAAAATTTAAATAATGAAGCTGAATTATATTATTCAGGTCGCTAAGAACAATCAAGAACACCTTCAAGCATAAGGTAAGAGATCCTCGCTCTCACTTTTGTTCAAGAATCTCCCCTATGTTGTGTTATTTTATATTTAATACCTCATGATGGGGTATGTTTTTGAACGTCACAAATCAATCCCTTATGATATATAAATAATGGGATATACCTTTACTTCTCATTAATCCCTCACAAGAACACACGTTACCATACCGAAATGTTTGTAAGGGGTTTTCTCGTCTCACTTTCAATTCTATGGGGTTTCCATTATTCACCTCAAATTTATTATATGTGGTATATGTGCACTGACATTTGATATATATTATCATGATTATATTTATATTCATGGTATTCTGTGATTCCTTTGGTGGTTATTAATATTTTTTCATATGACTTAATTGATTACAATGTGGTAACGAGCTTTTTTTTCAATTTTTACTTCGTTGTGACTTGCTTAGTATTGTTAACCTACTATTTACAATGTGGTGTACCTAATACCCTTTTGAAATCACCATTAAACTAAAATTACATTCCATTTAAATTCCTATATTCTCATATCATGGATATAATTATTGTCTAAGCTAAATAACATTTTACAAATGGTATTTGTTTAGAATGTTGTTTTGACTGTGTAAATATCGATGAATATGTATCCTCTATTCTATACGGATAATGTAAATGAATATTTATATTGTGTTTAATCAATGTATAAATAAGTATTTCGACATTTAGTGTTGTGTGGGGCCCACATCAAACCCTCGATGCATCGACAGGTCTCATCAGACAATCAGTTTGGTGACAAATCCTTCGAGTTTGTTTCCAAAAATCAAACGGGATTCTACCCACAGAACTAATCATTTTTAATGGTATTATGGTATCATGTTCCAGATACATGACATCCAATAAATAAACAATATATTTATTCATTATTATTTATTACTATCCATGAGGTTTTCACTATGAAAAAATCTATGGATGTAGTTTCATTCTCAGTTTATTTGTTGCATGAGTTTTTCATTAATTCACCATTCCATATTGATTATGTAAAATTGTTTACAATTCTGTTATTATTGATTTATTCCTCAACCATTTGTAACACTTACTATTCATTTGATATCACCTCTTTCATTGTTTACCTTCAATAGGTGATGAAGAGGAAATCATTTATTGAGGTCATGTGGATGCAGTTTTTAGTTTTTATTATGTATTTTATTTTTTTAGCTTTTCCAATGTAATTTGAGTTAAATTTATGTATCTAGTTTCTTTTAGACTACTAAAATGATGGTTCCATAAATATTTTAATCTCTTATAACCATGCCAATATATCATGTAATGGACCGACTCTTGTCTATAGGGTTTGGGGTGTTATAGTTGGTATCAGATGAAGTTAAGTAGAAAACATGGATACTAGAATATGAAATGTATAATAAGGAACAAATCCCTAAGGTAGTATTTGAGGATTAAAATACATGAAAATACTAGTATTTTGGTAAGGAATATATTATATGAATCATTATAGAAAACAAATACCTGTCTTGATATGAGTAGGTAGTGGTGGATCTTGGACAGATGTACCTAAGAGTGAAAGCTCAGACAAAAAGTCTCGGGCTTATCCCGAGGTATCCTAGTACACGACAACATGCCTTTCTACAGTCTTGGTTATGACAATTTCATGGGATATTCTTAGGATAATTCAAATTTTTTCTTACAATCCATTATGAAGGATTGAAATGTAAATTATTTATCAAAGAAAACAATTTTCTGATAATGGGATTATCCATACGTAGGATCTCAATTTATGCTATGTATTTTGTTAATTTAAGATTATACATAATGATTCATACCCCAATATTGTGTGTTACTTTATTTTGAAATGGAGTTTAATGGAAGATGGGGAATCAATATTCGTTGGCAATGTAGGGATCTCCCCACAAAGCAGGTCAACAAATTCAATGTTGGAGTAGATTAAATTATTAAAATATTGGGAAAAAATACACAGGTTGTAATGAATTACCATTCCACACCTATTTTGTATCATTTCCTATAGCAGAATCCCACATATTTCAGTTGGAAAATTAATCTAGTGGTTACTAAGCAATGGTTCAAGTACCCAGATATGATATTCATGGAATTAAGATGCAATGAAAATGAAATGGTAGTACTAGCAGTATACTGTCTCATGGGTGACGTTGATCAATGGTTGTCCTTGATTCATAATACCACAGAGGAAGAAGAAATAAAATATACTGGATAGAGGAATTTTATGGAAATATTCTTTGAAAAATATTTCCCTTGTGAGAAAAGAACTGAAATGAAGAGGAAATTTATTGGCTTAATGAAAATGGAAGAAAATAGTATTACTATGTATGAGGCTACCTTCACATGGCTAGCTAGGTATGACGTAGATTATGTACATGACTCGGCACACAAGTTTGATCATTTATTTGATGGAATTATGCCAAATATTCGTTGGGTACTTGCTTCTCAAACATTTTAATTATATGAAGAAATTGTATCTAGTACCATCAAAATAGAGAAGGAATTTTCTAGATCCAATTTAATTAAGGGAAACCAAGATAAAAAGCGGTACTCTAATAATGAATGGGAAGGTGAAGCACCAACGAAGAACAAGGGAATGAAGAAATTCCCATTACGTGAGAACTGAGGAATGAATTATCTCGGTAAATGCTTGAAAGGCATGGGAGTCTGCTATAAGTGTGGATAAAATGGTCATCTATCTAATGAATGCAAGTGGAAGAAACAATTTGATGATTTTCAATGGTACTATTTTTGAATGATGGGGCAATATGAAAATGAGTCACCAAAGCACAAAGTAAACATGCCTCAGAAAAGTACAAGAGGGCAAGGGATAGCTTATGTGATTTCATCCATGGAAGTAGAAGTTCCTAATGATGTGGTGGAAGGTACATTAATTGTTTCCTCATACATAGAAAAAACTTTATATGATTTAGGTTCATTTCATTCATTTATATCTTCCCAATTTTCCAAGAAAATTAGACAAGTCCAATTTGATTTAATAAAGGAGTTATTAGTCAAAACTCATAGGGGATGCTTCATTCCAATAAGGGTATGACAACTAATCCCCCTCGGTAAACAAAAACATGCTTTAGTTTCTAACCTTATCGTCATACCAGTGACTGAATTTGATATAATTCATGGTATTAATTGGCTGTAAAACTATGATACGAAGATTTATTTCATGAAAAATGATGTTACAATTTTTTAAAATGGCGTAGAATCCCTTATCTTTAGAGAAGAAACCTCTCTACTTAATTCTTATGTAGATCCACCCCAATAGCTCTACTAAAGGAAATACATGTAGAGGAAGATAAACCAATATCTATGGCTGAGGTAAGAAATCATAATATTGAAGATATATATATATAGTGCAGGAATACATTAATGTATTTCCAGAGGACTTACCTAGACATCCTCTAGAGCCAGAAATTTAGTTTTCCATTGACTTAATTACAGGTGAAAGACCTATATCGAAGACCCCCTATAGAATGGACATTGTGAAGTTAGTAGAGATAAAGAAACAACTAGAGGAGTTGAGTGACAAAGTATTTATCCGACCTAGTGTTTCTCCATGGGGAGCCCCAATCATGTTTGTGAAGAAGAATGATGGATCAATGAGGATATACATTGATTATAAGGAAATAAATGCTACTAAAATTGAGAATAATTATCCTCTACCTCATATTGATGATTTATTTTATCAACTTCATGGATCTTAACACTTTTCAAACATTTACCTTCTATTCGGATATCATCTGCAGTGTGTGGGGAAGGAATATATTCTTAAGATATCATTTTGAACTAGGTATAAGAATTATGAGTTTACAGTGATGCATTTTGGACTAACTATTGAACCCTTGATTTTAATTGATTTAATAAATAGAGTTTTCATGTAATATCATGATAACACTGATTTGTTATTCATCGATGATATCCTAGTATACTCAAAAACCAATTAAGACCATGAGGATCAATTACTGATTATTCTGAAAACTCTTAAATTAAATGAATTATATGTGATGTTTTGAAAGTGAGAATTATGGATTTAATCAGTTTTTTTCTAGGAAATATTGTATCTAATGATGGAATCTTTGATGATCCTGCAAAGACAAAGGCAATACAAGACTGGCCCACACCCTCAAACATTACCTAGGTATGCATTTTAATTGGAGTAGTAGTTTACTATCAACATTTCATTCATAATTTTTCCCGACTATCTAACCCGCTAACCAAGTTCACACACAAAAAAGTTAATTTTTTGTGGAAAAAAGAATTTACATAATTCATCAAAAAATTGAAAGGATGACTGTTCAATTCTCCAATTTTGACTCTTCCATCTAGAAATGGGGGATTTGTGATATACAACGGTGAATCAAAGAATGGACTAGGTCACATCCTTATGAAAAATGATAATATTATTTCTTATTAATCAAGAAAGTTGAATAATCATAAGCAAAATTATCCAAATCATGATATTGAGTTAGTATCCATAGTTTATTATATGAAAATATGAAGTCATTATTTCAACAGAGAAAGATGTGAGATTTATATGGACCACAAGAGTTTAAAATACATTTTTACACTAAAATAACTCAACATGAGGCAAAGGATATGGCTCAAGTTACTCGAAATTATAATTTTTCAATACACTACCACCCAGGAAATGTAAATAAGGTGGAAGATGCATTATGCAAGAAAGATCACGAACTCTTGAACCAAATGAGGATTGAAAGTGATCCTATATTCTTAGATCTACTAGAGATGGATATGGTAATTGGTAACGAAGGGGAACATCTTTCCTCTTAATATTGATTTCTAAACTATCTTTATTATAGAAGATAAAAAAACAAAATCTAATGATGAGAATATAAACAAGAAAATTAGTGTCTTCAAGGATGGGAGATTGGAAGACTTCATGTATGAAGAATGAGTTCTGAAATTTGGGAAGAGGTTATCTGTTCCATCAGTACCTAAGCTAAAAAGGGAACTATTTGAAGATTCTCATAGCTCAAATTTCATTATACACCCAGGTAGCAGAAAGATGTATAGATATCTAAGGTAATGTTTTTTGTGGGATAATATGAGGCAATAAATTACTGACTACGTGTCAAGGTGTCTAATTTGTCAAAAAAGTGAAGGTAGAGAGACAATATCCCAAAAATGTGATGGAACCTCGAACTATTATCATGTGGAAGTGGGATAATATTTTAATAGATTTTGTCACTGAACTACTGAGGACACCTATAAGTAATGATGCAATATGGGTAATTATTGATCATCTCACAAAATCAACACATTTCCTTCCTATAAGAGAGGATTTAACACTTGATCGTCTGACAAGACTTTATATAAATGATGTTGTAAGACATCATGGTGCACCTCTATTGATTATGTCTGATAAAGATCTCGATTTTACATCAAAATTATAGAAAAGTCTCCAGAATGATTTGAATACTAAATTTTGTATGAGTACGGATTATCGTCCTCAAACTGATGGATGGTTTGAACGGACCTTTCAAACTCTGGAAGACATGCTGAGATCTTGGTCTATTGACTTCCAATGTATGTTGGTTCAATACTTGACCTTGGTGGATTTTTCCTACAACAATAGTTTCCATTATAGAATTCAAATGGCTCCATATGATTCATTATATAGAAAGAGATGTCGAGCTCCGACTCATTGGGACGAAGATGGTGAGAGGAAACCTATAGGCCCAGAAGAGACCACATCAATGGAGAAGACAATCCACTTCCATATTATAGTAGCCAAAAGTAGGCATAAGAGTTATGCTGACAACTAGAGAAAGGATTTGGAATACTAAGGGGAGATCATGTCTTTCTGAAAGTTTCTCCATGTAAGGGTGTCTTAAGGATCGGTAAGAAAGGGAAATTGAGCCTTAGGTACATCAGACCATTTGAAATTCTAGAACAAATCATAGATATTGCATACCATTTATCAATGCCTCCAAGTCTCTTCAAATTTCATGATGTGTTCTATGTGTCATTGTTGAAAAAATACATTCCAAACCCAATGCATTTACTCGACTATGATGAAATAGAACTGGAACCTAATAATTCATTCTGTGAAGAGTCTATCGGGATCCTCGACAAAAAGGAATGGTTATTTAGAAATCAGATAACTCATCTTGTAAAGGTTCTTTGAAAAAACTAGAATATGGAGGAAGAAACAAGGGATCCTGAGGATATTATGAAATATAACCACCCACTTCATTTGGGGGGTTTATAAATTAAAAATTGCATGCACGAAATATCCGAAGGATGGAATAATGTAGCACCCCAAACATTTTACGGTATGTTTCTCTTAAAAACATTCAAGTCATAGACTATATTTAAAAAAGCAATGAGTTTATTTGAATCAACCCATGGTTATTTAGGAGGTAGTCATAGCCTAGTCATTGAACTTAAAATTTCCTCATATTGTTTTGAAGGTTGAAAATCTGACATACATAGTTTTTCTCAGGATGATATTAATAGTCTAATAGAATTAAAATAATTTTTTATGAATAGTACCATACCCTTATGAATATTATCCTACCTTTATTAATAGTATCCTAACCTTATGAATAGTAACATGACTCTTATGAATAGTATCCACACCCATGAATGTATAAATAAATTTTAGCACCATAAAAATAATGATAAATAATTTAAGTGTTTATATTTTTCAAATAAATAATGATTTTAATTAAATAATTTATTAGTCAAATTTGGGAAATTATTTTTGAAAAATGGACTTCATTTTGGATTCTACACGTCAAAAAATGGTTACGGTGAATTTTTGGTATTTTTCTGAAATACTTGATTTTTTTATGAATAGTGAAATACCACAATTTTCAATATAAGCTAAATACACTAATTATCGAGCCTTGTAAGATGTTCTACTATTTTCTGACCAATTAATTCAGAATCATATGATAAATTTACTATTCATGGACATGGAAGGCTCAAAATTCCTTGTCTTGTGGAGAAATAGTTAATTAATGATTATAATATAGAGAAATCCATTCTCCCCTCCACTATATAAACAACCCCTCACCCCAT